>HG995352.1:8101839-8779287 GCA_905333045.1 Lysandra bellargus | reverse complement strand
CACATCTTAGCTACACTTGTGCAAGATAACGGGACCGAGTACTTCATGGCTAATATTTTACCAATAGTGAACATCAAATACCTTATAACACAATTTGGGAAAAAATAATAAAAACCACACCAACAATAAAAAGTAGAAGAAGTTGCAAGTAACATGGCCGCCAAAACTGTTGTCACTTATCAGTTTTCAGTTTGACAAGCTTTTCATTACCATTACCAGTATACTGCCGCTTAGGCCTTATCGCTTAGGCCAATGATCGCTTAGACTTAAGATATTTTGACAGTACACTGATATTTTTTAGAAACACTACCAATATGTATCCGTGATGCCAACCTGCAGATAATTTCAGATCGGTGGGGAACCTAGAAGATCTAGAAGTGTCTATCGTCGCGCCGTCTGGTGGAGATAAAAAGTAAGAAAACCTCTCATTAAAATTTTGGTTGCGTTAGAGCTGGGTCGAAAATATTAATTAACTATTCAAGAAGAATAATCAAAAGCACAGCTTATACTAATAACTAAAAACAAATTTCGAGAAATGTCCAAGTAAAAAATCACAAATTCGTATGTGGAGACAAAGAGCGCATGCATTAGAGAGCAAAAAATTATGTAAAAAAAAAAAAACAATTTAGCGGTAAGACCGCCTATATTTTGTACGGATTCTTTTAGCGTGTTTCTTCTGTAGTTTAGTTTTTGTACAAATAAAAAAAATCTATTCTATTCTAAAACCCCAATTATTTTAAAAGTAAAGACTGGAGCCGTAAGAGTTAAGTTTGCGTTAAATTTAATACAATAAATATTTTTCCTTATATTATAATTTATAAGGCAAAATGGCAGATATTTGTTAAATTGGCAGCACTAAGCCCACGTGTCAAATTTGACGGTTTGCTGCGAACCGTCAAAACTGTCAAATTCACACGAAGTGAAGTAGCTGCATACGAGTTTGACAGCTGTCAAACTCGCCTACGCGGCAGGGCTTCAAATAACGTTATTTTTTCATAATGTTACTGCTTCAAGGGCATAGATAACGTTATGAAAATTTAACCGATATTAAAAATAACGTTAAAAATTGATATTAATAGCGGTTAATGTTATAACGTTATATAGGATTTATAAAGGTAAATATATGTTCTTTGATAACGTTATAGTCCGTCAAGAAAGTCATGACAAGCGGGAAAATTTTCTAAACGTAATCACGCTTATAAGGTGTATTTTTTCTTTGTATTTTCACACAAATCTCGCAAAAAAAGTGGGCTGCGAGTGAGATTTAGTGTACCGTGCACGATCGCATACCTGATACCAGAAAATAACGTTATATTTACCGTTATTATCATAACGATATTTTTTCGTTTATACTTATCGAAAAAATATCGTTATAATAATAACGGTAAATATAACGTTATTTTACTAAATATCGTTAAAAAAATAACGTTATCTGGCTACCATTATGAAAATAACGGTACGTAACGATATTTTTTCTGTTATTCGATAACGTTATGAAGCCCTGGCAGGCACTTCACATGGCTATTTGTATATTTGCGTATTTGATGTATTCGCCTAACAATCACCATGTGTAGACGGTATGTTTGACAAATATTGGCCTTATTTGCCTATTTGACTAATATGATCAATACCAAATACACGTATCCGCATCTTTGTCGGTTTTTGGAGCACATCAACGGAGTCAAATAGGCAAGTAAAGAAAATCAAGTAAAAGTTTGGTATTTGACGTCCATGTGTGGAAGGCCTTATTTGCCTTTATTTGCTTGTTTGTGTATATGTCAATAATTTTGCTAAATGCAACGAATATTCAATAGCAAATACAAATAGCCATATGAAGTGCCTCCATAAAACTGCAAGTTGCAACGCGAAAAGAAAATTTTTAAAACATTAGAAAGATAAAAATCGACAAAAAAATTCGCATTTGTCGTGGTAATCAGGCTTTACAATTTTCCTGTTGTAGTTTATTTCGAAAACATCAGAATGTGTTGGCATATAATATTATATAATTTAAGTCACCGTAAGATTGTAAACACCGCGAGATTGTAACATGACGTAGTGATGGATTGTAAACAAACAGTTTTCCGGTGGTTTTAAATTATTTATTTCGTATTAAAAATAACTTCAATGCCCAATGGTATGAGATGTATAACATAAAATAAAATTTAGATATATTTAAAGTGCTGTTTGAATGTTCGGTTATTAAAATTAACCTAATTTATAATTCAAACTGCACTTTAAATATATCTAAATTTTATTCAATGTTATACATCAAATATTCAGGCAATTGAAGTTATTTTAAATACGAAATAAATAATTTAAAATCACCGGAAAACTGTTTGTTTACAATCCATTACTTCGTCATTTAGTCCATTGAAATGTTACAATTTTAGGACCGAATATTTCATTTATTAAAGGACGCAATTTTGTTTTCGGAATATGTTGGGGGGCTCAATAGAAGCTTAACCTCAAGTTTGTGGGGTCGCCGCCAATGTCACTCGGCCGCCATCTTGAAAAAAGGGGTGACAAGTGACAACACTATTTTCGTGATATTTCGGAAACTATAAGTCTTACAGAAAATTTTTAAGAACATAATTTGTTGCAAATTATTTTGCCTACAAATATGTTCTTATAATTTTTACCCTAAATTAAAAATTTAAAAAGTTATAAGCAAAAAAGTGATAATTTTTTTAAAGGTTTATTATCGCTCTTTAACTTTGTTTAATACATTTTACAAAAAAATTATCTTAGAACAACCTTGTTAATGATCTTTTGAGAAAAAGATCCCCCAATCCCCCCGATCTCATGAAATTAATTTTCTGCAGATGCAAAGAAAACTGTGAAGGCATGCGTGCCTGCAGAAAAGCAGACCTAAAATGCTCTACAGTATGCCTACTATTCTGTAAAGCTTTTCAGACCTGCTTTTCTGCAGCCACAGTCTGCAGTATGCCTTCTATACTAATACTAGTCTGCACATGCCTACTATATACTATATAGTGCGTCAAGAATGTCTAGGAGGCGAAACTATTTTTTAACAATAGCAACACTCTTTTGACATTTGTCCCTTTGTTGTATCAAATTATCAATACTCTATGACATATAATCAAAGAGGATGTAAACTGTATACTACGTAACAAGAGGTCGGACTTAGAAGAAAAAAAATAAACATCCGTTATTTTTTTTAATTTGAAACTAAACGAGAAATTTTTAAGTGCAAAACCTTTCACTCTAAACATACCAAAAATTAAAAAAAATAAAATAAAAAAGAAATGAGCTCAAATAAATGTTTTATTTCAATAAAAATTATTGTACATAGCTAAATAAATAGGCTAATAAGGTAAATTAAACAATAAAACAGATTTAATCCACAAGTTTTTGTTGATTTCTATTAATATTACAGTACAGTTTTATGTATTTTATTTATAAATATAATAGAATTGATTCGCTAATATCGATTGAATCGATAATAGAACTACTTGATTCGCTTATACAGTAAACTCTATATAGGGAAGGGATTAAAGCTGCGCGTCCACCAGGTCGGAATCGGGACGTACGGTGCGGACGGCGCATCGTGTAGTCATATATTTGTCAGGCGCAGAATGACGTTCCAGTACTTCTAGTGCAGTTCACAGTAGTCAATACCATAAATACAAAGCAACAAATCCGTCCGCGCAGTGGACGCGCACCTTTATACATACACACTTAAGTATCATTACTCTGTTTTGTTACACCCTGTATACGACAGCTGAAATCTATCGCGTGGGCTCAGGCCAGCTGCATACCACCTCACGTCTTGATCAGAGGATTTTTCCTTGGTGGCCGTACCACTCATAATCCCATACCTTCCTTCTCCTCCTAAAATCTCCTTAACAGCTATTGCTTGCAGACTAAAATGTTGCAAACTAGTATAGGGTCCTAAAAATCTGAAATTAATGAAACATTTTTCATTTACTACATTTCCATACAGTTTACATAAATTATTAAATATACTTATCAACATTATGTATTATTACAATAAAACAATATAAGTACACATTTAAACATTTTCCCAATTAACTGCATACTGATATACATTATAATATTTTCTATGAAATAATAATCTATCTTTTTCATATTAATATAGTTTAAGTTGTAAATTATTGTACAAATGTGCAAATAATACTACGACATACTTTGAATTAGAACATGGTATGACATAGTTATGTTTTGCTTCAATTTATCAATTTACGGTTACATTTACATTTTACAACGGCTTACCTTTCGTTTTTCATTAATTAATCCACTTAATTTACAATTTTTGTATGAGTTGCTACAAAATAATTTTCACAAAATGAAAATCGAACTTTGAATTTTAAACTCCTTCTTCGTCTTTTTTCTCATGTAGTTTACATTCTCTATGGTCTTTTTTTATCAGCCAGTCACAGTCGACCTTGCACAGATTAGCTGATTAGGTACAGTAGCTACGTTTGAATATGGAACCCAATTTTTTTTTTGTTCAGGAATTTCGTCCACCTGCATAAAATTTACAAAACAAAGATTTTCTATTTACTTTAGTTTTACAATGTGAAAACTACATATTACTGTGATTAATAATAATAATTAAAGTGAAAGACGTGTCAGAGTGATGAAAATTTGAAGATTTTCATTGAAGAAAAATAGTAAAACGCGAAAATATCACTGAAATTCTCGCGTCCACATTTCCGATTCTGATCGCTCAATCGCCATACTTAGCAGGTATATATGCGTTTGTTTTATAAATTCTGTTTGTTAATTTTATTGTATAATGCAATTTTAAGTAGCGTAAGTAAGTATTATGTGGTATAATAAAACAACAATTTTACATAAACCTTATGTTTACGTAAACAATTAACTGTCAAAAAAATCTATCGTATAACGCGCCTAACAATGATTGATACTTTGACTTGATGTATCTTAGTCTGCTTAGATGTATATAAAATTCTCGTGTCACAGTGTATGTGCTTAACTCCTTTAACTCTTTGATGCAGCGTAATATAATATTATAATAATTATTACGTTTTATGTTTACAGGTAGCAGAAAAAGCGTTTAACAAAATAACCGAAATGACTGGGAGAATTTATGCTATTATTTTGAAAAAAAAAAAACACTGAAAATAAATACAAGGAGTGGGAATTAACCCTATAATAGGATATTGAAGAGCTGATAATTGAAGATGAAAGTGCCTCTTCACTGTGACACCACTGCACTTCTACAAGGACCTAGAAAGTGGCGATGATTCTGTTTCCGACTGCATTGTAGAATATTATTTGGATGATCATATTTTATTAAATAACAAAATCCTGTTTGTTTTTATTTATTTATTTTTTGTATTTTTTAAATAAGTAGTTCCATAATAAAACAGGAGTGAGCTTCTCTCAGCTCTCACTGGTCATCAAAGTAGCTCTGCAGCTCTCAGGGAGAGGGTACTTAAATAACAGGTGTTATAAATTCATAATATAATAATAGCTCCCACACCGGTTTCGGTGACGGTGGTCGGTTTCATTGGAACCAGGCCAGCTACGCAAGAGTAATTTTATAGTACCCAAGTGTGTGCGCAGTACACAAGAGCACTCTCTATTCCTTTACTCTCATAACCCAGTAGGACGGCAGACCGACACGACTGGCGAGAGATCAGGCGCAGGACCGACTTTTTACATGCCCATCCGACGCATGGATCATCTTACTTGTCAGACAATCAGGTGATCAGCCTGCATTGTCCTAACCAAACTTGGAAATAACATGTTTCCAACGCGGGAATCGAACCCACGACCAAGAGCCGAGCTCTGAACCACTGGACCACGGAGGCGTTATAATATAATATATGACACTAGTGACTAGCTGATGTCCCGGTGAACTTCGTGTCACTTATAAACCTTCCCTGGACTTCCAGGAATATTTTAAGAAAATTAGCCACATCGGTTCAACCGAGATCGAGTTATTGCATTATTATATATACAAACAAACAAATCTTTATTTCCCTCAAAAAATAATTTTACACGTTAAGTAATATCTTAAACAAAACACTGCTCCCCACACTAGGATTCCCTGTGTCGTGAAGAGCAGTCTCTTCCATCGTGCACATAGATACATACAATTAATTTAACCAGCTAATGACATATTTGTGATAACTAAAAGTTACATGAAGTATTTTTAACAGAACCAATAATGTATTTGTAAGTAAACAGACAATATATTTTTTAAAAGTAGGTGATGCTATTATAATATGATACAAAACTCACATAATAGCATTACAAGATCATTACCAGAGTCACCGAAACCAGCTACAGTACGTGTAAGTTAGTGATGAGGTGAGTAATATGCAAAGATTATAATACTTTACATAGATTAGATTGTTTCTTGTAATATCATAAATTAAACACACACTATAACTACATCATAATTATTTCAAATTTTCTGAACTACATAATATATATAAATCATAATATTTACAACGCGTTTTTTAAGCTGCATTTGATATAAAATATCAAAATCTTTTATAGTGACTGGATACAGTGTGGCCATAAGAGGCCACACCGGAAACAAGTGGCGACTCTATTAATGTCGTGACTTTTTTGACGGGCTATACTATAAAGCATTTTAGGCCTGCTTTTCTGCAGCCACACATGGTTCCACAGTTTCCTTTGTTTCTGCAGAAAATTAATTTCATGAGACTGGGGGATCTTTTTCTCAATAGATCATCTAGAAGGTTGGTCTAAGGTATTTTTTTGTAAAATGTGTTAAACAAAGTTAAAAAGTGATATTAAACCTTCTTAAAAAAAATTCACTTTTTTGCTTATAACTTTTTAAATTTTTAATTTAGGGTAAAAAGTTAAATAAATATATTTGTAGGCAAAATAATTTGCAACAAATTATGTTCTTACAAATATTTTGTAAGACGTATAGATTCTGAGATATCACGAAAATAGTGTTGTCACCCCTTTTTTCAAGATGGCGGCCGGGGGACAAGAGTGGCAACTCCACAAACTTGAGGTGAAGCTTCTGTTGAGCCTCCCAACACATTCCAAAAATAAAATTGCGTCCTCTAATAAATGCAAAGCAAATGTAACATTTTAATGGACTAATTTAACATATTACAATCTCGCGGTCAGGGACAGAAAACATTATCAAAAACATAACGTTATAACTACCGAAACATTCGTTACGTTACCGTTATTTTACAAATTACCGTTACTTTTTTGGAATCGATAAAAAGTATCGATATTTTTTACCGCTATTTATAACGTTATTTTTTTCGTTACCATAGGTCGACGCGCAACGTTGCAAGACCTCTGTGGTGGCAAGTGGGCAGTGGCAACTGGCAACGTCGCGACTCGCGTACTGCATCGGGAGTCGGTGCTAGATTACTACCTATATTATTATATTGTGATCGGTCGGATGAGTTTGCCGGGAGCGACCGCAACCGACGAAAATACAAACGAAATGCCACTTTATGACATAGGCGATAGGTTTCATTTTACTCTACCTACTAGCAATGACATTAGCGTGGGTCGCCACGCTAATGTTAGTAGAAAATGATTCTTATCTTCTATGCCATAAAGTAGCATTTTATTTGAATTTTAACCTGGTCGCGGCAAAGATCCGAAAGCCACCTTTAGAGCGACCAAATTACTTAGGTCCGCCATCTGCCTAGGAATCAACTTCTCTGATCATATAATAGTGACCTTGTTTATTATGATCCTACTATTTAGGCCCGTATTTTTGGTCAGTACTTAAGATGCGACCCGGTCTCAAGACGCGGTTCGGCTCTGTGATTGGTCCAAATTTTGACAGCCAACCAATCACAGAGCCTGAACCGTGTCTTGAGACCGAGATGCATCTTGAGTACTGACCAAAAATACGGGCCTTTGACTGATATCATACATATTTTTTTATTTATTTATCTATTATTTGTATTCTAAAGCTAAAAAGGTTTGAACGCGCTAATCTCTCGAAATACTGATTACTGGATCGATTGTTATGTAATTTAACACAAGTAGACCAATAGGCAAAATTTTCTGCGAAAATATACGGTTTCCGCGAAAAATTTTATTGCAGACTGCAGAGCCGGGGGCGTGGGGCCATCCAATAATTACGTTATTTTTTAAATTTCTTTTTTGCATTAACCTCCGTGTTGAAATGTGGTCAGATTATTAGAAAATTAAAACCGACTTCCAAGGTAAAAACAATAATAGCATCCTTATAATATGAACTAAAAAGTATTAAATAATTATTCCTATCTAATAGTGCCTTTTTCCGAATTCGGCTAAACCTCAACTATTTCTGTACTCAATCTTCATCATTTTAAAGTCGGTACCAGATGAATCTTCAGTTCTCTGACAGAATATTTGAAACTTTTGGAACTGGCACCGACTTCAAAATTATGAAGATTGAGTACAGATATAGTTGTGTCTTAGCCGAATTCGGAAAAAGGCACTATTAGATAGGAATAATTATTTAATACTTTTTAGTTCATACTATAAGGTTGCTATTATTGTTTTTACCTTGGAAGTCGGTTTTAATTTTTTGTTAAAAATAATAATTTTTTCACTCTTTTTAGTTACCTAGTAAGCCATCGCGTACTATACGTAGAATAATACACCTGTATATTATTCTACGTAGGTATCTTATTACAGTCACACTTACAAAATATAATATTAGCTGCAGCCTGCAGATAATTTTAAACAATACATTTAAAAAAAAATCGAAGTGAACACGTGTGACGTGCTAAGTAGCCGGTCACCGGACTAGTTTCAATAGGGTGCTCGCTCGACTAACGACTTGTCGCACACGCCTCGCACTGTATAGTACGGTACCCGGCCCGCGCCGCGCCGCGCCGCCGCGCCGCTCGCTGCGAGACGACAGTTATTGTACTATGAACACTAAACGCAATGCAAAAGGTTGAAATTGGGTTGTTTTGCAGAATATCTCGGCGAAGTAAGACAGAATGTTACCAGCCGGCCTAAGATGCGCAAACTAGAAAATCACGAGATATCTCACTCTCGTGTGTAGTTATATTGTCGATAACGACTTAATGTCAAAATCGTTTTTGACAGTATGTCGATAGATTTTGACGACAGATCTACACGAGAAAAAAATTATGTCATGTTAGGGTCAATAGAGATGAAGAGAAACGCCATCAAACATCGAGAAAACGTGTAGACAAAATTTTTTCGATTGACTACCAGTAAGGATCACGATCCCGTATGGTAATTATTATATAACATAATAAAATCGGTGCGGTACATGTATTTTTTAACCGACTTCCAAACAACGAGGAGGTTATATGTTCGGCTGTGGATATTTTTTTTTTTTATTTTTTTTTTTGTATGTTCAACGATTACTCCGCCGTTTGTGAACCGATTTTCGAAATTTTTGTTTTGTTGGATTAGGTTTCACTCCAATTTGGTACCATGTTCACAAAAGTGGTGACCTCATGATGGGATCCATGAGTAATCGAGGGAACTCCTCGAAATTTATATGGAAACATATGGTGATTTTGGTTTTATGTGAAGTGTACTAAGAATATGCTACCAAAAAGTCAAATATTGGGTCAAAGTATACCATGGTTTCGAAGATGCTGAGAGAACTCCTGACTCCTTATAGATACACGTTCGGGAGTTTCGGCGTTGTTTTAAGAACAGAAAGCATATGCTACTATGCAATTCATATTCATCATCATAATCATCATCATCATCGTCATCATCATCATTAAGGTCACCAATGTCTCATGGCACAGAATTAATAATAGTACAAGGCATAGGTATGGATATACTAATAATAATAATTATGTACTTACTGTATAACAACACCTGTTTGTTTAATACATGGCGGTCGGCGCCGCAGAGGCGACGGCGTCGCCGCGCCGCCGCGCCGCGTGGCGCGTGGCGGCAGACAACAGATCGAATACTTTACTAATTACTTTATACAATTTAAATAGACAAATATAATTAAAATAAAGTTATTTTAAAAAGAGCATTTACACAAAACAAAGTCATTAAGTGTCTTTTTAATCAGTTATACTTATTAATCGATAGATGGCGCACTAAGTATCGATTTGAATTCTTGATTAAGCGCTTATTCCACTTATCCTAGCTAGGAAGTCCTAGCTAGGGTCCTAAAAAATTTAGTCAAGTGGAATAACATTTAGAAGCTAGGATCCTAGCTAGGATCCTAAATCGGAAAAAATTTAGTCAAGTGGAATAACATTTAGAAAACTAGGATCCTAGCTAGGACTTCCTAGCTAGGATAAGTGGAATAAGCGCTTTACAAGAACAGAGCTGTCAATAATTATGATAATATTAAATATTATGAGTAGCTACGCTACATCCTATGCAAGTTTATACAATTTTTTATCTGATAGATCCTTCGATCGTGGAAAAACGAGACACAATAGCCTTTCTATTGTTATCTCAATCGCCGGTGACCGCTTGGGGCTTGAAGCATTAAAATTGTTAAATTACTTAGCACAATATGTTCACTTCACTGATAATATATGATTTTGTGAGTGTGAGTTGTGACTCTTGACAAATTGTAATAAGATACGTAAAATATACGCGAAGGTTTACCTACTAGTGTAACTAAAAAGAGTGAAATTATTATTATTTTTAACAAAAAATTAAAACCGACTTCCAAGGTAAAAACAATAATAACATTAATATGAACTAAAAAGTATTAAATAATTTTTACTATCTAATGGTGCCTTTTTCCGAATTCGGCTAAACCTCAACTATTTCTGTATTCAATCTTCATAATTTTGAAGTCGGTGCCAGTTCCAAAAGTTTCAAATATTCTGTCAGAGGACTGAAGATTCAGCTATCTGGTACCGACTTCAAAATAATGAAGATTGAATACAGAAATAGTTGAGGTTTAGCCGAATTCGGAAAAAGGCACCATTAGATAGTAAAAATTATTTAATACTTTTTAGTTCATATTAATGTTATTATTGTTTTTACCTTGGAAGTCGGTTTTAATTTTTTGTTAAAAATAATAATTGTTTGTTTGTTTTACTAAACACGTTTCCTATTTGCTGCTGCGGAACCCTTCATGGGCGATTCCAACTATTACCCATCCCCCCCCCCCTATCAAAGCTATATATACGCCCGTGCCCACAGTGCTAGGAAAACTATGAAATTACAGAATTTCCGATGTAACAGCTCTTGTTTCAGTTGTCTCTTGTCTCATGTGTACTTTCAGAAGTAGAGGTGGATCAGACTGCGTCCAATACCCAGAAAATTCGTTCACTTGTGGAGAAATGCAGATTCCACGTGGGATGTTGTTATTTCTGCATGCCATCAGCGGGTGTGACACTACCTCTGCCCTTTTCTGGCAAGGCAAGATAAAGTGGTGCAACATCCTCAAAAAAAAACCCCAACTGGATAGATATCGCCAACTTCTTCCTTGACCCTAACTCCAACAAGAAAGACGTAAGAAATGCTGGCGAGAAGATCTTGATGAACCTCTACGGAGGAGATGAGGGGACACTGAATACTTTGCGATAGCATTTGTCAAATCAGCAGTAACGGTCAAAGTGAACCTTGCTCGCCTCCCCCCAACTACAGATGCTGCAAAATATCATCACCGTTTGTAAACACCGCGAGTCGCGGTGTTTACAATCTTACGGTGACATATATTGTCAATGATATATTTTAATGCATTTGAATTTTAAACACAATAAAAAAATGAGGAAACATCTGGCCCCGCGTTCCATTTGATGTTAAAAACGATCAAAACGCTCAAGATAGGAGGCATTTTGAGCGTTTTGATCGTTTTTAACATCAAATGGAACGCGGGGTGGGAAACACTGACAAATGACAGCCGACCTGACAGTTGACTCATGACTGACGACTGTCATTTGTCAAGTGACAGCAGACAGTTTCAAATTGTTCAAAACTGCTTGTCATATTTTGCAAGGAATAGCATTATTTTCAAGTTTTTCATTTTCACGTTACACATAAATCTATCTTAAACACAATGCTGGGAATCAACGAGAATTTTCCTGAATATGCAGTGCCCGGCGCGAAGCAGGTCCGTTTTGAGCCGTACGCGGACAACGGAGGCAGCATTGTGGCCATCGCCGGCGAAGACTACGCCGTCATCGGAGCCGATACCCGGCTGAGCACGGGCTTCTCAATCTACACCCGCGAGCAGAAGAAGCTGTTCAGAGTTTCCGACAAAACCGTCCTCGGCGCCACCGGATGCTGGTGCGACACGCTCACGCTGACGAGGCTGCTGGAGGCTCGCATGCAGATGTACGAGCACGAGCACAACAAGTCCATGTCGACGCCCGCCGTGGCGCAGATGCTGTCCACCATGCTGTACTACAAGAGGTTCTTCCCCTACTACGTTTCCAACGTTCTGGCGGGGCTGGACGCCGACGGTAAGGGCTGCGTCTACAGCTACGACCCCATCGGCCACTGCGAACGATCCAACTACCGCGCCGGGGGCTCCGCCGGTGCCCAGCTGCAGCCCCTGCTCGACAATCAGATAGGCCTGAAGAACATGCAAAATGTTAAAGAAGCTCCCTTGCCCAGAGAAAAGGCCCTGGCCCTGCTCAAGGATGTGTTCATCAGTGCGGCCGAGCGAGACATTTACACTGGTGACTCCATCTATATTCTGATTATCACGGCCAATGGAATACAGGAGGAGAAGTTCGAGCTGCGTAAAGATTAATCTTATTTTCTTAAATAAAATTTACTTTTTATTTTCTTAGTTTTATTTTTGATTATATTAATGTAATTGGCCAATAAAAATTATGAAAACAGTATTAAATATAAAAGAATTTTAACAAATAACTGGATTTATTAACTAATATAAGGTAACTACAACATAATATATTCAATATGTACAATCTCTACATAGAACCGTTAACAAACTTCATAGACTTTACTTATTATACATTGGCATAACAAAAATAGTATCAGGAAAGTTTTTGTCGAACATCTCTTTGATGACGTCTTGTTTTGTGTTATCCCCGAGTATAGTAGCTTCCAACTTGGGAGGAGCGGTGTGTCCGGCCACTAGGGGGTGGATGTTGTAACATAACTCAACCTTATCTCTCGGTGGAACTGTAACAGATAGCTTTTTATAGCCTGAACTCATGTATGCATTGGTACCGTTTACATTAATACTGAGCCTTATTGGTGTATTTGTTTGCCCTATGATTGTACACTTCAGAGGAACTGAAGTCTGCTGAACAACTACTTCTGGGTAATTGACTTTTAATGAAATTGGACACTCGTCTATAGGAAGTCCCGACAGAGGGGTGCTGCTCATGACGTTTGGACCATCTTCATTACTTTTTCTCCTCCATGTTATGTTGTACAGACCAACTCTAGTAGGAGGATCTTTTGGCTTGTGTTTAGCTTGTATACAGACTGCATCTGATGCAATAGTATTCTCAGAAACTTCCAGATTGCTAATACATGACACAGGTTTCTCTTCATCGCCATATTTAAAACAGTCATGAGTTTCTAATTCTGTGTCTAGTATCACGAGATCCCATGGACTAAGTATTTTGATTTGAGGCATCACTATGAAGTCGTCATTGACAAAACATTTTGTAATAGGCTTAAAGTTCATAGCTACAAAGTTTGTGGTAACGTCAAAAGGTTTTATGACTGGTATCTTAGAAACAAAATCCTTAACACACTCTAGCTTAGAAATCTCATGGAGGTTAATATTATATGACACTTTGATTTGCACTGTCGTTGTTGCTGTTCTATTTGTTTTCAAATAAAACTTATTTGAATATGTTCCAGACTTCTCAATGTTTCCAACACTGATTTTGATAGGTTGAGCTTGAGATTCAGTGTGTTTAAGGCTGAGTTCTGTCACTGATTCTGGGTTTGGGTTGTCCGGGGAGCTCAAAAGTGAGAGGACAATAACCATGTCTTTGATGGAATTTTCTTCATTATTCTGTATCGTAAAGGTTGTTGGAAACCATTCTCCCTGGAGTGCTGGGGCTTCATTTTCTATGTTCAGAGAGAGTCTACAGTCCCTTGTGGTTATGCTTGCAGAGGTTGCTGGCACAATACTATCAAATTCATAGTCAGCTTTGGGACTTATAATAAAATGTAGCAGCTCGGGATGAACAATTTCTGTAACTTTACTTTCATCTACCTTAAAATTTAATATTATTTTCCTCCTAGTATCTGCATCAAGAACAAATGTCACAGCCTTAATATGAAGCTCGGATCCACTGTCATGTGGATTCATTTTGAATTGACACAAAAACCTCTTAACTCGCCCACCGTCAAGTTGTATATTCAGTTTCCCGGAGTCAGTTATTGGAATTTCAATGGTCTCCGTGCTAGAGGAGACAGTTAAATGTGCTTTCTTCACATGGAGAGCACCACTAAACGTCTGCCTCACAAAAATCTCAACTTCTATGTTTTCATCTACCCTGTACTTCTGCTGCAAAAATCTTGATTTAACTTCTAAAAAGCTAGAAATATTGGCCATATCTATTGTCACCGTGAAGGGCTCCTTCTCTACTGCAGCCTTCCACAACTCCAAGGCTTTGCCCTGGGACTGTGCAGGTAGATCTGGCTCAGCAGCTGGAATGTTTAAGTTTAGAACTGACATCACATTAGTAAATATCCTTTCCTTATCATTATTAATGACTTGAATATTTTTGGAGAGTGCTTCCACTGAGAGCTGGATATAATCCTGGATCTTGGCAGACAGGTAGGCACACTGGAGGGCTCTGTTCAACACATAGGAAGCCAGATACCACCACTTTTCTCTTCTATAATCCCACAGCATGTGAGACAAAAGGGTGAGAGCTTTTCCATAATCTCCACAGTAATAATACTCGTTGGCCATTTCCACAACTAGCTGCTTTCTCATTCTAGGGGAGTGGAAAGTTTTGAACTGAGAGATGGCACAGCTGAGAAAACTTATTATCATTCCAGAGTGATTGAATATCCTCTCATTGTACTGGAGAGCTAGCACAGCCACCTGCTCCTTCTGTGGGTCATGTGGGTCTGCACTGAGCCTGCCGGGTCTCCAAGGCCTCTGGCCGTAGTACTCCACGATGCCCTCCATGGGATCAGGGGGAGGAGGATACTGGAGGACATCACAGCAGACAGATCTTGCTGCTTGTCTCCTCTTGACTGTGAATTGAGCAGCATACTGAAAGTAGAAGCCAGGATGCTGGGACTGAATAGCCGGTAGTCCAGCTCTTATGGCTTCATCGAATAGCTCCCCAAAAGCACTATATTGTCTGGCAATCCAGGCATAATGTTCAAAGAGTAGCTCTGTAGGCCCAATCCTATTCTTGTACCTCTCTATGTGAGATTTCAGCTGAGAGATTGAGTCTCTTGGCAGGTTAAGAGCAAAGAGCAGTTTACACAGCTTGTAGTTAATATAGCCAGCAACAGTTCTGATCTCCTGTATGTTGGTGTCCACTTGTCTAGTCTCCAACAGATTGTTGTAGGCATGTAGGTAGTGTTTGTGAGCTGTACTCAAGTCCTGTTTCAATTCATTCAGAAACCCTAACTTGAATTGATGTCTTACAAACAGGTATTGATGAGTTGTTTTGTTCAAGTGATCCTTGTGTTGTTTAATGTTCTTTGTCTCGTGATGATAATAGTTTTGGGCTATGTCATAAAATGCATTCTCTAAGCGTACAATGTAGCCCATGAGGTGGTCGCTGTGGGGAAGCACAAACAGAGACTTGGACTGAATTTCACAGGCGGAGCAGAGGGCCTGCGCTCTTTCTGCACCCAGCATGTACTCCGAGGGGGGAGGGGAGAGACCGCTCTGGACGACTACGACGGCTACCTTCGTGGCGTGACCCTCTATGGCCGCTCGGATGGACTGCACTCTCGACGCACACTCGATGATCTTCTCATTCCACTGAGGATCATTCCACTCCATATCATAAAATATGACGACCACGGCCGGAATTAGGGATATTCGTTTTTGGATCCAGTTTTTCTTGAGTATGCCTTTAGGAATGTACCACTCGTAGGAGTTTCTTTTCGGTTTCACGACGGGGAACTCGAATGTATTGTGCAGTATTTTGAACTGCACGGAGGCTCGGTCGGGTCGACGGTTGTTGGAGAAGGCGTCCCATATCGTCTTATGTATGGCGTTGTTGACGACATCGAGCCCCGAAAGCCCTATAAGCGCCAGGGGCTTAACGATTATCTCGGGCGGAAACTCTGTGTTGTCACTGGGCTGTGTCGCCATCGCTACAAACTTCTTGTCTCAGCGAAACAAGCAGCCGACGAGAAAATTCTTACGATAATTTGTTCATGTTATGCTTCTAAATTATAAATAATTAACTAACTAACTTGACGAATGTAAATTATTTGAGAATTTTGATGACTGCATTTTTACGATTTACTGCATCACTTACGTCAAATGTCAGTTACAAGCTATCACTGCGACAGCTGATAATAATTTTTTTATGAATCAATAATATGCAAAGATTTAAGACTATTCAATATTAAGGGTATGCGCACACGGGCAACTTAGTTACTACTTACTAGGCCATTTATTTGTCTCTTGATCAAGTTTAGGAACTAGTATGAAAGTGCGTGCACGTAGCGACGCAACTCTGGGCAACTTTTTCGTTCGCGGGGTCGGAGACAAGCCCGCGACGCAACTGTCTCCTTCCCTATTGGATTCTATGCAAGTGCGCGCACGGGCAACAAAAAAGTCGCCGTTCGACCAGTTGCCACTCGACCGCCGCGGCGTGAGTTTGTGTGTAAGCAGTGTACGGACGGATACGCGCTCGCATTCTATGTTCCGAGATGCCAAGTAAAATGCCGGTCGAAGAAGATATCGATAATAATATAGTAAATTATTTGAAGAAGTAGAAAGCAGACTATTACTGTATATTAAAAAATTAAAAGAATACTCAGACGTAAATGCTGGGAGAAAGTTTGCCAGCAGCTGTTTCAGGAGACAGCTAATCTCATAATAATATATTTTGTATCTTCATGAATGAGGCGGTCGTAAGATTCTGTACAGTTCATCGAAACTTTCGACGCACATTCTAAGTAACGGAAATTTTTTTTGACGTGACAACGTCTTATAATTCGATGGAGCCGGCTGCACGCACTAAAAAGCATGACTCATGAGTAATGCGGCGTTACCTCGCTGTGAGGCGTTCCATTTAAGAGCCCGTCCTCGCTTTTCTACTGCTCTCTTCACACTCACGCCCGTCTTTCATATGCCAGGTGAAAAAGGACGATCGCCAAGTTAGCGGGCAGATAGAGGTTTTCTGTTTTTAAAGGGTTTTTTATATAGAAGTGGTAATTCCAACATTGTATAGACGACTTTCTCAACAGTACATTGTATTTTTTTCATACCGTTAAGACGTCAATACAATCCATAATAAGGTGATATTCTAAACCTTTTACAGCAAAAATCACAAAACTGTTGCGGGTTTGAGTTAGATTATTTAAAGATACTTAAAAAAAATAAAAAATCTAGCTCCAACACTATATTATAATTGAAATGATCTTACATGTTGTGCATTAAAACTTATAGAAATACTGTATTTTAACTGTTAAATCACGTCTGTTAAATGAGCGAAATCGGCAAAATTTCGTATACGGACTCTTAAGGCTTGAAGTGCAAGCGAGAGCGCGGAACGAGCGACAAAGAGGCACGTTGTCACGTTCAACTATCGTCAGTAAAGGCGAACGCAGATTTGGCCGCACCGCACGCACCGCAGTCGCCGCATTCGCAATTCTTTATATGAAGTTATAGGCAAGCTCGCATACCTACCTACCCGCGCCGCAGTCTTCGCAACTTCATAATAATATGAAGAATTGCGAATGCGGCGACTGCGGTGCGTGCGGTGCGGCCAAATCTGCGTTCACCTTTAACTGACTTTACAGACAACCGTTTTTTTTGGGTATGCTCTTAATTTCATAAATATAATATGAAATTTCTCGAGAGCCGATCGCTACATAATGGTTGCACCCAATATTCTATTTTTCGACGCTTTTTTCGGTTTTTTATTGCGAGTGCAACAACCACAGCCGTCTCAACCAAATCCGTGTTGATGACTGTCTAGAAAAAACTGAAAAAAGTCGGGTTGCTGTCGGTCTCGTGTGCGCACCCCCGCGACATGGCGATTATTTTTTCGAAAGAGACAAATAAGTCGCCGAGCAACTAAGTTGCCCGTGCGTGCATACCCCAATAGTAGACCACAACCAAATCGGAAAGTGTGGACACTGGACAGTGGAGTGCGGTCGGACCGACATAGGGCCCGGATTTATATGTAAGTAAATAAAATTTTTATTTTACGCGATTTTCGGCCTAGAATGTGTTTTTTTACACGAATTATCATGTTTATACTGTGAAAAACCAAGTTTTATTTTCCATATTTTTCCATATTTTATGTCGGCTGTACACTCTCGCCGAGACACAGCGAGGCGGCCTGAGTGCGAGAGTGTAAAAGGGTCCATTCACTATCCTGCATTGCAGTCCTGCTGCAGTCTGCCGTGCAGGCCTGCAACACCATTCACTATTCTGCGTGCAGTCCGCCGGCTTATGCAGGATAGTGAATGGTGTTGCCAGCCTGCACGGCGGACTGCAGCAGGACTGCAATGCAGGATAGTGAATGGACCGTTTAAATGGGTGCGCTTGCCTCGTCTCGCCTGTCTCGGACCCTCTCGGTCCGGTGTCGGTATTTTGCGCCCGAGACAAAGGGCAAAGGGTCTCGCAAGAAAAGCGAGCGCATTACTGCACACTCTCGCGTTTTTCACTACTAGTCGCGGCGCTAGACACAGAACAGAAAAATAACAATAACAAACAAATTATCAGTCATTATCTGTGAGAAATAAAATTAAATATGATTATAGATCTTTGGATTACAAATTACAATGATATCTTTCGATGCATGGTTGAATGGTGATCATTGATCGTAGATACGTTTTCGCTATTTTTTTTATTTTTGTATTTTTATTGTGTAAATATTTAGTAATGAGAGGTTTTCTTACTTTTAATCTCCACCAGACGGCGCGACGATAGACACTTCTAGATTTTCTATTGGTTCCCCGCCGATCTGAAATTATCTGCAGGTTGGCATCACGGATACATATTGGTTGCGTTTCTAAAAAATATCAGTGTACTGTCAAGTGTGGCATAAATCAAAATATCTTAAACCTAAGCGATCATTGGCCTAAGCGATTAGGCCAGTATACTGGTAACAGTTTAGGAACACGCAAATTGTCAAACTGAAAACTGACAACTGAAAGAGTTTTGGCGGGTATGTCATGGGCATGTCACTTTCTAACTTCTTCTACTTTTTATTGTTGGTGTGGTTTTTATTCTTTTTTCCCAAATTGTGTTATTTGGGTCTGTGGCAGCTACTGCAACTTAGAACAATGTATTAGTATAGTATAGTACCTATAAACATGTAAACCAAATAATAAATATTTCATAATATTTCATCATATATAAAATAAATAGGTACCTAATAAATAATATTACATCAGATTTAGACTACGTCGCAAATTCTATTTTGTACGACTTTTTCGTGCAGATTTTGGGCGAAATAATTTTTCATTATTGGCGACACCGGCCGTCCGCAGTAACACTCGTAATCTGTGGTCGTCGCCTATATAAGGTGAGGCCGTAAAATATTGTCAGTCAGTCGTGATAATAAGTGAGTTGAATATAATATAGCTGGTAACAGTCGCGCGTGAAGTACTAGTTACCTACCGATATTAATTGTTATTGCGGAGTTAATATTCTTGTACTTGCGGTAGTGAATTATATAGTAACTAACTATTGTGAATAACTTCAAACTTTTAGACAATTAGTGTGACTGTATGTACAAAACATAAAGTGTAAATAGGTGAATAAACTAAGTGGTTCCGTATCCTGCATTTCATTTTCGGACCCGTAACGTAAGTACTAAACAAGTACCTTACAGGTCTTTGATAAATAATAATAGCCATGAAATACCCGTTAACTTGCACAAGTGCAGGTAAGATGTTGTCAAAACCAAAATGCATAATTCCTGTGACATTTGGTGTGAATATCGGTAAATAGGGCTATTTCTTCCGTGAGTTTTAACTAAAACATCGTTGTAATAACTTTGTTATCCTAGTTATTGGAATATTATGGCGTCTTTTACAAATTGAAATGTATCAAGTTTTACATTCTTTTGCCCAGTTTTGTAGCAATTATTGATGGTATTGCCTGGTATTACCAATAGTTGTCTACCCATACGCCATCTAGTTACTAAAATGGAAACTGTTTGACAATCAAATTAAAAAGCTAAGAAAATCCCTTATTGCTAATTATTATTTAAAATAGCACATAATAGCACAGAGAGCTACGGGCTACGGCAGCTGCAAGAGAAGTGTTTTCGTCCATCTCATAGAGAAAAATAATATTCCATCTTCTCTGAGTTCATAACTGCGATTGAACTAAGCGAGAATATACATGATCGCACTCGGGCAAGGGGCTCTCGCACGAGACTCTCGCCCGAGAGCTCTCGGCGAGAGTGTACAGCCGACATTAGGGTTTTACAAAGATAAGTCCATATTTTGTACATCTCAGTCTCAGACCAATAAAAAAAGAAAGACGGAGTATTTACAGATAATGGCGTGAAGTCGCTGTCGATCAATGTGTGCGTCACGCCTAGCATAAATACGCTAGGCGTGCGCTTGTGTGCAAAAAAACAATGTTGCCAACTCAGGGTTTCAGATTGTCAAACTCCCATACTGTTGCAGACTTATTAAACTACTAAGTAATGACTACAAAAGTTGCTATCAAACTAGATTGTTAATCATCATTCATTAGTAATTGCTGAAAAAAGTAAATACTTAAATATCTATATCTAATAAATTATGTGTTTCAACTAAGAACAGACAGACAGACAGACATACATACATACAGACAAAAACTGTAAAGAATGTTGTTTGGTGTATGTAGTATGTATCGTATACAGATTAATGTGCAAATAGTAAAAAAAATCTTTCAATACTACAAACAGACACTCCAATTTTATTTATATTAATAGATTTTAAATGAATAACGAATTTTAGGTTAAAAATAAACATTTGTCAGGATAATACAGCACGTAATAATATTTTTCCCCTATTATGGGGAAAAATATCTTGCGACCAGCATGCAGCACTGATTGAGGTTCTGTGTTCCGAGACTCCCGAGACAATTTTTAAAACTAATAAATTAAATTCGTTATTTCGGTGGTAATACATAAATATTCAACTAATTACTTGTGAAACGTAATCCCACAAGGTTTCTTTTGAGCACAAGAATTGTTTTTGCATCATTTAACGATGCAGAACGGCATATTTTGATATTTCTTGACACAGATGAAAACGACATCTGGAAGCTTTGTCCCGACCAAATCAGCTCAGTCGCATTTGTAACGCCGCGCCGCCGTTTTTATGTCGGCTGTACACTCTCGCGGAGACACAGCGAGGCGGCCCGAGTGCGAGAGTGTAAATGGGTGCGCTCGCCTCGTCTCGCCTGTCTCGGACCCTCTCGGTCCGGTGTCGGTATTTCGCGCCCGAGACAAAGGGTCTCGCGAGGAAAGCGAGCGCATTACTGTACACTCTCGCGTTTTTCACTACTATTCGCGCCGCTAGACAGTGCAGAACAGAAAAATAACAATTATAAACGTCATTATAAGTCATTATCTGTGAAAAATAAAATTAAATATGATTATAGATCATTGGACTACAAATTACAATGATATCTTTCGATGCATGGTTGAATGGTGATCATTGATCGTAGATACGTTTTCGCCATTTTTTTTATTTTTGTATTTTTATTGTGTAAATATTTGGTAATTGCTAATTATTATTTAAAATAGCACATAATAGCACAGAGAGCTACGGGCTACGGCAGCTTCCATCTTCTCTGAGTTCATAACTGCGATTGAACTAAGCGAGAATGTACATGATCGCACTCGGGCAAGGGGCTCTCGCACGAGACTCTCGCCCGAGAGCTCTCGGCGAGAGTGTACAGCCGACATTACATGCAATTCCGAGAGATTATGCTTATGAGCCGTCATTATGAGAGCCAAAAATTGTGTTTTTGTATGGGAGCCCCCCTTAATTTTTTATTTTATTTTAATATTATTATTAAATAAATTAAAGTAAACATATAAGTAAGGATTTTCAGAATAATTCAAGTACCTACTGCCATTATTGATATAGAGCAAAAACGGCCAAAAAACACGTTTGTTGCAACTTGTAAGTTGTGAGGAAGCCCCACTTAAATAATAACTTTATTTTGTTCTTAGTATTTGTTATTATAGCAGCAAGTACCAACAGATATACACAATCTGTGAAAATTTTAGCTATTACCGTTCTTGAGTTACGGCCTGGAGACAGACAGACAGACGGACATACAAACGAACAGACAGTCGGACAGACAGACGGACAGACATCGAAGTCTCAGTAATAGGGTCCCGTTTTTACCCTTTGGGTACGGAACCCTAAAAATGGTTGCCGCAGCCTTCTCTTTATATATCTGTGGCCGCAACCAACGCTATTTTAGCATTTTTGATACGGCGCGGTGGCATGATGGCAAGACGACCGTTCACTACTTCATAACAAAGGCAACTGACGGTTGGAAGGCATACCGTCGGACAATCTGTAGCAATGCCGGAATGGTTGGTATGTCATTATTATCAGCATTGTCAGCACTCAGTTCCAATAATTTGGTCGGTCCCACTGACCTCCATTATACAAGTACGCTGGACTGATGATACCCAGATATATTTTGTGCCTATTTGAAGCGGAATCAGCTCCCCCAATATTCGGGAAGAGAACTAAATCTGACGTAACTTGCAAATGGCCGCTCAATCGCTATTGGTTGTAGAAACCAAAGAGAATATAATCACTGCGGTAGTAGAAACTAGTATTAGTTCCAAGTACTCCCACTACTGCTATCAGTGCCATTTTTTACGTCAAATTTAGTTCTCTCCCGAATATTGGGGGAGCTGATTCCGCTTCAAATAGACACAAAAAATAGCTGTCATTTCAAAGGGTATCATTAGTCCAGCGTACTTGTATAATGGAGGTCAGTGGTCGGTCCCGACCAAATCGGGGCGTCTGTTCCTACCATAAGTTCTACTATAACGGTCGAAGAAATAAAAATGTAAACAGTAAATTTTATGAGATTCGGTGAAATTTACAGCACATTCCATCATTCATATCAACAGGTCCGGATGACCTGTTGACTATTAAAGCTTATAGAAAATAGAAATTAAAAACTATGGTAACTTTCCTGGCTATTCCTTTGTATACGTTTTAGACCCCGTGTATTATATTTCTCTATGTTTTAGACTACTAACGTAAAGAAAAATAAATGTCAAATTACATAAATGTCAATGTCAGATGTTGACTGTTGTGTATATGGTTGTTTTGTATTCTAATGCGAAAATTTGAGAGAATTAAAATTAAATACCGCAATTTTTCGTATAAGTACCTTAAAATAAAGAGCAGTCAAATCTATACTAGTAAATAGCTGTTTTTTCTCGTACTAGCAGTTTACCTTCAACCATGACGTCCCAAGCTTTGGCTTCTCTCACAGCTACATACACGGACTCCGAAGGAGAGGAGGACATGGAAGATGGACAGCAAACACCCGACAAGGATGAGGGTAACGACAGGAGTCAGTCAGCACCGGTCAGTCCAAAGAACGTCGAGGAAAACAAGGAGGACGGTTCGGCCCCGGGTTCGCCCAAGAGAATGGCACGACTGGTTTCGTACGTCGATGACACAATAGTTTCAGACGAGGAGCAGCTGTCGCCGACCCCCGAGAACCAGGACGACATGCGGCGGCTCTCCATGGAGACGGATACTGACGAAGCGGTGCCCAAATCTGACCCCGACGACTCGCAGGACGGCGTCACTATACCCCCCGAGCCGACGGGCAAGTGTCCCAAGGAACTGCAGGACACCATAGCCAAGTTCTACAGCAGAATGATGACGGAGGGCCTCGACATGAACAGAATTATCCAGGACAAGAAAAACTTCCGAAACCCGAGCATATATGAGAAACTGATACAATTTTGTGACATAAACGAGTTGGATACGAACTACCCACCGGAGATATACGACCCCCTGAAGTGGGGCAAGGAGTCGTATTATGATGAGCTAGCGAGGGTACAGAAAGTAGAGATGGATAGAAGAGAAAAAGAGAGGAAGGAGAAATTTTCAAAAATAGACTTTATATCGGGTGTGTCGAAGAAGGCTGACAGTGACGATGACAAAAAGAGGAAGTCAAAGTGGGACCAAGCCGCTCCAAATGTGTCCAAGCTCAACATCAAGCAGCCAGGCCTGATGCAGCAGTCCCTCACAACCAATGTCACCGGCACTAAGGGAACTGTCATATCGGCATTTGGAGCCATTGCCAAGAAACCTAAGTTATGACCTTAAAAATCTACTGAAATTTCCTTCGTAATAGTAATAAAGCTAAGTTATAACAAACCACAACTGTAATTTTAATTTCAGCACTCTTTATCTTTTTAGTTTGTCACCATACTCTAAGGGCCAACGCTAAAGGTCTACAGTCTACACAGACGGACCGCATTACAACTGCAATCCAACCGCAAATTGCAGTTCAAGTGCAGTTTGAATGCAGTTGACACAACTGCAATAGAACTGCAAACCAAACAGTTCACACGACTGCACTCCAACAGCAACTAAACTGCAATCCGACTGCGCGTTTGGTTTGCAGTTCTATTGCAATCGTGTCAACTGCACTTGAACTGCAATTTGCAGTTGAAATGCGGTCCGTCTGTGTAGACCTTAAAACTCACGCGGGCGCACGCTCGCGTGTGTATAAATGAAAAATAGTATGAGCAGCGAAGGCGCGTGCGACGGAGCGCGGACGCGGGCGACGACGCTTCCCATACTGTTTATTTATTTATACACACGCAAGCGTGCGCCCGCGCGAGTTTAAGCGTTGGCCCTAATTTAGCCATGCTCAGTGTGCTCTGCGGAGTAACCAAGATAAACCAAGCTATGGTACCAGGTTTTTTACAAAAACTTACTTGAATAAGAATTTTAGAAAACCAGAATTTTGAATAAAACACTGTTATACACGTTATATCATTTAATAAGGCTTATGTCTCTTGTCGTGCAGCTTGAGGTTGCGCTGCATGCGGGCGGACACGGCCTGCGCTCCCGGCGCCTCCGAACCCGACCACACGCTGATCAGCCCCGACTCCCCCGTCGTCACCATTAGGTCTCTCTGTAACATAGAATGGGCTTGTAACAAGACAATAATTGTTACGGCCTTAGCCCACACTTAGAGATATTGAACCACTTTCATATTATGATGACGAACTCATAATTAAAGTTAAGTAATCATTAAATGATTAATGAAGAGACAGTGTGGCCGAATATGGATATATATTTTTACACAAATGGACTTTTAATGAAGACAGCGTGTAGTCAAAATCTTGGATGTTAAACTTAGGGTCGTACTTTGTTAGTAAGATTAAATTTCGATGGCATAAAAGGGGCGTTACAATTACAGTCACGCAAGTTTGGTCACAGGCCTTTTTACTTTTAAATACATTTTTTTTCTACTTAAGATAAAGGCCCTATAACAATCCAATCATTCCCATTTCTGCTAATATAAGTTAAAGGCAACCCTACTACCCTAGGTAAGAACTTAGTTGCTATATTGTTTCTCAGGTTCCTCGTATTTATGTAAGTAAAGGCATGTTGTGATATTACGCAGGAGTAAGACGTGTCTAAACACACTAGGCCGAAGTTACGCCAGCGTAAATTCCGCATGGATTACGCCCGCAATGTTTTTTAAATTGCCGACGACACACTATTCCGTCGCGTTCCGTCCGTATTTTGTATGAGTTTGACATTGCGGACGTAATTTACGCCGCGTAACTTCGGCCTAGTGTGTTTAGACAGTGACTAACCACATCGTCGTAATGGCAGCAGCGAACAATTTGTTTGTTTTTGTCGTAGTCGGTCCGCGGCGTAACCTTCTTGTCCGATATCGTCACCGACCTCAGCGTGTTACTGTTACGACAAAATAAAAACAAATTAATATTTCTGGAAAGTTATTTAACATAATAGTACTTACTGTACTTAACATTAAAATGTACGGTAGAACAAGAACAGCTGATAAAAATGTGTACTGCGCTTCATTTTCAAAAAGACTAGTGTTAGTGGCGGAACTGACAAAGAAAGCAACATTTTGTTCATTCGTTATTAGAAAATAATTAATAGTACGAAAGAAACAAGTCTGAAGTCGCACGATATCGCAAAGCAAGTGGAACTTAGTACAACCATGTACTAGCAGAGAAGTTGATTCCTATGCAGATGGCGGACCTATTTGGTCGCGTTACGTCAAACCCAGCCGACCGATCACAGCTAACATTGAATTGACACAAGCCGACCACATGACTTAGGTCCGCCATCTGCATAGGAATCAACTTCCCTGATAGTACAACCCACAAAGTGCTACAACAATGCACAGACAGACAAAAATTGTACAATATATTTTGCTATCAACAACTAGTTTCTTGTTTCGTATGTCACCAGTGGCCTGTTACTTTGCTGTCATACACAATCACCCTGCCGGTATCGTATCGTGTGGTGTAAAACTCACCCGTCAGCGCCGTAGGAGCCGGCCAACGCACAGCTCTGTCCGTCGGCGTCGCGGAACGCGTCCACCACGTAACAGTCGTCCACGCGGCTACGCTGTGGGAGAAGATACATTACTTTAGACTTTAGTTCTAACAAAATAAAATAAAAACTTCAAAGGTGTCAAGGGACTAACGGATAGAACGAAGTTTTAAATTTCCCGCCAGTTGACATCAACGCCCTCTGGGGAAGAGGGCGTTGATGTTTCGCAGGTACTTAATCAAGTGTCGTTTCGTCTAGCCCCCTTTCGTAACGCGCGATAAGGAACTTCGTTTCAATACAAATTACAATACTATACGTAAAGCACTTTATTCTTGTTTATCAAGCAAGTTTTCAAATATATACCTAAAAGATACATAATACATGATATCTTAATGGAGATTGGAGAGTTAAGTGTATGGACTTTTTGATAAACCATGCTATGTGGCAACCACTCATCAAAAAGATGAATATGGTAGTGGATGATTTTGTGTGCATCACCTGTCTGCCACTCACAATAATGCTATTTAATAAACTGTCGCCAGCGCTATTTCTGAACCGCTAACCTTGTGTACAACAGTGGCCAGCGCTGGGCGATCGAATGGCGCATGCGATGGCCATGCAATGGTCGCAACGCCTCTACATGATGGCTGTGTTCAGTTGTGATCTAAGCGTCGTTCAAGATGGACGTGTAAGCATTAGCCATTGCGGCAATGCAAAACGTGCATTTTTAATAATTCATGACTTCACCAGATGACCCGGTGAACTCCTAATATGAACCTTCTCTTGAATTCTAGGAATAATTATTTCGAGACTAAAATTAAAATAATGGTTTATGGTAATTTGTAGTGATGATGATGACAACGATGAATGTAATAATAGCATATTAATATGCTTTCCGTTCTTAAAACAACGCCGAAACTCCCAAACTTGTATCTTTAAAAAGTCAGGAGTTATGTATATTAAAATGTAAAAGCTATAATAATTATTGTAAAGTTTCATCAAAATCTGTTCAGTAGTTTTTGAGTAAAAGAGTAACAAACATCCATACATCCATACAAACTTTCGCCTTTATTATTATATTTTCATTAATTATGAGATCACGTACTCATTTTGAATTTTGGAGATTTTTGGAGCCGCAATTACATAGGCAGAAATGAGAAAGTTTCCTCCTCTTCCTCAGTCCTCAGTGCATTGAGTACTAACAACGCACTCCCAGTATTACAGGTGTCGATAGGCGACGGTAAGCACTTTCCACCAGTCATCCATTTATGATTTACTTACCCCCCTAATAAAACAAAATACCTTAAAATATATGATATTGAATGTATATGTAATTTCTTTGTGAAAAATTATGTTCAATTCAATAATTATAAACTTCTCTTGCACTTATTCCACTTTATTATGTTAGATTTCTTACAAAAATACTAATTATAATTTTACTCAACAGGTTTTGACAAAATCATCATCATTACCAGTTCCGATGCCTGATGTCAAAGTGGGGTAAAGTGCAAGAAAAGTGTATAATTATTGAATTAAACGTGAATTTCCATCAAGAAGTTACAGTAAAGAATACCTTAATACTCCGTCCGATCTTGTCCCTGGTATAACTGCGGATCATGTCCCCCGTCTCCACATTCCACAGCTGCAGGTCACTGGACTGCGTGACACATGACACCATGCTGTCGTCCAGCCACGTCAGATGCTCCACTGCAACCTAACATGGATTATTATTTAAAAAAAAAATTAAAACCGACTTCCAAGGTAAAAATAATAAGTAATAAAGTATTAAATAATTCTTACTCTTTAATAGTGCTTCTTTCAGAATTCGTCTAAATCTCAACTACTTCTGTACATACTATAGTCTTCATTATTTTGAAGTCGGTACCAGCTAATTTAATCGTGAGTTAATCAGTCAATGTCAGAATATATGAAAATTTTGGGACTGGTACCGACTTCAAAGTAATGAAGACTATAGTATGTACAGAAGTAGTTGAGATTTAGACGAATTCTGAAAGAGGCACTATTAAAGAGTAAGAATTATTTAATACTTTTTAGTCCATATTATTATTTACTAGCTGTTGCCCGCGACTTCGTCCGCGTGGACTTCAGTTTATAGCGCGCGGTGTCAACAAAATTGGTGTCAAATTTAAAAGCTTTTTAAAACCCTGGTACCTCTCAAAAACAGCTGTGCAGTATGCACATAATATTTAAATTTTTTTAATTAAACTTTTTATACCAAAAAAGCTTATTAGTTATTACATAATACATAACTTTAGCTTTACCAGAGACCAGTTATAGTCTGATTAGCAAGTGCCATTTTCATCAAAACCTGATCTCATGCACCGAAAATTATGATTTTGGGCTCATTCGATTCGGAATATCATCTAGAACATTCTATCAAAATTCCAAGAGGGGCTGAAAAAAAAATGCAATAGTTATAAACAATTAAGTAAACATAAAAAGAAGAGTTTGGATTTTTTTTAATATTTCGAAAACTATTTGAGATAATCAAAATTTGAAAATAGATCCTTAAAGAGCAGGAAATTTCCTAAAAAAAATTTTAGATCCTGGAACCTTACCAATAATCCTTATATCTTTAAATGAGTGGCGAAAGTAACGGTAAAAACGCGTAGTTCGGGTTTCGCGTGAATTGCCGCAATCTGCCACGCGAAGTAAAAAATATATTTTAACTGATTAAATATTAATATAAAGAAATAAAAAAATTTGGGTACTAAGTAGAAATATCAATAAACAATAATCCGTCAACAAAAATAAATTATCACAATTTGTTTAAATGTTATGCTTTTGTTCATTTGTTAATAATCAGCATTTTAATGTTAATATAAAAACGCTGATTATTTCTAAACAAGAAATCTAGAAATTTTTATTATTCTTTTGAGCTAATCTTAAAAGGGTTTAGAAGAGATATCCCGTGAAAAATTTCAATAATTTTGATTTTTCACTTTTTTATGAACAATCAAAGGCATTCATGAAATTTTCATGTAAATAAAACAATTAGGGCAATTAGGGTTTTTTCATCAATTAAAATGACTATTTAAATTTTATTAGTTATAAATATAAAAATATATATTGTTATCTGGCTTCTAACAACAACAAAACAAAATAATAACAATAATTGGATATAAAAGTACCGTAATTGCTTTATTTACATGTATAATTTTGGAATGCTTTTGAATGTTAATAAAAAAGTGAAAAAAAAAAGAATTTTGTCAACGGGAATCTCTTCTAAGCCCTTTTAAGATTAGCTCAAAAGAATAATAAAAATTTCTAGATTTCTTGTTTAGAAATAATCAGCGTTTTTATGTTAACATTAAAATAGTGACAATTAACAAATTAAGAAAACCATAATAATTAAACAAATTGTGATAATTTATTTTTGTTAACGGATTATTGTTTATTAATATGTCTACTTAGTACCCAAATTTTTTTATTCCTTAATATTAATATTTAATCACTTAAAATATTTTTTTAGTTCACGTAGCAGATTGCGGCAAATCACGCGAAACCCGAACCACGCTGTTTTACCGTTACTTTCGCCGCTCAATTAAAGCTATAAGGATTATTGGTAAGGTTCCAGGATCTAGGATTTTTTTTAGGAAATTTCCTGCTCTTTAAGGATCTATTTTCAAATTTTGATTATCTCAAATAGTTTTTGAAATATTAAAAAAAACCAAACCCTTATTTTTATGTTTACTTAATTGTTTATAACTTTTGCATTTTTTTTCAGCCCGTCTTGGAATTTTGATAGAATGTTCTAGATAGTATTTCGAATCGAATGAGATCAAAATCATAATTTTCGGTGCATAAGATCAGGTTTTGACGAAAATGGCACTTGTTTACCAGAGTATTAGTACTCTATGGCTTTACCCATAAACTATTAAGTATTTATCATGGGTCGGCTGTTGTTTCCGATAGCTATGTTGGTAGCCGACTGTCGGTAGGTGAGTTAAATAATAATGACGTGTATAAAAATCGAAAGCATCCAAAACCTATCTCGACATGGTACCACCTCTTAAGAAATATGTATGAGCAAGCGATAGCGCGATCTAGGCGACTCTTGGCGCCATCTGTTGTGAGTTTTTGGAACTAACTTAATTTAAACAAATTTACGCATAAACACCCCCTTCCAACCCCTTTTTCCAGTTAAAATGTAGCCTATGTCCTTTCTCAGGCTTTAGACTATCTGTGTACAAAATTTAATTATAATCGGTTCGGTAGTTTTGGCGTGAAAGCGAGACAGACAGACAGACAGACAGACAGAGATACTTTCGCATTTATAATATTAGTATAGATTGTTTTTACCTTGGAAGTCGGTTTTAATTTTTTGTTAAAAATAATAATTTCACTCTTTTTAGTTATTTACCGGTAAACGTATGAGCTGTCAGTTGTAGATAATATTATATAGGATATAGGTATGAAACTATCACGACTACTATACTCAGGCAGTTTTCAAAAAAGTTTTATGCTATGTCTCAAAAACCGTGAGCCATACCCATGACTATAAAATATATACAGACCTGTTAATCTAATACGCACTCAACTGTCATGAAATGGCTACTATAACACGTCGTTATTTATTACTTATTTACTATAATATTATTACTGAATTATCATGAATATAATTTGCATAGTAGCATAATTTCAGTTCTTAAAACAACGATGAAACCCCCAAACTTTCATATGAAAACTTATTACCTGTTCACTACCACTTTAGAATTTCTTAAAGAACTCCAAGCATATACCCCTGTATATGTTTAGAGTTCATCAAGCAATGCTGAAATGTTCAAACGCCTATCTCTGAAGGCTCTAGAGTTCTGGTTCAGTGACTTTCGTTGTATTATAAAACTTCCGCATGTAAACTCATCAGCTCAACACATTAAAATATTATGCTTTAACTTCTAACAAAATATATTTTAGGGGGCTTCGCAAGATATATTTTGCGAAGCCCCCTAAAATATATTTTGCGAGGCCCCCTAAAATATATTTTGCGATGGATGACGCAAGAAGAAGGATTTTCGGAAAGAAAGATTTTTTTGATACTAAAACTTTCAATTATTCAACTTTTTTTATGAATATTTTAATATCAAAACTTGTGAATCATTTTAAAAAACATTGTGGTCTAAGGGGCGCGAGGCCCCTTAGACCGTGAGGCCGTGGGCGGTCGCCCACACCGCCCACGCCTTACGCCGCTTCAAAACAAAATCAATTGTAACAAGGAAGTATAATTTTAAGATGGTACAAAAATCAACCAACCTCACAGTTCATAGAGTATATCAGTGCATCATCCTCATTGGGTTCCATGATGTTGTAGATGTTGATGAGGTTGTCAGATGAACCGGATATTAGAGTCTCTTGTTTGTTTTTGTGGAATTTTACCTGTAGTTGAGTTTAGGTTTAATATCTTCTACTAATGTGATAATACAATGCTTTTTTGTTTTTGAATGATGCAATGCAAAGAAATTCTAGATATCTTATTTATTTATATTTTTTATATCAGGCTACATAGGCCCATATACAATATATGCCTTAATGACTACTGAGCATCCACCTTACATGGTATAACATCATTCTTACACTTTGATTTAAGCAAGTGTAGTAAAACCAAATGTAACAGTATGCATTAAAGGGATCCATTGAAAAAACCTGAAATTTCAAGTAATAAATGAATTGCTGTTAACAAAATAATACCTGTGTAACATCATCCGTATGTGAGTTCCAGTACCCGCCAAGTGGCTCAGGCTTCCTCTGGTCCCAGAAAACAAGGTACGCGTCATCCTGCTGCAGTCGGCTGCCAGCACACAGAACCCGAGCTGTGCATGATACATCCATACTTTCATACTCCCGGGGTACTTCTGTCTCATCTGTAACATAGTGTTGTTTTATAAATGTACTTTTATATATTTTATTGAAGCATGATTTAAATACATCTATACTAATATTATAAAGCGGAAGAGTTTGTTTGTTTGAACACACTAATCTCAAGAACTACTGGTCCGATTTGAAAACTTATTTCAGTGTTAGTTAGCCCATTTATCGAGGAAGGCTATAGACTATATTTTCTCACGATAATTTTAACAGGAGCGAAGAAGGAAAGTGTGGAAAAAACGGGGGGAAATTATTTGAAAGGGCTTATTTGAACACACTAATCTCAGGAACTACTGGTCCGATTTGAAAAATTCTTTCAGTGTTAGATAGCCCATTTACCGAGGAAGGCTATATGCTATATTTAATCACGTTAAAGCTGATAGGAGCGAAGAAATAGAGGAAAATGTGGAAAAAACGGGAGAAATTATTTGAAAGGGCTTATTTGAACGCGCTAATCTCAGGAACTACTGGTCCGATTTGAAAAATTCTTTCAGTGTTAGATAGTCCATTTATCGAGAAAGGCTATAAGCTATATTTTATCACGCTAAGACTAATAGGAGCTCAGAAATAGAGGAAAATGTAGAAAAAACGGCTGGAGCAATTTTTATGTTATTTAGCACACATGAAGAATAGATCATGTGGAAGAAAATAGGCTTCTTTTTAGCCGCAAAATGTACGGTTTCCGTGACATTCCTAAATTACGCGGGCAAAGCCGCGCGGAACATCTAGTATATATTATGTAATTTTATAGTTGTTATAATATAATAATGATTTTAGGTACACATAGCATTTACTACATTTCTTAAGTTGTATGCAAAGTGTAACTTTTTTATTAGTAATAATACATTATAAATTTATAAGTAATTGAAAATTATGATTGTGTACATACTTTTATACTCCTGCACACACTGTCCACTGGTCCGGGTGTCCCATAACTTCAGTAAATCATGTCCTGCTGAATACAACAAGTAATCTTCTTTAGGACTGAACACCACCTCTGTTACACTTTTCTGATGACCACTAAGTCTGCATACTTTACTCAATGATGTGTTTATTAATTTGTATACCTCTATCGTATTGTCTTGTAATGTTACAGCTATGTTTAGAGACCTACAAAGTAAATAACATGATGAATTGAGGCATTAATTGAGGTTATAAATTCGTAGTTAAATATCACTTTTTTGTTAATTGTACAACAAAGAATTGAAGATCATTATTTGTACTCACTTTGTTACATCTAATTTATTAATATAGGACTTCTTTAGGGATACTGCAGTCTCCGTAAGTAAGTCGTACTTTTTGTTAAACAATTTCTCTAAATCTGCACTTTCTACAGTGTCTTTGTCAATCGCAACGTCCTCTATTATATCCGTCATTTTTATAATTTAAATTATATCTTATAAAATTCTAAATTTATTTATAATTTCCATACATTTCAACTAAAAATAAAATTCGCGAAACAATAACATTACCACATGTGATTTGACAGTTGACTTTGACATTTCAAATGACAGCTACTTTCTTCCTCTTGAGAAGACAAAATCTATAGTGGACTTTCAGTCATTCATATTTTAGTAGCAGGTTTATAAAAGAAAAAGATTATGTAAAATAGGGAAAATATAATATTATATTGTAGTGAATTTTATTATAATATATTTTTACGTATAGTTACTGCTTATATTTTAATTTTTCTGGCGCCTTTCTGTCGCGGTCCGACACGTTCGATGTCTCCAGAAGCAAGGCGGGTGATGATAGTGCGAAGAGGCAGCGGGTTGATGCTGCTCAAGTCGGAGGTCTGATCCGAGAACGCCCATCGGATGTATCGCTCCATACGTATGTGATCTGGAAAAACAGATTTTATTCAAACGATGGCGGTATAAACTTTAGTAACAACAGACCTCGCACAACTTTGACATTGCTCGGTGAAACTAGGGGTAGGGTATATAGGTGATCCCACCAAAAACATTTCATGTAAAAGTTACCTCGACGACCACCAAAGGTTTGCCCTGTAAAAAAGACATCAGATCTAATGTAGAGCCAAGCTTCTGAGTCGACGCGGCCTAACTCTATCGATCCTAACTACAACAAATTCTACATATATCAGTAAGTATGTATGGCTTCGCTATTTCGCTACCGTCGTCGTAGAGATGAGGCGAATATTTAGTTTCTGATCTGAAGTAAGTAACGAAATAGCGTAATTTCGGCGTATTTCAGATATCAATAAAATATAAAGTATTAGACCTATTCAATTGAGACCTTGTATGTTCAATAAGTCTATTATTGACATTATATCCTGAGAATATAAACTATCTTGCACATCGGAAACCAACTCTATGAGGGTCAACTTCCACTCACCCCCATTTTAGGGGATGAGGGACGAAAATTACAAGTTTATGAATTTTTTGTTGGTTGTATACTAAACTAAGATTGCATACCAAATTTCAGCTTTCTAGCACTTCAGGAAGTAGCCAAACATTTTGATGACCATCAGTGTGTCAGTGACGAAATCGGTGTATTTTAGATATTAATAAAATCTAAAGTATAAAAGCTATTCAATTGAGACTTTGTATGCTTAATTAGTCTATTGATGACATCAAATATTGAAAATATGAACTATCTGCTACAACGGAAACCAATTTTATGAAGGTTCAAAAAACGGCGAAACACTTCGAGAAAAGGTAGGTAGTGCCCTTGCGCTTCGCTTGGCTCGTCTCGGCGGGTGCACTACCGTGCACCCAGATTCACAAAACGCGACCTTAAAGTCGCAATATACAATTTTATCCAAATCTTATCCTACAACCTAATACAGCCATCTCGCTCCCACCTATAGCGGGATCGATGATAGCGAAGGCCCGCTTCAGGGTGTCGACAGAGACAGCACGATGTTCAGGGTGCGGACGGCGCGGGGCGAGCTCGGCCAGCAGCTCCCGGAGATACTTGTCCTGCGCCTGCTGCCGCTGCCGGTACAACTCTCGCGCTAGTTCCGTGCGGTCGAAGCCTTCCTCGCTCTGTGTTTAGAGATATTTCACTATTGGGAGGATTTCTTGTTATTTAGCAAAGCAAAATAAAAATTAAGTCAAGGTGACTTGCGACAGCAATGCAACAGAGTTGACAGCAGATATATAGCAACACAATTTTGACGTTTGAACTTTTAAAAAGTAAAAACGTCAAAATATTGACATTACAACTTTTAAAATTATTGTGTTTTAAAAAGTTCAAGCGTCAAAATGTGACCAGCAATAAAATTCATGTCCATCAAAGTTACGTAATCATAAATCATAATAAATATAAGAGTCAGATATTGTACTATAGATCAGTTAACTAAAGCTGGCACGTTCACAGTGCTGTCACTTGTGCAATTTCACTATACAGTATGTTTAAAAATATAATATGCTTCCATCATGATAAAAATTATCGTATAATCTGCATACGATAATAATATGCTATCGTACATCGTACGTACGCACAAAATTATCGTATGTGTACGATAATTATCGTACTGTTCCGAACTCTGGCCGCTCGCCGATCACACGTTACCGATTTGTAACATCACGTTGTATTTATAAACAGTAGCATAAGAAAAACAATAACTGTCCCCTTCACGCTCATAAGATAGACCGCGCGCGAGAGAGACGGGCAGACTTTTTATGATGCGTATGCGGTACGACGTCACGCCACGCACTTATTCACAGACACTACACAAGCGCAATTTTTAAATGTGTTGATCGTGCCAGCTCTTGTTAACTGACCTGTATCAGAGAAGTTGATTCCTATGCAGATCGGGGACCTACGTAGTTTGGTTGCGTTACGTCAAACCCAGCCGACAGATCACAATTAACATTGAATTGACATATTCGACCAAATAACGTTGGTCTATCCACTGCATAGGAATCGATTTCCTCGATGGTACAATATCACTTTCGCAAGATACAAATTCGCCCTGTCCAAAGCGATGATTTAGATGTAATTTTAAATTTCGAAAATTATATCTGACTTTAATTCATTTGACTCGCAACACACCAAAGTTTTCTATGTATGGAGTCAGCTGGCTATCCTTACCTCATAAAACAGCTTGTCCAGATGTATCTCTGTATGGTTGAGCTTCAGTTTGAGCTGTCTCTTGACCACGTCAGTCAGGTTCTTAATGTCCACCTCGCTCTTCAGCGGGAACAGCGCACGTGCCGCCTTCTCAAACTCTTCCAAGGTTATAGTCTGTAAGGATAGTTTGTAGACAAAAAAACCATAGGAATACAGGAAGTCTCGCTAAGGTGACATACATAAAAGTAATAAGTGTCAATAGTTTCTGGTAATAAAGTACAGACAACGCAAAGATCTCATGTAAGAAACATGGTAAACATGGATGTTAGACTAGCACGAGTCGGCGCATGAGTACCGGAAACTATTCCACCTCAATTTTTTTATGCGATCCTCTTCAAATTGCCCTCCTGATGATATAATTGCATGTTGCCATGGTACAACCCGGTGCCATATTGTTTAAACAAACATTGTTTAAACAATTGCAAGGAATTGTTGTTTTTCAACCGGACAATTTTTTTTATATTCTTTATTAAAATACCAATAAAAAAGGTCCTATGACTTTTCACAATAAAGTTAATATTTTTAAAGATATGAATTTTTAAAGGTTCGAAAAATCTCAAATTTGGGTACTTTTGACCCACGAAAAATATATTTTAAAAAATGAAAACGTCTCTCTGAATCTGAATTCTCTATAAAATAGTTAATAATATCGTTAATAGAGATTAAAAAAAATTAATTGTTTATATCTTTTTTTATCTTAGCAAAAGTAGACAAAAAATTGTGTTTTTTTGTATCTGTCTGTCTGGTCTATGTGTTCTAGTATATATTCGTGTGCGTATGAAATGAAATGAAATGAAATGAAATGATATTTATTTGGATAAAATATGGTTGCTAAAGATGTTACATTTCGGTAGATCGCATATTTTGTCGTAGTTGACGTCCAAATATTATATCACAATATTATAATAATTAGTAAAGTTATTGACGCATTTAATGGCTGGCAATTTATAAGTAATTACATCATTCATTAGTCATAAATCATAATAATTGGTAGTAAAAGTTGTAATTTCTAATTTCTCGTCACAAGTCGAAATTAAGTTAAAAAAAATGTCATAATAATCTAAATGTCAAAGTTATATAAATCAGACTAAATTTTGCGATGTCACTATAACCTTAAAACACCAACTAACAATTATATACATTAGAAAAACCATAGATATAGAATATACTGACGTATAGATCACCTGACAACCCGAAAATGCGTGACGATTTTTGATCTGTCAATGTGTGCGTGTGCTAGTGATGTATCTTTTACTATCGATAGTATAGTTCGTTCAAGTTATTTTACCTGCGTTTTTATGAGAAATAAATAATATGCGACTTTGACAGATTTTGTAATTCAAATTAGGTAGACTCCGCGCACGATAACATAATTGCGCGCAGCTGAACGAAACTTTTCGTCGGGCCGCCATAATTACATAATAATCGATATACATAATAATAGTCTATTCCTATACATAATTTAAATTAGTATTTGGGTAATTATCAAGAAATTTCTAAATTCGGTGATCTTAAAATTACAAAAATTATTGAAATAATTTGATACTTGTTATGTGAATTTTTGATAGTACTAATGTTATAATAATTTAATTATGTGGTGGTCCCCCATAATTATCGATTCATTGAATGTATCTATACAATCCACCATTAAATTTGAAGAGGGAATGACGGTGTGGGAATGACGAATTTTAACTAAAACTACAAAAACACTGGCACATAACCTCAATTTACTTGTTCCATTTCGGATATACATTTTACTCCCAAAAACGCATTAAAAAGACAAATTATCTACATATATACTAAAATGCTTAATACATACATGTGACGTGAGGTAATGATCGCCATAAATGTAACTTTTAATATTTTTTTACATAATGTGTTGTTTGCCAAACCCTACCGTTGAGGAGAATTCGCCATTTTGAATCATTTGAGAGTGTTGCCAGGTAATAAAAACTTAAGGATGCGTTCATGAATGTCGTTCGACACGTTCAGAAATCAAATATTCGTAATAGGGTGAGGGAATGATTTTATTTGGCGGGACATATTTAAAATCAAATCATTGTTTTTATAAGTTTTTAGTAGTTAGATGGAAGTTTTTGTAGACAATAACAAACATCTTTCTAACGTATTAGCATAATTTTATTTTATGGAATATTGATATATTTGAGATGAATAGGCATTTTAGTAATGTTTTTGTACTGAGGGACAAGGTGAGGGAATGACTTTAACGGTAACAAAGTAGCCATATCTTTTTTTTCTTTAAAGGTAAATACGTTTTATTTTTCAACAACATTAGTATAGAGCGTGTACATTGAAATAAAAAAAAGACTTACATAGTTAATGCATATGACTCAGAATCAATGACTCGGGACTAAATTTTCGCAATTTGATAAGAAATACCCATTTATAAGGATATTAAAGTAAAACTACCAGTAAAATATCATTGGGATTACCCATTTTTTTAATGAATCCCTACGCTGTCGCGCGCAGAGTAATTATCGTGCGCGCACTCTATCATATATTTTATTTGACAGAAAAAATGTGACGATTGAAAAGTAGATAATATACACATTTTCGTTTGGTGTGATTTTTTAATCGTCGGATATGTTATAACATTAATAGAAATGCAAATATAAAGTTGAAAGTAAACGACACACATAGTATATTATTTTTCTTAAATTAAATACATATCATAATACCCTTACACCCCCATTACATTTTTATTTTAGTTGTATGTTATTGTACACTCGAGGAAGTTGATTGCTATGCATGTCGCGGGTCATCTTATACTGGTCAGTGGTCAGTGTTGGTCGGGAAAAAGAAAAGGACAGAATCGTATTTCTGTATTCCCATCTTGGTCATTTTGTGTTTACCAAAATATCAACATTGCGATCTCCTTAGCAACGATAGGTTTATTGGTCGCTATCTGTCGGTTACGCTCGTTTACGATAGAATCGTATCTTATTGGTCGCATTGCTTTTGACAAAATATAATCTACTTAGCAACCGCCTTAGCAACGAAAGTTTATTTATTATATATTTTTGAAGTTTTTGACACGATCATCTTCAAAAATGTTTTGCAAATATTGGAAATTGATTTACATTGCTCACCACGTCGTCCCCCATCAATGTGTTTGCGGCACGAACGTAGATAGCTACGGTCATCACGGGTTGTGCTGCTCGCGAAGCGCTGGACGCTTCTCTCGACATCACAGCCTAAACGACCTCATTCGTCGGGCTCTTGTCACTGCCGGCGTGCCAGCGATACTGGAGCCCTCCGGTTTGGTTCGCGACGATGGCAAGAGGCCCGATGGAATGACCCTGGTTCCCTGGAATGTGGGACGGGCCCTTGTGTGGGACGCTACTTGTGTCGACACACTCGCCCCGTCTCATGTTCAGGGCACCTCGAGCTGTGCGGGCGTTGCCGCAAACCAAGCAGAGAACCTCAAGCGGCGCAAATATGAGAACCTCGGCGGAGATCTCATATTTGAACTGTTTGGGGTAGAAACCCTAGGCGCATGGGGTCCGGGGGCACATAAGCTTTTTAGCGGAATATCTAACAGGCTTATTGAAGCCACCCGAGACCCCAGAGCCGGTAGCTCCCGGCGCAGCGAATAGCAATTGCAATTCAACGTGGCAATGCTGTCAGCTTGCTGGGCACTCTGCCAGATGGGGACGACCTGGGAAAGTTTTTCTTTTTATAATTTTATATTCTAAGTTTGTATATATTTGTATATTTTATTTTAGTTTGTATTTTTAGTAATGAATTTGTGATTTTAACTTTATACTTTTATGTTATGGTGTGTTAAAATTAATAAATAAATTTTATATTATTTAAATAAGTAATTATATAATATTTTATTTCTCTCATCCGAACAATCTTTGAAAAAATTATTAAGTGGTTATATATACTTAATATTATGTAAAATGTGTTTATTGAAACATTATAACTCATCCAATATGTGCTACAAAACAATGGACTTATTAACAGCAAACAGTTGAGCAGATCAAACTGGCCAACCTAATTCTACTCCCAATATCTTCGTCAAATATCATGAGTTGGTTAGTTGGAAAAGGCTACCCCGAAGGATTAAGTAAAACTTAAGTTATGTTTTTGAATCATATTCTCATTGCTGATCATTATAACAACCCAGAGTTCATAATAATACCTCAAGAAGAATACCTAAGAGTTCATAATGATTTTATAAGTTTTAAGTTTTTCAATATTGTTTTAACGCTCAAATAAAATATTATCACGATATTATACAAGTGTGTTCTGATTTTTATGGTTCTTGTAGATTAGAAAGATGTTGATCTAGAATTCTAGAGCGTTTTTACATTACGCAAAACATAAAAATGAATAATAACTAGTAGGTACAGATTCCCTAGAACACTGATTGCTATCAAGCAAATTTTTCGTGAATAGCATTGTGAGTAGCTTCATTTTTTTTTTGATTAGACGAACAACAATTTCCTGTGCAAAAATTCTCGAAAGTTAATATTTCGATTTGATGGTCCTGAGGTCCTAAAATATCGATTGTTCTATTTGTAGGAAAATGTTATTGTTTAATTATATATAACTAGCTACTAACCTCTCGATATTTTCCGAACACTAGAGAGGCCGTTAAAACTCAAGTGAAGCTCTAGTAGTCGGCCTAAAATAATATTAGCTTTTAGAATAGACACCCGTTTGTAAATATTTCGAGGGACTCCGGCTTCGTCCTTGATTCGAAATCATTGTTTCTTGTTTGATATTTTTCATTTTAAATTTGAAAAAAATTACACTTAATTAGTAATATCGTGTCCTTGACTCAGTTCGTTGTTCTACCAAATAATGATCCGTAACACGTGGTCATCAGGGTCATACCTTATTCATCTCGTCTTCAAGATCATTTTCATAGAAACTCCAAGGCAAAAAACACAAAACGAACTGATGCGATTTGAACTGCTCCTGACAATTTATACCTAATGTTACTCAAATCGTGACCATCCAAAATAGGACAAAATGAAATCGGTGTTTTAGGCTAAAATTTAATTTAAATTGTCGCAATATAAGTAATTTAGGTATTTTCACAAAATATAAGAGACTGTAAAATGTATTCCCTCAAAGCCTATCGGAATCCGTATAATTAATATGATATGAAACTAAACCCACAGGCCAAAACTCCCACCCACAGGCCACAATGATTAATCTAAGACTGCTATTATTCCAAAGCAACTTAATACCTACCCATTTTTATCTACTGCTTAACGTAAAAACGCTCTAAAGATCAGCATCTTTCTAATCTACAAGAACATATTTTATAAAAAATCACAACACAAGTAAAAAGTGACAATATTTTATTTCACAGTAAAACAGTATTTAATAATTTACAATTGTGGTCATTTAAAAAATCTTTAGAATCTTAAAACGATCAGCAACACGAAACGAATTTGAAGACAAAACGTTACTTTAGTGTTACTTCCTTTCGTGGCTTTTTCCGACTCTTACCATGACCATCAACGAAGATTGTATAGTGCGTCAAGAATGTCTAGGAGGCGAAACTTTTTTTTTGGCAATAGCAACACTCTTTTGACATTTGTCCCTTTGTTGTTCAATACTCTATGACATAAAATTTACAAAACAAAGGTTTTCTATTTGCTTAAATTTAGTTTTACAATGTGAAAACTACATGTTACTGTGATTAATAATAATAATTAAAGTGAAAGACGTGTCAGAGTGCTGAAAATTTGAAGATTTTCATTGAAGAAAAATAGTAAAACGCGAAAATACCACTGAAATTCTCGCGTCCACATTTCCGATTCTGATCGCTCAATCGCCATACTTAGCAGGTATTTAAGCGTTTGTTTTATAAATTCTGTTTGTTAATTTTATTGTATAATGCAATTTTAAGTAGCCTGAGTAAGTATTATGTGGTACATTAAAACAACAATTTTACATAAACATTATGTTTACGTAAACAATGAACTGTCAAAAAAATCTATCGTATAACGCGCCTAACAATGATTGATACTTTGACTTAGGTTGTATCTTAGTCTGCTTTGATGTATATAAAATTCTCGTGTCACAGTGTATATGCTTAACTCCTTTAACACTTTGATGCAGCGTAATATAATATTATAATAATTATATGTTTAATGTTTACAGGTAGCAGAAAAAGCTTTTAACGAAATAACCGAAATGACTGGGAGAATTTATGCTATCATTTTGAAAAAAAAAACACTGAAAATAAATACAAGGAGTGGGAATTAACCCTTTATTAGGATATTGAAGAGCTGATAATTGAAGATGAAAGTGTCTCTTCACTGTGACACCACTGCTGTAACTACATGGACCTAGAAAGTGACGATGATTCTGTTTCCGACTGCATTGTAGAATATTATTTGGATGATCATATTTTATTAAAATAACAAAACCCTGTTTGTCATTTATTTATTTTTTGTATTTTTTAAATAAGTAGTTCCCTAATAAAACAGGAGTGAGCTTCTCTCAGCTCTCACTGGTTATCAAAGTAGCTCTGCAGCTCTCAGGGAGAGGGTACTTAAATAACAGGTGTTATAAATTCATAATATAATAATAGCTCCCACACCGGTTTCGGTGACGGTGGCCGGTTTCTTTGAAACCAGGCCAGCTACGCAGGAGTAATTTTATAGTACCCAAGTGTGTGCGCAGTACACAAGAGCACTCTCTATTCCTTTACTCTCATAACCCAGTGGAACGGCAGACCGACACGACTGGCGAGAGATCAGTCGCAGGACCGACTTTTTACATGCCCATCCGACGCATGGATCATCTTACTTGTCAGACAATCAGGTGATTAGCCTGCATTATCCTAACCAAACTTGGAACTTCCGAGTCAAGAGCCGAGCTCTGAACCACTGGACCACGGAGGCGTTATATAACACTAGTGACTAGCTGATGTCCCGGTGAACTTCGTGTCACTTATCAACTTTCCCTGGACTTCCAGGAATATTTTAAGAAAATTAGCCACATCGGTTCAACCGTTTAATCGAGTTATTGCATTTTTATATATTTACCAACAAACAAACAAACAAATCTTTATTTTCCCTCAAAAAATATTTTTACACGTTAAGTAATATCTTAAACAAAACACTGCTCCCCACACTAGGATCCCCTGTGTCGTGGAGAGCCATCTTCTCTTCCATCGTGCACATAGATACATACAATTAATTTTAACCAGCTAATGACTTATTATTTGTGATAACTAACATAAAGTTACATGAAGTAAGTCCTTCAAGCCCCAAGCGGCCGCATGCGGCCGCGATAACAATACAAATCTATTGTGTCTCGTTTTTTCCACGATCGAGGGATTACAGAACCAATAATGTATTTGTAAGTAAACAGACAATATATTTTTTTAAAGTAGGTGATGCTATTATAATATGATACAAAACACACATAATAGCATTACAAGATCATTACCTGCAGAGCCACCGAAACCAGCTACAGTACGTGTAAGTTAGTGATGAGGTGAGTAATATACAAAGATTATAATATTTTACATAGATTAGATTGTTTCTTGTAATATCGTAAATTAAACACACACTATAACTACATCATAATTATTTCAAATTTTCTTATCTACTTAATATATATAAATCATAATATTTACAACGTGTTTTTTAAACTGTATTAAATATAAAGTATCAAAATCTTTTATAGTGACTGGATACAGTGTGGCCATAAGAGGCCACACCGGAAATAAGTGGCGACTCTATTAATGTTGTGACTTTTTTGACGGACTATAGAATGGGGGTGTGCTGTTGATATAGACTGGGTTGATCTGTTTAATTATAACTTGTGTATGACTTCATTGTTCTTATAATAGCACATTTTGAACATTTAGGTTAGTTGATGATTTGAAGCACAGAAATGCTAAGATAAGCCACGTTTGAAGTGCATAATATTAAGTTCAGATAGGGGAAATAAATATTCACACCAATAATTCAGAACATGTTCAGAACCTACATTACATTATTTAAAAAAATTCAGAGCCATATTTGCAAAACTTAAATTAATAATCCTGTCTAAACCTTCAAAACGTAAATACTTTCGTTGCTAAGGCGGTTGCTAAGTAGCCGGCGTATGTTTATATTTCTCGGTATGCGGTAAAAGTAAACTGACCAATAAAATAAGATTATGTCGTGTCATACGAGTATAACCGACAGATAGCGACCAATAAACTTATCGTCGCTAAGGAGATAGCTGTGTTGATATTTTGGCAAACACAAAACGACCAGGACGGAAGTATAAAAATACGATTTTTCTTTTTCTTTTTCCCAACAACATAATCGCGAAATTGGGCTGACCCGCTACCTGCATAGCAATCAACTTCCTCGAGTGTACAATATCGATAAGCATATCGATAAATTTGATTCAAGCACTAGCGAGTAGCGTATACGTAAAAAATTTTGATGAAAAATTTTTCTTCAAAATTTGTGTAATATAAGAACAATAGTACCTTTAGTTACGCAAAATATGAAGGTAAAAGGGAGGATTCACAATATTCTATTTGAAATAGAGAACTAAAGACAGAATATAGCGAAAATAAACACATCGTAGCAATTAGGACATGAATATTAATTACCTGTGAAATGTATATTTTTCAGGATTACTCCTATGATTTACACTGCAATCACTCACAGAACAAGTTACCATTGTTATATGTAATAGTATTCGTCGAAAATAATAAAGGATTTAAACAATAAATTGCAAATACCGAAAGGGCATAAAAACTATTGACGACTTTTGGCCGACCTGTCAAATGAAAGTGGTTAAAGTTTTCATTAGACTGCCTCTCTCTTTTCATCTTGTTATAATTCCATAAAGGATTTTCTTCTCTCTCGCACTCTTTGTTGGTCTTTAGCATCATACGTTTATGAGAAAAACATACTACTATACAATAACTCTAGATAATTTTATATGTCAGTTTCATTAGTCATCACCAGTGAACTTTAAACTACAGGAAGAGTAACTCCGTCAAAAAAGTGCACCAAAAGGCTACAAAATGTGACCCGAATACATGTATACTTTATGCATGTGTTCGGTACACATTTTTCGTGTATATATGTCGCAGGGAAAACAGGATATCAGGGATTTCACGATATCCCTAGGGATCACGAACTCTCGGTAGATGCCGAATATTCTTGTTTGTTACGTCTTCTTACTAAAAATATCTAGTGATATGTCATTTCACTAAACTAAATCTAGTGAAACGTCAGAAAAGCGGACACCGCCGAATAAAAATCAAGCCACGCATTTCTCTCGCTTGCTCTACTATACACACGGGTACTTTGATAGTGTCATCTAACATCTGAATCTGACAAGTAAGATGTTAGATGATCCATGCGTCGGATGGGCATGTAAAAAGTCGGTCCTGCGCCTGATCTCTCGCAGGTCGTGTCAGTCTTCCGTCCCACCGGGTTATGCGAGTAAAGGAATATAGAGTTTGCTCTTGTGTACTGCGCACACACTTGGGCACTATAAAATTACTCTTGGCCTGGTTTCAATGAAACCGACCACCGTCACCAAAACCAGAGTGGGAGTTATAATTATTATTATCACACAATATGTAATGCAACTATATCAGATCTGAGGGGACATCACCATATCTCTGAATCATACAGTTGAAACCAACTGAGGGTTCTTCATCAGATACTTCAGACCTTTGATTTTTGACGTCAAATGAAGCGGCCGACCAAGTTGAATATTTTTTGTAAAGGTGGCATGTCGATCTCCATTTTGTTTAGGCTCTTGTACAGCCACAGGTACTACAGGTACTCCAGCTCTTCGATTAATCCTAGTTTTTACGGTTCCGTACCCAAAGGGTTAGTCTGTCTGTCTGTCTCCAGGCTAGACGAGCCGCGCCAGCTCGAGCGACGCATTTGTTTCACTCCCACTAGTGCCCGTGTCACGTGTGGGAACTAGAGCGAGCGAGAGAAATGAGTGGCTCGATTTTTATTCGGCGGTATCCGCGTTTCTGACATTTCACTAGATTTAGTTTAGTGAAATGACATATCACTAGATATTTTTAGTAAGAAGACGTAACAAACAAGAATATTCGGCATCTACCGGGAGTTTGTGATATCCCTAGGGATATCGTGAAATCCCTGATATCCTCTTTTCCCTGCGACATATATACACGAGTGATATTCAACCAGGTTGACATGATAATTATTGTCAAAGTCATTTTACAATTTGTTTACTTAATTTTTACGTAGCTTTTTACAAAATTTTCGTTGTTAAAATGCCTAAATGCCCTGTGAAATGGTGTAGTAGTCATACAGATACGACTTTTAATACAGGAATAACCTTTCAAGTTTCATCAGTAAGTGAATTTTTTAAATTATGCTTAGGTAAAGTTCTTGTATTTTTTCCGACCCCAAAAACATGCCCAAAAAGATGGTTTATTTAAGTTGGATGCCAGGGTATTTGCGTAAAATTAAGCTGGTCTCTTTGTGTTTGTCTTATTAAGTTTACATGTTATTGTAAAAATGCAATAAGTAATCAAAAAATAATATAATTACAAAATTTTTACAAAGTCGCCATGGACAGTGTTATGCAAGATGTAACAATTTAATCATAATTCATAAACGAGGGTCTGACTAACATCAGTATGGAGTATCTTATTTTTATAATGCCATTCGTACTTCGTTTAGTAAGAAACGAACCGAATTGGATGCCGAGCCAGATTATTCGTTTATGTAGCATACACTTTAATAGTCATGATATATTTTGTATGAGTTATGACCGAAGATTACGAAAATCTGCATTTGCACCGTAAGTTTTTTATTTCAATTCTGTAATAATTCTGTAATAATTTAGCACATAGATTTTTGTAATCTGAAAACGTCTTGTCTAAGTGCTCTGGATAGTTTTAATTTCGTCCGAGTCGTACAAGGTTTGTTCAAAATGATTATATATTATTATTATCGATGACTTAAGCGGGGAATTCACTACCGGGCTGCCCGCGGGCCGCCCGTCGCGACCATTCATGTACAGACTTGCCCGTGCCCACGCGGGAAAAATGCGATCTCGCGGGCAGGCTGCGGGCACGGACCAACGGGCATGTCTGTGCCCGTACCTAGGAATTGACGAGCAGACATGCAACAGACCTGCCCGTGACGGGCTGCCCGGTAGTCAATTCCCCGCTTTAAGGATCAGAGGAACATGTTTGATTTTAAAATAATAATTATGTACTCCTTTCTTCATGATAGTAGATATGTTTGGTGTATACTGCACAATGCCATCCGCTTTTGACAATTATTGTCCACGGATTTGTTTCATAACTGTGACAGTGACAATAATTGCGCAGGCTGTCGTCCAGCGCGCAATATTATGATACGTTACCTGGGAAACGACCTTGGCGAGAATCTGAATTGTCATATTTTAGTGTTCGAAAAGGAGCCAAATTTAAAACAGTTGAAGTATGGGAGTTACGTTTCCTGTAGTTTTGTTATTCGTAGGTCATCACTCATCACAGGATAATATTAATTCCAATGGTCAATACAATATTATGTCAAAAATACAATAAACAAACTATAATGTCAAAGAAAATTCAATTAAGTATGGATTTAAATGTCATAAAATAAAATTTAATTAGTCACAGTATACTTTATTAATGTGAGGGGAGGACGAGGACTAGTATATGCACCTCACCTCCTGCCCCCGGAGCCCGCAGGCGTCCCGCAGCCCGTCCCACTGCCGGCGCAGCGCCCAGTATACGCGTTCGTCCAGGGCGGCGGTGAGCGCGCCCCACCACAGCCGCGCCTGCGCCTCGTCCAGCGTCTGCTCTGCTCCCGCGCATACGTTGTACGCCCACTCCGCGCGCACCGACGGCTGCTGGTATCTGAGGGAGGGGGGGATTAGTATTAGCCTGTTTTGATAATTTATTTGCCGCTAAGTGGAGCTTTGTAGACGTAGGGTTTATTCGTGTCAATTATCGTGACATATGAGTGCCATATCGTGACATATGAGTTATGACACGTAGGCTCGCAGGTTATGGACGCACCCGCTGCAGATATGACGCAGGTACGTCGGGATGGAGGGGTCCGTGCCCTGAGGGGGGATAGTGTCAGGGGGTTATATGACTCACCTCTCCTCGAAGTACCTCGTGACGAAGTCCTGCATGGGCACGTGGGTCGCGTGCCGCTTGCTGCGCCAGATGTCGTTGATGATGACGCTGAGCTCGCGCCGCGACAGCCGCAGGTTGCGGACGCGTCCGCTGTGACGCAGGTACGCCGGGATGGAGGGGTCCGTGCCCTGAGGGATTGTGTCAGTAGGATATTATATTTGTTACCGTTAGAATGCGGAATACGTTAACGTGCACATCATCTAGATAATCTGCAGATTCCCGGATACCATCCGTTAAAGTGTGTAATTTATAGGTATCAAAAAATCTTATATTTGCACTTTATCTAGTTAGATTGCGTTCTCTACCTGCGTAAAAGTTCAAAAATTTTGACTTAAGCTGGCCTACCTAAGACTGATGTTGTTTTGATTATTTTTTTCTGAATTTCTGAAATCTATTATGATTCGTTATATTATTTTATTAGTGGAGTAACATTTTACTTTAAATTTAATAATTTATTCCTTTGTTAATGCCCAAAATTTATATTAAATAATTCTCTACCACTAAATAACATGTTTAATTCAAACAAGAACCTGTTTTATGTAATTTAATGAGAATATAGTAAACTTTTTGCACTTTAACTGATTCACCCAGGTAATCTGCAGAATACCTTGTTAATCGGCAGTCTAACTGGTTTTACGCACATTAACGGTAACATATTCATTAATATCAATGAATGCATTTTTTGCCAAAAAGAGTGTACACGATGGATTTATAGGTATAAGGTAACTAGCGACCTGCCCCGGCGTCGCACGGGTATAAAATATATAGCCACTGAAAAAACGATTAAAATCGATAGCCTATGATCCTTCACGTGGTCTACTTCTTATCTGTGCCAAATAACATAAAAAGCTCCTGTAGTTTGCGAGATAAGCCCTTTCAAATAATATCCCCCGTTTTTTCCACATTCTCCTATTAGCATTAGCGTGATAAAATATAGCCTATAGCCTTCCTCAATAAATGGGCTATCTAACACAGAAAGAATCATCAAAATCCGTTGCGTAGTTTTAAAGATTAAAGGGAACAAAGGGACATGAGGGAAAAAAGCGACTTTGTTTTATAATATGTATATTGTACAGATATAGAAGATGAGTGTAGGCCACTTTATTTCTGCCACCCCATAACGAAATCTACCGGATTCTCTTAATGCAATGCACAGTAATGCAATAGACACACTATTAGCTAGATTTTGTGGAAACATTGACAGATTTCCTGTGCCATTGTCTATTCGTCCATAGAAAGAAACTCCAACAAAACATCAGCTTACCAGGCCATCGAAATACTCTAAATGTTCGCTCTCGGCGGCCGGACCCAGCTCCTTGAGCAGCACCAGCAGCCGCTCCCGCGACGACAGACCATCCGCCAGCTGACGCCATCTGCCACAGACAGTATTTTGAATTAATTTCAAAGTCCAACTATACAGGCTGGCCAAGAAATGTAAAATTGAAATCAAGCAGGACTAAATAAAAAAAAAAATCACGGTATTTCGCTTTCTGCGTGCGTGGCTGTTGCGTCTATTTTTTTTTAACGGGCTTTGGCCCACCACACATACCCACCACTGTATCTCCTGTGTCGCCAGGATCGACAGCGGTATCCAACCACGAAAACCCTTTGATATGATCTCAGGGATGCCCGAGGGACAAGCTAAATCTGTCTTGGGACCCGCAACGAAACTAATCAGAAGAAAATAGGAGGAGTAGGAAGATTCCAATTTCCCTCCCCATAAAAGCGGGAGACAGCACAAAGTTGCGATGACCGAAAGTCAAAGAACTTAAGGGGGAGCACCACGGAAATAAGGTTAATAATTGTGACTCCTAAGCTAAAGCTAAGTTAATATTGGAGTTTATTGTGTTTGACTGTTGCCAATAATAATTGTGACAAAAACGCTTGAAGGCACGGAAGTTCCTAGCGCTGTCCACGAGATCACCGTAGTATGCGACTCCAGATGTACAGAATAGGTTGTTTAGCATAGTAGTTCTTTCGTCCTGCCAGAGACTGCACTCTCAGAGAACATGATGAGCGGTTTGTTCAAACATGTTGCCTTCGGTCGAGCACTCGCACATGGGTGAAGCTACTAGTTTAAATCCGTAAAGTTTGGCCTTAAAATTTCCATTCCCGGTCAGGAATTGAGAAACGCAGTGATCAATATCCATCCAATGTTTGGATAGCAGTTCACGAATATTAGGGAAAAAATTATAAAGATGACGCCTTTTGGTGGAACAGTCCCATCGTCACTAGTGTTGCGTCTACTTACCATCTCTCCAACGCGACGTTGCAAATCCACATTCTCTCTCGCAGAACTCACCTGTCCCTCCCCCCGCCGATGAAGTCCGCGCACACCTCCCAGCGCGGCCGCGGCGTGCCGCTGCGCTCCAGCTCGCGGCACCGCTCCTGGCACTCTAGGAGTTCCTCTTCCATGCACTTCTTCTGACCTGGAATGTTATATAGACAAGATGCAGTATTTGCGTAAAACAAAAGCGACGTCACTAGTGTTTTTAAAAACGTTTCGATTTACGATTCCACGAATTCTTATTTTTATCAAAAATCGATACCGATTGAGGTGCAAACAAGAACGCGCCTTTCATGTACCTTTTACAATTTACATTATAGTCGCAAGACATTATGATACATTTTATATTATGCTAATTTGCTACTTCCCTACTTAAACATTCATAGCCCACTATTCTACGGACGACGAGAACTCTATACTTTTTCGGGATGTATTAATATTTAATCTAGAACCTAAAGTATGGTATTTACTACTACAATATATAATATTATAAGTCTATGGTATTTACTATCATATAAACATCAAAATCTGTCAAGTAATGTTTTTATTTCATATTTCTCTATGTTTTTATTACTCTTCACGCAAAGTGAAGAGCAACAACAACCCATGGCGGAATTTCAACATGTTCAATTACCAGGCCATATTATTAAAAAAGCCTCACCAACAAGCCGCCTATACGCGTTCTGCAGGGCCTCATACTCGTTCCTCACAGTATCGAGGGTCTTGTTGAGATCATAGTGCTTGGTCTCCAGCGCCTCGTGGTCTCGGCGCGGGACGGTCTCAGAGTACTCTTCCATCATGCGCTTCAGATTCGTCTGGGTGGTGGAAAGTTGTTCTCTGAAAAGGAAAAAGCTCAGATTATGCGCTATGGCATCTGTAGATAAATAAATGTGAAAAACAAAGTTGGATTGCAAGCCCACATTGGCAGTTATTGCAAGTTAACATTGGCTAATGGCGTTTTCCGCATCTGAACTGCCCCGGGGCAGGGTGGGCCGACAGGATACGGAAACATCCGAAGTTTAAATTTAGAACAGTGGTCCCCAACCTTTTTTTCATGCGGGCTACAAACATGTACATGTGGTATGTGTTAGTCTTGGTGTCGCGGGCCGCAACAAAGGTTGTTTAGGGTTAAAAAACAACATTCATCAAAATTAACCATTTAAAAGTGGAAAAATTTAACGACTATCAGTTATCACGTAAACTTTACTGTTGCATCCTGTCGGCCCACCCTGCCCCGGGGCAATTCAGATGCCGAAAACGATAAAACATTAGGACTATTACACCTACCGATAAGAGTGGCTTGACAGTGCTCTCGACCAATTTCGTTTGGCCGAGAGCACTGACTAGTGTCTCGGCCCCACTAAGCAAAATTGTCTCGTTAAATACGTAGCGTTATAGGTAGCAGTTATGTTCGTAAGTTTCTATGATATACTTTAATAATTTTCAAAATTAGTCACATTACGTTTTAATTTTAAAAAAGATAGTTAAGTCTCGGGAAAAAACACACTAAAGAAACGTATTCGGTATTACCGGGCGGGTATGAGAAACAGTGTAAGAATAAAGTTAAAAGTAGCTCATACCGACACCTGTCCAGAGCTATCCTCAGCACCACAGGATCTCCATGTGAGTCTTCTGCAGCACCTCTGCTGGTGCCATCCAGCTCCTTCAGTTTCAGGTGCAACGCCACATTCTCGAAGTACAGGGTGTACCGTGCGTCTCTTTCCTTCATCAGGAGTAGGTGGTCAGAAAACTGATCATCTTTTTTCTTCAATGAGAAAAGAGAATGATTTATTCATTTAAAAATTAATACATGTAAGTTCTTCAGTGTTATAATATCTGTGCTATTATAAAGATGCTAAAAGGTTTGTTTGCATCATAATCAGTTAAACTTAACTTAATAACACTGCTAGGAAGGACATAGACTTTTTATTAATGAGAGCATTTACAGTTTTTATTTTGCATGCGAGGGTTCAGGGGGGATGTTTAGTATCCATACTAATATTATAAAAGTGAAAGTATGTCTGTCTGTTACCTCTTTACGCCCAAACCACTAAACTGATTTTTCTGAAATTTCATATTATGGATATACTTTGAGTTCCGGAAAAGGAGATAGGATACTTTTTATCCCCGAAAAATTTACGGTTCCAGTGCGATAAACGAAATGTGGCGCAACGGAGTCATCTAGTCTACATCTTATATATAAAATTCTCGTGTCACAATGTTAGTCCACGAACTCCTCCGAAACGGCTTTACTGACTCTACTGGGTACTAGATACTTTATATATTGATAAGTGCATTTGTTGAATAAATAATCTATGATATAATATTATGTTTGCCAGGACAGCTAGCAATATAATAAAATAAGAATAATACCTTGCCCATATCCTTAATTAGTTTAGTGTTTTCAAATCTTAGCTGTCGATTTGCTTCTCTCAAATCATCATTTTCTTTCGTAAATTTCTTGATGATTGTGTCCCATTTCTTCTGTTTAGCAGATATGCCAAACACTCTCTGTAAATAATCTTATTAGAGATATTTTTTTTATAAAAAGATAATGAAACAAATATTATGAAAACCATTTTTATTATCTCTACAGTATAAAAGTGTAAATATTATATCAGTCATTTTATCACCAAAACAGTATATTATCAATTTCTTTTAACCCATTCCTGAACTTGCTTGTGTATGTCTGCAATGTCTTCTGCATATGTCCTGCAACACCCTCCAACATACCTAACATTATTATCCAACCAACTATCTACATAAGTTGCCAGCGGCTTACACTTGTCCTTATCAGTCCAGCCCAACTCAGAGTTATATTTTTCACCAGAGTTTGGATAAATCACAAAAGGTATTTTGTCATTTTCACCATCATTCAAAGCCTTAACAGCTGTAATGACAGTTTCTGGAGGGCAGCAGTTTACTCCTACACCGACTAACTGTTCCGAGTTTAAATTCCAACACTTCCTAGCTACAGATTTAAAATATTCACCATGTACTAGACTCGTTCCGTCTTTACAACTGAATGATAGCCAGGCTTTGACACCGGGATACTCTTTCAACAGTTCTACCAGCACAAGGGCTTCCTCCTCGCAGGGAATAGTTTCAATAGCCAGTAACTTGATACCGGATTCAACTAATGTATCAATCCTAGGCTTGTGCCAGTCCCTTATGAGCTCAGCAGGCGTTTTGTCAGCGTAGCTACCGGTGTACTCTGAGCCGTCGTGCAGATATGCGCCGTATGGACCCACGGATCCAGCTATGATGGGCTCGCGGGCGGGTAGACCTCGTTCACGGCGTTCCACGTAGTATTTACCCACAGCCTCCTTAGCTAGGCTAACTGCGAGGCGTATAAGATTGTAAGCTTCACCCTCAGTTATATTAAATCGCTTTACGAACCCCGGAATCGACGCTTGGTACGTGTTGGTGCTAATAACGTCGGCGCCAGCACGGAGGAAATCCAAATGCGTCTTCATAACGTCTGTGGGGTTAGTTTGCAGAAAACTCGCAGTCCACAATGGATCTCCGTCCGCTGTCGAACCCACGTGTCGCGATATTTGCGATGAGAATCCGCCATCCAAAACGTAAACATTTTCAGCAGCAGTCATCTTGTTCTTTACACACCGTTCTAAAGTGTTTATTGTTACCACCATACCCTATTTATATTAGATATGAAACAGATATTATTGAATAGACCAAGGGTCACACATCACAATTCAAAGAAATATCTTATTTAATAAATATTTTTAAAATCTGGGGATTTTATAAAAAAAAAAATACCTTTGTACGAATTTTGAAATTTGACGGGCGAAATAAAGTCAATGGGCGAAATTGACAAAATATGACATATGACATAATATTATAGTTTTTTAAATGAAAACCAACGACGATAACCGTTCGCGGCGTTCGGTAATCGGTTCAATTCGGTTTCTAGTTTTTACTCAACAGATGGCGTAAGTTGTATTTAAATATGAGTAAAAAATCAGAAACGAATCAGAGCTCAGAATTTTAGGCCAATAGGATTCTTGCAAAAATAAGTAATGTACATGTGATGTACATTTTAATACAAACCAGTGAACGAAAAATCGTGTACATCATACATGGCAGAAACAAGTTAACAACTAACAAGTCCAAACACCAAACAATATTTTTTGAATAATAAAACACTCAGATCAACCTGTGTTTTATTTAATACGTCTTCATCTATAATAATTATACTGTAATACATAATCTAGTGTGTTATTTTCAATCACAAGGCGAATAAAAATTAAAATACGTACATCCTGTGTTATAAAATGTTCGATTCTCTCATTTCTTACAGTTAGTGCGTCGTCGTAAGCATTCTTTATATTTTTTAGGAGAGCTGAACTACCAACTAATTTCTCCATTAAATTCTCGAAAGCATTTTTGTAAATCTGTAATAAATAATTTTTGTTCACTTAGAAATTCCACTGGTTGCAGTTTGCGCTGCTTGCTTAATATGATATGATAAGGATATTTTTGAGGATATAAATGCAGTTCTGATTAGCGATTTGTGAATAAAAAATACTTACCTTTAGAACGCTATCAAAATATTCCTGCTTTGATGCTAAAACATTGAAATTTGTCCTTTTCAAAAATTTTAATTGTTCAGACACATTGCATTCAATATTTTGTACAAATTGTGGAGAGCTGTAGTGCATTTTGTAAGAAGTATTAAAAAGCTATAGTATTACTGAACTTTAAGTTCAATGTGAAAATGAAGCATAATAGTCAAATATCGATAGTGATTATCAGTTGCTTATCAATTTGTTATCTACTTGTAATATTATAGGTAAGTTATCATTAATCAGTAACGTAATTTGTTTCATGTAGATATTAAACGACGTAGATTATTATAATATGACTTAATTATTAGGTGAAACCAAACCCGGTAGCCTAACAAACGTGGGCCGAGGCCTGGCCGTGGCCCGTGGGTGGTGCCCGTGGCCCCTGGGTGGACTTTCTGATATAAAATTACTAGCGGCCCGGTACGTGCTTCGCTACGTATATAAAAGTGAAATAATACAAAAATCAGTTAGAACATCGATTCATTTCTTAAAAAAATATATTATAAGTTAATTGCTAGCTAATTAAATACTTAATATAAAACATTGGGATAAACAATATTTTTTGTTTTTCCATTTTGAGTGTGAATTAACAAATGACTGGGCCAATGACCAACTCTGGAACAGGCAACATAAAGTTGGCCATTTGAAAAAAATGATTCTTCCAAATTCACACCACAAACGTTAATTATTGTGAGTATCAGATGGCTTACGATCGAGAGCAATATTAAACAATTGTTAGCGGATGTCAATGGACAAGCTACATATTTATTTTATTTAAATCGATATATTATGTTAGTCACTTTATTAAGTTTAATTAGTGATTATTATATTTTATATAGTAATAAGTTAAGTAATTGGACAAATAGTCAGTTATAAATGGACGGGAGGAGTATTTACTTCCGTTATAACTTCCTCTTCTCATATTTAAGTAAATAATTATCTTAAATATGAGAAGTACATTAATTAAGAGCCCGGGTAACCCTCAAAATTCCCATACATACGTAATACCAAAATCATTTTGTCATACGAAAATATTTAACATGTTTGAGTTATTTTTCAGCATAAAATAGTAATTACCTAGGTTCCTGAACAAAAATTAACTTTAAAAATTTTTTTTTACTAAATTTAGTACTAAATATTTAAACACTAAAAAATAGAGTAAAACATTCAAAAATTTATAAATAATTAGTAAATTTACTACAAAATATTTTAATACTAAAAAATATTTTTTAGAGTTGAAATATTTTGTAGTAAATTTACTATTTATTTATATATTTTTTAGTGTTTTACTCTATTTTTTGGTGTTTAAATATTTAGTAGTAAATTTAGTAAAAAAAAATTTTACACAAAAAAAATTTTTAGTTGTTTGTTAATTTTTGTTCAGGAACCTAGGTAATTACTATTTTAAGCTGAAAAATAACTCAAACATGTTAAATATTTTCGTATGACAAAATGATTTTGGTATTACGTATGTATGAGAATTTCGAGGGTAACCCGGGCTCTTAATATTTAGAATTATATACCTACTTATTCTTAACCATTCTTAATTTTTAATGTATTCTTTAATGATTTTACTATATTTAAATTGTCAACGGAAGTTCGTTCCATTTTGTGTAAAATGGTATAAAAGCCAGCCATATTGCATTGATGGATTGATTCTGTAAATAACTTTGAGACGTGTAAGGTGAAACTCTGGTTGAATAAATACCGCTCAATGTATAATTATTCAAGACTTTTACTATTCTGTAATACAATTGAACTAATGCGTTATGCTGATGGGAAAACTATTGTTGCTCACGAATAATTTCTCGTCTTGTATTAGAAATAATTGCACAACGTTGATCGAATTCACGATTTTCATCACCAATAGTGATCAGCGTCGGGGTACGGCAATAACGAACAAACTTGATGATAAATCTGTTCCTGAATCTGTAACATGTATGCTTTTTTAGGTTATTGGATAAGAATTTTTAAAACTATCGAATACTTTATGATTAAGATTGATATAAACATGGGACAATCCAGTTGAAAAAATAATAATTTCACTCTTTTTAAATAGTTATATAAGGCTTTCTGTAAATACTTATGACGTGTTCTGCTTAGTGACTTTGGATCCAGGATAAACCTTCATAATACGAAAACTCATAATCAGCTGACTTCACTACCACTTTAGAACACCTATCACTAATTATTAGGCTCTAGAGTTCTGTTCTCTGACTTTCGTTTTATTATTATAGCACTAATTCCGCATGGAAACTCATCATAAAAAATATGTATAAACCACTTAAAACTACATCAATAGAACTATGTTTGTCCCAATTTTGAAAGACTTTCCTATAAGTACAATATAGGTACATACCTCATAGATCCCGTGATCAAATTGCTATCTTAGTAACCGCAACACTAAGGGTCAATTTATACTACTCGTAAGTCGAAGCGCATCGAAGCGACTCACTAATATTGAACACTAGCTGTCCCGGTGAAATTCGTGCCACTTTAAAACCTTCCCTGGACTTCTACGAATATTTTTAGACTAAAATCAGCCCAATCCGTTCAGCCGCTTTCGAGTTTTAGCGCGACTAACACATTTGAAAATCCATTTTTATATATAAAATAACAAATTCAACCTTAACATCAGACCGTACCGCACGTAATCACGTGACATTGGTGACCCTGATGTGGTAGTGATGATTATGGTGATAATGATGATGAATGTAATTTACATAGTAGCATATGCTTTCAGTTCTTAAAACAGCGCGCCAACCCCCAAACTTGTATCTATAAGGCGTTCGGAGTTCTGTTCAGGACCTTCGAACCATGGTATATCATAGTGCAAAATCTTACTTTTGGTAACATATGCCTGGAATACTTCATACAAAAGCAAAATCGGCATATGTTTCCAGTTAAATTTTAAGGAGTTCCCTCGATTACTTCCGGATCCCATCATCAGATCACCGGTACCAATCTACGATCATACCCTATACAACGAAACAAAAATTTCCCCGACTAAAAAAATCTTCATTAACAAAATGACCCGCCATTTATTGAATTCATTTGAATTCAATAAATTCAATTTGTTACAAAAAATCTCAAAAAATGTGATAAATGAAGAACCACGCGGCAGCGGCGGCACGCGACCAAATTTGTGCAAACTTCACATAAACCATGAACCATCTACTAAATAGTCCGAACAAACCCTGAAAATTTGGTTCGGATAGATGAGTCCGTTCTTGAGTTATAAAGTGACAACGAAAATTGCCACTTATTTTTATATATATAGATTTCCTTATTGTTAAATGACGAATAAATCTCATGGTGAAAATAATAATAATATTATTATATTATTATTATTTTCAAGCAAAAATTAAATAACCTGTGTAAGAATTTTATGGCCTATAACAATACATTTCTAAAAGAAACCAATGTGTTGTCTTTGGTTAATACCGCAGCGCCCTCTGTGCAAAATTTTTAAAGCTCGAATGTGACGTCACTCATCACTGACAGGACAGAAATCAGAAATTAGAAATGGCTGCGATGGGTAGTGGACGGGGGACGATGGAAGCCCAAAATCAAGTGCAAAGTGATACAATAGATCGTTTAAAGTTGCTATATCCGAATGTGAACGAAGATGAAACTCCACTGCCAAGATCCTGGAGTACAAAAGACAAATTCAGCTACATCGGACTGTCTCAAAATAATCTACGAGTACACTACAAAGGTAAGAAGTTTCAAGGTTTGTTTATAGATTACTTATTCACTGAAACAAAAAGGACCCTTTGGGGCTGCTTTATACTCGGATATCGAAGAAAACGAGAGCTAAATGCCTTAAAATGATTTTGACGTGTCAACAATTTCCTCTAACGCCAAGGCATTAGAAATTCGTCCGTCACTCAAACAAAGAAATCAGCTGATCGTATTTTGTATCAACACATTCGATGGTGATGACTTTGCTCTTTACGTTCTATTCACTTTCAAATGCAGCATTAGCTCGTTTCATTACTCTGTTATATAATTTAATAAGATTTTCGTTCGATAACGTACAAGGTCTCTCTTAGAAATGGGCAATGGCAGACAATAACTTGCGATTTATTTATATATTTTTCATATAGTTCTCGAATGGGATTACGCATTGAGTGGCGATGCATGAATGCTGATGTTTACGAAACGTGACAAATATTTAATTTAATATCTATAAATTGCTGATTCAGTATAATACATCAAATGGCAAAATTGTGCTCAGAATGTGCAATAACCCCAAAATTAGACCACAACTGTACAATATTTTTTAAAAAGTTTTCAATAATTCAGGTTTTTTATATTAAATTCAATTATTGTTAATTGTACTGCAACATTGGGATATTTGCAGTGAATTACTACCAAAATAAAACTACTTAAAAGTATTTTTTAACTTATCAATAATTATCAGGCAATTGCTAAGACTTTTCGTTTGTTCTATTACTATAATTGTAGAATGCACATCAACCACATGATTCAGTATGATTGGTGTGGTATGAAGAAATTGCAAATATATTATTTCTCTATTGTTTAATTTACACTCAGACCAAATAAAAAGTCTATATTTGGTCTGAGAATTTACAATAAAAAATTGATCACTTATTTTATGTTCTTTTCTACAATTATTTTTACAACATTGTGGTTATTATGTAAATGTGACTTGAATTTACTAAACTTATTTAAATGAGTCTATCTCTCTCACTCATTAGTTGTTACAATGAAGCAGATAGATCAAAAACAGTGTTTAGTCATAACTCATAAACAATAAAACAATCTCTTTATGAACCTCTTTATAATTTTCTTTTCTGTCTTTGTAACTGCAATTTTAACTGAAAGAAATACTAAAAGTAGTTAAATAAATCCTTAAATATCCCATAAGTACATAACCTATTTAAAAATATCTTCACAATAACTCTAATATCATAATAATCTTTAGATACATGCAATTCAGATCTGGAACGTACTTGAACAATTATTTTATCGCTGCAATCGATCTACTGCCTTTATCTGCTAGACGAAAAGTATCAGACCTGGCTCTTCTTATTAAGTTAGCCAACAGCTCAGTGGATTGCGCTGATCTCACCAGCAAAATCCAACTTTGCGTTCCAGCAGCCTCGAGAAGAAAGCGTGACCTACTGCATATTCAACAATATAGTACTAATTATCGCCAGAATTCTTATATTATCAGGGCTAGTAGAATGTTCAATGAAATATCTCAAATGATTGATGTGGATCTATTCTTTACTAATGTAACAACTTTTAAGAAGGAATTTAATAATTTCTATTTTGATTTTAGCCTGCACAATTCTACTACTTAATTAGTTATCAATTCTTGTTCTGTTTTTCTAAATTGTTTCTAAAATTCTAAATTCTGACCATTGTCTATCGCTGCCTTGTTTTTATTAGCATTTTTCTATCTGTGGAAACTTTTAATTGGCCTTCTTGTACTGTATATTTAGATTCTATGCGTATGTTAGCTGTAAGTTTTCCAAAAATTAATAAAATAAAAATAAAATAAAATAATTTGGTATAAGTTTATCGAACTGTACACAATGCCTCTTTAGAACTCTGTGTGATATTGAAAATCTTTCAACAAGTCCCGTTGGAATATCCTTGACAAGGTCCTGTCCAGATACAAACAATGTTGCCTCAAATACCTCAATTGTTTACCATTAACAATGCCTTTACGTACATCTCATCTGAATATGATTCATGCAGGTATTTCATGCGTTTGAGCTGTATTCCTCATTGTTTGTATGCCTTTGGTAGTATGTTAAGATCACTGATTTGCACTTGAGAAGGTGCTGGTTCATTCCAGGTGGTGGTATGTATAAATGAGACTTAGATCTCAGTATGTATGAACACTGTGAGTATAACAATGTGTTTTCTTATATATATATATATTGCATACTAAGTATGCTTAACATACATTCATTAAATAATAGCAGTTATTAGTTAATGTTTATTATTTAGTACTTATTAATCTTCTACTAATCAAGAAGAAATTTTATGATTCATATTGTAACTATGGACACTCAAACCAAACTATATTCTAATTAAGTGTTCATCTAGAATTTTAAATATAATTATTTTATATTTACTAAAACTTTTCTCATCAAAGTGAGATTTGGTGAGTTTAAGCTGTCTGTCCTCTCTTCATGCCTCATAATATAATTAAGTTACCACACCCTACCCCTACTTTCTAGCAAAAATGTATGCTCACATGTCAATAATCAAGTTCATCACAAAGTGAACCATGCATGTCATGACTCATGACCTCCCAATAAACAGAGCATGCTCCTTGTTTCTTGTTGTGCACTCCATGTTGCACTATTCTGTTGAGCTTATATATTTATACCATTTTGGTACTTTTTAATTTACTTGTCTATGGGCTTTTCGCCCATAAATTCTGTATCTTGTGTAAAATTGTGTGTATTTAACAATAAAAACTCAATTTAGTTTTAGCTCATCAATACCATTCAATACTCATCATGCTTCCAGATTTTTGCCGTATAGTTTTGTTTTGAATTTGATCTTTAGCCTGATAACATTTTCGTTAAAACCGTAAATAGAGTAGAAATTGCTGGATGCTTTCATCTGAAGTTACGTATTTGCAGAGTTTTCTTCTAGCGGATTAGCCATTCCATTTAACCTTCAAACACAATTATTATTCTACGAGTATCTTGTTATTCCACATATTGTGTACCTTCTATTCGTGAATACCAACGATATCAAAATACTATGTTCTAATTCTATGGTGAATACTATATAAAACTTGGAAGTTGGTCTTAAAAATGTGAATATATTTAAGACCAACTTCCAAGTTTGCTTACATCAATATATATATATATATATATATCTCATTCATAAATACTAAATATCAAATAAAACAGAGATGACAATATTTAACACTGGTTTCATTATAGCCTAAAATCTTATTCCATTTTATCCATACAAAGAGAACAATATAACATAATGCTTATTGTATATAATGTTTGGTTGTAATAGTTACTTTTTACTCATATAAAACAGTTATTGTTTTAAACAGACAATAAATAATAACAATTACTTAATTACCTATTCCTAAGTTTATTTTTTATAAAGCTTATTATTTATTAATTTAAAAATAATATAAACAGGATATTATAACACAGACAATTTTGGTGATAAACCAGTTTCATTAATGACACTATTCTGGAAAGAGGAAATTATAATACTAAAATATTTTATCATTTTTAAATAGCGCAAAACAGTCAGTGTTGTTTTGCCTCAAAAATTGCTTTTAGCAAAACATTAATGGCGACGGAATCGCTGAATAAAATACGAATATTGAAAATATCGATTGCTGACAATTCTGCGAATCAAACAACGTCGGAAGTTCGCTGATCGCTTCTATGTGATTTATTATTCGTACATTGTAAATTATAAAGTTACATTTGATCTCTTTATTGAATATAGCATGTGCTAAAATGAATTCGCGAGTTGCCCATATGTATAAAAATAATTTAACTCATTTGCCTATCATATTCTGTAGTCTAAATCGTGCAAGGCAATGGATTACGGAAGCCCAAACGATTCCAATTATACAAGGTCTGCACTCTGCTCGTCTTTGTCTTGTGCATTGGAAATATCATTTGACAGACAAAAACAGTGGATCTTGAATATACGCAGCTGAAATAATATTTTTCTTAGTAAGGGGGTTAGTTATACCTATCTAGCTAGTAACTAAGCCAACTCATTTTAACTGTTTAATAAAACGTTTAGTAACTAAGAGACTAAAATATGATTAGAGAACATAAGTTATGCCCCCCCCCCCTCCCCTACGGAGATACCGTAATTTACCGTATTTAAAGCCTTATTAACTCATAATTTGAAAGCTACAGAGTTTTAATAAAAATACAGCAATAATCTTCAGTATATCAACATTCCTTTCCCCGTTTTTAATTTCCTATTTTTGTTTATTATACTCATGATATCAGCTTCCAAAGTAATACCAATTTATTAAACTTCGAGCATACTTTCAGCATCTCCCTAGTATTTACAAGTTACGTTTTTTCTAAACACACGACAATAGATAGACAATTTCATTAACTACATAATATTCCTAGTTTGAATTTTTTTAGACCAATTTTGAACTGAGATAAGAAAAAAAATAGGATTTTTGTACGATCTCGACAACGCGTCAAATGTATGGTCAAGATCGTTTGCTCGGGGAATGACCTTAATGAACAAAGGTCGTTATTTCATTAAAAACTTCGAACGTTCGCAGCAAAAAATGAATCCAAAAACGAGCAAATTCAGATATTGGAATTCTCAGACAGGACATGAGTCTAGACATTAGAAGTCTAGGTGCAGACTGCAGGCTGAGGGCAGTGACATGGGTTCAGGTTGGGTCACCGTCTAGACGGATCAATTATACCAAACATTGGTTTACGACTAGACATAATGTAGTAGCTACTATGCAAATGTAAGGGCTGTATTAGGCCGCGTTTCCACTGAAGCGGAGCGGAGAGGAGCTTAGCGGTGCCCGAATTGACCAATCGTGCTATTACAGCGGAATGACAGCGAAGATTTCGAGCATGGTGATTGGTCAATTCGGCACTGCTAAGCTCCTCTCCGCTCCGCTTCGCTTCAGTGGAAACGCGTCCTTATGTTGCCTAAGTCCTGCCAGCTAAGGTGAATAGAGATGTTGAGAATTGCAATGGCGTTTAATGATTTTCTTTTAAATAAGCTAGTGTTGTTTTTTTGGACAAGAAACACCCAAAGAAGGAACAGATACTGGTACAGACTAAAACACATTGATAAGCAAACCAACAAAAACAAACTTAAATGACGGCTAAGATTAATCTTGCAAGAAAACGAGGAAGACGAAATATATTGAAAAACTCTTCAGGCTTGCATTGGACATGGAAAAGTTTCCAGGCTTCACTGCCTAGTGCCAACCTTCGCTAAAAGATCGGAGGGGAACTTGGAGAAGGAACGGGTACTCATAGCCTAATGATGGCATTTCCAGGGAAATTAGATTATATCTCCTATTCCCCCTACCTTTCTTCTGATTGATTTCGTTGCGGATTCCTAGACATATTTAGCTTGTCCCTCGGGCACCGCTGAGATCATATCAAAGGGTTTTCATGGTTGGTTACCACCGTTGATCCTTGCGACGCAGGAGTTGCAGTGGTGGAAATGTGAGGTGGGCCATTTGCCCGTATAAAAAAATCCAGGGTTCCGTAATCTATTGAATGGTTGTTGGATATTGTGTTGGCATTTACTGTGAAATTATACTATATCTACAATCTGCACTGATTAATTGAAGACGTGAGTGGAAGAACAGAAGAACACAATAACTAACAGTAAAAAATGACGTTTTTTTGCATAAATGGAGGCTTGAGGGCCGGAAACGTGTTTTGAAATAAGAAAAAATGTGCATTTTATATATTGTGTAGCCAGATACATTAGCCAGGTGATGAAGTAGATAAGCAACTCACGTCTTCAATCATGAATTTTCTGAAATTATAACACCTACAAACTATAAAATTGGCAAGTAGAGAACCCTCTTTTTGGAGTAAACTGGGAAATAGTAATTTGCTAGAAAGTCCTATTCTGTTTGTTCAAAATGGCACCCCTAAAAATATATTTCAGGAATTCTATTTTACGTGACCGACGCCGCTGGAAAAAGCTAGTTAATAAGGAAGTATTTATGATGGCCGTAACCCGCCAGTTGTGGTTAACGACGACCTTTATCATGTTTCTATATTCAGATCCAATTTTATCCAAACGCAAAGACAATAGGAGGGTCTAATGTTATGCTCTATGCTAACAATTCAAATGGTTTAACGACAATTTACTTGCTGTTCTATATTGTCACTGCGTTAAAGCGTGAATTGAAGCTAAGCACTGCTGCTGCTAGTTGGAGAATTCCACTCACTGCTTTGATAGCCAAAGGATCGCAGGAACTCGTGAAATGAAAGATGAAAGATCTTTGGGAAGGGCTTTGACCAAAAGTGCGATATACCATTGGCATTGGTTAAATTATGAAAACAGTTTTCATAATGCTTCTGAACAAGTATGGTGATAACACATGGATTTTCTGCTTCATTGAAAGTGGGCTTGGTCATTTTTAATGGGTAAAACCATAAAAAAATATCCTGAGTTAGTCTTGTCATACCTTGCTTTAGACCTGTGCTAGCACTCTTATGATATAGGGTCTTTTAAAAGACCGTAAACCATTTTTTAAGAGCCTGCAGCCCTATACTATCTTACTGCTAGGTAGAGGCCTCCCCCAAGCTCTTCCATTTGTCTCGTTCGAACGCCACCGCAGACCAGCCTGGCTTGTAGGCATCTGGTTCATCTGGCCATCTTTTTCGAGGCTGTCCGTCTTCTGGTACCTAGTCTGTGGTGACCTTTGCCCAACGTTCAGGATGCATGCGGCTGGTATGACCTGCCCAGTCCCACTAACTTGGCAGCTTTCATGCCGACGTGTTTAACACCTGTTTTGGAGCGTATTGCGTTTCTATTTATTTGCGTAAAGAAATAGAAACTTGAAAACAAACAGTGATGCTTGTTTGATGAAACATCAAAATACAAGGTGGGCACGGTACTACGCAATATACGTAGGAGCTACGCACATCGCTAATACGTGATTATCATATTAAACACTTAATTACAAGCGAGCCCCGTATTACTTAGCTCTTTGATTAGAATAAAAACTGGTTTGAGGTAGCTCTACAAAAGTTTATATCCGCTAAACGTCGAAACTCCAATGCTTTGGGTACTGGATAGATTTTTGCATATTGGAATTTGCTGTGGCTTTGTTTGGAAGGAGAGTCTGTCCAGAAATAACAAACACAATGACGACTTCACTTTGATGTAACAGAGACCGAGGATCCATTGCGATGCTTTGGAGCGAGTGCGGCGTAATCTCTACCTTAAATTATTAAGTTGGCGAATGATTTGCAAATTGGAAAACGTCCCAATTATTGGCACTAAAGACTGAATACTTCAGAAAATCCTCTATCCTTGTTTCTTCGAACTAAACCCGTGCCATTAATTGGCAACGCTCAGGAATGCGCCAGCTAATAAAGTCAGCTATAAACAAGCTGTGTGGTTCCAGCATCGATTATTCCCGGCAATCCAGCTCTCCGGGTTGCGCGGAATGCCCTAATTTATGTAAATCAACGGCACATTTATTCTAGGGCCGCGAGCTATGACCTACGATCGTCCTACATACAGTTCTCGGTACTGCGTTCATTAACTTCTGTATTTGCTTTCATAGCGATTATTAAATTCCGCTCTGATATAATATTACAATTTGTAATGTTAAACTAAGTTTATAAACAATCTCCAGTTCAAAAGTCTACTGACTCTACTGAGTGTCAGGAATCGGAATCCAAAATATATAACCGAACAAATCACTGGACAGCTTACAATTTTTCATGAAGTCGATGAGCCCGAATTGAACAGGTTGATGATGATGAAGTATTGCTAAGAACACTTTCGATCATTTCAACTTTCAACCAAAAAAAAACTAGACCAAAATCGGTCCACCCCTTTCGATGCTACGATGTCACGAATAAATACACACACAGACAGACAAACAGATCCGTCAGACGTCAAGATTATAACACCTCTTTTTATTCTTCGCGGGCTAAAAATTTAAGTTTCTATTTATATTGCAGGAGTTACATCTACAGTTACATTATTAAAACAGCTACTTTTCTGCTCACGGTAAATCTTCCATTTCCTTTTAATAGGGCACGGTACTTAGCAAAGGGGAGCCGGTAGTCGAAGGGACCCTTTGTTACGGAGGGTTTGGGAAATTTACGACGACGGCGGTTGTTTTCAGCACAGTTTTAACCCATATCCCCCGTTCCCGCATTCCGCATCGACCTTATTTCCCATTGATATTTCATCGGTGAGATTTTTATATTGAGTTATGGCCTTCCTATGGGATGAATTTAGTATTATTTCCGTAAGTTTGTGATGTTTTTTGGAATGACTAGCATTGTCAATAACACTAAACAGTAACAAAGTTAAGTCCCTTCGCGCTGTCTGCTCCTGTATAATGCCTCCGTGGTCTGGTGGTACTGAGCGCTAATGCCTAGATCTGCCTCTGATCCTAAAGATATATTCATGTGTTTTAGCTTTGAGATGGTAAAATCTAGTAAGCAGACCACGCAGACATCGACTACTTTTTTGTGCGAAAAATTATACAGTTCCTGCGGAATTCCTTAGGCTACAGTAGATAATATAGAATCGTTTCCGTGGTCCAGTGGTTCAGAGCTCGGCTCTTGACTCGGAGGTCGTGGGTTCGATTCCCGCGTTGGGAACATGTTATTTCCAAGTTAGGTTAGGACAATGCAGGCTGATCACCTGATTGTCTGACAAGTAAGACGATCCATGCGTCGGATGGGCATGTAAAAAGTCAATCCTACGCCTGATCTCTCGCCGGTCGTGTCGGTCTTCCATCCCACTGGGTTATGACTTATGAGAGTAAAGGAATAGAGAGTGCTCTTGTGTACTGCGCACATACTTGGGCACTATAAAATTACTCCTGCGTAGCTGGCCTGGTTTCAATTAAACCGGCCACCGTCACCGAAACCGGTGTGGGAGCTATTATTATTATAACTTAAAAACTGCGCAGCAGATTTTGATGGGGTTTTGTTTAAAAAATAAATTGATTCAACCGGAAGTTATAGTACTAGAAAAATTCTGACCTTTTCCACAGAATATATATTAGTTCCTTTTCAGAGGTTTTCATTCGTACGTGTAAAACGTACTGCGTTTTCACTCGTATTCGGTTCAAATAAATATTCTTATTATTTATTTATATTATATTCTTATTACTTTATTCTTATGAGAACGTTAGTCTTCTGATTTAATCTGTTGGAAAACATTTATCAGAGTCAGGTGGAATATCCCTTAGAGGGCCCTTCATCTAAACTTGGACACATGAATACCGAAACTTTCAATACAATTTCGCAACAGTTTTGGGCTCTCGGTTAAATTAATCACTTTAAACGTTTAGAAGTTAATATCTATTAATCAATTAGAGCAATCTAAATTGGAATCTATTATCACAATTGGGATTGCTACCAGAAAGTTTTTGGTAGTAACAGCTGGGACAAGATATCCATCAGTGGATCCTGAATTACCATAATCTATGGCCTTAAACTGGTCTAACACGTAGATAACACTACAAAGAGGCAAGTTCCCAGTATCATGACCCGGTAGGAAGCGGGTATAGTTGCTTATCTCGATAAGTAGTTAGCAAGGAACAAAGGGCGGTAGGGAACGGGGCCGAAATGGTGCATCTACTATATCTGGGTCAAGCTCGCTTGCGTTGGGTCGCCACGTGCTGCCTCCCCTCCCTCGACCCTCCTCGATCTCCCCGGCCCACGCCATTCCAAGCCCTACTGCATCGATGCCAAAGAGCATTTTCCCGTAAGCCGCATCAGGCCTTGTAGCTAACTCGTTTTGGTGGGTTAAAACGAGCCGTGTGCGGGGGCGTTAAGGCTTATTGTTGAATGCGCAAACTGGCTTAGCAACAGATTATGTTTAGAGGTTTATTAGAGATTTGAATAAATAACGCAAAAGAGTTCCGCTCTTGTTTGCTAATGAAATGTGTGCACTAATCGTTGTGACATCGATGTGCTCCCTTTGATTTTCACTTCCAACTGGAATTTGTAAAAGAGCGAGCTTCCTCTTTGATACACACTTTTTTGATTTGCAAAAAGAACTACATATGAACGTCTAACTCTAAGCAGATTCTTTTGCTTAGCTGAAAATATAGAGAGTAGAGACAAACTTGTCGTTCATATCATTACAGCGTCTTGTAAGCTTTAACTCGTAAGAGCTATGCATAAAGGTAGTAGGTACAAAAAGAGCACGATATAAAGTATACAGCATGAAGAATATAATAATATCCATTTATGTTGAAACATAACGTGCATCTGTTTTCCTCTATATTTAGCGTTCTCAGCTTCCTTTATTATGTAACGCTGTTGAAAGTCATAATGACGATAATTCGCTGGGTTATCAGTAGCGGGGGCCTTGACACATTTGCCGCCGAAGCCAGGTCGCGGTCACGTGGTTGAGGTCAGCATTGCGTCGCCTGAATCGTATTCCAGACAAAATCATCGACGCTTGATGAAAAAGACAAGAGAGAGAACGGTTGTAGGTTTAGGATGACCACAGTAGAAATGTGAGAGATTAGAAATACAGACAGAAATTAAAGACAAAACAGCAGATTTACTTTGGCAATCCGGCACTCAGTATATTCTTTCGTAGATAAACCCTTTTTATGGTGCCCAGCTGCCCATGCCAAGCGTTCCAAGAAATTGAAGTTTCCTGCAATTTCTATCGTTTGAAACTAGAATTTCTCGTGTCTGTATAGCAATTTTAATATCAAATTAATGTGGGTTGGCCGTCTGGATATATTATTCACTAGTCTGCCAGCGTAAGCCTCTAAGCGCTTGTCATTGAATTATCTGACTGAGGGAATCGCTTAAGGGACTGTCACTTATTCGATCTCTATGCTTTGATGCTATGCCAGAGCAAACGGGTCACCTGATGGAAAGCAACTTCCGTCGCCCATGGACACTCGCAGCATCAGAAGAGCTGCAGGTGCGTTGCCGGCCTTTTAAGGGGTAATAGGGGAGGGTAGGGAAGGAAATAGGGAAGGGAAAAAGGTGGGGGATTGGGCCTCCGGTAAACTCACTCACTCGGCGAAACACAGCGCAAGCGCTGTTTCACGCCGGTTTTCTGTGAGGACGTGGTCGAGCCGGCCCATTCGTGCCGAAGCATGGCTCTCCCACGTCTAAATGTATCTACGCACGTCTATTTATATCTATTCATTTCTAATCATATTAAGAAGCGTGATAGTATAATCGGAATATAACGAGCATAAGCCATTAAGCTGCAGCTAAGAGAGACCTTGTAGTCGGAATGAGCTGAAAATCGAGCCGCGTTCTAAAAATAGTCCCACAAAAAATTCTCTGCCAGGGTTAACTTTTGCATCTACTGCAAATACTGATGCAAACTAAATCTCGGATATGACTAAGCCTTTTTGAGCAAACGCATAACATAACTGGCTTTCGAGACAGTATTTAGTTGTGTTCCTAGTTAATAGTTTATCGTAACTAAGTTTGGCTCCATAGCACCACTTTGGTCTCGACGCTCGAGTGCGGGTAGTTGCATGCCGGACCTCACGCCGCTGCGAACGCTTCTCCGTGTGCCACCCTCTGATTTTACAGAGCGATGCCGCCGCAGCACCGTTCTGTACAATCAGCGCGACGCCGGATTACCGAGATTTGCCGAGATTGTCGAGATTTGCCGAGTTTACCGAGATCGTGGATCGAGATATCGCCGAGCAGCCGGACGCGTAAGTGGTGTATGGGGCCGTCTGCGGATCTCTCTAACGGAAGTGTTTCTCTATTTGTTGTAAGGTGGGACGCAGGGCCCGGGCCGAAGACCCCACCTGCCCTACCTCCACTTACGCCTCTGGATGTATCGTACGTTATCACATTATTCGTAGATAGGGGGCTCGGCCAACGATGCAAAACGATATCGAAGTCCAACAACAGCGAAATTATGGGATTAAGCCAATAGGTGCGGGAGCGGAAGCGAACCTAAGCTGCATTTCTACGGCGGTTGAGCTAAGCTGCATTGCGAGGAATGTGTTGTTAAGATCCACGGAGCTGCTCTTGGCGAGGCAGCTAAATGAAGCGATTCTATTAGTTCCCACAAAACACATTCCTGGAAACACAGTTTAAGCCAGCTCTGGTGGAAACGTAGCCTAAGGGAACCCTAAAGAAATCGCTTATGCTCTCGTTCACTCTTGAGTAATTCATTGAGCGATGCTCGGTCGTTCCATCGCGTGCTAATCTCATAATGTAAACAACGTTATCGTTTCGATATTGTGCTTGCTCAGCCCCCAGGGCGAACAAACAGCCTTGTTAGCGCCGCCGGCTGTATTCCATCCCTGACTTGTTCTACGGGAAATTTCGACCGGAGTTTCGAATTCGAGCTTGTTCCAACGATTTTGAAAGTTTTATTGGATTTAATTGGATGTCCGCAACTGGATGGATCTTTTACGTCGGTTCTACGGTAGCGGTGTGGCGGTTCTTGGCAGGACGCACGATTAAAGATGTCCGGGTGGACTGTTTGTTCGCTGTGTGTATATATGTATGTTGTCTGTAGTGATTCTAACCTCTACGTGTTGTATAGCCAACTAATCCCTAGCTTTGTTTTGTCCTAAATTAGTCTAGTTGTATGTGTTACTTCTTTCTGTTTCTATTCTTAAATACCTACGTACATATTAATTGTACTGGCTCCTTCTTTTATTATAAGTGAATTTATTATTTTAAGCTGATTTAGTGTAATCAAGAACGTACATAATTAGGAGGTACCTCTTTCTACCTCTAGAAATTCTCATAGAAAAAATTTCAAAAAAATTGTTAGTCGGAATAAGTTTCACACGAGTTTTTAGGGTTCCGTAGCCAAATGACAAAAAACGGAACCCTGTTTAGAATTGTGCTACCTTGGTAGAGCCAAAGGGATTTTGCTGGACTGAAAAAAATTACATGAACAAACTGAACTCTACAATTTTAAACAAAAATCAAATTGCGTATTGCTAAGTTATAATAATCGGCCAAGTGCGAGTCGGACTCGCGCACGAAGGGTTCCGTACCGTTATAGAGCAAAAATGGGCAAAGAATTGTGTTTTTTGTATGGGAGCCCCCTTAAATTTATATTTTATTTAAATATTATTATTAATTAATGAAGTAGATATATTACTAAGGTTTTTGTGAAAATTTCAAGTGCCTACTTGTTGTCATCATTGATACCGAGCAAAAAATGTTTGAAAAATCACGTTTGTTGTATGGGAGCCCCCCTTAAATATTTAATTTATTTCGTAATCTGTAATTATTTTTAACAAAAAATTAAAACCGACTTCCAAGGTAAAAACAATAATAACATTAATATGAACTAAAAAGTATTAAATAATTTCTACTATCTAATAGTGCCTTTTTCCGAATTCGGCTAAACCTCAACTATTTCTGTACTCAATCTTCATAATTTTGAAGTCGGTACCAGATAGCTGAAACTTCAGATATTTGAAACTTTTGGAACTGGCACCGACTTCAAAATTATGAAGATTGAGTACAGAAATAGTTGAGGTTTAGCCGAATTCGGAAAAAGGCACTATTAGATAGTAGAAATTATTTAATACTTTTTAGTTCATATTAATGTTATTATTGTTTTTACCTTGGAAGTCGGTTTTAATTTTTTGTTAAAAATAATAATAATTTCACTCTTTTTAGCTACACTAGTAGATAAACCTTCGCGTATATTTTACCTAAGTATCTTATTACAATTTGTTAAGAGTCACAACTCACACTCACAAAATAATATATTATCAGTGAAGTGAACATATTGTGCTAAGTAATTTAACAATTTTAATGCTTCAAGCCCCAAGCGGTCACCGGCGATTGCGATAACAATAGAAAGGCTATTGTGTCTCGTTTTTCCACGATCGAAGGATCTATCAGATAAAAAATTGTATAAACTTGCATAGGATGTAGCGTAGCTACTCATAATATTTAATATTATCATAATTATTGACAGCTGTTCTTGTAATAAAGAATTCAAATCGATACTTAGTGCGCCATCTATCGATTAATAAGTATAACTAATTAAAAAGACTCAATGACTTTGTTTTGTTTAAATGCTCTTTTTAAAATAACTTTAGTCTATTTAAATTTTATAAAGTAGTTAATAAAGTATTCGATCTGTATATAAAGTAGTTAGTAAAGGATTCGATCTGTCGTCTGCCGCCATGCGCCGCGCGGCGGCGACGCCGTCGCCTCTACGGCGCCGACCGCCGTCATGTATTAAATAAACAGGTGTTGTTATACAGTAAGAACATAATTATTATTATTAGTATATCCATACCTATGCCTTGTACTATTATCTAGTCTGTGCCATGAGACATTGGTGACCTTAACACGACGTGGTAATGATGATGATGACGATGATGATGATGATGATGATGATGATTATGATGATGAATATAAATTGCATAGTAGCATATGCCTTCTGTTCTTAAAACAACGCCGAAACTCCCAAACGTGTATCTATAAGGAGTCAGGAGTTCTCTCAGCATCTTCGAAACCATGGTATACCTTGACCCAATATTTGACTTTTTGGTAGCATATTCTTAGTACGCTTCACATAAAACCAAAATCACCATATGTTTCCATATAAATTTCGAGGAGTTCCCTCGATTACTCATAGATCCCATCATCAGGTCACCACTTTTGTGAACATGGTACCAAATTGGAGTGAAACCTAATACAACAAAACAAAAATTTCGAAAATCGGTTCACAAACGGCGGAGTAATCGTTGAACATACAAAAAAAAAAAAAAAAAAAAAAAAAAAAATATCCACAGCCGAACATATAACCTCCTCGTTTTTTGGAAGTCGGTTAAAAATTTAAACTCTGTAGCTATTACCGTTCTGGAGTTACAGCCTGGAGACAGATGGACAGACGGACAGACGAACAGACAGACAGACAGACAGACAGACAGACAGACAGACAGACAGACAGACAGACGGACAGACATCGAAGTCTCAGTAATAGGGTCCCGTTTTTACCCTTTGGGTACGGAACCCTAAAAATTACCACATATACTTACATGGTTACTTGTTAGTAAATAGTCTTATGTATTATTTTAACGATAATATTCCGTTGTGATCATATGATCGCCGGGAATTGAACCCGTGACCCCCAGTCGTGAGGCAATCAAAAATTATCACGAGTCACAATTAACGATTAAGGTGACGCCTTGATAATTTGGCTGTAGCGATATCGATTTTTCTCAGTAATGACTAAAGCTAAGAAATTAAAGTTCATTGTCAGTATTCATCATGTCTTTGTCTTTGAATTACCCATAGCATAACACGATTGGTCAACTTTTATAACACAGAATAATCAATCAAAAAGACCTCCGTAAAAAAAGGGATTCCTATTTTGCCAACAGAGGAGAGTGATTTAAGCTTCTAAAATTTGTACATAGATTGGATCAAGCATACACTATAATTTGCCCATAGCCTATATGAAATGTATTTATGGTTTTTAAATTACGCGACAAAAACCATTTTGTCGCTTACGCCCTTTCCATTTCTTACTGTTCCATTTCAAAATCCATTCCATTTGAAAACAAGCGATCTAAAACATATCCAAAACGATTGTTTACTTTAACGCGGCGTCACCTTAAGATTAATAGACCAAACGCGAAGTCATTTAGAGAGTGTATTATCAGTAATAGTCGAGTTAAACTAAAGTCAAGCTCAACTGTTACATTGTCAGTAGTCAGTAGTCAGTGCACATTTTGATCGATTCAGTGTAACTTACGCAGTACGCATGCTGTCGCAGTCACTTGTGCGCAATGATATTATATAAAAAACTCAAAGCAGATATTATGTTACTACCGCGCGCGTTGTGAAGACTCAAATACGGCCCAATTGGGTCGTCTTTTATTTAGTCTGTTTCTTTTATGTAAATGGCATTTCGTATCTTTTGTTTCACTTATCTGTCAAAGTCCAATTTTGAATTTGAAAATTGTTCGGAAGAGATTTAAGCCGGAAAACAGTATGAACGTAACAAATCTGTATGAGTAGAATATCATTGCTTGTGCGATTCATGCTGTCTAAAATACTGATTTCTGAGGCGTGTTCTGGCCTTTGGAGAATCAGGCGTTTTATAATATTAATTTAGTTGTGGTCAATTTCATTCGTTTCCCTCGCCTCACTGACCCCATCCGGTGTTCACGTGGTGATAAACCTGTATTATAACGCCAAATTACAACAATACTAGTATTTTGTTATTTTTTATGACATGCGTAAAAAATATAGCTTCAAAGCCATGCTTGAGCAGTCGAATGAAATGGCTATTCAGACAAGACCCTATTTACCCAACCAAATTTTTTTTTTTAATTAGTTGAATAGAGAGAGCGGGGCTAAAATGTTCACATTTAGCAATTCCTCTCAAACAATTCACAAAATAAATTGTCAAAACTGTCAAACTCACGAATGTCAAATAAGTACGAATTTAGACATCTGAATTGCAAACATGTTTTGCGATTTAAAAAAAATATTATATATCATAGTTATGATTCACAATATGATTCTCCAAAGCGACCACTTTAGCCCCGCTGATACCGTGACCGTAGTTTCTTGTCAAAATTATTTCTTCTCTTTCATAAATACGATGAAAGATAGAAATGACATGATATTGAATTCATGATAGACTCCAATGCTGTAGATGGGGTCTTTAGCGAGGGCGGTCTCCATATAAAGGGTAACTGTACTGCAAAATCTGGTTTGGATGAGCTACACGAGTCATGACTCATGACAGTAGGGATGTGATGATATTGTATCGATTATTTAATTATCGCGAATGTTGTGAAAATTTATAGTATTGTTAGGTCTTGTAATTGCTGCAGAATGGTCATTGCAAACAAAATTGAATAGTCCCGTTTTAGTTTTCATTCAGACTTTAATTTGTAATTTGCAGAGACAAACATATTCTTGGGTAGAGCATTGCACAATATTACGAAAGCAGATCAGAAAATGCTTTAATTGCAGTATATTAATTTTAAATTAACCCATCAAGCCCCATAAGCTCACCGGTGAGCGAGACACAATCGAATAAAAACAATCGATACAATAGATTTCCAAGAATCCATGTTGCATTAACATACGTAGTGGTGTGGGGGTTATAGAAGTATGTGATTATGTATTTACCAAAAGAGAAACTGATTCATATAAGCAGATGGTGGACCCACGTAATTTAAAATTATTTAAAACCCAGGCAAGAGATCACTAAATAATATTAAGTTGATATAACCCGACCAAAACGTAGTAAAACTAATTTAGTGCTTTGTTCTAGCATTTGCATTACGTAATGTCCTTTTGTAGAGTCGATAAACCCCGTAATTGCATCGCGTGAGGCTTAGGGCCCACTCGTGAGTTCCCTTAATCTGCCCTTTTAATGGATTAATGGGCTTCAAAACGCGTTATAAGCAAGTAAAGTAGCCTGGGCTAAGCAGAAAATTGAGTTAAGGGATCCTATTTGCAGGCAGGAATGTTTCTTAGCTGTAGCTAAAGCTGTAGCGAACTAATTTGCGAATACTGAATCGCGTTATCGAAGTTTTCTCGTAACGTAACGTATATTTTGTACTTCAGTTGACAACTAAAATAGTGGACCTCGGTCTTAGAATTCCCGTTAAGTTGGGCTTAACGGAATTCCGCAGGAACTGTATAATTTTTCGCACAAAAAAGTAGTAGATCTCCTTCCGGCTTACTAGATTTTACCATCTCAAAGCTAAAACACATGAATGTATCTTTAGGACTAGTGACAGATAGATCTGCCTCTGGTCCTAAAGATACTTTCTTTCGGTTCGCATCTAGAGATACTATATCGAAAGTCGATAAGTAACACACTTTGGTTCGTTTCTGAAGATACTATGTCGACAATTGATAAGTAAAACACGCTTCGGTTCGGTTCTGAAAATACTGTATTCGATAAGTGTCAGGACATCCCTAAGTTCAGGTGGAGCGGCCGTTGCACCGGCAAGTGCGGTTCTAATTTTGTCCCGCGACTGCGCTCCTTTACTGGGTCATTTGTGTTTACTACCTGATGGGCTTAGTCGACGTCCAAAAATGGAGGTGCTGTGTTTGGCGCTGTTGTCCATGTAGGATAGATTTGTTTCTTTGTCTTTTCATTCCTTGATACTCTTCTCTAGATAGACTTATCAATTAGCTATGTCCACACTGTGCCTTTTTTTGTTCATCAAGGGCATGCGTCATAGCGCAGTCAACAACGCTCGTGAGGCATGCCTGCGGCCTGCGGGTTGCGACGCGTGCGCTCTGACCGTTTCCAAAACTTTCGCTTTGTTCTTTTTTCCGGAATTTCTTATGTATGACCAAATAATCCGCACATATTCACCCAGTAAAATGTACCACTGCAACTGGACAAAAATTACAATGTTGGCGTTGCGTTCGTTGACGCATTCAATTATTGAAAGCGCCAAACGAAAGTTATTTCTTGACGAAAATTGAAGATGATTGATGAAAGTGCACAGTGTGGACATAGCTATTAAACCTAAATAGATTCTCTGCCGAAAACGCCTAATACTCATGGAATTTACTGACGAAATGCCACACGCTCACATGCCAATCGTTCGCGTTGTATCAAACAATAATGCGTTGTTTCTGGCGCTTGACTATAACTTTAGCCATAACCTAGAGGATTTATACTTACAACACGTCTTTATATGAAGTATGTATGTGGTTTATACTATAGATGGTGTATACAGGGTGTTGCAGACGTCTTATCACTTTGTAAGTACAGTACGGGGCTTCCCAGAAGTAGCGGCTTCTGTGTGGCTTGCACTCTAGCTCTACCTATGTTATGTGATATTGCATTCTACGTAGTGACAAGCAATTTCATCTTTAGATGTTCCTCTTCCAATGATATTCTGCTTATACAGATCTGTTACGTTCATACTATTTTCCGGCTTAAATCTCTTCCGAAAAATTTCCAAATTCAAAATTGGACTTTGACAGATAAGTGAAACAAAAGATACGAAATGCCATTTACATAAAAGAGACAGACTAAATAAAAGACGACCCAATTGGGTCGTATTTAAGTCTTCACAACGCGCGGGGTAGTAACATATTATTATCTGCTTTGAGTTTTTTATATATATAATATCATTGTCCTCTTCCTTTGAATCGACTAAAAATTACTCCCTATTTTCTATTAGACTGCATCTTGAAAAATATCCAAAATAACTCTTTTAGACTTTTGAATCTTGATGTACGTCCTTTGTTCATTTTAATACGGTAAAAGAGTCCAATTTCCTTTATTTCACATTTTCCTGTACATATCGTACTATGTCACGCAACCCCAGTTTTAGAAGTTTGTTTAACAGCATTTTATTAACCGACTTCCAAAAAACGAGGAGGTTATATGTTCGGCTGTGGATATTTTTTTTTTATTTTTTTTATTTTTTTTTTATTTTTGTATGTTCAACGATTACTCCGCCGTTTGTGAACCGATTTTCGAAATTTTTGTTTTGTTGTATTAGGTTTCACTCCAATTTGGTACCATGTTCACAAAAGTGGTGACCTGATGATGGGATCCATGAGTAATCGAGGGAACTCCTCGAAATTTATATGGAAACATATGGTGATTTTGGTTTTATGTGAAGTGTACTAAGAATATGCTACCAAAAAGTCAAATATTGGGTCAAAGTATACCATGGTTTCGAAGATGCTGAGAGAACTCCTGACTCCTTATAGATACACGTTCGGGAGTTTCGGCGTTGTTTTAAGAACAGAAAGCATATGCTACTATGCAATTCATATTCATCATCATAATCATCATCATCATCATCATCAATCATCACCAATGTCTCATGGCACAGAATTAATAATAGTACAAGGCATAGGTATGGGTATACTAATAATAATAATTATGTACTGTATAACAACATCTGTTTGTTTAATACATGGCGGTCGGCGCCGCAGAGGCGACGGCGTCGCCGCGCCGCCGCGCCGCCGCGCCGCGTGGCGCGTGGCGGCAAACAACAGATCGAATACTTTACTAATTACTTTATAAAATTTAAATACACAAATAGAATTAAAATAAATTTATTTTAAAAAGAGCATTTACACAAAACAAAGTCATTAAGTGTCTTTTTAATCAGTTATACTTATTAATCGATAGATGGCGCACTAAGTATCGATTTGAATTCTTGATTAAGCGCTTATTCCACTTATCCTAGCTAGGAAGTCCTAGCTAGGGTCCTAAAAAATTTAGTCAAGTGGAATAACATTTAGAAGCTAGGATCCTAGCTAGGATCCTAAATCGGAAAAAATTTAGTCAAGTGGAATGACATTTAGAAAGCTAGGATCCTAGCTAGGACTTCCTAGCTAGGATAAGTGGAATAAGCGCTTTACAAGAACAGAGCTGTCAATAATTATGATAATATTAAATATTATGAGTAGCTACGCTACATCCTATGCAAGTTTATACAATTTTTTATCTGATAGATCCTTCGATCGTGGAAAAACGGGACACAATAGCCTTTCTATTGTTATCTCAATCGCCGGTGACCGCTTGGGGCTTGAAGCATTAAAATTGTTAAATTACTTAGCACAATCTGTTCACTTCACTGATAATATATGATTTTGTGAGTGTGAGTTGTGACTCTTGACAAATTGTAATAAGATACGTAAAATATACGCGAAGGTTTACCTACTAGTGTAACTAAAAAGAGTGAAATTATTATTATTTTTAACAAAAAATTAAAACCGACTTCCAAGGTAAAAACAATAATAACATTAATATGAACTAAAAAGTATTAAATAATTTTTACTATCTAATGGTGCCTTTTTCCGAATTCGGCTAAACCTCAACTATTTCTGTATTCAGTGTCAGGACATCCCTAAGTTCAGGTGGAGCGGCCGTTGCACCGGCAAGTGCGGTTCTAATTTTGTCCCGCGACTGCGCTCCTTTACTGGGTCATTTGTGTTTACTACCTGATGGGCTTAGTCGACGTCCAAAAATGGAGGTGCTGTGTTTGGCGCTGTTGTCCATGTAGGATAGATTTGTTTCTTTGTCTTTTCATTCCTTGATACTCTTCTCTAGATAGACTTATCAATTAGCTATGTCCACACTGTGCCTTTTTTTGTTCATCAAGGGCATGCGTCATAGCGCAGTCAACAACGCTCGTGAGGCATGCCTGCGGCCTGCGGGTTGCGACGCGTGCGCTCTGACCGTTTCCAAAACTTTCGCTTTGTTCTTTTTTCCGGAATTTCTTATGTATGACCAAATAATCCGCACATATTCACCCAGTAAAATGTACCACTGCAACTGGACAAAAATTACAATGTTGGCGTTGCGTTCGTTGACGCATTCAATTATTGAAAGCGCCAAACGAAAGTTATTTCTTGACGAAAATTGAAGATGATTGATGAAAGTGCACAGTGTGGACATAGCTATTAAACCTAAATAGATTCTCTGCCGAAAACGCCTAATACTCATGGAATTTACTGACGAAATGCCACACGCTCACATGCCAATCGTTCGCGTTGTATCAAACAATAATGCGTTGTTTCTGGCGCTTGACTATAACTTTAGCCATAACCTAGAGGATTTATACTTACAACACGTCTTTATATGAAGTATGTATGTGGTTTATACTATAGATGGTGTATACAGGGTGTTGCAGACGTCTTATCACTTTGTAAGTACAGTACGGGGCTTCCCAGAAGTAGCGGCTTCTGTGTGGCTTGCACTCTAGCTCTACCTATGTTATGTGATATTGCATTCTACGTAGTGACAAGCAATTTCATCTTTAGATGTTCCTCTTCCAATGATATTCTGCTTATACAGATCTGTTACGTTCATACTATTTTCCGGCTTAAATCTCTTCCGAAAAATTTCCAAATTCAAAATTGGACTTTGACAGATAAGTGAAACAAAAGATACGAAATGCCATTTACATAAAAGAGACAGACTAAATAAAAGACGACCCAATTGGGTCGTATTTAAGTCTTCACAACGCGCGGGGTAGTAACATATTATTATCTGCTTTGAGTTTTTTATATATATAATATCATTGTCCTCTTCCTTTGAATCGACTAAAAATTACTCCCTATTTTCTATTAGACTGCATCTTGAAAAATATCCAAAATAACTCTTTTAGACTTTTGAATCTTGATGTACGTCCTTTGTTCATTTTAATACGGTAAAAGAGTCCAATTTCCTTTATTTCACATTTTCCTGTACATATCGTACTATGTCACGCAACCCCAGTTTTAGAAGTTTGTTTAACAGCATTTTATTAACCGACTTCCAAAAAACGAGGAGGTTATATGTTCGGCTGTGGATATTTTTTTTTTATTTTTTTTATTTTTTTTTTTATTTTTGTATGTTCAACGATTACTCCGCCGTTTGTGAACCGATTTTCGAAATTTTTGTTTTGTTGTATTAGGTTTCACTCCAATTTGGTACCATGTTCACAAAAGTGGTGACCTGATGATGGGATCCATGAGTAATCGAGGGAACTCCTCGAAATTTATATGGAAACATATGGTGATTTTGGTTTTATGTGAAGTGTACTAAGAATATGCTACCAAAAAGTCAAATATTGGGTCAAAGTATACCATGGTTTCGAAGATGCTGAGAGAACTCCTGACTCCTTATAGATACACGTTCGGGAGTTTCGGCGTTGTTTTAAGAACAGAAAGCATATGCTACTATGCAATTCATATTCATCATCATAATCATCATCATCATCATCATCAATCATCACCAATGTCTCATGGCACAGAATTAATAATAGTACAAGGCATAGGTATGGGTATACTAATAATAATAATTATGTACTGTATAACAACATCTGTTTGTTTAATACATGGCGGTCGGCGCCGCAGAGGCGACGGCGTCGCCGCGCCGCCGCGCCGCCGCGCCGCGTGGCGCGTGGCGGCAGACAACAGATCGAATACTTTACTAATTACTTTATAAAATTTAAATACACAAATAGAATTAAAATAAATTTATTTTAAAAAGAGCATTTACACAAAACAAAGTCATTAAGTGTCTTTTTAATCAGTTATACTTATTAATCGATAGATGGCGCACTAAGTATCGATTTGAATTCTTGATTAAGCGCTTATTCCACTTATCCTAGCTAGGAAGTCCTAGCTAGGGTCCTAAAAAATTTAGTCAAGTGGAATAACATTTAGAAGCTAGGATCCTAGCTAGGATCCTAAATCGGAAAAAATTTAGTCAAGTGGAATGACATTTAGAAAGCTAGGATCCTAGCTAGGACTTCCTAGCTAGGATAAGTGGAATAAGCGCTTTACAAGAACAGAGCTGTCAATAATTATGATAATATTAAATATTATGAGTAGCTACGCTACATCCTATGCAAGTTTATACAATTTTTTATCTGATAGATCCTTCGATCGTGGAAAAACGGGACACAATAGCCTTTCTATTGTTATCTCAATCGCCGGTGACCGCTTGGGGCTTGAAGCATTAAAATTGTTAAATTACTTAGCACAATCTGTTCACTTCACTGATAATATATGATTTTGTGAGTGTGAGTTGTGACTCTTGACAAATTGTAATAAGATACGTAAAATATACGCGAAGGTTTACCTACTAGTGTAACTAAAAAGAGTGAAATTATTATTATTTTTAACAAAAAATTAAAACCGACTTCCAAGGTAAAAACAATAATAACATTAATATGAACTAAAAAGTATTAAATAATTTTTACTATCTAATGGTGCCTTTTTCCGAATTCGGCTAAACCTCAACTATTTCTGTATTCAATCTTCATAATTTTGAAGTCGGTGCCAGTTCCAAAAGTTTCAAATATTCTGTCAGAGGACTGAAGATTCAGCTATCTGGTACCGACTTCAAAATAATGAAAATTGAGTACAGAAATAGTTGAGGTTTAGCCGAATTCGGAAAAAGGCACCATTAGATAGTAAAAATTATTTAATACTTTTTAGTTCATATTAATGTTATTATTGTTTTACCTTGGAAGTCGGTTTTAATTTTTTGTTAAAAATAATAATCACTAGGGCTTTTGATTGGCTTACCTGAAAAAGTTAACTTGGAACGTTATTGAAAAGAAAACTCCTGATAAAATCTCAAACTGGGCAGTAGCCACTTTAAACCAGTAGAATAAAGCTTCTGTGTTTGATGCGTAAGTTAGTAATTTCTACCGTTAAGTATAGTTTACACAGAGCCAGTGCTGGCTGCCAATAAGACTGGCAGCCAGTATTGGCTTGGTATATGCCGCGTGTGAACAGTTTTTCAAGCCAGGCCAAACTGTTCACACGCGGCATATGCCAAGCCAATACTGGCTGCCAGTCTTATTGGCAGCCAGTACTGGCTCTGTGTAAATTATACTTTATCTAGGTGTGTGATGATGGCGCTTATATGCCAATCTAAACATACCAATGCCAATGCCTTATGCGTAGTATTTTCCGGGAATAATAGTTCAACGTGTTGCCAGATAATTCAAAATACGTGGGAGAGCCATGCTTCGGCACGAATGGGCCGGCTCGACCGGAGAAATAGCACGTTCTCACAGAAAACCGGCGTGAAACCCTACCCTCCCCTAATACCCTATTACCTCTTAAAAGGCCGGCAACGCACCTGCAGTTCCTTTGAGGCTGCGAGTGTCCATGGGCGACGGAAGTTGCTTTCCATCAGGTGACCCGTTTGCTCGTTTGTCCCCTTATTTCATAAAAAAAATATATAATCAAAATACATTCAGCATACTCTACCCTTATTTACTGAAGGATTTCTATGCCTCTACAGAAGCGTGTTGTTAGTCAATAGAACTTAGAAGTCTCTCACAAAGTTCTTTGCAGTTTTATCATTTCTGCAGCTTTCTATATTTGAGAATTTTGCTTAGTATGACCAATTGACTAGAGAAATGATTGCTTTCTACGGAAATATAGACATAATGACAGCGATCAAGGAAATCGGTCAGTTTCTATGTGTTGTCTAATAATTTTGTCCACACTGTGCCTTTTTCTGTTCGTCAAGGGCATGCGTTATAGCGCAGTCAGCAGCGAACGTGAGGCATGCCCGCGACACATGCCCTCTGACCGTATCCAAAACTTTTGCTTTTTTTATTAAAAATGACAGTTGGCATTGCGTTCTTTGACGGATTCAATTATTGAATGCGCCAAAACGAAAGTTGAATGAAAGAAGATGACGAAAATTGAAGACGAAAGCGCATAGTGTGGACATAGCTAATGTCTGTCTCTACGTGTTGAGCTGGCTTAGCATGGCCGTTGACCACCAATCACCATAGAACAAACAAGTCATCTACAAGCAACAAAAATAAACAATGTAGCCTGGTGAATGATTCATCGTCAGATGGGCAGCATGTGCCTGCGCCTGATCAGCGGGGCAAATGGTAACGTTTTGCAATTCCTCCAGAAAATAAATTGTGAAAACTGTCAAACTGACAAATGTCAAATTAGTACAAATTGTGCAAATTACTAGACATATGAGTCGCAAGCAGAGTGATTTTTAATAAAAAATAAAATTCATATCTCTAGTAATTTGAACAATTTGTACTAATTTGACATGCCAATTAATTTTCTGGAGGAATTGCAAAACGTTACCATTTTAGCCCCGCAGAGTGCTGGCCGTATCTGTCATCATTCCCACTGTGTTGCGTTTGTAAAGAAGGAAAGCTCTTATGTACTTCGCACACACTTGGGCACTACAAAGAAACCGGCCACCGTCACCGAAACTAGTGTGGGATGTGGGTTATAATTATTATTATTCGTAAGCTAGTGTTATGGTCGCGTGGTCAAACGCCTGTACGATATATCTGCGCAGTTCTCGCTTGTAAACAACGTAAGTTCACGTGGTATCTGATTGCAAAGTGTAAACACGGGGGCGTCGACCTGCGCCAGAGACCGAGGTACAGTTACCGATGTACGGTAGTGACGGGTGTGGCCATTTTGAACCCTATTATTGAGGGGCAAGGTCGGGTTTTGATACGATCGATGTCATTGACTGTACAGTGTTCGTAGTTGTTTTGCTCCTGACAGGACTTTATGTGGACGAAATAAGGATCGATACTTCTAGGCATGTAGCTTGTGTCTTCCTTTTTTACCCGACTACGGATGATAATGTGTTCTTACAGAGTTAGTATCTTTTGAGTTTTGAAGAAACGACATCACTAATTTATACAGAGAATTAAAAAGAAAGCTAATAATGTAGAGCTAGGGTTCTCTACTTTGAAAAAAAATAATGGCAATTAGTCTAAATAAATATCTAAAGTTTTACGAACAAGTTAAACTTTAAGTATTATCTCAATGTTAAATGACGTTTTAAAATATGAGTCATATTTGCGATACTAAAATGGATATAACTAAGGGCGTTGACCCCGTAATATCTTTCGCAAAATTTAATAAAGTTCTCAAGTCTAAACACAAACTAATTAAAATATCTATGTTTATAATATTAGGAAAGCAGTGAAACGATATTCTTTGTTCTCTTCTGTGTCTGGTATTGACCTAGGAACGTTGAAAACTTTTTGTTTCGTCGGCGATATTCGAAATGCTCTAGCCTGTCTATTTGTACAGCGACCATAACCACTTTATCAAAATCGAATCACTGTAAGAGACGCTCAAACTACACAATAACTCATAACGGGAGAATTCAATAGAGCTATGTAGGTCGTAGGGCGAGGCGATCGTAGCCTCGGGCGTACACCGGAACAGGGGGCCTATTCCCAGTCGCCAGTTTTGTTAGCCAAATTAGATGTCAAAAATGTGTGATTTGTTTTCCGTATGCGAATTTCTAACGTGGAATTCTATTTGGAATTCCGTGCGACTAGGGCAAACGTTCGTTTTAAGCTATGCATGGCTTTTATCGCGGGCTTTCAGCGCGGCTACCGAATAAAGAAATTCCGTAACAAAAATAAACCTAACACCTGCTTTCGCCACCGCCGTGTGACCGAAAAAATGTGTATCACCTACTTTAAGTCAAATCCCATAGATTTTGAGGCCGACTCGGGCACATATTGTTGTCTCACGCGTGAGTGTTAAGGCGCTATATTGAAAAAACTGTCCTTTTTGACGTAATACTATAGGACCCTCAGAAATGTTACAAGTCTGGTAATAAGATATACATATCTTCATAGCCTTATCTAGGTTTGAGAAGAACTAGAAACACGGTTAATGTATTTTGCCTCGATACATTTCTCGATCGAAATGACCTCTTAAAAATACGAAATTTGAAGATTATTTTTAATCGAAAATACATGTATTGTAGGAAATTAGTCTAATTGATAGACACCTTTGCAACTCAAAATCGTATAGAAGCATTTTGCTTAAATGCTCCTAGTTAATTTTTTAATTATTAAAATTACGTTTTTCGGATGTTTTCCGAGCGAGCCGATAGCTTCTGGCCGCAGCGTATTCGCGACTATAAAGTCATACAAATTAAGTATAAAATTGCCCTTGCGGTAAAATTACTTTTAATATAGCGCCTTAAAGGGATCGAAAATATTAAGAGGTATGAGAATAGAGGCCCTGATTGAGAGATCTCAGATGAAGATGAGCTTAATTACATGTCATACGGGTCTACCGCTTGTTATGCATGACAGGTTGTAGAGATCTGGGACCTTTAAATGAGGTATTATAGCAGTTTTTTTTATTTCTTGGAAATCTGAAAAGAATAATGCTATGAGTCCTTATGGGAAGGAGTCTGTACTTCGATTCTACTGTCTACATTCAATATTGATGCAGTGTCGTGCCTTGTTTGATCTAGCTAAATATACTTGTGTGGCGGCGGGAAGAATGTTTCATCAAATGAATAGTATAATCGTTGTACTCTAGAATCTAGATCATAGTAGTTAGTTATAGTGGTGTTATCCCTTCCTTTACCTAACCATTTAGACACGTAACTGTATCTACGTCTATAATTCTCTATCTATTTCTGTAAATGCATTTTTACAACACGGAGAAATTAACTTCACACATCGTCCATAAAGTTTCCTCACAAAGAGATGCCTAGTTAACTTCTGCGTGTTAAACCCGAAAGTAGATAATATTTTTATGACAAAATGGCTTCTTTACCAACCCGTATGTTATTTCGTTCCAAAACATTAAGATATTCAAACTAAACGCATTTTTAACGCTCCCCCCTCAATTTCAAGGTCACGGCAAAACGCACAAGGACGCAGCGAGCGTGCGCGCGACGCACCCGATTCCTGCTGCGTGCGGGCTGTACTACTTCGAAGTGCGCATCGTCAGCAAGGGACGTGATGGCTACATGGGCATCGGCCTGTCTGCCCACGGCGTCAACATGAACCGCTTGCCAGGTACCACTCTAAACTTGTATGCTCTTATGATTGCTGTAATAGTTACGTCTAGAATCTAGATTATGGCAGATGTAGATTGAGAGAAGCCAAACGCTTTATTCGACAAGTATACGGGTACGAGTATCAATTGGTTTACGGGATGGGCTGATCGTATTCTAAACTAAGCTACCTGTCTACTCACTGATAGATACTACGTTAATAGATACCGCCAGTCAACGGAAAGCCTAGGCCGAAACTAGGCTGAAATAAATGGAATATAAAAATACTAATAACGCAACCGCTAGCATATTATTATATTTATTTATTGCTATACAATATAATATATTAACGTTTGCTTTAAGCGGAGTTCCGTGAAGACTAACTGCGTCCCTGAAGGCCCACTGGTAGTTTGGTGTTAGATGTAGAGTAGCGCACTAACCATAACATTTCTTGCAGATCCTATACCAGGTATATTATACGTAGCGTAGCCTGTCGTAGCTAGCCGCCCGGTGAATGATATGAAACAATATCACAGGTCGTCTCGATGTTGTAGGCTGGGACAAGCACTCGTACGGGTACCACGGCGACGACGGTCATTCCTTCTGCTCGTCGGGCACCGGCCAGCCCTACGGCCCGACCTTCACGACGGGCGACGTCATCGGCTGCGGCGTGAACCTCGTCGACAACACCTGCTTCTACACCAAGAACGGCCACCACCTCGGTGTGGCCTTCCGCGGCCTGCCCCCCAACCTGTACCCCACTGTTGGGCTGCAGACGCCGGGGGAAGTGGTGGACGCGAACTTCGGGCAGCAGCCCTTCGTGTTTGATATCGAAGATATGCTGAGGGAGCTGCGCGCCCGCACCAGACTCGCTATAGACGAGTTCCCGCTGCCGGATGAGCAGGGACAGTGGCAGCAGGTGCTGCACAGGTGAGAACATTGAGAGGAAGGAGAGAGGAGGAGAGGAGAGGAAAGGAGAGAGGAAGGTAAGAACCAGAGCGATCCATCTCGAGACTTGTGATCAGGCCTTGTACCATGAAACTGTTTTGAGACTCAAACAATCGGACGAGAATGCCGCGTCCTGCTCTGAGAACGTCATTTCACGTTTGTTAGAGTAGGACGCAGCGTTCTCGTCCGATTGTTTGAGTCTCAAAACAGTTTCGTAGTAGGCCTACTGATTTCACACCAGTGAACCAGGTAAGAGATTTTAAAAGATGTCAATGCCTTAAAAACTTATAGTATTCAAATAAGCAATAAGTTGGTAAGCTAAGGCAAGCAACAAAAGGTAAGGTCAATTCCCAATGGTAAGGTGAATACAAAATAAATAAGCCTGACTGGGACATAATTTATTTCATATTTTTCTATTCTATATATGTTTTATATCATTGACTTTGCATGTCTGTGTGTCACATTTTACCTTCTTCAACTGTACTCCATTAAGACATCAGTGTCTTGTTCTAAGTAACATTGACCAATAAAGTTTGAATATTATGTGTTTTATGTACAGAATGGTGTCAACATACCTGGTACACCACGGCTACTGCAGCACCGCTCAGGCGTTCTCGCGCGCCACCGGACAACCCATAGATGAAGACATAGCTTCCATTAAGAATAGACAGAGTGAGTTATAGATTAATGTACTAATTAACTGTACTATCAGAGAAGTTGATTCCTACGTCCTAGGCAGATGGCAGACCTAATTAATTTGGACGCATTACGTGATACGTCAAACGCAGCCGATAGATCACAATAACGTAAAACGGCCCATTCACTATCCTGCATTGCAGTCCTGCTGCAGTCCGCCGTGCAGGCCTGCAACACCATTCACTATCCTGCGTGCAGTCCGCCGGCTTATGCAGGATAGTGAATGGTATTGCAGGCCTGCACGGCGGAATGCAGCAGGACTGCAATGCAGGATAGTGAATGAGCCGTTTTAGATTGACATGATCCAACCAAATGACGTTAGTCTGTCAACTGCCTAGGAATCAATTTCCTCGATGGTGCATTTCATTTCATTAAAACCGGTTAAGACGCTTTGGAGGAGTTCGCGCACAAACACTGTGACACAAGAATTTTATATATAGATATGTACTAGTAACTTGTAGGCTGCTGTGTTTATCGACAAACAACTAACAAGTGTAGAAAAAGAGGTCGATGTGGGTTTGTGTTGGAGCTAAGACTGTGTAAGACACAGATTACTGAGTTGTTACTATGCAAGTAAAAGTGAACAAAATATAACCTTATTACATTTCATTTACAAATAATGCATAGTAATGGTATTATTGTTGGTGATAAAATAGTAACGCTTATCACCATGCACCAGATCCTATAAGTATGAAACGAATTCTATAGAGATTTGATATTGTAATATTTTTTTTTTGTAATAAAGTGATTTAAGACGAAGGATTTCCATACGGTTGTTTTTGGTATAAATCAGTCTTAAATCAGCTGTTTCAGAGAGTGAAGTCAATGAACTTGTATAAAAAGATAATTATGTCTACAAAATAAATGTTTCGATCAACCAATGAAGCATAAGTTGTCGTCACCTTCATTGATTAAAGAAATACTATTTTGTCGTAATAATACATTGTACGCATAATTTATTTATCTTATAAACTAATAAATAAAGTGACGATTGGGTGCAATGGAATACTGATAAAGTTAGTCGGGCGCGGGGACATAATTCACTATTTATGCAAAGAACTTTATATACCTAACTAGCTGTCCCGGCAAACGTTACTTTGCCATAATAATATAAAGTATTTCGAGCATATTATTTTATTGAAGTGACTAAATAAGTATGTTACCATGGTAACGTCCCGTCCCGTCCCGTCGCACAAACAATGGTCGCCGTCAGTCTCGAGTTGTAATAATTTACTATTATTTATTTAACAAATGCACTTATCTATATAAAAAGTACCTAGTTGCCGATTCTCAGACCCACTGAATATGCATATAAAATTTGGTTAAAATCAGTAAAGCCGTTACGGACTCCTGTACGTGGCCTAACATTGTGACACGAGAATTTTATATATAAGATATAGTCAAGAAGATGAAAATCTAAAAATACAAAAACATAACTAAGTGATAGTACCTTAGGGTGTGTATGAGTCCTCTGTATAGAGTTCACTGTGAAAGTAGCTGTGCTGAAAAAGCTAATTTTGAGATTTGTACTGATACACACCCTAAAGTTATCACTTTGTTACACCCTGTATATATAATTATACTCTGTATTACCTGTATGTAGTCTAAACGCAACTTTAAGGCGCTTACTTCTCACTCATTGACGTGTTTGACACATTTGACCTTCATTATACAAGTACGCTGGACCTATGATACCCTTTGAAATGACAGCTGTTTTTTGTGCCTATTTTAAGCGAAATCAGCGCCCCAATGCGAGGGAAGAGAACTAAATCTGACGTAAACATGACGTTTAAAAGTCGCCATATTGGCGCTGATAGCAGTAGTGGGAGTACTTGGAACTAATACTAGTTTCTACCACCGTAGTGATTATATTCTCTTTGGTTTCTACAACCAATAGCGATTGAGCGGCCATTTGCAAGTTACGTCAGATTTAGTTCTCTTTCCTCGCGTTGCGGGCTCTGATTCCGCTTCAAATTCCGGCTCAAAAAACAGCTGGGTATCTTATGTCCAGCGTAATTGTATAATGGAGATCAGTGTTCACACCTGATGTATGTATCCCCAGGGATATCGCGGCTGGTGTTGGCGGGGCGCGTGGGCGAGGCGCTGGAGGCGGCGCGGCGGCTGTACCCCGGCCTGCTGGACGCCGACCCCGACCTGCTGTTCCTGCTCAAGTGCCGCCAGTTCGTCGAGATGGTCAACGGCACCGACCAGCCCGTGAGTGTACGAGGGAAGATCTGACTCTCATTGTTGACAAAACTTCCATAACTATGAACCATTGCTATTTGTTTCTTTTATTCGAGTAGAGATCAACTACGATAACATGGCGCGCCCCTCCAAAATTCAAAATGTTAGAAGTGCGTTGTCAAAACGTTTGAAGTGCGTTGTCTTGCGCGGTAGGCTAGTTATGATTAGTTGACCAAGAAATCTTGGTAATAAGTGACATTAACTGATACTTACTACAAACAAACTCTTTCATAAGGATGTGACTACACACATTGAAACAGTCATTTGGAGGGGCGCGCCATGTTATCGTAGTTGATCTCTACTAGATGACGCTAGCAACTCCGTTGCGCCAAAATTCGTCTATCGCGCGAGAACCGTACATTTTTAGGATAACAATTATTATCCTATGTTCTTTCCCGGAACTCAAAGAATCTCTATACTAAATTTCAACAAAAGCAAAGATTTCTTCCTACAAAACTTTACTACATTGGACAACAAAGTTATAACTTGTACTCGCAATATGATAACTTATTAACACTAGCGCTAACATGTTTCAGGCGGAGCACGAGAACAACGGCGTGGCGACGTCCGTGATCTCGCACACGAGCTGCCCGCCCGCCGCTAACACTGCCACACCCACGCCCGCCCCACACACCAACGGTCAGTGCTGTTTGAAGTCCTGGATTGGTCTGGCTTGAAGAATGGCCTACGCCGAGCAGTGGAAAACCAATGGCGATTTATAATAATGATATTGACAAAATAACAATTACGTAAAAAAAAACAACAGCACTCGCACTGAGATTATGCTGTGTACGGTGGTTTGGTTCCGTACAGAGTAAAAGACAAGTTAGGTTCAATAGGTTATTGAATCCTTAAGTTATGCTAAAATGGTTTAATGGTTAAATGGTAAAAAGAGCACGCGAACCGATTGGCGGCTTGACGCGAACTGGTTAAATAAAGTAAATTATAATACCGCGTGGCGGCGTATACGCTGACAGTGCGAAACGCGATGTACTGTCGACAAACTGTTGACCGTACATGCTGCAATACAAATTTTATTTGAAATGAAAACTTAAAGCTTTTTAATAGTGAAAAAAATTAAATATCCTTCATAGTTATTTATAATGATACACCAATGTGGTAACCGAAATCAATTTAATAATTTAGACAATATCTGGTTTTCTAGAGAAATTAATACTTATATTATACAAAACTATTTAAGTAAAATAAAACTAATATTGATTCCAGGTGTGTCGAGTAACGAGACTAAAGAAGATAGTGGCGACGTCGACATGCCCGCAGCGAACGGCACGCACGGTACGTACACGCAACGTGCGTCGCGCACGCAATCTGCGTACAAGTTACATAACCTTACTTTTTTAAAGCCTTCGTTTAGAGGTGAAAATTATTACATAGACCTTTGGTTACAAACCTAGAGGTTATAAACAAGTAAAATATTACGTTATTAAGCTGCTAGAAACTTCAGTGAAGAAACTTAAAAAAATTAAAATAACATACAAAATTATAGAAAAAACACATAAACAATTTATGTATAAAGCTGAAAGTATAATATATTTATTTACAGCAGCAGTATTTTTACAAGTCTATATCTAAGTAGTTATAAGTACTTATAAGAACAAAAAGTGTTTATTTTTGAGTTGCACATCATAACACGTTCACTATTATTTTACCACGATCGATATTTATTTATCCATTGTTATATATTATTTGCCCGTCGCTTTTTAGTTTTGCACCTATACTGTGTTCAGATCAAATTCAATATAAACAAGGATACCTGTTATAAACAAGAAAAAATAAATTACGTCGCAGGGCACGTAGAAATTCGTACATTGGCCCCTTGCTACTTGTTTCTTTTACCCACGTACTAATATTATATTGCTATCGCGTCGTGACATAAGCGAAACAGCAATAATTTAGTGCGCGAGTAAAAAAATAAGTGATGATAGATCAGTGTACGAATTTCGACACGCTCTTCGACCGTACTAAGTTTAGACGTCAAGTTACTTCAGTCGAAGAAAGTTATAAGTACCATGGTGATTTTATTCGATCTGAACAGAATATTAATGTTATAAATATCTTATAACAACATACTGTACCATCCCATTCCAATGGCTTCTTAATATTGTTGTCTCTTTCTATCGCTAATACGTTAAAGTGAGAAAGAATTTATATATATTCTCGCTCGATGTGGTTCTGGTTTATGATATTAACAAAATGATTTTTGGAGATAGACTATTAAAGTCAGTGCTAAATTTGGCTACTTTTATGAGTTAAATTTTTATTATAAGTATTTATTATATTTACTTAAACATAAGGGACATATATTTTTGCTATTTAGAAAAAAAGTATGTACTCCTGAAACAGTAGCCGATAGTTTTAACAATTTGAATAAGTCAGTAGACACTTTTATAAGTAGTGTTTACACTCCTGGTAAACGGTATGCATATAGATTGAAAACCAGCGAAAAAAACCTGACAAGATTGTCCCTAAGAAAATTGGCAAAGTTATTGGCAAATATTTATTGCTATTCAGCTTATATGCAAACTAATACATATTGGTGTATGATCAAATTTGTATATCGATGCGTTTTTTAAATACATACTTGCATGCGTATGACGCTACATTATTATGAAAGTTATGATTGACTTGACAAGCTAAATATTTTATACATTTGTATAAAATATTTCTGAAAAGTTAAAATGCCAGCGAGCATTGCTTAGCTTATGTTGAGTCTTGTTTAAATAAAATTAGGATTCTGGGGTTTTCAAGGCTTTGAATCCTGTCAACGATATAACATATTTTCATTACACTCATCTTAAGAAAGCGTAAAACTTAAGGAGTCTATCACAGTTTTAGCTATTTTATGGAATCCCTCAATAAGTTACCATTTAAATATTATTTGTCAGGAGTATAATCATATTGAGATGTATACGGACCTATTTAGAGATTTAATCATACACTCCCGGTATTGGCTATCAGTAGGGTGCATGGCTTTCACATCAGTTAGTCGACACCTAGTCGCATACTAACGCTTCTTATTATTATTTACGCCAGGTTACGCTTGGATTAAAAAGTGACAGAAAAAGAAACAGAAAACAGGGGTCCTTTACAAATGTTTTGTTTTAGACCGTTTGTTTCGTTTCTGACATTTTCTGTGCTATACAATTCGTTACTACCGCGGTGCTGTAGTGGTCTGGATGTCGTATTAAAAGTATAATTGTCACTTGCCGTCGAAGTTTTTGACTATAATCTCAGAAATCATCGCAATTTGAATAATAAATGGATGAAATTCGTTTTGGGATGACCAGTAAAAGTATTATAAACACCGCGGTTGTAGCGAGTAGTGGGTTACCGCATGTAGATTAGCGGGCAGAAAGCAATAGGCAATGGGGGTGGGTAATATTCCATTAGCATTGGGCAGTGGGCAACCAACGATGAGCAATGGGCAGGGCACTAACACAGTGGGCATGCCAGTAACACATTGGGTGGTATGCAAAATGATATGGGTTACATTCCATTTGCACTGGGACGTAAGCAGGGTATGAACACAATTGGGCGAGGCAGCGACAGAAATGGGCAGGGTAGCAACACAAATGGGCAGGGAAGCAACACAAATGGGCAGGGTAGTAACACAAACGGGCAGGGTAGCAACACAAGGGGCAGGGTGGCAACACAAACGGGCAGGGTAGTAACATACACGGTCAGGGTAGAAACACAATGGGCAGGGCAGTAACGCAGTCGGTTGTAGGTGAGCTGCCGCTGGTGAAGGGCATGCCCGGCGTGACGGCCAGCGTCGCCGCGCTCCTGCCGCGCCGCGCCGGTGCGTACCGAGACCAGACCGCTTGAGTAATGAGTCCGCTGAGTCTGTCATAAGTCTGCTTGAATCCATGTAGAGTCCTGTCATTTCCATTGGCTTAATCCATAATTTGTTTGAGTCCATTATCTGTCCGTATGAGTCCATTTCTGACTGTCCTGCTTGTACTGCACCGGTTCGGGAATAACGACGAAGGAAGGAACAAGAACAACATAAAGCGGAACTAGCTTCAGTTGTTTCGCAACTTATCCGTAACTACTTCTTTCCGTAAATAGTCCGTGTCCGCTTTTTCATGACCTGAGCGAGAATGAGTGCTTTATGCGTCTGCTTGTATCCAGTAGGCCTACTATGAAACTGTTTTGAGACTCAAACAATCGGACGAGAATGCCGCGTCCTGCTCTAACAATGTCATTTCACGTTTGTTAGAGTAGGACGCAGCATTCTCGTCCGATTGTTTGAGTCTCAAAACAGTTTCATGGTACAAGGCCTGACATTCTTTGCTTGTAATCTTCCAAACCTTCACGCTACACTCATATCGCGTCTTATTTGTCCATATTTGGTTTAAATTTGGCCGAATAAAAGTCCTTCTTGTAAGCACAAACTCGTACCACATCTTTAGCATTTAAACCCTAAATTTCAACCAGGGAATCTAATTCAAAAGTATGTGAAGTGTGAACATCAACCACATGATAAAATAACAGCGCAAGATGTCATTTACCCTCTCACTTTCACAAGAAAACGACGTCTTTTCTCAAAACATGACTTCTAGCGACGTAAGTCGTAACGTTTCGATGTGGCATGTCACAACGTATGTGATTGTAAAACGTCAGAGCAACGCAAAACAATGTGGCTCCGTTTTATTACACCTGCTTATGAATTAGATTCGCTAATGTAAACTTGTCAGTAACAATTCTTCATTAAAAAAAAAAAAAACATTTCTGAAATATCCTAGGAGTTTTCTGCTCTACTAACTCAAATGTATTTTTTTTGTATTTCTTTAACATTTTGATAATCCTATGTTTTAAATACTTTTAGACAAAGATGGCAGATGCTATGTATTTATATCATTATGTGAATAATCATTGTATTACGGGAGTATAGATAATGTTAATTTCCAACCAAACCTTTCCAAACTTTATCAAGAACTGACGCAAATGTGCCCAAGAGTAAGGCTGCGTTTCCACCAGAGATGTTGCGTGAAATGTGTTTTTAATATCCAATAGCATCGCCGCTGAGTGATGTCACGGCAAGCTAACGTCAAAGAAGCGTTTCTATTGTTTCTCAGAAACACATTCCTCGCAACACATCTCTGGTGGAAACGCAGCCTTACTCTTGGGCACATTTGCGTCAGTTCTTGATAAAGTTTAACAAGAGCTTATAACAACATAGAGGTAACTCTCTATGTTGTTATAAACTCTTAGCATCAATGTTAAGGTAAGATAGATATATCATTTAGCTGACACAATTTTTGTGTAGTTATAAGCGTGATACTTGTATGTAGCTGCATGCTGGTAGCTAGCCCATGGATTTTTGAAAGATTGCAATGGGATGGTGTACAAAGTTGATTATATAAGGCCCCTAACATGTAGCCATGTAAATATGTATGTATATTTTTGTAAAACTATCTATTAATTTATCTCGCTTAATTAACACATCATATTTACTTATTATCTAAGATATTGGTTTTATGGTTATTAATTGCCTTATTTAATAAACTGTATTCACTACTGCTCTTATCTGCTTTATCATATTCTTGCAACATTTCATATTATTATGTTTGTGATTAGATATTTTTACTACAATGTAAATTGACGAAAAGACAAACTTTGTTTTAAAACGACTTAATAAAAGTTGTAACATTATAATAAACTAAAAAAGCCACCAAACATATTCTACGCTGCAGTTGTGATCAGTTTTTATTTCATACTTATATTATTGACAATACTGACCTGTTTTACTAAAGTGCGTAGAGTTTTATACATGAGACCTTTTCTTCTTTCTCTTTGCTACCCGTACACACAGTCACACAAATTGCAATAAGAGTGGTACTATAGCAATATGAAATTATTGTAATAGTGCTAGTGACAAGAAAATCAGCGATGGGTTGATGTAAAAAATTATACGTCTTTCACAACATAATATTTAGACTTCAGCTAATTTTTATACACTTTAAATGTTGTTTGAACTATCAGTACAAAATTCTCGTGACAGAAATAAGTTTTAAAGTTTATTTCATAGGTGACGTTCAACAATAATTATCACAAAACCATTTGCACACAATCGTATCATTTACATGAACTGACAATGAACAATTCATTAATTAAAACCTTCATTATTACCAAATTAATGAAATCTATCCTATTGCCAAATATTTCATTGATATGCTAATGCTTAAAAGCGCATTCGTCTATACTTACCTCAATTAAAAATCTATTGTGTGCACCAAATGTATTCGTTTCTAACCTTGTGAGATTTTTGTTGATTTGTAAATTGTGCCTAACAGCCAGAGTAAGAGCAATTTAAAGTTCAATCTCATTTATAAAATTAAAACAAACAAAATTTGAGAATAGCTCATATTTATCAATTTTTTAACAATCAATTTAAAAACCATCAATTTATTACAGGCAAAAATATTAAAGGTAGAGGTTTTTTTTTAAATATGAGTCCGTTTAAAAGAAACGAAAATAAGTTCGTATGGCCGTTTATGAGCGCCAAAGTGCGCGGAGCGTGCATACTACCGTGTACATGCACGCTCCGCGCACTTTGGCGCGGCTTTACATAAACTTGTACACATGCACGTACAAATACGTTTGCTATTGGCACTCGGCATACGTTTTTCATACATCATTCATATCAAAAATAAGATATACAGGGTGTAACAAAACTAAGTAATGCTTTCAGCACTGAAAGTAAGTCTTTCAGCGGTGCTACTATTTAGTGAAGTCTGTACTAGGGACACGCGTGTTAATGTGTTATTACTGCGTTTTGTTACACCTGTAGATACGTTTAATGTACAAGTGTATACATGTATACTGTTATATAGACGGCGAGAGCGGTTCCCGGACGTCTGTGGAACGCATGCTGGCGTTTGGCCGCGAACTGTACGCCATGAGCCAGAAGCTGCAGCAGGACCACGTGCACAAGTCCATGCTGGAAGTGAGTTTCCTTTTCCATATAAAAATGGGGGGGGGGGGGGGGGGGGTATCTTTACCTTCAAAAAATACAATATAACATAGCAAGTACTTTATTGACCGAGTTTGACTTGGGTGGTTTCAGGACGCGTTCAGCCTGCTGGCGTACAGCAACCCGTGGGACAGCCCGGTGGGCTGGCAGCTGGAGCCGGTGCGCCGCGAGGCCGTCTGTGAGGCGCTCAACTCCGCCATACTGGGTGCGTGTATCCGAGATTCATAAGGCGGATGGCGGACCAACGACGTTTGGTCGGATTATATCAATTCAATAGTAGCTGTGAATTGTGATCTGTGGAAGGGTTGAGACAACGCGACCAAATTACGCAGGTCCGTCAACTGCATATGAATCAATTTCTTCGATGGTACATCTACATCTGTGTTAGCCGGCCCCTAGACGATCAATTGTATTGTCACAGTTTATTTGACAGTTAGATTGAGGCGCGCGATGTTCGATATCGACTGGTCACCATATTGCGTCACGACGCTGTTATGATTTTAAATAGAATTTTCTTTTGCTGAAAATCATAAAAAATAATAGTCAACCATTTCGAGTTTGCAATCAAACATTTGTTGTAAAATTACTTAAACGGGTATTATAATATTTCAGAGTGGCAGGGCATGGGGTGGGTGTCGCCGGTGGAGGCGTGCGCGGCGCACTCGCGCGACCTGCTGCGGCGCATGGCGCGCGCGGACCTCGGCGCGTGCGCCTTCGCCGACCTGCCGGCGCTGCTGCGCCGCTGACGCCGCCGCCCGCACCCCGCGCGGCCGCTCGCGCGCGCCATCGCCCGCACCCCCGCCCGCCCGCGCCGCCGCCGCGACGTGTGAGCGTGCGGACGCGCCCGCCGAGAGCGTACCTGTGTGCGTGCACGTCCGCCCTGAGCGTACGCGCGTACGCACCCGTCACATCAGACCGCTCGGATATTTTACATCGCTTTGGATTCTTGCTGGCTTAGTAGTGGTGGGCCTAGTTGCGTTTACAGAATTTCAACGAATCGATACCGGCAGTACCAGCTGCTACTGGAACAGACTGAAAATATTATGTGGCGTCGTCTGGCTATGAAATTAACTTGTCAGCCACTGTAAGGGCTTTTCGACATGACTTATTTTTTGCGCACTGACGACGTGCGTTTCTGATGCGCTCCTCTTCTGCGTGTTTTGATCGCGTTTTGGCAGATATAAAGTTTCAAACGTGTCGGCTTCCTTCCGTTTGCTGAGCGTTCAACTTGTGTTTGTATCGATACAAACGAGCGTAAAAAAAAAAAACGTGTGGAAGCGCCCTAATAGCCACTAACTTCAAAAATGTAGGCAAGGATCCAAATAATGACACTAGATACAAGGAAAGCTCAAGTATACTTTCTCTTTCCTGTCATTTGATGTGATCTGTCCTGCGGTGTATATCTCAACGCATTTATGAATTCGTACGCGGCTCGTAGCGGGCTTCGGGTCCCGGGGTTGTATTGGATACCGTTTAGTAGGTTATTATAGACTCTATGCCAATGTAAATAAAGATCAATTTTTATCAACAAGTTGAATCGTAACGCACATGTGATGCCTTAGGGAGTGCGCTACGTGTGGCCGGTAGGGCGCGTCGCTGGAAGCTGATATAAATATTGTAATATATTGATTCTGAGGCTGCTTTGCGCTCCACTCGGTTACCTACTTGAAACATTACCTACACATTGATCGTGAATCGAAATTGCTTATGATTTTTTAAATTGAGCGTGGCATGTGGCATGGTAACCTTGTCGGAGCGTATCCGGTGTGTCGGAGATCTTACTCTATGATTTTGATAGGTTTTATTAGTTTATAAGTTTTATACTCGGCCTCCGTTTGGTCAGGTGTGAGTTGTGACGCGCGTTTGGGACATTTGAACTTCGAATTTAGTTGTGATGGACACTGACTATGCGTTGTGTATATCTCAGCGGATATATAGATATATGATAGTATATCGGGGCGCTTATGTCGCGTCGTTCATTTGTGATAATCGTTAGGCCTTTTCGTTTGTGAAAGTCATGTAACTACTATCAGTCTTATAATGCGCACGACGAAACTAGAATTATTTTTATGTCAGTAATTTTAGTTCTCATTTCGTTGAAAGCGTCTTTAGTATGTTGAAGTTGATTTTCCAATATTTCGGTGTATTTTGTTCGATGTCTTCGAGGTTATTGTTGAGTGTTGCCACACCAAAATTAGCGGCATAAGCGTCACTATTTTAAACTTAAATTAGTCGTAACGTATCGAGATGTTTGTGAGTAGAGATGCTAAGGTGTATATTGCTTTAGGCGCGGGTCGGATCCGCCATTTTGTTTGCGTCTGTCACCTGTAATGGCGGTCACAAGATGGCTGTCGTGACGTCACGACAGCTATTTGTCTACAACGAGTTGATGACGTATAAGCAGATCTTATATTTATTTTTGAAAACGCTTCAATGGTTTTGAGCTGTTCGTTTTCTGTCACGATTCAGTCTGTACGAACTCCGAGCGGCCGCCGACGCTCCCTGTAAAAATATTCTACATTATTGTTCTTGTAATGTATTGTTTTCTTTTTTAATAATATATTGTGTTTAAATGCCAAAAATGACTTTTATTTATTGAGTAGTCTTTAAAATATATTTTACGGTACCATACGGTACAATAAAAATATAATTTGTATTTCATTTAATTTACCTAGAAATTTAGTAGTCAATATTGAATGTCGGTTGGTTGGTGAGAAAACAGCAGACTTAAGTATTTTAATGTACATATATAAAAGCAAGTGGAAACAAGTGCCACTATCTTAGATGGCACATGAATTTAACAGAACACCTGTTTCTGTACCATGCATAACCTACATACTTAAGGCGCTATATTGAAAAAACTGTCCTCTTTGGCGTAATACTCAGAAATGTTACAAATCTGGTAATGAGATATACATATCTTTATAGCCTTATCTAGGTTTGAGAAGAACTAGAAACACGATTAATGTATTTTGCCTCGATACATTTAATTTTCGAAATGACCTTAAAAATACGAAAATTGAAGATTATTTTTAAACGAAAATAGATGTATTGTAGGAAATAAGTCTAATTGATAGACACCTTTGCAACTCAAAATCGTATGGAAGCATTTTGCTTTTAAATGCTCCTAGTTATTTTTTAAATGATTATAATTACGTTTATTCGCATGTTTTCCGAGCGAGCTGATAGCTTCTGGCCGCAGCGTATTCACGACTTTATAGTCATACAAATTAAGTATAAAATTGCCCTTGCGGTAAAATTACTTTCGTATAGCGCCTTAACTTGTTAATCGATGTATAATTGTTAATTAACGACTAGAAATGTATTTCTGAATGAAAACATCGTTAAAAAGCAAAATTATCAACAGCTATTGTTTTACTACCTACTCATAAACCTTCGTAGTACACGATAAAATACACTTTAAATAGATGTATATACAGTTCATATTACATAGTTGGCGTGTTACACAACACTCACTAACAACTTGTGCAATGTGGTAACAAACACTCGCTACACTTTGTTATACCCTCCCTAGACCTTATCACGTTGTATTATGAGCTACATTTGTTTGACAAGTAGTTCAGCACTTGTTTTGATGTTGTTTATAACATCAGTAGGATCATTAAGTTAGCGCTCGTCATGGGCGACTGTATTTTGTTGAACAGTAAATTTTTCCGCGCTTAACTTTTTTATCATAAAAGTGTTAAGTTTTAGTGTTTAAGTGATAAGTGTGCAATAAATATTCTGTGATATATGTGATAATTATAAGCGGATAAGAAATAAGTGATAAAAAATCCTTGTGATATGGACATTGTTGAATTTTTATTACAATAGGTATGATAATGTAGGGTTTGGTTAAAAGGTGTTATCAGAATGATGGCAAAGGTGAGTAACTGGTTTTATCGTAACCAACCGGTGACTATTTTAAGCCGGCTTATTAGTTAACTTTCTGAATTAGGTGTATAAAAAATAGTTGTTACGTTTTTTATTCTTTTCTTTTTTTTCCGAACGTATTTTCTCTTTGCTCTGAACTTCACCTTGACCACGGCAGGAATTTAACTTTTTTATTTTAAGAAATATAAAAAAAAAATTACCTTTATGTCAGTAAAAAAGTACACTTTTTCCCGGGGCTCCAATATAGTACCATCATGGTACCATCATCCCAAACTTTATCAGAATAGCTGAAGCAGTTAAAACGTAAAGTCAGACAGATATTATAGTTAGTAAGTACATTAATTATAGGTACTAGTACCATCCATACTTCCATATCCATACTTTACTTAGGTACTAATATTATAAATGCAAAAGTGTGTCTGTCTGTCTGTCTGTCTGTCTGTTACCTCTTCACGCTCAAACCGCTGAACAGAATTTGCTGAAATTTGGCATGGAGATACTTTGAGTCCCGGGAAAGGACATAGGATAGTTTTTATCCCGGAAAAATGTGCGGTTTCTGCGCCAGAAACGAATTTTGGCGCAACGCAGTTGCGGGCGTCATCTAGTTTCAAATATTTGTAGGTGTAGTAGGTACAGTTAAACCATTCTGATGTTCTACAATCTATTTAAGTTTTTTCTGTAGAGAAGCAGATAGACGTATAAAAAACGATAATTACTTTGCACCGAAATGCTTTCACTGAACATAATAGTGGCTGTATTATACATATAACGAACAGTTATTACGAATCATCTTGATTATAATTTTACGTTTTAACTACAGTCAAAACCATGAGGTCACGTAGCTTTTTTAAGCTAGTTAGAAACTCAAAACTCAAACTCAAATTGAATTTTTTTTATTCAGAATAAATTTTTGCAAATATTTTCTGAAAGTCTACATGATGTAGAAGTAGCCTTGCAAGCAGCCAGCCTACTTCCAAGATGTGCCGTCGTTTATGAAATCATTGGCCTTATAGTAGGCTTTGGCACACAAACTTTTTAGGGTTCCGTAGCCAAAATGGCAAAAAAACGGAACCCTTATAGATTCGTCATGTCTGTCTGTCTGTCCGTCCGTATGTCACAGCCACTTTTCTCCGAAACTATAAGAGCTATACTATTGATACTTGGTAAGTAGATGTAGTCTGTGAACCGTACTTAGATTTTGATACAAAAATGGAAAAATGATTAAAAATTTTAGGGGTCCCCATAGGTATAAATGAAACAAAAAATTTTTTTTTCATCTGGCCTATGCGTGTGGGGTATTTATGGATAGGTCTTCAAAAATCATATTGAGGTTTCTAATATCATTTTTTCTAATCTGAATAGTTTGCGAGAGAGACTCTTCCAAAGTGGCAAAATGTGTGTCCCCCCCCTCTAACTTCTAAGGCATGATAATTCTAAAAAAAAATATATGATGTACATTACTATAAAAACTACCAACGAAAATTGGTTTGAACGAGATCTAGCCAGTAGTTTTTTTTATACGTCATAAATGATAAACCTTAATTTAACTTTCATTATATCAAAAATGAAATATTAAAATAAATCAAAAACCTTATAATTTCATAGAAATAATTTTTATTGCTGCTGCGGAACCCTTCATGGGCGAGTCCAACTCGCACTTGGCCGGTTTTTTAAATTTATTAATGGAAAGATTTTGAACGTTTTCTGGGATTTTATTGTAAAGGCGTACAGATTGACCTTTAAAAGATTTACTAACTTTACTAAGTCTGATATTTATAGTTTGTATTTATTTTATAAATTAGAATAATATGTTGCCCGCACTTTGTTGCTAAATTTTGTTTCTGAGACGAAAATTCCCATGTCCTTTCTCGGGATTAAAAATATTTCCATAGCAGATTTCATCGAAATCAGAGAAGCCACAAAAAGCTAACAGATTCTGTAACTAGCCTCGTAGTTTGGATGATTAAAACACTTTGAGAGGTCTGATACTAGAGTAATAATTTAACCAGTTAAATTAGGAGCCTATATTACCATAGCCTGCTATTACCTCTTATTAATGGTTGTGCACATTAAATTTCGGACGCAATGTTTGATTTTTAGGTCTGTCTGGTGTGGTGAGGAATGAACTATTGCTATGTATTATTTATAGCTGTTGTGCGCTATATTGGTAAATAATGTCTTCAGGCGCGGATTGTCCCTGTAAGTTTTATCAAGATAACAAGAAGCTTGTTGCAACGAAGTTTCTTATCGAGCGATGGGAAAGAGGGCTGAAAAATTAAGACCAAAAGTTGTAACGACACTTTTTGTTATACCTAGTTGTAAGCTGTGCGGCGTGCGGTGTTTCTCTGTCTGTCTGTCTGTCTCTCTCTCGTAGAAAGCAACTTCGTTCCATCCGGGTGGCTCTTGACACCTCTAAGTTTTTTATACGATGTTTTTGCCTGAATCTCTTTGTCTGGACTTTTAGATGAAGTGGTTGGTGCTGTGGTCGCTATGGGCGATGCGGCTGACGCGGCAGCCGTCGCCGGCGGTGCGGGTGTCAGGGGGGGCGCTGCGGGGGGAGGTGGTGCCCGACGGCTCGCATGTGCGGTACCTCAACGTGCCCTATGCGACGCATTTGGGAAGATTTCAGGTAGAAGTAAAGCATGCTTGCCATAAGTCTATGTTAGAGCTTATATATCTTAATCTGTGTTAGAGCCCCCGCAGACAGCAGACTTTCTATCGGCCGATAGTTTGATCCAAAGCTTAATCAGTACGAAGACGTATGAAGGTGAGCACACTAAACGATTTGTATCGGCCGATAATAATAGATATTATACTGAAACCCCAATTTGGTCAAATTAACGGCCGACTAAAAGTTTGTAGTCTGCGGGGGCTCCTATAGTTGTTCTCTAGTGTAGAACTATCTCTCTTAGAAAATTCTCAATATTCAGATTTTTTTATTATTTTGAAGAATGAGTGAAACAAAACTTTATCTATATAGTAATGCTTGGTGCCCACATGTTTTGTACCAATAATACGAGTAATTAAGTGCCAAGTCTGCGACATGAAACATTCCTGTTTTTGCAGATCCCACGAGTATGATTATGACTTAATTTAGGCTCATTATTATTCTAACATCGTTCGATTGCTCACGCAGATGCGACCTTATGCTGCTAACCTATTTACTTTCATCTATTGTGTTAGAGAAACAGCGTAGGAAAATGAATCGTAGCTTAATCTATCAATGCCCTAATGCAGTGTTTCCCAAACTTGTCGGAACCGCGACTCATCTACAAGAAAGTTTTAAGTTCTCGGCCCACCTTGTGTCATGAAGACAAAAAAATCAGCGGTATGTTGCTGCCGCACCTTTAATTCTTATCGTAGTTCACCACCATATTATCATCATCGGACGACAGCCTTACTTACTTACAAATTACAATTACGTTTGCGTTCGAATGCCCCGCCCCCGTACCGCACGCACCCACGACGACGAACGAACGAGAGATGAAATTGAACGAGTACGACAATCGTCCTATAGTTTCAGGGCCCACCCAAAATCTACCCACACCCACACACACACTTTGGGAAATACTGCCCTAATGCAACATACCTAATGCAGGCTGCATCTTGTCCTTGTCCTTCAAACTCGTCTCTTATCAAATCACAAAATAGTATATTCATGTCAATGACGTTAGAAATATTACGAGGAACCGAAGGATTGAATAAGGAACGAAACTTCACTATTGTTGCAATAAAATAGTGAAATTCGGGTACTCTAGCTGTAACAGAGCAACAGTCAGTAAGAGTCTTAACAACTTATGATGCTAATAAACCAATTTCAATTTCCAGGATTCCGGCCCGGAGCCGAAATGGGACAGAGTGTTCGAAGCGTTTGAGGAGAACTCCCGATGTCTTCAACGATTCAGCACCACCTGGATCAACGGGAGAGAAGACTGCCTCACTCTAAACGTGTACACTCCACTGAATGTGGACTGCAAACTGCCAGTGATGGTGTTCATCCACGGCGGAGGCTTCAGAGACGGATCCAGTTCCCCTTTCATCTACGGCCCAGAATACCTCGTCAGACACGACGTGATTCTGGTGACAATCAACTACAGGCTGGAGATTCTTGGATTTCTCAACCTGGGCATTAAAGATGCTCCAGGCAATGTTGGGATAAAGGACCAAGTCCGAGCGTTGAGATGGGTGCAAAGGAACATAGCGGCTTTCGGTGGTGATCCAGTTCGAGTGACTGTTTTTGGCGAGAGCGCTGGATCCGCGTCTGTCATGTACCATATACTGTCTCCGATGTCCAGAGGGTTATTCCACCAGGCGATCCTGCAAAGTGGTTCCGCAGTTTCGCCCTGGAGTTTCCAACATGAGCCTCTGGAAGTCGCAAAGTCCTTCGTGCGACAATTGGGGCACGAGACTGATGATCCATACGAGATGTACAAGACCATTAGTCAGGAATCTCCCGTAAAACTTCTGGAAACGCGCGTACCCCGTAAGCCTGGGGATGTTGTGCTGTCTGAAAATATCTTCGTTCCATCAATCGAGAAAGATTTAGGCTTAGAACGCTTCCTACCCGACAGTCCCTACAATTTACTGATGAGAGGCGATTTCAATAAAATGCCAATACTCATGGGCTACAATAATGCGGAGGGATTCTACTTCACCGGACGAGAAAACGCTACGACGATACCGAAAATCACTTTCGTGGATTCTCTGCCGAGAGACTTAGACTTTCCATCTCAAGAAGAAAAGCTAGCAGTCAGCAAAAGACTGAAGGAGTTGTATTTAGGTGATAGGAACATAACCAAAGATACCATACCGGAGTTAGCCAAGTACGAGGGAGATTCGGGCATAGTGTACCCTGTCGTATCAACTATAGACTATTTAAAGAAGGCTACGGGCTACCCGGTATACGCGTACAAGTTCTGCCGAAGCGGTTGGAGGAATCTGATGAAGATAGTGGTAGGGAAGTTCAGCTACCCGGGCGCTGTGCATGCTGATGAGCTGTTCTACATGTTCAAGTTCAGGCTGCCCTTCCTGTCATTTGTGGAAGTGGACGTGACGGACAAAGTCAGCACTTTGTGGACAAACTTCGCTAAATATGGGTAACTATATTTTCTCCCTAGTTAGTTGTTAAGAGTGAGGGTGACTAACCCAAAAAATCAAACATCGTCCTTCTCTCTTCACACTCACGCCCGTCTTTCATATGCCAGGTGAAAAAGGACAACGCGGATTCATCGCCAAATCATTTTTTTCTCAATAACTCGACAAATACAAGGTCCATGGATAAATAAATTTTAAAAATCCGCTAGGTCGGTTTCTTATGATAGAATTTTATACAATGTGTTAAAATATTAACTTAGTTCAATGCACGGCTGTGTCAATAAGTGAAAAATTCGTGAAAATTAGATGCATCTTTGTGATTATTTTCTATCGAGAAAATTTCAAGATATCACGATATTCGATCTAAGTACTTATCTAATTTTAGAAAATGAAACAATTTATTTTTTTCAAGTATAAAAATGAGTTATAAAATATGTACAAAATCGAAAATTTTGTGTTAGTCGCCCCCTTAAGTTAGATAAGTCTGATTGTTATTGCCTGCAGCCGGAAATCATGATGGAGTCGAATGACTCAATTTTGGTGACGCTAAAAATAATAATTATCATAAGTTGTTTCTCAAGGTCAATACTTTACATCTATGCAAAATTTTATACATTACTAGATAACACCCGCAAGTCGCAACAACAACAAAATACATTTTTCCAGGATAAAAACTAAAAAGTATCCTATGTCCTTACCCGGGACTCAAAGTAAAAACGGTTCAGCGATTTCGGTGTGAAGAGGTAACAGACAGACAGACAGACAGACACACTTTCACGTTTGTAATATTAGTATGAATAGACTTTCAAAAAACCCTAAACTTTTTCCATGCCCATGTTGTAGATGACTTGACAGTAAAACTTCTTTAATTCTTCATTGTATTATATTTTATGTTCCAGGAATCCTACTCCAGAAACTACAAAATCATTACCAGTGAAATGGGAACCCGTAGACAAGAGAGACGAGGTGCTGCTCATAGACAAGGAACTAAAGATTGCGCCGCTATGGGACGACGAAGCTATTTTATATTGGCACAAAGTATATTATAAATATAGAAGAAAAACTTAGTATAAGTTAAATTTTAATTAAGTTACCTTACACTAGACTTAGGTCCAATTTAACCAACGTCTGTTTTTTTAATGGTTTTTGAATTGTTTAAATGTCATGGCTTCTCTTTCATTAGTATGATAAACGAAAGTGGAACAGACTTTGGTGAAATAGGTCCTTAGGCTTATAACAAAAGCCAATCGTTAATAGGATGTATTGCTGCAGTGGTTTTACGTTCGAAGGCAGCACCAGTACAGACAGTAAACAAAAAGTTTTGTTCGACGTTTGACAACGTTTCTGTCAATTTTGACGACCTCCGTGGCGCAGTGGTGAGCGCGTTGGTAGCTCAAGCCGGAGGTTGCGGGTTCGAGTCCCGCCGACGGAACAAAAAGTTTATAAAATTCCTGGGTCATGGATGTTGTAGGGGCGAAGCCCTACGCCGTTGTGGGCTGATGGGAAAAAAGGATATAATGTTGGAAATACCTGATGAGCTGAGATGCTGGCGGCTGCGCTGAGATGAGACGAGCTGATAGTCACACTGTCACCTTGGTCTTTAATCACTATCACTGAGCTGAGTTCATGAGGATAAATCACGGATAATTATTGGATTAATCGCGAAGTTTGGGCCGATCGGCTAACCGAGAGGAGATTTTCGTATGTTTTAACGAACGCTCGCCGGTCAAAAGGGGTCAAAGCGGAATGTGTCACTTCACAGTGTCGCGTATGACAGTTGACAGCGCAGAGTGCAGACTCACGCGCTGCAGTGTCGCCAACGTCGCGCTAGAGTTTGGCGCGAACAGATGTGTATTAAATATGTATGTGTAATGTGTATCATATAATAAAAATCATAAATATATGTATAGTATAAAAGTATTAAATATATTTCCGTTGTCTGGCACCTGTAACACAAGTCCTTCAGGTACTTACCACAGGGCCAGACTGACGTGGTGTGAAGCGTCCATAGATATTATTCTGACACGACGTGTGGCATTACTGTAGACATCAACTACGATAATATGGCGCGCCCCTCGAAAATTCAAAATTTTTGAAGTGCGTTGTCAAGATGTTTGAAGTGCGTTGTCTTGCGCGGTAGGCTAGTTATGATTAGTTGACCAACAAATCTTGGTAATAAGTGACATTAACTGAAATATTACGTGTACTGTGATTTTTGAATACTTACTACATACAAACTCTTTCATTAGGATGTGACTACACACATTGAAACAGTCATTTGGAGGGGCGTGCCAAGTTATCGTAGCCGATCTCTATGTGATAGTGGCCCCCTCTGCTGCGACCTTTGCGTTATATTCCCTATTGTTAAAATGTCATGCTCTTTAAAAAATAATGACGAAAGAGATGGCAACATTAAGGCCGTGTTCACACCAAACCGACTGTGAGCCGCCGAATGTGAGCAGGCTCACTGTGAGCCCCAATGTGAACGTGAAAATATACGGTGTCGAATATCCGCGCTTACGCCTAGCGTAATAGCGTATTGTCGGTTAGGTGTGAAAGAAAAAGTGAATATGTATGGAAATACAATAACCTGCGTAACGTTCGCTCACATTCGACGGCTCACAGTCGGTTTGGTGTAAACACGGCCTGAACTGCGGAGTCTTAAGTTTAGGCTGGTATAAATAGTCAGTACTAAGATGCATCTCGGTCTCAAGACACGGTTCAGGCTCTGTGATTGTTTGGCTGTCAAAATTTGAACCAATCACAGAGCCGAACCGCGTCTTGAGACCAGGGACTGAAAGCGGTACCGTTATAAAGGGTATATACCGGTATAAAATTACGGTATTGCTTTGATTTAAAGGTTGAGTCAAAACGGTTGAACTTCACCATTGCGGTACCGCAAAATAACGAAATATACCTTTATTTTTACGGTACCGATATATCTCTTTATTTTATCGGTACCCCAACCGAAATCATTTCGGTACCGAAAAAATGCAAGGGCGCGAGCGCGGCGTTGACTCTATTATTGGTATTTCTCATGGTCTTTTCAACAATACGGATGAAGTTAAAAATATGGCCTCCATGCTGGTAAATGGGACAAACTAGGTAGGCCCTCATGAACCAATTCAGCTCAATTGTCATGGCAAATCAATTAATAGGTGCCAACGACGTTATCCTCATTGAAGATATTAACCAACTTCCAGTCATAGAGCGCGCAAGCCTCTTTAAACTCCAAACCTTGTAAACAGTATTACCCAGGAGTTATCTTGTACACACAGGAGCCTTAGGGATGTGGCTTGCGAGTTACGCCCTAAGCATGGTCTACAGTAACATCTATTCATCGAAGGAAGGAGTGCGGTCCCTAAAGCTAAATAAATATAAACAGGAGGATAAATGAATATCTAAAACCGATCTAAATACCTGTATCTCGTACACACACAGGAGGAGAAAGTAGTTATAATTAGTATAGGCTATGGATCGAGAACGGGCTCTCGCGTCCTCACAATTCACGAAGCTCAGGGATTAACGAGTCCTTCAGTGATCATCGTGCAGACCAAAACCCAAAAACTGGGAATTCATGATAGCTTGTCTTATGCAGTGGTAGCTATATGTATCGCGATGTAGGAGACGCACGGCGCCATCTATTATTATTTTTTGGAACTAACTTAAATTGAACAAATTCACGCATTTTCACCCCCTTACAACCCCTTTTCCGGTTAAAAAGTAGCCTACGTCCTTTCTCAGGCTTTAGACTATCTGTGTACAAAATTTCATTACAATCGGTTCAGTAGTTTTGGCGTGAAAGCGAGACAGACAGACAGACAGACAGACAGACAGAGACACTTTCGCATTTATAATATTAGTATAGATATATGGCCAGTCCAATTCCATTTTATCATACGAATTCTTTATATTACATATTTTAGTCTTCTCTCTAATTTTATTATTGTATTGGGTATCTAGTGTCTTAGTTTTATCCCTAACATGAAGTATGATTTTCAGTTTTCTTTGTTGTATGACTCAGTGCTTTGGTGCTTTTCATCTTTTTTAAGCGCCTAGGTAACCGTACATTAAGCATGACAGTAAATTAGATTCATAAAGTTTCCTTTTGACATTTAGTTTTCATTATTTATGTTAAGTTTCAGTATTTTTTCCAGCACTACTCTCAGTTTTATCGCTTTTTCAGTTTGATTTTGGAAGTATATTAATTCTTTCATATATTCCAATATTCCACATCTCCGTCTATTTCAATTTCATTATCCATTAGTTATGACTTATGACCTATGATTTTTGTCTTTGTAGCGTTAAGCAGTAGTCCTACTTTGTGGCTCCTGTAAAATATGGTTTAGTTTGAGTTTTTTGAGTTATAGTTTAGTTTGAGTTTTCATCAAAAACCGCAACGTCGTTTGCAAACCTCAAATGATTTAGGCGCTCTCAGTCTATATTAAAGACCTTTTCTTCCCAATATAAAAATAAATATATTTCTTCCTGCACCGAAAATCGCTTGTGAGGCAAGGGGTCACCCTGTCTGACTCCTCTCTTAACATGAAATTCGGGATCTTCTCGTTCTAATTAACTTTGACCTTCTAAATTTTGACCTTTGCTAAGCATTCAGAGTATATCATGCTGTGTAATATTTTGATATACGGTATTCTTATGCCCTTCCATCAACGGTCCCCAACATTGGTCTGTGGATGATAAAATAAAAGGCTTTTGTAAAATCGATAAAGCCAATGTACGAATTTAGAAATACAAAGTTTCCCATTGCTTTAAGCATTAGGTATTTATTCCTACACAAAATATTGCTCCCCTTACTATTAAAAATATTTACATAATTTAACCTAGAGCTCAGATCTAGTCTTTGTTTATCGAGTGACTTAAGCAATATAACATATCAAGCAATCTCGAAAATCAACGGTGTGTCTGGACACATTGTACAATAATATAGTCTATATACAACGTGTCCAAACACACCGGTGTTCCGATCCATTAAAAAAATTAATAATAGATACATACATACAGGACTATGTGGAAACATGTTTGGTACAAACTGCTATAACACTTAAGTAATGATAAATAGTATTTTCTTACTTTTTCCATCTTGGTGTCTGTCTATTTATTATTTTAAACGAAGCTTACACGCGCTAATTATTATTGGCTACCTACGCGGCGCGTCGTTACAGGCAGGACACGAGTGTCAGTAAAATCCAATCAAGATTCAACCGACTTAAGTAATTTAGGCTTGATATTCCGGCGGACAGCGGGGTGCAAACAAAACCTTTATTTTTTATAAAGGTACCTAAAAAAATATCAATACCGTAATTTTTCAATACCTGTATATAACGGTACCGTTATTCAAAGGTTACCGTAATTTAAAGGTATGACGTCATACCGCTAAATTTCTCTACCGATATTTTCCGGTTATTCAGTCCCTGTTTGAGACCGGCGCATCTTAAGTGGGCGACTAACGCAAAATTGACGATTTTATAATTCATTTTTATACTTGAAAATAAGCCCCAAATTGTTTCATTTTCTAAAATTAAATACTACATTATATTTCCAAGAGTTCAATCTGAGCAAAAACACGATATCTTAAAATTTTCTCGATAGAAAAGAATCACAAAGATGCATCTGATTTTCACGAATTTTTCATTTATTGCCATAACCGTGCATTGAACTAAGTTAATATTTTAACACATTGTATAACATTCTATCATTGAGAGATCGACCTAGCGGATTTTTAAAATGTTGTATATTTAACGCGTTATTGAGAAAAAAATAATTTGGCGATGAATCCGCGTCGTCCTTTTTCACCTAGCATATGAAAGACGGGCGTGAGTGTGAAGAGAGAAGGACGATGTTTATTTTTTGCATTAGTCGCCCTCTTAAGTACTGACTATTTATACCAGCCTTGGTGGATGTTTGTTGATGGACTTGTTTCGATGTTTCTTGCCGATTTCGTACAGTACTCATTACGAATTTTAGGTATGGTTAAGTTAATTAACAACTTTAAAAACTATTAAAAACAAGAGGTTACCTCTTGTTTTGCATAGTTTTAAGGACTATAATAATTATCAACTTATTTGTTTTTTTTAACAAGAGTTTTTCATTAGCGATTTTGCTTGGCTGACGTTATTAAAAAATAAAGCCTTTGTCTCAGAAACTGGACATAAAACCGTCTCTTGATAGAGTCTATAGTCTATACTATAATAAACAAGCTTAATTATTATCTTTTAATATTGTATACCTTATTTATATTTATATGTACAGTACGTAGTTAAGTATTTTAGTTTTTGTCTGTGTACAATATAAGTAAATTTACTAACCGTGAAAAATTCATTACTTTTATGGAGTGCAATAAGAAAAATAAGAAAAAGAACTTTTATTTTTGCTGAATAAGAAAATAAAATCCGCAAAAAATTAACAATGTACTTATGAGTGTTACAAAAAAGACTGTTAATGTTATATACGTAATAAATTATATTTTTGTGTGGTTTGTTATTTTTCGTTTTTGCTCTATCTCCAATGGAAAAATGTTCAACGCACTTATGGCGGAGAATAATAAGGGAAACTTTAAGCCCGAGTAAAAACTATTATACTTGACACATTATCCCGGTAATACGGCGTCGGGCAACATCTTAAACTTTTATAAATGAAAGTACATATGCCGCATGACAACCACTTCTTAACAGCCCTCCTAAACGGGGAGTCCTTTCAAAATAGATCAAAGATCTCCAGCTGGCCTGACCGGACGCGTGCACATACGGTAATGCCCAAACCGACTCCGGTTCGGCCTGCGGACAATCCGACTGGATCGACCAGTTTATATAAGGCCTTAAACCGACGCTGTTAAGCACAGCACCTTAGCTATGAAACCACAATGTTACTCAATATTTAGGCCGCGTTCACACTAAGCCGACTGTGAGCCGCGCCGCCGAATGTGAGCAGGCTCACCGTGAGCCCCAGTGTGAACGTGAAAATATACGGTGTCGAATATCCGCGCTTACGCCTAGCGTAATAGCGTATTGTCGGTTAGGTGTGAACGAAAAAGTGAATATGTATGGAAATACAATAAACTGCGTAACGTTCGCTCACATTCGGTTGCTCACAGTGTGTACACGGCCTTAGGCAACATGTTGATGGATCTAGCTGCGCGTGGTGATTGATAACATGACATTTGGCCGCTGGGCGCTGTTAAGCATTTGGGTATTGAGGTATGAATGCAGTCATATTCTTCAGATCATTTAGATTTTAGGACAAGACTGCATTCATAGTTATGAAATAAAAAATGTTTGTGAGTGAATATGTTAGGCTACCTTCACACTAGCGTTTGTCCAGCGTAGGCGTTCGATGAACGTATGCGTAGCGCAGACGCTGCGTGCGTCGCGTTGTCGCCGTTTCTCTGCTGGAACAATCAGTACGCTGAGCTAGCGCCGCGTACTGACAGTTCCTGAAGAAATTGTGTAACGTTTGCGCCGCCGGCATTAGCGCAGCGTTTAATTAATTCTGCAGATGAAACGTTACGACACGTTGTCGCGGCGGCGTCTGCGCTGCGCATGCGTTCATCGAAGGCCTACGCTGGACAAACGCTAGTGTGAAGGCAGCCTATGCTAATCCTGTATAATATGTAAAAAAAAACCGACCAAATGTCATATCAATAACCACGCGCCGTTAGATCCGTCAACATGTTGCCCAAATGTTGAGCAACATTGTGGTTTCATAGCAAAGGTCAGCACCAAGGTCAGCTCAGTGTTACAGTGTTTACGGCGTGTGAGAGGTCATTTCTAATGGGAGAAGGTATTGCTCGATAATTTCGGCAGGCGTTATAATTTTTCTACGAAAGACATTTTAGGTACGAGCACCGAATACATAATATTATGATTAATGGTACGAGTTCGTAAGTATACTTACGATTTACGAACCATTTAATGGTTCCTAAATATAATATTCGGTGGTTTTTGTGAGAACATATTTTTTATTGTTTCAGCTTTTTTAGCATTTAAACAACTTGATGATAGACTACTATCTACTGCTATAGTAGTACTAGCATGATAGGCATTTTGACCCGAGAATATCTACTACTAGATAGACTAGATCAGTGGTCCCCAACCTTTTTTCATGCGGGCCACAAACACGTTTTCATGTTTTCACGTTCCAGAAATCCTGGGTACGCCCATGACAACGTCTGTTAGTGTTAACAGTTTGGTAAAATGTCATGTCTTCTTATTCATTAATAAAAAAACCGGCCAAGTGCGTATCGGGCCACGCGCAATATAGGTTTCCTTAATACCGCCAGTTTTTTTTAAATTTTTGTATGGTCAATGAATGTACATTTGTAACGTGTTTTACACTACTAACAACATCTTCTCAGTTACTTTCAAAGAAATTTGAACGAAAAGTTCCTTTATACTTCGCCGAATACATTTTTTTTAGTTGATCGACTATTACTCAATAACTTATGAAGTCTTCTTAGCCGTGATAGTTTTCCTTTTAAATTCAGCATATTTCCTACTCCCGTGAATTTTTTTACATTTCCAGAAGCAACCGTTTAGCTGGTAGAAGGAGACAACAGAAGACACTGGACTCTAACGATTTTTTCCACATTAAAACTTAATATATCACAAACGGATCCCTAAATAGGAAAATTATCTATGAATACTCATAATAGTTTTAAAAAACCTATCAAACGACACCCCACACGTTTGGGTGGACGCGAAAAAAAATTTTCATCCCCGCTTGATGTGTATGGAAGGTGCCATAACATTTTTTTTTAAGATTTCGTGTACCAATTTGTTGCCATCATTAATATGTGCATTCATGCCAAATTACAGCTTTGTAGGTCCTATAGTCTCTGAGCAAAACCGCGGACAGACAGACAGACGGACAGACAGACGGACGGAGTACGGACAGACCGAAACTATAAGGGTTCCTTGTACGGAACCCTAAAAACGAAAGAGGTAACGTGATTCAAGCATTAACTTTAACAGTCGTTGGTGAAATTGGGCCTAAGTTTTTTTTAAACAAAGTATTTAATTTATTTATTGTAGGGCCTAATTAACGTATTTATTTGCCTTGAGCCCTATCTCCCTTTCTTCTTACCTTGGTCTGTCTTTGGTGAGATTGGGTGATGTCCCAACCTGGCCGTGAACGATGTTGTAACTCGGATAAATAAATAAGAAAGATGAAAAACCTGTTCTCATTAAGTATACTTTTCGTCTGACCTCTATCGTGATAATTGTTTAATTTGAACCTTAATTATATAGATATTTCATAATTATATTATCTATTGCAACTATTAGAGTTGCAAAAGTTAACTACATCTAATTTAGGTACTTATTTTATTTTTCTATAATGACGGTAGGGCTTAAAATTATATAGCGAGCACATAACATGTATGCTTATAGTCATTTTTATTTTTGGTAACTATAATTGTCTTATTAATTTTATTATTCGTTCACTTAGCGTGTAATGATAATAGTTTATAGTATCCTTACTTTGCCTTACATTATCTTGCCTTACCTTACCTTTAGTACCTTAAGCTTTGGTAGCTTCTTCTTAGACTAGGCTGGAGGGCCTGTACCACTTTATACATTTGTCTTAATTTTATTCATTCAAACAACTTTTTATTATCTTTTCATCGCATTTTATCAAAATCAATAGGTTTTAAGTACTTTATCAATTAGGTGTTAAAGTATTTAGTGGATGTTAGTCAACACGCTTGCACAGCGCTTCCTTTCTTGCGATATTGATACTGCAGTTGGAGTGAAAACTGTTATTGTCGGAGTACAGCGTATGTAAACACTGGTTAACTATAAGTAATGATCCAAACTTATAATTACAAAAGTGTGTCTATCTGTTAATTGTTCATGCTGTAGGGGTATTCTATGAATATTGTATGAGTATTGTAAATATAAATTATGTAAACGGCAGTATGGCCAGTCATCGGGTGGAAGTGCGCGCGATTAGTCGCGCCCAATAAATATTCAATAGATTATCTCCGGTTACCATTACCGTAAGGGGTCTTCTAAAATGCTTAAAACGCTAAACATATTTTGATGAAAGGTGGTATGGAGACACTCACCTCCGTTAAGTACGTACTTGTATAATGGAGGTCAGTGTATGGAGATAACTGAAATAACATCATTTTTTGAACGGATATATTTTATGACCGATGAGTGGAGATAGGATAGTCTTTGTGTCGCGAAAAGATGTTCGGTTTCCGCACGATAAACGTTACGTTTTGGCGGAACAAAATCAATGTAATTTGGTACAGATTAGTGGAGTGTAGTGTAGACCTTAGGAATCGACAAATTCTTTTTTTTTATGCAATAAGGGGGCAAACGAGCAAACGGGTCACCTGATGGAAAGCAACTTCCGTCGCCCATGGACACTCGAAGCAGCATCAGAAGAGCTGCAGGTGCGTTGCCGGCCTTTTAAGGGGTAATAGGGGAGGGTAGGGAAGGGTAGGGAAGGGAAAAGGGTAGGGGATTGGGCCTCCGGTAAACTCACTCACTCGACGAAACACACTGTTTCACGCCGGTTTTCTGTGAGGACGTGGTATTTCTCCGGTCGAGCCGGCCCATTCATGCCGAAGCATGGCTCTCCCACGTCAGAAATTTTTCCAGCGGGGCTAGCATAACAACAGTAGACATGGGAATCAATCGACATACTGACAGATTTTATCGACAAAATGGCGGATTTCCATTGTCTAACTGTCACTTTGTCTATTCTTCCGTAGAAAGAAACCGTTTCTATGGTATCATGCTACGCCTGCTGGAAAATGTAAGATCCTACGGTTATCAAACAACCATGGAGCCGCAGGCAGATAACTAGTAATCCAAACACGAAAAAAATGTGTTGAAATGTATGTAATACTCAAAATGATGTAAAAATTGACTCTAGGTTAAAATACCACCTTTGACCGGCATTCGTTTTATGTGTTAACACACACAACAACAGATTTATGTTAATATCTGTAAAAAAAGCAAAAAGAATTATCATACAATACCAGCAAAAAATTTTGAACAACGAAAAAAAATCTGGCGTCGAATATGACAATTATGTCATATTACTATGAACCAGAAAACATAGTTTGGTATTAACCAAACTATGTTTCCTGGTTTTTTAAGCACTTCAGAAATTCGGTGGTTTCCTATGATATAATATTGGTGGTATCAGTATACAATTTTTTTTAATTAAATAAGTAATTATCGGCCATAAGTAGTTTATCCAAAGCATACAATAGTACCATACAGTTCAAAATCGAGGTACTCTTGAGATAAGCGTACACAAACGTACAGACAACAAACACAACTAAAACAATAGTTGTTTTGTCCATAAAGCCTTAAATATTTTTTCTTGTTTTGTCGTAATATGATAGGGCTTTATCATTTTCACTTACGACTCTTTCGAACCATAATTGTGACGTAAGATCATTTCCCCAAGGTAAACCAGAAGCAGAAAATGAAATTATGCACGCAAAACCGGGTACATTCTTAGTTTATCACTATTGAGCTTTAACACCATAGTCCTAAGATCCAAGTTTGTTATAGTTTGTGTTGTACATATAAGTGTCGCGTATGTACAATAGCGGGTTGCGCAGGCGCATCAACTGTGACTCGTTTACGTTTCTCCGTTATGACTCCACAAACATGCAGAGGCGTAGTATGACCCCAGATTTGGGGGATCTTTTCTGTATATAAATTTCTGAAAACAAACACAAGACATTCATAATTCCCGTTTGATTCAGATGAATTGGAAACATACCGCGCCGTCATTGGTTAACGCTCAGTGTGGCAAGCGTTTATTGACTGGGTGGTAAAAATGTCAAATACGGATCAAATAAGGATAGCCTCCGTATTTGACATTTTGACAAAGACCATGATATAGATGTGGACATAGGTCCACATCTGTATCATGATCGTGTATGATTTCCGTCGCGTAGCATCGAAGCGTATCATGATCACTAGTGTGGACGCAAAATGATCGCTATCAACGCGTACATTTCTTGCGATCATGATACGCTTCAATGCTACGCGACGGAAATCATACGCGATCATGATACAGATCACAAACTGAACGATATAGTAGGTGCTGTATGGCTCATACAGCCTCCACTCTGGGACTATTAGTACTCTATGTAGCCCTAAGAGAAGGCTGCGCCTAACAGATTTTACACTATGTTATGACAAAATAGTTATAGACGAATATAAGTACTCTTCTATTTATACTTATTTATTACTGGCGGTCTGTCGGAAGACGTTTTCTCGTCTTAACTATAAACTATAAAGTTTACATCCTCAGAAATAATTACTTCCGCTGGAAAATTATTATTCTTTTTTTTTATGAACTAAGGGGGCAAACGAGCAAACGGGTCACCTGATGGAAAGCAACTTCCGTTGCCCATGGACACTCGCAGCATCAGAAGAGCTGCAGGTGCGTTGCCGGCCTTTTAAGAGGGAATAGGGTAAAAGGGGAGGGTAGGGATGGGAAGGGAATAGGAGAGGGTAGGGAAGGAAATAGGGTAGGGGATTGGGCCTCCGGTAAACTCACTCACTCGGCGATACACAGCGCAAGCTTTGTTTCACGCCGGTTTTCTGTGAGAACGTGGTATTTCTCCGGTCGAGCCGGCCCATTCGTGCCGAAGTATGGCTCTCCCACGTATAAATTCTAAAACTTTCTAATTTTAAACATTTTTTTAACAGGGCCCATCTTTAAATCCGCCACTGACTTAGTTCTACATCTGTGACAAGCTGTTGTTGTTCCTCGAACAGCTCATAAAGTTTAACGTCCTAGCCCGAAGGTCTTGGGTTCGATCCCATTTACTGAACCGCAGAACTTCTTGTATTGTCCGTTATAATTTATTTTGATCATGTGTTTACATTTTAGTTTTTTTGCGGACTGCGGGTTGCAAGGCAGTTTAGCTTTTCCTTTGGGTTCCCTGAGATCATCAAAGGGTTTTCGTGTTTGGTTACCACTGTTGATCCTCGCGACAGAGGAGATGCAGTGGTGGAAATATATGGTGGACATATTTTGTCATAAATTAAAAACCGGCCAAGTGCGTGTCGGGCCACGCGCAATATAGGGTTCCGTAGTACCACTAGGAAAATTTTTGTATGGTCCATGAATGTACATTTATAACATGTTTTACACTACTAACAACATCATTTCAGTTACTTTCAAAGGAATTTGAACGAAAAGTTCCTTTATACTTCGCCGAATACATTTTTTTTAGTCGATCGAGTATTAGTCTTATGAAGTTTTCTTAGCCGTGATAGTTTTCCTTTTAAATGCAGCATATTTCCTACTCCCGTGAATTTTTTTATATTTCCAGAAGCAACCGTTTAGCTGGTAGAAGGGCGGGACATTGGACTCTAACGATTTTTTCCACTTTAAAACTTAATATTTCACAAATGGATCCCTAAATCGGAAAATGATCTATGAATACTCATAATATTTTTAAAAAATCTGTTCAATGATACCCCACACGATGGGGTGGGTGCGAAAAAAAAATTCAACCCCGCTTGATGTGTAGGGGAGGTACCATAATTTTTTTTTTAAATAATTTATGTCCCATTTTGTCGGAATCATTAATATGTGTATTCATGCCAAATTACAGCTTTGTAGGTCCTATAGTCTCAGAGCAAAACCGCGGACAGACAGACAGACAGACGGACAGACGGACGGACAGACCGAAACTATAAGGGTTCCTTGTTGACTACGGAACCCTAAAAATCAGAGCAACGAAGTTTCGAGCAATATTTAGTTAGCTATGAATTTGACATAATATTTAATCTATATAAGTACATTTATAAAATTTGCATTTTGTTTTTAGAAATACATAATATGTTAAACATTTCAACTATCTAGCTAGCGCGGTTCTTGAGATACAACCTGGAGACAGACAAACAGCGAAGTTATTGTAATAGGTTCCAGTTCTTCGGGTAAGAAACCATCTAAAGGGGAAAACTATCAGTCTTCGTAATTATTATACTATGTTGACGCGGACGAAGGCGTGGGCAACAGCTAGTTTATAATAAATTTAAAGTCAATCTATCTATATCTATACACTGGCTGTTGCTCGCGACTTCGTCCGCGTGGACTTCAGTTTATAGTTGTTCCCGTACATCGATTGAATAGTTTACGCGCAAATCACAAAGGTACATATTGTGGAAACCGTACATTTTTCCGCGACAAAATATATCCTATGTTCTTTCCCGGGACTCAAAGTATCTCTATACCAAATTTCAGCAAAATAGATTGAATAGTTTAGGCGAAAATCATAAAAGTTTATTGTTCGGGAACCGTACATTTTTTGGGACAAAAAGTATCCCTTGTCCTTCCCGAGACTCAAAGTATCTCCATTCTCCATACCAAAATTCATCAAAATCGATTGAATAGTTTACGCGTAAATCATAAAAGTATATTGTGAGGTAACCGTACATCTTTCACGTTGCTCTTCTTCCTATCTAACCCGAATAGCAGAAAAATTGCTCTAGTAGTTCGTAAGATAAGCTCTTTCAAATAATTTAGCCCGTTTTTTCCACATTTTGCTCTATTTCTTGGCTCCTATTAGTCTAAGGGCCTGTTTCACCGCTTCCTGATAAGGTGCCCGATAGGCTTATTTGACAGATTTTCCAAACTGTATGTGTCAAGTTAAGTGGTGGATAGCCTTATCAGGAAGCGGTGAAACAGGCCCTTAGCATGATAAATGCTAATTAAAAGCTAGTGTTAGATAGCCCATTTATCGAGGAAGGCTATAGGCTATATTTTATCACGCTAAAACTAATAGAAGCGAAGAAATAGAGGAAAATATGGAAAAAACGGGGAAAATTATTTAAAAGGGCTAACTTGAACGCGCTAATCTCAGGAACTACTGGCCCGATTTGAAAAATTCTTTCAGTGTTAGATAGCTCATTTATTGAGGAAGGCTATAGGCTATATTTTATCACGCTAAGACTAATAGGAGAATGTGGAAAAAACTTGGGAAAACATCTGAAAGGGCTTATCTCGCGAACTACTGGAGCAATTTTTATGTTATTTGGCACAGATAAGAAGTAGACCACGTGAAGGATCATAGGCTATCGATTTTAATCATTTTTTCAGTGGCTATATATTTTATACCCGTGCGACGCCGGGGCGGGTCGCTAGTTATAAAATAATTTGATAACGCTTAATTACTTACTATAATAATTGTTCGTCAACCAGGGGTTATCTACCTCGTGATAAGTCTGTCGACTACTCTCATTCCTTATCTACTCGCAACTTATCTACTATCCATTCTAATGATACACCGAAATGTTTAGTGTTTAGCTATTACCTCGATGAAACTGATTAAGGCGCTATATTGAAAAAACTGTCCTTTTTGACGTAATACTATAGGACCCTCAGAAATGTTACAAATCTGGTAATGAGATATACATATCTTCATAGCCTTATCTAGGTTTGAGAAGAACTAGAAACACGATGAATGTATTTTGCCACGATACATTTAATTTTCGAAATGACCTCTTAAAAGTACGAAATTTGAAGATTATTTTTAAACGAAAATAGATGTATTGTAGGAAATTAGTCTAATTAATAGACACTTTTGCAACTCAAAATCGTATAGAAGCATTTTGCTTAAATACTCCTAGTTATTTTTTAAATAATTATAATTACGTTTTGTCGCATTTTTTCCGAGCGAGCCGATAGCTTCTGGCCGCAGCGTATTCACGACTTTATAGTCATACAAATTAAGTATAAAATTGCCCTTGCGGTATAATTTATTTTCGATATATCGCCTTAATGATTATGACGGTTTGGAGATTCTATGAGTCTTAGGAAAGGATGTAGGCTAACGATTGAAGACGTGAGTGGAAGAATCGAACAAGTAACATTTCGTAACATACGGACAATAACTCATTTTTTCCCTAATTATTTCAATAAAATTTGTAACTTATCTACTCATAACCTAGCTAATATATCTGGCTACACATATAATCCGTAGTTTTTCTATTTCAAATAATGTTTCCGGCCCTAAAGCCTCCATTTAAGCAAAAAAACGGGAAGTTTTTTCATGTTACCCTTATTCTTCCACTCACGTTATGGATTATGGCAGAGAGAACGGTTCCCGCACGATAAACTAACTGATGGGTGAAAAAAGTTACTGGTTACGTCTTATGGAACGTAATTTGAACGTTAGCTATATTTTACAATAATATAATATTATCTGCTAAGTATTTAATGTTTGTGCCTAGTAAATAATCTAGTAGAGATCAACTACGATAACATGGCGCGCCCCTCCAAATGACTGTTTCAATGTGTGTAGTCACATCCTTATGAAAGAGTTTGTATGTAGTAAGTATTCAACCAATCACACTACACGTAATATTTCAGTTAATGTCACTTATTACCAACATTTGTTGGTAATCTAATCATAACTAGCCGACCGCGCAAGACAACGCACTTCAAACGCTTTGACAACGCACTTCAAACGTTTTGAATTTTGGAGGGGCGCGCCATGTTATCGTAGTTGATCTCTATACACAAAATTAGCACACCTAATCTCTAATTGAAATGTCTAGCGGTCAGTTATTACGTCTTAAGTTACTAATTTGACAGACCATGACACTTAAACCACTGCACGGATTGTAAACCATATGTAGAGTAAATTTAAATATCCCGTACGAGATACATCAATTCATACTTTACTAATATTATAAATGCGAAAGTGTATCTGTCTGTCTGTCTGTTACCTCTAAACCGCTGAAACCGCAAACCGCTGAACCGATTTTGCTGAAATTTGGCATGGGGATATTTCAAGTCTAGGGAAAGGACAGGATACTTTTTGTCCAGAAAAAATGTACAGTTCCCGCTCTATAAACGAGTTTTGGCGCAACGGAGTTGCGTGCATCATCTAATAAAGTATAAGGTCGAAAAAAAACAAAAAACACTATATTATGTTATCAAGTTGTGCAAATTCTTTGATGCACGTCTGATCTTGATTCTAGAATCTAGACTATAAAACAGTAAGTAAAATCTAGTACATAGATATATTATAGTCACCTGATAAGAAGTGCTAAATTTTAGAGCGTGCCATTGACATCAATCTGGAATTGTGCAATCGTTTGCGTGCTGCGGCGCAACTGTCAACACAAGACGATATTAATATTGCCATTTGCCTACGTATTTATTGGAAGCATGTTCAATACTCAGTATATTATATATGTTACCGTAAGAATGCAGAATACGTTAACGTACACATTAACTAGGTAATCTGCAGATTCCCTGATACCATTCGTTAAAGTGTGAAATTTTTAATTAACAAAAGCTTATTTTTGCATTTTACCGAGTTAGTTTTTATTTTCTTCCTTTGTAAAAGTCCTAAAAACTTTGAAATGCTTGTCAACCTTAGACTGTTGTTATTTTGATTGGTTTTTTTCTAGTTGATACGATCTGTTATATTTTATTGGTGGAGTAACATTTTACTTGTTTAATAAATTATTTCTTTGTTTATGTAAAAAAATATATTAAGTAAATAATAATTCTCTACAGCTAAATAACATGTTTTATTCAAACAAGAACCTGTTTTATGTAATTTAATGAGAATAGAATAAATAAGCTTTTTGCACTATAACTGACTCACCCAGATAATCTGCAGAATACCTTGTCAATCTGCAGTCTAACTGGTTTGTGCACGGTAACATATTATAATTAATACCAATACTAAATTACATCGTATATTTGACAGAAATTCATACAGTAAAATGAGCATCTTCAGTGTCAAAATCAACTCGGGCAATCCCAATATATACACTTTATCTAACCGACCTTTTTGGCTCTGGCCTCTGAATAAGGTTGTGCATTCGTTACTCTCTTACATTGGACTGGATTTAAAATTGGATTAATCCAGTTAACTTAGGTACTAATTTAAGAAAGATGCTTAAAAATTATATGCAAACTCGTAGACTTGTATGTAATAGAAAATACGTAAATAGTTTCGGATTTATTATTCCATTGTTAGCATATTTATTTTATTATCTTGTCACAAAAATCATAATTAATGGTTTATATAAGATTAATTATTCCTAATTAAATTAAATTACGTTCATTTCTGTTTCGTCTGAGCAATTCTTTTGTTATAAAATTTTACTGGATAATTTAACATTTAAAGGTTATCGAAAATGAGCTCATACTACAAAATAAAATATTTTTTATTAACAAAAAAGGTAACGAAAACATTGTAATAAAATATAATGCTTCCTATATACGAAGTAAACGTAGGTACAATAACGTTTCCTTTTAAAAAATATAAAATAAGTTTTAGTTTATTTTTCCACTGAGCTATCACTAATGATTGTGTCGGTCTAGTTTACCTGCAACGTGAATATAAGTTATTAATAATAATGAGAACGCGCACACTATATACATTCTACGCATATTTACAGTAATTGTAACTTTGTTTATAATTGAATGGCAAAACATTCTTATTCCGTGAAGGACTCTACCACATTATCTACTTTAGACCAAGCAAGAAGTAAATTATTATCCAAAGATTACCCTTGGAATAAAATATAATAGCCAATAATTAAATAAGTAAAATATTATAATTACTTATTAAATTAATCAAAGTTTGATGTTTCAGTATTTTTTTTAATTAGTTTAGTTAATTAGTTTAGTTAATAAGTCTTTTAATTAGTAATTAACTAATTGCATAAATAAGCTAAGTAACAATAGGAAAATAGAAAAACTTTAACTACGTAGCTGTAAATAATAGCTTAGGTGTTATTCCCTTTATTATAAAATTTATGTTTTGAATAATTTCCTATTAGAATAAGTTACGCTGTTGTCTCATTTTTATGTTATTGCTGTCCCTTTCGCACAGAATTATAGTGTGCCTCACACATAAACCCTAAGCTATTATTTATAGTACCAATTTTAGTTTAGTCGCCCGTACATTACTGTAAATAAGACACAAAGAATACAAAATAAAAGCTATGCACAATGCACATATTAAACTACTAGATACATTTTAAGGAACCGTGATTTTTCAACGTAAAAACTATCCTAGGCCTTTTCTTGGGACTCTAAATACCAAACTTTATTTAAGTCGTTTCAATATTTTAAGCAGTAAGAGGTTCCAGACAAACACACATTTACATTTATAATATTAGTAAGGATAGTTTAAATTTATTTATTTTTCTTTCAATTCGTGATATTATCGTCCTCACAAAGATCCTATGAGCATTCAGTAGTAAAACTATAGTCTACATTCGTACGTTTCTAGCACCTCCACTGCGGCAAGTAAAATCTTAAACCTTCGTCTGGTGCGGCGGCGGGCCAAAGTGTGCCCCCAATGATTTTTCCGCCAGTGCGGGGTAGGCCTTTCTTGACCCACCAGCACAAGGTTAGATTAAATTACTATAACTTTGCGAAAACATAATGTAGGTGTACAGTTTTTGGACTGTTGGAATAACTTTGAATCCAACTATTTTAGATTTGATTCGCCCCGGGATCTGCCAAACAGGAAATGAGAAATGAGAAATAAACCTCCTGGTTTATTTCTCATTTCTCATTGCGGGGCGGGCCGATCTCGGCCCGCCCCGCAGTGAAGGTGCTAGTCCATAGCGTGCGCGTGGTCCAACCCATCTGACCTTAGTGCCGCCGGCCGCGGTCTGCAGTTGTTGTTATCACGCGTGGTAGTAGCGTTGGGTGTCCCGTCAGGTCCGACAAGCCCGGTGTACTAAGAGACTAAGGACTAAGTGTCTAAGTAGTCTTAGTAGTCAAGTGACCAAGTGACTGGGTTGTCAAAGTGAAGAAGTGTCTTTGTTCAAAGCTGTGAAGTGTCGTCTGTGTGTTTGGTAATTTTTTTGGAATATTTATTCGAAATATTGGACAGTGATATATGTATATTAAATTGATTGAAATATTTTAATAGAACATGTTACATCTTTTTTCTTGAAATTCGAAGGAAGTCAAGTTTCCTTCCGAAATAAAACGTTTTCTTCTTTTTAATTTCTTTTGAAATAAATCCCAAAAATGTAGCAAAATAATGGTGACTTTATCCGATCATAAAATATTTAATAGCGATATTTTTTACTATTTTAGCTTAGAATAAAACTGTTATACTGTTACTTATTAACATTAAAAATATAAGATTGGATATGTATCCATGTGATGTGATGTGTAAAAAATATCGCTATTAAATATTTTATGATCAGATAAAGTTACTGAATGGAATAATAAAACTTAAGCATTTCTAAATTATTATATTACTGCCAATTTAAATTATTGTTGTTTATTACGTTTGTTATGTGCAACTAATTAGAGTGTAACAATGTTAACAAATTAGTATAATTGTTATAAAAAAATGCATTGTTTAAGGTAAAATATAAACAGAAAAAGAATCGCCACGCGCCGAGCCGTTACTATTTTTTTATTTTAAATAATAGCTTCTATTTTAGACAGGATAAGCATAATCGGATTTTTTAACCGACTTCCAAAAAACGAGGAGGTTATATGTTCGACTGTGGATTTTTTTTATTTTTTTTTATTTTTTTATTTTTGTATGTTCAACGATTACTCCGCCGTTTGTGAACCGATTTTCGAAATTTTTGTTTTGTTGTATTAGGTTTCACTCCAATTTGGTACCATGTTCACAAAAGTGGTGACCTGATGATGGGATCCATGAGTAATCGAGGGAACTCCTCGAAATTTATATGGAAACATATGGTGATTTTGGTTTTATGAGAAGCATCCTAAGCATATGCTACCAAAACGCAAGATTTTGCACCGAGGTATACCATGGTTCCGAAGATACTAAGAGAACTCCGGATTCCTTATAGATACAAGTTTGGGGGTTTAGGCGCTATTTTAAGAACTGAAAGCATATGCTACTATGCAAATTACATTCATCATCATCATCATCATTACCACATTAGGGTCACCGATGTCACCAAAATTGAACAAAACAAATTCATCCTTAAGTCCAGAGCATAAGGCACACATTTGACATTACTTCTGAGAAGTAAGCTGCTTCGATAATTAATATAAATAACATGCATGTCTCACAACAACACATGAAACAACCTAATTTCAACCTTTTGCATTGCGCTTAGCGTTCATAGTACATTAACTGTCTGGCGTCTCGCTTGCTATAATCTGCTAGGGCTGTCAAGCGAGCGGCGCGGTGGCGCGGCGCGCGCGTTGCCAGGTACCAGACCGGGCGGCGTATTTACAAAGGCTTATACCGTTTGAGTCACGAGCCAGACTCTAATAGATGAGCTTTTGTTTATTTATCTAAGATAGTTTTATAATTATATTTTGTACTCTCAACAAGTGTGTAGTTATGTACATACCTGTTTCTTACCTATTAATTAAAGTTTGTTAGTTAATTAAGTAGTATTTTTTGTCACTTAAGAGCCCGTATTCTCTTTTCTACTGCTCTCTTCACACTCACGCCCGTCTTTCATGTGCCAGGTGAAAAAGGACGATCGCCAAGTTAGCGGGCAGATAGAGGTTTTCTGTTTTTAAACGGTTTTTTATATTAAAGTGGTAAAAAGTAATTCCAACATTTTATAGACGACTTTCTTAACAGTGAATTGTATTTTTTTCATACCGTTAAGACGTCAATACAATTCATAAAAAGGTGATATTCTAAACCTTTTACAGCAAAAATCACAAAACTGTCGCGGGTTTGAGTTGGATTATTTAAAGATACTTAAAAAAAATAAAAAATCTAGCTCCAACACTATATTATAATTGAAATGATCTTACATGTTGTGCATTAAAACTTATAGAAATACTGTATTTTAACTGTTAAATCACGTCTGTAAAATCAGCGAAATCGACAAATTTCGTATACGGACCCTTAAATACAGAATAGAAACGAGTAAGTAATTTCATTACTGTAACATTAAAATAATAAGTAATAACAATTTTCATGTAACTATCCACCTACATATTTTTAAAGTTAACAATGACGATGTATTTACCATATCGGTATCAAATTGAATAGCATAATATGTTGCTGCAACGTTAGAAACAATTTAGCTAATCTCTTTCTAGGCGATTTCGGTCATTTTCTGTACTAAAACAGATAAGGGTTTTGTCAAGTTTTTGTCTAACAAAAGCTAAGCCAGTTCAGTTTGCGCTTTCACTTTAATGATATAGCCTTTGTAAATTCGCGACCGGGCGCGCACTAGCGGCCGAGCCGCAGCGGCGCGCGGCGACGACGGCCATCGGGATAGATAATATATTAATATTATACCTTAGTATGCAACCGCCATAGACGGTAGACCTCGCGCACCTGGGATCCAATTCCCAGAACATGAGAAAAGTTCATCTTCGAATAAAATACCGAATAATGAGATTTTTACGAGCGTACCACAGTTTGTCTATTTTCAAAACTTCACACTCAAAATTTTTCGTGCAAAGATCGCTCGAGTCGAACGAGTGGGGCCGGTTATTAATAGATGTCCGAATTCGTATAACACCACAATGTGGCCGCTTGGGAGTTGAAGCGTTCGAGACCGGTCTCTGCACGATACTTATGATTTGTTGCTAATAGTTTGTATCCTTCGATTGTGGATTCTTGGAAATATATTGTTATTCTATTGTGTCTCGCTCACCGGTGAGCTTGTAATAAGATACGTAAAATAATATAATACAGGTGTATTATTCTACGTACCATCGAGGAAATTGATTCCTATGCAATAATTGATAGACCAACGTTATTTGGTCGAATATGTCAATTCAATGTTAATTGTGATCTGTCGGCTGGGTTTGACGTAACGCAACCAAACTGCTCCCCGATCTGCATAGGAATCAACTTCTTTGATAGTACATAGTACGCGATAGTTTACTACTTACTAGGTAACTAAAAACTAAAAAGAGTGAAATTATTATTTTTAACAAAAAATTAAAACCGACTTCCAAGGTAAAAACAATAACATCCATATAATATGAACTAAAAAGTATTAAATAATTTTTCCTATCGAATAGTGCCTTTTTCCGAATTCGGCAAAAACTCAACTATTTCTGTACTCAATCCTTCATAATTTTGAAGTCGGTGCCAGTTACAAATGTTTCAAATATTTTGGCAGACTGAAGATTCAGCTATATCTGGTACCGACTTCAAAATGATGAAGGATTGAGTACAGAAATAGTTGAGTTTTTGCCGAATTCGGAAAAAGGCACTATTCGATAGGAAAAATTATTTAATACTTTTTAGTTCATATTATAAGGATGTTATTGTTTTTACCTTGGAAGTCGGTTTTAATTTTTTGTTAAAAATAATAATAATAGCTGATGTTGATTTGATGTTGTTCTTGTTGCGAATAACTTCGTTTGACGCGGGAGAACCGTACACTTTCATTGATAAAACTGTCCTATGTCCATTTCTGGGTAATAGGCCAAGTAGACAGGCTTTTGGATTTTTATTATTAGTATGGATTACAAAAAGAAACGTTACGCTTTTGTATACACATTCTTAAATTACTTAGCAGACGTAAGCGTGCAAGGTGCACCGTGACAAAATCCGATAGTGATTTTTTATAAACGTAAGCAATATATTAAATTGCACAGGATTTCTTAACTCTGTCTGTCACCTATATAGGGAGCTGGTTCGGCGGCCGGGTTCTGTTTCCCGCTCAAATAAATGTGTTTAACCTCATAAAACAGATTGCAATCATAAAGTAAATTAATCTAGCAACCCAGTGATGTATATTACTCACACAGCTTAGGTAAATAAAAAGAGAAAATGTTTTCGGAAAAAATACCTTCATATTTTTTTTGATTATCTTTTAAATAAATTTATTCTTTATAAACTGACGTGGTGTGATATTATTAGAGGTCTTAAATTAATTATTCCATTAACAGCCCGTAAATAAAATTCTAAATGCCAAGGAAACCGCGTTGAACTTTTAAATAATTCATACCACACTTTGTTGCAATTTATTTTTAGATAAATTGTAAATTAAAAAACAAGCTAATGCGAGCTAATGCATGTGCCATTGTATTTAAATTGGCAGTATTACAGTACATGTCAGAACATTGTTTTCATTTATGTAGATTAAGAAATTTCGAGGGTTTTTTAATTTTTAATTAACTTAGTAATTATTTCAGCTACTTATTTGAATAAATATAATCATTAGGTAGTTGCATATCTTGTTGTTTTAATAAAATTAAAATTACACTATAATAATACTAGCTGTCCCGGCAAACATTGTTTTGCCATATAAAGTATTTCGCCCATATTATTTTATTGAAGTGACTAAAATATAAGTATGGCACACTGTGGCACCATGGCAACGTCCGTCGCTATCCCGTCGCACAAAAAATGCATTCTGTCATTTCTATGTCAAAGGTCATTTAATGTTAAGTACATTAAAAACAGTATATATATACATATTATCCAAAGTGCTAAAATTAGAGTAGAAATAAGATTTTTTTAATTTTCCGCGCATATAAATTTTTTTATATCATATTCTTCTTCTTTGGACAGTAACAAACACACCGAAAAAATAAATAGTGAAATCGGTCCAGCCATTCAGGCGCGATGTCGTGACCACGGGATATATGGATTCATTTTTATATAATCCTAGCTGCCCCGGCAAACGTTGTTTTGTCATATAAAGCATTTCGTCCATTACTATTTTATTGAAGTGACTAAATAAATATATGTCACCATGGCAACGTCCATCGCTATCCCGTGACCCATCGCACAAATAATGATCACCGTCAGTCTCGACTTATAATAAATAACTATAGTTTCATCAACAAATTGCACTTATCAATATAAAAAGTAGCCAGTAGCCGATTCTCAGACCCACTGGACAATGGACATGCATGTAAAATTTGGTTAAAATCAGTAAAGCCATTTCGGAGGAGTACGGTAACTAACATTGTGACACGAGAATTTAATATATCTATACATATTATAAAACAAAGTCGCTTTTTTCCCTCATGTCCCTTTGTTCCCTTTAATCTTTAAAACTACGCAACGGATTTTGGGGATTCTTTCAGTGTTAGATAGCCCATTTATCGAGGAAGACTTTAAGCTATATTTTATCACGCTAAGACTAATAGGAGAATGTGGAAAAAACGGGGGAAATTATTTGAAAAGGCCTATCTCGCGAACTACTGGAGCAATTTTTATGTTTTTGGCATAGAATATAAGAAGTAGACCACGTGAAGGAGGCTGTCGATTTTAATCATTTATTCAGTGGCTATATATTTTATGCCCGTGCGACGCCGGGGCGGGTCGCTAGTATTGTATAAGATAAGATATCTAAGATTATTAAATACACAACATGCGTCAAAATAAATGACTAAACTCCTAAAATAACTGCTCCCATTTTTGTTATGAGTTCTGTCTTCACTTGCAAAGTTATATTATAATATGCAGGTTTTTCTTTAGTCAATTATATTAATTTAAATACATAAATCTATATCAATGGTTTATAAGCCATTACACGATGGTCGCAACTCCGTTGCGCCAGAATTCGTTTTTTGCGTGGGAACCGTACATTTTCCGAGATAAAAAGTATCCTATGTGCTTTTCTTTCTTATTTCCATACAAAAACTTCAGCAAAATCGGTTTAGTGGTTTTGGCGTGAAGAGATAAAGACAGATACACAGAATATACCACTTTGCTTGTAAAGTCATCCTTTAATGTAATCAGACTTTAATCGATTTCTTACTTCAGCAGAAATCAGGGAAGTTTTCGTCGTTATGCAAATTTCTGACTAATATGATATTAATTTGCATTAGGTGCATTTCATTTTCAATGCATATTTCCTATTTTTTATTTGAAATTTCCTTTTACATTAGCATAGAAGCCGCGTTGCCCGTTGATGTCTTTTGTAGGAGCACAAAATAAAAAAGAGTTCGAACCTTTTTGTATAAAGCTTGGCATACTTAAAGTTTATTTCGTGTAAATGAAACATACGTCAATCGCCAGAGAAAATAATTACAAACAACAAATATTCGTTGACAAAATGTCGTAAATGATATACTTTCTTAAATATTTCGTTGTATAGCTAAAATGTTATTTATTTTACATTTTCAAATTGAAATAACTCAGAAAATATCTCAATTACGACTTTTAGTCAAAGAGTATTTATTGTTTGTAAGCATCTTCTCCATTGATCGGTGTATGTTTCATAGGTATTAGGTGTACACCAAAATACGACATTTTATAAGTACTGTAAGTTTAGGTAAACCAAAAAGATTCGTTGTTCTTTGTTTAAATTCTTAATAATTTATCCTATTCATAAGTTAAAGACGATTTTTATACGGTTAGAGATACATTTAAAGTAAATTTTAAAACTTCGGTATAACAATGCTACGGCCTCACGGAAAACCAGCGTGACGCTTATATGTGACTTTCGAAGAGTGAATAAGATGTGTATGAAGAGAGAAGTGAAGATGGAGATCTAAGAGTGGGTTGCACTAGAGGCGTGGTTATAGTTACATGGTCAAAGTTATAGTTATAGTTGAGGCTAACTTAACTTTAACCTTAACTTTGACCACTGAATTTGGCAGATGTCTGTTGCGTTTATTTTTTTATTAAAGCTTTGTTAAGTTAATGGGATTGAGAGTATAATAAATTGAATTATCCGTAAAAATCGTCAGGAAAAATATTTGTTTTAACAAAACTGTGAGCCACGCCGTGAACACGATGCGTACAAATACGAAGCCGCGAAGCGCAAACACGAAGCTGCGAAACCCTCCACACTCGCGGTTCGCGGCCTTCGCGGGCTTTCGCGCCGCGAGCGTGTGGTGGTGTGGGACTAAAAAAAAATAGTATTTTGTCGGGGCTTAGGGGGGTGATTTGTAATTTTATTTTATCTGGATGCATTTAAATTGAAATAATGAGGGGCGCTAAAACATATTATATTTTTCTCAAAGTGGGCACTAGACAAAATAAGTTTGGGAACCCCTGATTTAAATTCTAAACGGCATCTTAACGCTTTTGATTGGCTAACGTCAAATACCTAGTTGACGACCTCCGTGGCGCAGTGGTGAGCGCGTTGGTAGCTCAAGCCGGAGGTCGCGGGTGCGAGTATCGCCGACGGAACAAAAAGTTCATACATATTTAATACACATCCATGACCCAGGAACTTCATATTCCTGGGTCATGGATGTGTATTAAATATGTGCATCATATAATAAAAATCTTAAATATATGTATAGCGTAAAAGTATATTAAATATATTTCCGTTGTCTGGTACCTGTAACACAAGTCCTTCAGGTACTTACCACGGGGCCAGACTGACTTGGTGTGAAGCGTCCATAGATATTATTATAAAAAAATAGTAAACAAAGTAACGTTGTTATTGAGAAGGTAAGCTCACGATAGAAGGCCTCAGAAACGAGGCAAAATTGGTTAATTATTTTGTTAGTTACATGTTCCATACAGTGTGTAACAGAACTAAATAATAATAGTTTAGGGTAAGTCCCCAGCTGCTGTAATCTGTATAGAGTTTTGTTATAGTTTTGTTTTTTTGTTTGCCCATACAAAAGTTATAGTTAAACTTTTGTATGGGCAAAGAGCAAGGAACCTAATTGGTATACCTAAAGTTGGAAATTTTGGAAAAAACATCTTTCCGCCAAAATTTCTTTTTTTTAATCGCGAATAAAATGTCACATGCTCTTTATTACCCGAAAGCGTTTGCCCATAATAATCACAAAAAAAGAGATCTTTAAGCGCTGCTACTTTCACAGTAAATTGTATACATAGTGTCTCATACACACCCTAAAGTATTATCACTTAGTTTTGTTACACCCTGTATACATTTAAATAATTATGATTCTCATCGAAAAATATTATGGTCATTTCCTACAGGAAGCTGCTAATAAAAAAATAATATAATAATTGCAAAATATATAACTACACGGTAATGTACCTAATAACTTCAAAATACTAGACATAAGATGACGCCTGCAACTCCGCTGTGCCAAAATTCGTTTATAGCGCGGGAACCGTACATTTTCGGGATAAAAACTATCCTTTATCCTTTCTCGGGACTCAAAATATCTCCATGCCAAATTTCCGCAAAATCGGTTCAGCGGTTTAAGCGTGAAAAGGTGACAGACAGACAGACAAACGGACGGACAGACAGACAGACAGACTTTCGCATTTATAATATTAAGTAAGTATGGATGTACATGGGCTGCACTAAAAATATCGGGAATGGAATACTTCCACTATTCCTGTCATATTAAAATCTTTTTAATTGAAAACTCCTTGGTTTTAAAAATCGAATACCATTTATTTGTTTAAAAAAAGATTCTCGGTCTTGTCACAAGGTCTTGTCAAACTTGTATAGTCGTTGAGAAAATGGAATTGACTCGAGAAAATTCTAGAGCGATGATTTATTATGACTTTCGAAGTGATTTAACACAAAAACAGTGTGTTGATCGGATGATTTCTGCATTTGGTGATGAAGCCCCATCCAAAACTACAATTTATCGCTGGTTTGCTGAATTTCAACGTGGACGTGTCAGGCTCAGTGATGATCCCCGTCAGGGTCGTCCAAAAACGGCAGTCACCCAAGAAAACGTTGATGCTGTGCGTAAGCTGGTTGAGGAAGATCGACATGTGATATACTGCGAAATTCAGGCAACTTTAGGCATTGGCATGAGTCAAATACAAATAATATTGCATGAACAATTAGGTTTAAAAAAGTTGTTTTCCCGATGGATACCGCATTTGCTCTGTGAAGAGCAAAAAGCGGCTCGCGTTACTTGGTGCGTCAGAACTCTCGAAAGATTCCACGCAGGATCCTCAAATGCTGTATACAACATCGTATCAGGTGACGAATCCTGGATATATGCGTACGAACCCGAAACTAAAAACCAGTCACGAGTTTGGGTGTTCGAAAATGAGTTAAAGCCAACAAACTGTTCGTTCACGGAGTGTTGCAAAAAAAATGTTGGCCACGTTTGTCTCCAAAACCGGCCATATTGCGACTATTCCTCTTGAGGGACAAAGAAAGGTTAATGCAGAATGGTATGCTAGCATTTGTTTGACACAGGTCGTATCTGAACTCCGTAAAGAGAACTGCAACCGCCGCATCATCCTCCATCACGACAATGCGAGTTCTCACACCGCGCACAGAACAAAAAGTTTTTAGAGTAAGAAAACATAGAATTATTAGACCATCCGCCGTACAGCCCCGACTTAAGCCCTAATGATTTCTATACTTTTCCTAAAATAAAGAATAAATTGCGTGGTCAGAGATTTTCATCACCTGAAGAAGCTGTGAACGCCTACAAAACGGCCATTTTGGAGACCCCAACTTCTGATGTTTGCTTCAATGATTGGTTCCATCGTATGGAAAAATGTGTCAAATTTCGCGGAGAATACTTCGAAAAGCAATAAACACATTTTTAAATAGTACTGTTGTGTCACCTCCTTGATTCCCCAAATTTTCAGTGCCGCCCTCGTAGGGTCATCATATCCGATATATTTTATGCCATATTGAGCAATAATACGGTTTATAATAATGATTGCTAAGTTTATGTGTGTTTATGTGATTGCAATCTCTAATCTTTGAAGGTCTAGGCGTGGCCCTCAAGTAAACTGTTACCTTGAGAGTTGAGAGTCATGCTATTTCGTTACCATACCATAAAATATACCATCCTCATCACCTTGATGAGTGGCAGTCTTCCACGGTGCGTTATTTGCGTAACTTTCTGCCACGCACTGTAAAACTCTGGAACGAACTGTCACAGCAGTTTTTCCGGACCTTTAAGGTGACGCCGCGTTAAAGTAAGAAACCGTGTTGGATATGTTTTAGATTGCTTGTTTTCTATGAGAGGCCGGGCCGGCCTCTTATAGAAAACAAGCAATGGAACAGCAAAAAATGGAAAGGGCGTAAGTGACAAAATGGTTTTTGTCGCGTAATTTAAAAACTATAAATACATTTCATATAAGCTATGCACATATTAAAGTGTATGCTTCAACCAATTTATGTACAAATTTTGGAACCTTAAATCACTCTCCTCTATTGGAAAAATAGGAATCCCTTTTTTTACAGAGGTCTTTTCGATTGATAATTCTGTGTTATAGAAGTTGTCCAATCGTGTTATGCTATGGGCAATTCAAAGACAAAGACACGATAAATACTGACAATGAACTTTAGTTTCTTAGCTTTAGTCATTGCTGAGAAAAATCGGCATCGCTACAGCCAAATTATCAAGGCGTCGCCTTAAGAAGAGAGCGCATTCCCTCTTAAAAGGCCGGCAACGCACCTGCAGCTCTTCTGATATTGCGAATGTCCATGGGCGACGGTAGTTGCTTTCCATCAGGTGGCCCGTTTGCTCGTTTGCCCACTTATTAACCGACTTCAAAAAAAGGAGGTTATCAATTCGACGCGTATGTATGTAATATTTCCAGAACTGTCCAGTTTTTGTATTATATGTTAAGCTATGACAGCTTTTGAACAAATGTGCCAATAATTTCAAAGTAAAGGTAAAGGTAAGTATGTATGTATGTATGTTTTAATGTTTGTGCACGCATATCTCCGGAACCACAAATCCGATTTTAGTGATTCTTTTTTTATTGTACTAGGTATTGTTCAACTTAGGGAATACTGCAAGTTTCATCAAAATTGGTTCCGTAGTTTTTGAGATAGGGAATTTTAATTCTTAATTACGTACAAAAAAATTGAAGTCGGTTTAATCTTTTTACATTAAAATACTATTATTTTATTTAAAAAAAAAACGGGTTGCACTCCGGGAGTGCCGGCAGAAGTGAAAACTTGAATATTAACGTTGTGCATTTTTTTAACCCGTTTTTTATGAAAATCGATAATTAAAAAAATCTATTTTTTTAATTAATCGAAACCCTTACAATCGATTAAATTTTAACCCATTTTTTACGAAAATCGATTTTTTTTAGTTCGACACAAAACACTACTCTCCAACCGTCTTACGGTTTATTATATAAATATATATATATATATATATATATATATATATATATATATATATATATATATATATATATATATATATATATATATATAAATGGATTTCCAAATATGTTAGTCGCGCTAAAACTCGAAAACCGCTGAACGGATTGGGCTGATTTTAGTCTTAAAATATTCGTAGAAGTCCAGGGAAGGTTTTAAAGGTTTTAAAGTGACACGAAGTTCACCGGGACAGCTAGTCTTATATATAAAATTCTCGTGTCACAATGTTAGTCCACGAACTCCTCCGAACGGGCTTTACTGATTTTTACCAAATTTTATATGCATATTCAGTAGGTCTGAGAATCGGCTACTCGGTACTTCATATATTGATAAGTGCATTTGTTGAATAAATAATAGTAAATTATTACAACCTGAGACTGACGGCGACCATTGTTTGTGCGACGGGATAGCGATCGACGTTGCCATGGCGACATACTTATTTAGTCACTTCAATAAAATTATATGGGCGAAATACTTTATATTATGGCAAAGCAACGATTGCCGGGACAGCTAGTAGATGTATAAAACATTACGTTGAATAATTCAAGCCAGTCCACACGGCGCGTTGCGTCAGCGTTGCGTCGACGCAGCGCTGCCGTTTGACGCATAGCCGGCCAAACGGGGGCTGCGTCATCGCAGCGTTCGCGTTATTACGAAGCAGTCTTAACGTCAACACCCCCTCCCGCTTCGTCTCGGGGGCTGCTGTCCGTCATGTGTGCGTTGCGACTTGCGACGACGCAGCGCGCCGTGTGAGCACTTTGGTTATTTGTATGTAAAACAACGCAGCGCTGCCTCGACGCCACGTTGACGCAACGCACCGTGTGGACTGGTTCTTACGTGACAACTGGCAACAAACAGCTTTTGATGACGTATCTAATAATAATAATAATAACCGATAAACCCTCATTCATAACCCTGCAAAATACTAAATATTTGCCGAATTGTTCGGTAATTTTGTCCATAGCATAGCATCAAAACTTATCAGGGTGCTTGGCCACAAGCCCGCTACCTTAGTAGGAAATCCCATAAAGGAGAATCTAAAAGATAAAAATATATTATAATAATAACTAGCGACCCGCCCCGGCGTCGCACGGGTGTAAAATATATAGCCACTGAAAAAATGATTAAAATCAATAGCCTATGATCCTTCACGTGGTCTACTTCTTATCTGTGCCAAATAACATAAAAATTGTTTCAGTAGTTCGCGAGATAAGCCTTTTCAAATAATTTTCCCCGTTTTTTACATTCTCCTATTAGTCTTAGCGTGATAAAATATAGCCTATAGCCTTCCTCGATAAATGGGCTATCTAACACTGAAAGAATTTTTCAAATCGGACCAGTAGTTCCTGAGATTAGCGCGTTCAAGTTAGCCCTTTCAAATAATTTTCCCCGTTTTTTCCACATTTTCCTCTATTTCTTCGCTCCTTTTAGTCTTAGCATGATAAAATATAGCCTATAACCATCCTCGATAAATGGGCTATCTAACACTGAAAGAATCATCAAAATCTGTTGCGTAGTTTTAAAGATCAAAGGGAACAAAGGGACATGAGGGAAAAAAAAGCGACTTTGTTTTATAATAAGTATAGATAATTTTATTCTCAGATTAATCCATAGTATTTTAAGTCATTACGTTGCAATACATATTATCAGAACTTATACAATATATTAAGCAAAAAATTATGTTATTAATCTTACGGTAAGTATACATTTCACATTAAATTTATTACATAGACTTATCCTATTTTAGTCGCATTAGGATTTTCATCCATTATCTTGAATGGGGCAGTCAAATCTTGCATATATCATTTGCAGGATGCTGTTGCTGCTCTCACGTAAGCGCTGACGCATAGACGCTACTTTTTTGCAAATAATCGCAAAAAAGTCGTCCGTAGGTGCTTTACAAAACATTGTAGAAGCACTACAGAAGCGAGGCAGCCGCAACAACACCCCTTTCCGACGCCGATGACGAAACCACAAGCTTTCGGTTTTTTTAACATAATAATATTGTATGTTAAAAGAACCGAAATGTTTTTTTAACATTATTAGCCAAAATATTAGAATGATCTTGAATTTATATCTCACTTACCTATTCGTAGTATCGTAACGCACTATAAGTATAGGTATATATTATTATGTGTCACCAATCACCATAACATGAAATTACTAACGTGCATAATATTTTTCCATAAGGTAAAGATCTAAGGATGTTTGTTATGCTCTTAAGGAAAAAATATTGTGTTTTTTATGGGTACGGAAGTTCAAGCTTTAGAATAACACATTAAAGGTTTATTTTGTAGTTAAGCATATATATTTTATATGCTATGCGTTTGGATACTCTCAGGCTTATAACCAGCTATAAAATATATTATTCTATGACACAATAATAACCTATTAAATTATACTTATGAGACATATAATTTAAAAGTTTAAAAGTAAGATAAAAATTAATAAAAGAATTAAATAATAATTACTTTGTAATTATTATTACAATTAAATCTTTTTTAACCGATTTCAAAAAAAAGGAGGTTATCAATTCGACGCGTATGTATGTAACATTTCCAGAACTGCCCAGTTTTTGTATATGTTAATCTATAAAATATAATTTACACAGAGCCAGTACTGGGTGCCAGTAAGACTGGCAGCCAGTATTGGCTTGGCATATGCTGCGTGTGAACAGTTTGGCCTGGCTTGAAAAACTGTTCACACGCGGCATATACCAAGCCAATACTGGCTGCCAGTCTTATTGGCAGCCAGCACTGGCTCTGTGTAAATTATACTTTACAGCTTCTGAACAAATGTGCCAAATTTCAAAAGTGTATGTATGTATGTATGTATGTATGTTTTTATGTTTGTGCACGCATATCTCCAGAACTACAAGTCCGATCTAAATGATTCTTTTTTTATTGTACTAGGTATTGTTCAACTTAGGGAATACTGCAAGTTTCATCAAAATCGGTTTAGTAGTTTTTGAGATAGGGAATTTTAATTCTCAATTAAGTACGTACAACTTTGAAGTCGGTTTTATCTTTTTAAAATACAGTTATTAAACAATATAGCCTTATTAGCTAGATGTCTACGTAGATGTGCTATTATATACATTATACCAACGATATCAACAATATATAGGTCAACTGACGTTTGAAACCATTCCATTAATTAAATAAACATTAAATGCGGTAACTGTCCTCGTTTATGTATAACATAATATTATAATGTTATCCGTACTAATATTATAAACTAGATGTCCCGCGCGGCTTCGCCCGCGTAAATTAGGAATTTCACGGAAACCGTACATTTTCCGTAAAAAATAGCCTATACCCCTTCAGTCTATTCTTCATGTGTGCCAAAGAGCATAAAAATTGCTCCAGAAAATAAGCAAATTTCATATAATTTTCCCCGTTTTTCTACATTTTCCTCTTTTTCTTCGCTTCTATTAGTCTTAGCGTGATAAAATATAGCGTTAGCCTTTCTCAATAAATGAGCTATCTAACACTGAAAGAATTTTTCAAATTGGATCTGCAGTTCCTGAGATTAGCGCATTCAAACAAACAAACAAACAAACTCGTCCGCTTTATAATAAATATTATTAAAATATAGATGCGTAAGTGTGTCTGTCAGTCTATTAGAGATCAACTACGATAACATGGCGCGTCCCTCCAAAATTCAAAACGTTTGAAGTGCGTTGTCAAAACGTTTGAAGTGGGTTGTCTTGCGCGGTCGGCTAGTTATGATTAGTTGACCAACAAATCTTGGTAATAAGTGACATTAACTGAAATATTACGTGTACTGTGATTGGTTGAATACTTACTTCATACAAACTCTTTCATAAGGATGTGACTACACACATTGAAACAGTCATTTGGAGGGGCACGCCATGCTATCGTAGTTGATCTTTACATGCCCATGGACCAATTATTGTGCTGACAATTGGCATGAGGATACTTTGATTCCCGGGAAAGGACATAATATTATGATACTTTTGTCTTGGAAAATGTGCGGTTCCCGCGATAAACGAATTTCGGTACAACGTAGTTCTTGGCATCAACTAGTATTAATAACAAAATTAATATTTTCAGGTCGAAAAAGAATAAGGTGGGAAAGAGAAAAGAGATGATTCGAGAGAGAAGACATGCTTGAGCACAGATGATGATGAAATGGTTAGTCCTGGGGACGCTGTTTCTTGTGAACCTGTACCGGGAGCCGACTCCTGTGATCAGGGTGAGGAGTGGGCTAGTGAGGGGGAGGATCAGCGAGGATGGAAGATACCACTTCTATTACGGCATACCGTATGGAACTGTCAATGATAGGAATAGATTTCAGGTGGGTTGACATTATGTTTTGAATGAAGGTTTTCGAGTTTGTAACTCAGGGACCTATCAGATAGAGAGCGGTGTTCTGCGTTCGCATTCTAAGTTCGAGCCGTCAGTCACACAGGAGCTATTTTGACGCGGTCAGAACACCCCCTGTTTATCTGGTGTGAGGATCTATACAGTAACGTAATACAACACAAAGTACGCAAAGCCGACCGCTTAAACGCTTGACCGCGTGACCGCTCTCTATCTGATAGGTCCCTAAAAGTACTGAAATGAGTAAATAACTCTCTAGTATGATGGTAGTTTAGGATCTGGATGAACTTATATGGATAAAATAAATACATTGATCTTAATAAAAAACATAGAAATAGCTCCCCGAACCTAAATCGTATGTTAATGTGATTTTAAGAGAGTTTTATGTTAAGTTTTAATTTGATTTAAAAAGGGAAAAATAAATTTTCATTACATATTTACAACTCGAGGTATTCATAAGATATTATCTTGCTTTTATATAAAACCTGGTCCTGAGATAATATTTTATATCCAATTAACTTTACAATTGCTCATAAACCGGCTTCGAATGAAAATTCCAATGCTTGCAACTGCGCGATAAACAAAAGAGCATATATTAATATTTTAAAGTTCTTATGTTTTTCACTGCGAGATATATAATAACTTTATAACCCTGCATCGCGCTAGCGAAGTTTCAGAGAACGGCAAAATATATACAACGTTTGAAATGACGTCAGTGGGCTTCGGTCTGACCGAGCATGCTATCTCGCTCGGTAGGAAAATCTTCCTTTTCGGCCGTCACTCACATCGTTAAAAGATTATCTTACATTGCAGGCTCCACTGCCTCCACCAGAGTGGGATGGAGTGTTGGACGCCGTCGACGAGACCACCAGATGTCCCCAGAAGCTGCTCATCGACTCCGTGATAGTCGGGAACGAGGACTGCCTGAAGCTCAACGTGTACACCCCAGCAGCCCGCAGTACCAAGCCCTACCCGGTCATGGTCTACATCCACGGGGGACTGTTCATAGACGGCTCAGTTTCCACCCTGTTGTATGGACCAGACTACTTCTTAGACCATGGTGTGATATACGTGGCTGTGAGCTACAGGCTAAACGTTGAAGGGTTCCTCTGTTTGGGCATCATGGAAGCTCCAGGTAACGCCGGGTTAAAAGATCAAATAGCTGCTCTGAGATGGGTGAAAGAGAACATCAGGGCCTTCGGAGGAGATCCGGACAGTGTGACTCTGTTTGGTGAGAGTGCTGGAGCGGTATCCACGTCCCATCTGACGCTCTCGCCGATAGCGAAGGGACTGTTTCATAGAACGATATTGCAAAGCGGCTCTAGTATAGTGCCCTGGGGAATCCAACATGACCCAATACGAACAGCAAGTGATCTCGCCAAAGAATTTGGGTATTCTGGCAAGGATCCGTACAAGATATATGAAACTTTATCTAATAGAACGACCAAAGAACTAATTTGGGGTATAAAGTATAAACAACATAAAAACTTCATCACAGCGGAGACGCTTTTTGTTCCTTGTGTTGAAAATGACATTCCTGGCGTGGAAGCTGTGCTCAAAAAGCATCCGATAGATATAATTCAAAGCGGTGAATACAATAAGTTACCGATGATAAGAGGTTTTAACGATAAGGAGGGTATTTACTTTGTAGCGAAAGATTTCGGTGTAAGCGTTAAAAATCCGGACCCGCACGGACTATTTCAGGCTGATCTCGAGTTTTCTACCGAGAGAAGCAGAAACGAGACAGCAGAGGAGCTGCTACAGCAGTACTTCACGAAGGACAACGACGAAAAGGTCATGGAGATGGTCGATCTATATTCGGATCTGCACGTGAAATTCCCACTCATTCTGGAATCTGAACTGTTTTCAAAGACGAATGATAAGCCGATGTATTTCTACGTGTTTACCTACGATGGGTTCTTCAACTTAGCTAAATATATATCTAAATTTATCTTCAGCGGTGGAGCGTCTCATGCAGATGAGCTGTTCTATCTTTTCAAGTCGTATGTCCTGTATAGGCTGCCTGTCCAGAACAATCAAATGCTTCAAAGAATGGTCACTATGTGGACGAACTTCGCCAAGTATAGGTAAGACTTCTTTATCATGTTTTTGTTAAATGTAAATTGTTTACCTTTCAACCTGTTACTTTATTAATTCGGACAACAACTTCCATTAGTAACATGCGTAATACTTTTTTTGCATGACATCATTATATTTCCTTTTAATTCTGAAAAGGAATATTTGAATTTAAAGACTGTATTTAATTAAAATGAAGTTTACGTATTTAACACTATATATTATCACAAAACAATGGTTATATAATATTTTATGAGACAAGATAATGTATAGTTATTATTCTGTAGGTGCTACATTTTGAACTGTTTTATTATACACTTCGTGTCACTTTAAAACCTTCCCTGGACTTCCACGAATATTTTAAGACTAAAATCAGCCCAATCCGTTTAGCCGTTTTCGAGTTTTAGCGCGACTAACACATTTGAAAATCCATTTTTATATATAAGATAAGAAGTTTAATTATGACCTTTAACAACAGCTCACTTAATATTTTATAATACTTACTAACAATTATTATTTTATCTAGCTAGTCTATATGACCTAGAACTGTATTTTTTTTAAATAATGATATAATTAGCGATATTTCCTTATTATTTAATATTTTTGGTATACTTTCAACTGGTTATGATAGATTTCCTTTTTGAATATAATATTATGTATTGCATGTAATTATACCTAACGGAACGCTAGGTATATTAACTTTATGATGTTAACACGTGCACTTCAAGTAAATAGACGTAAGGGTCAGCGTAAACCGAAATGCGTGACATGTTCTCTTAAAAATGCATGGTAATGAACTCTTACGTCAATGAATTAGCTATTCAAAATATAATTTTATTCTGTACACAAGAAGATAACATGTTGATAAAGTTCATATTGCTTTGAACTTATCGCTGCATCTCAAGACAGTTCGCAGCGTAGTGCGGTGGATCGACCTATTATATTATAATATTAGACCTATTATAATAGGTCTACCAGAATTTGGTGACAAAAGTGGGAAAATAAATTGACTCTAGTAATTCCGGGGTAGTTGCAATAAAACATTTTGATCCTTTCTTTTTCTTTTGTGTGTTAAACATGCATTTGCATGTTATATTTATAAAAATTTATCCAATGATCAAGGATATTTTTTAAAAATCTGCTATCAAAAATTGCCATCAGATTCTGGTAGAATTATGTGCTGTCTTATTTTGTCATCGTTTTCACATACTGCTGTGCTGCGCCTTGTCTCGTCTCATTGCGGTGTGAATTGTCTCTATCAATTCATAGTAATATTATAAATCCGAAAGTGTTACATATATCTGCCAGCTAGATAGTCGTATGTTACTTCACGCCCAAACCGCAGAACTTTACTGAAATTCGCCATGGAAATACTTCAAAGTATTTCCATGGCGAATTTCAGTAAAGCATGGAAAGGACATAAGATAGTTTTTATCCCGGAAAAATGTACGGTTCCCGCAAGATAAACAAATTTTGGCGCAACGGAGTTGCGGGTCATCTAGTAAAATATAAAGCAGCGTCCACAGTTTGATGTTTTATTTTAGTGCCTATTATTTTGTTAAATGCATCGCCTAGTCAAACTATCTTTTGGTATGACCTGACCTTTATAATGATATGTATCTAACCTTGAAATAACAAGACCAATTACTATATAACATGTTAATTAGCATTGCGACATAATTACCATAAAATGCTTTAATTGTATTATAACTACTATTATACATATTTTAGTGCAGGGGTCACCAAATGGCGGACCGCGGTCCGCATCCGGACCGCCGACCCATTGTGTGCGGACTAGGGTTGCAAAATTACGTTATTTTACTGAAAACGCTGGTAAAATAGGCGTATTTTACGGTAATTTATATAAATTACAGTAAAATTACCGGCTAAGTATGTATGCAGATTTGCAGATTGGTGATATCACGGCGGGCGGGGCGAGCGTGTTGCAGTTGCAACTTGCAACTTGCGTATTGCGTGCGCTACACACGGTGCGACGTTGCAGTATCCCTAAGTAGTCTGTGGACGTTGCCGATTAGTGCTGTTTGCCATAGTATTTATCGTTGTTGCGACTTTTTGGCAGTTGACGACACTCGACAGAGCAATACAGCAAGCCAGCGCGGCAGGCCGGCAGTTATGTCATTTTGACTGGCTGCACTAGACTTTTTTTTTTTTTTTTTTTTAAACGGGCTTTGGCCCACCACACATTCCCACCACTGTATCTCCTGTGTCGCCAGGATCGACAGCGGTATCCACTAGACTTGCAGTATGTAACCTATTTATATCCCAATTATTAAAGAAAATTATGCCACGAAATCAAAGTTTTTACCCAATTATACCGTAATTTACCGTAAAATATAATATTTTACGTAAAATATCGCAATTTACCGAATTTTACGAAAGTAATTTTACCGCTTGACATCCCTAGTGCGGACCCAGCATTTTCGAACATGAACTTTGTTAAAAATAAATTTCGGTCTCGACATACTGATGGACATCTCTAGGATTTATTGTCTAAAATAGCTTGCACCAATATTTTACTCCAAATTTCAGAGAGATAATTAGCAATAAAAACTGACACTTCTCATTGAAAAGGTAAATAAATACTTTTGTAAATTCTGCAATTACCTTTGTTTAAATTTTTTTATGTGCGGACCGCGAAGGTCGTTTCATTTCTTAATATGGACCCCGAGAGAAACTAATTGGTGACCCCTGTTTTAGTGCTTTAGTTACTGTCGAAACTTTTACGAATGATGATATTAATATAACTAAAGTAGATTTAATACAAAGAACAAAAGCTATGTCCACACTATGCGCTTTCGTCTTTAATTTTCGTCATCTTCTTTGTTTTCAACTTTCGTTTGGCACTTTCAATAATTGAATGCGTTAGCGAACGCAACGCCAACATTATCATTTTTGTTCAGTTGCAGTGTCTGTCAGCTTTGTAACGTGTGCGACGAGAACGTGAGTGGATATGTGCGGATTATTTGGTCATAAGAAATTCCAGAAAAAAGAACAAAGCGAAAGTTTTGGATACGGTCAGAGCGCATGCGTCGCGGGCATGCCTCACGTAAGCTGTTGACTGTTGATTGCGTCATAACGCATGCCCTTGATGAACAAAAAAAGGCACAGTGTGGACAAAGCTAATAAGTAATTTTACGTATTGTCTTTCATGGGTTTATTTTTGGCTTTACGTTGGGCTTTTATAAATAACCATGATTGGGGTGTTTTTATCTTTACATGTAGGTATCTAAGGCTACGTCGATCATGAGCAATCATAAACGAATGTCCCCTTTAAACGTTTGCTTTTGTTGGTCTAACATGAAGAAGTCGAATTAAGAACTATTATTATCTTTCAGTGACCCGACTCCTACAAAATCAGCTCTCCTGCCGTTCCGTTGGCGGCCGAGCCGGGCATCGAACCCCACGGCTCTCGTCATGGGCAGCGAGCTAACCACTGCGCCCATGGGGGACGACGCCCGAGTGGGGTTCTGGAATCGAACCTACACCAAATATAGGCGACGCCACTATGGGTTCGAGAACCATACGTTTGTGATACCAAATATAAATTGTTAGATTTAGTTAATCTGGGTTATTGGTAATCATTTGTTAGCCGACCCCTAGACGAGCATTTTTATTGTCAATATCACGCTTCAATTTTATTGAACAGTTTGTTTGACAATTAGATTGAAAGCGAGCAATGTTCAATATCAACCCTAGATGGTCAATAATGTTACGCAGTACGTGATATTGACAATAAAATTGCTCGTCTAGGGGCCGGCTTGGAGTATCATAAATGCTCTCTCTTCCCTTTATTAACTATATACAGCAGATGACAAAGATATAAAAAGGCAACTACCTCATTAAAAAACATGGACCAGTATTTCATGTACCTTATATAATTTCTAGCTTTATCTTTCTCGAAGCGATAAAAATAAAGCAGAACGTGTACACAAAGGAAAGAGATGACATGATATTCAATTATGTACTAACTTTTATCTAACTCAGATTTGGGCAAGTATTAGTAGTAAATATTTATTGTTTGTTATATTATTTGTATGAAATGTTTTCATGCCATAATATTTAACGTAATCTAATAAAAATGTGATTTGTTGGAATCCAATATTTTCGTCCTAACTCATATGAAAATATGAGTCAAACTACTTCGCTCACACAAGAATAAATTCAAAATTAATTATTATTTTTAACAAAAAATTAAAACCGACTTCCAAGGTAAAAACAATATTAATAGCATCCTTATAATATGAACTAAAAAGTATTAAATAATTTTTCCTATCTAATATGTAGTGCCTTTTCCCGAATTCGGCTAAACCTCAACTATTTCTGTACTCATTGGTCATTTAAGGTCCCTAAAATCTACCGGTCTTGACTCTTGCCACAAAAAATCTAAACATCTATTGAACAGTTGTTTTGAGACCATTTTGTACTGAATTTTTCTCTAATCAACTGTTCAACAGGTGTTTAAATCTTTTGTAGTAAGACCGTATATATCTCAATAAATATTAATTTATATTGACGTCAATGACTCTAAAATCAATAACAAACTATATATCTGTATGTTAATTCCGAACATGTGCGAGTAACATTTGGAGTGTAAAAGTTTGGTGCCTCCGGGCTAGGAACTTACCACTCAGAGTTGCTAGAGCAGAGTTTTGACTATGTCGGCTGGATTTTTGTGATGTTATTATGTTTTTCAATGGGATAAGAGCAGTGTAAAAAGATTAATATATTGCATACTTATAAAATATTGTTGCGAAAATGTGGAGACAAGGGAAGTAAAAAATATAGGTAGTTTTTATTTCAAATAAGGTACAAAACAATAAGTTTAATAGATATAACACATCTGAAAATGAATGTGCCTTAATTTTTACAGAGCAAAAACCTCAAAGTAAAGTATTGTTATGTTACTTTCAAAGTTATTTCCACTGCACCATATTTTTGCTCAAATAAAGAATTGTCAAGGACATAATATTATTATAATACTTTTTATAACTTAAATAGGTATAGTTCCTTCGGGATTCTATTTGCAAACGAAGTCGCGGGGCTCGCTAGTAAAATATTAGGTACTAGCTGTTGTCCGCGACTTCGTCCGCGTGGACTTCAGTTTATAGCGCGCGATGTCAACAAAATCGGTGTCAAAAGCTTTTATATAAAAAAAGACTCTGGTACCCCCATCAAGCACCCAAAAACAGCTGTGCACATAACTTATTTCATATTTTTTTTTATTAAACTTTATTTATATCAAATTTCAAAGTTTATATTTTAGCCCCCCAATTACACAAATTTACACTTAAACTATTTATCATTGATAGATTGGTTTAAAGTTACGTAGTACGTAGTGCAGTGGCATAGAATATAAAGTACTGAGTTATTTAATAACGAAAATAAGATATAACAATCGAAAAAATCGAAAGCTTAGTGTACGATGATACCACTTCTTATAGAAAGACGTTTGAGCAAGCGTCAGCGCGATGTAGGAGACGGCAAGGCGCCATCTATTATGAATTTTTGGAACTAACTTAATTTGAACAAATTTACGCATTTTCACCCCCTGACAACCCTTTTTCCCAGTTAAAAAGTAACCTTTGTCCTTTCTCAGGCTTTAGACTATCTGTGTACAAAATTTCATTACAATCGGTTCGGTAGTTTTGGCGTGAAAGTGAGACAGACAGACAGACAGACAGAGATACTTTCGCATTTATAATATTAGTATAGATAGCGGGGAGCAACAGATAAAGCGTAATTATGTCCGGACTAATCCCGGTAATGGAGAAAAATGTCCGGGTAATTGTTATAAAGCGGCCGGACATGCTAATGTCCGCCCTCCCATCGCGCCCCCCGGGAGGGACTAGTTTAAAATGCTAACGACTAGGGCTTTTGGACGGTCATAGAAATTAGGATTAAGTAGGCCTAACATTAACACAAAGGAGTTGTAGGGGTTTATAATTATTATTCATTATACAGTGATAGAGCAATATTCATTAGTTGCTAGGATTAGTTGCTATTGCTATAAAATAAGGCGCTATTAAAATTTAATAGCTATACGTAACGCAAAGAAAATCGTTTTTGAGTTGAGAAAACAAAACTTTATTCACAATAACGAGCCACAAAATTACATACAAATTCTGACATTTTGTATTATAAAGTTTTGTGACTCGATTTGCTGATTTTACTTTTTATGCTATGAAATTACAAACGAAAACAAGTTATGTGGATTATGGATAACAACTAATTTTAAGTTTTTAGTTGTTGTCGATAGGGAAGTAAATACAATAAACATTTACTATAACTTTATTCCCTTTGTATATTCAGTACAAGGCACATAGCCTCTTTCTCCATAATCACATAGCATCTCCAAGAAGAATCCCCCTCGATGCTGCGGACGGGGCTCCTCCAGAACACTGAAGGTCTCGTCCAGCACCATGACATTGGAGGAGTTGGTAGTTGCTGCTGGCCATGGGACAGGATGATATCTCGTTATTTTGGGAGTAGGATTCCTGAAAGAACAATATCAAATCCATACTGATGATATTATAAATGCGAAAGTGTGTCTGTCTGTCCGTCTGTGTGTTAATTACCGCTTCACACTCAAACCACAGACCAATTTTGCTGTTTAGCAGGAAATACTTTGAGTCCCGGGAATGGACATAGATAGTTTTTATCCCAGAAAATGTACGGTTCCCACGCGGCAAAAGAATTTTGGCGCAACGGAGTTGCGGGCATTATTTAGTCAATTAAAAATGACTTTTGAATTTTGTTAGTCGCGCTAAAATTCGAAAACGGTTGATTTAACAAATTTTAGTGGACGTGAAATGTTTGTGGACGTCCAGAGGAGGTTTATATTGGAAGGGAAGTGGTACGAAGTTCACCGGGTCATCTAGCAATTTTTTAAAATTTTGTTGCTAAATGTTGCGCGACTTGAACTTTACATTTTCCGGGATGCAGGATTCTCATACCAAATTTCACAAAATCGATTCAACGATCAAGAGGCAACAGACTTCACAACAGACAAATTCGCACTCACAATAATCCATACTTCCATACTAATATTATAAATGCGAAAGTGTGTCTGTCTGTCTGTCTGTCTGTCTGTTACCTCTTCACGCCCGAACCGCTGAACCGATTTGGCTGAAATTTGGTATGGAGATACTTTGAGTCCCAGGAAAGGACATAGGATACTTTTCATCCCGGAAAAATGTACAGTTCCCGCGTGATAAACGAATTTTGGTGCAACGGAGTTGCGGGCGTCATCTAGTAATATTATATAATAAGTGTGCAACTATCAAACAATACGAGTATTACTATCTAATTGGCGACAAAAATACGTACCCATATTTAACAAAATTCTCTATCATTGTGTTGTACTTGTAAGCGAAGATGGCGTCTCTATCCGAGAGCCTTATATCGATACCTGCAGGCTTGAACATGTAGAACACGTCGTCAGAATGAGTGGACTTATTCAGGTTAACTCCAGAAAGATCTTTCCCAAAATTCCGGTCACCGATGTAGGAGAATACATAGTTATATACTGGTGAGTCAGATGCTTTAGCCAGAAGCTTGGAATAAGCATCAGTAGCCCCATATGCTATCCAGTCAGAATAAAATCGAATAAGATTAAGTTTACTTTTTCTATAATCTATAGTTTTATTCCCAAAGTAATGTTTGCGTATTTTTTCAGAAACTTTACGTTTGAACTTCTTTGTTGGTGTCGAAAATACTGATGGCAGATGATCCATAAAATTGTCATTTAGATCTTTAGTAATACCTCCTATGAGGGCATAAAAGAACATACCTTCTAGATCAGTATAACCCATCATTACAGGAACTTTGTTAAAGTTGCCCGATTTTAGTATACTAATGGGTGTATCAGAGAAAAATGGCTCTGTATTATTCACATCTACACATGGAGTATATCTGAAGTATCTTGGATCTGCTGATGATCCCATTGTAGCTCTCGTGAGCGTTTCTAAAGCAGCTTCTTCGAGTACATTGTAAATATCATTTTCTGTAAAAGCTGAAGCTATTTTATTAGCATCTTCTTTGGTAGTTCTATCTGATTCTAAGTTAAACGCCCAAGTTGAAAAGGCTGTCCCGCTCATGAGTATAGCCTTATGAAAGAGACCGCTACTGACTTTAGATAGCAAATGCATAGAAGCCAAGCTGCCTCCAGCGCTTTGGCCGCATATAGTCACATTGTCAGGATCACCACCAAATGCTTCTATATTCTGCTGCACCCATTTCAAAGCGGCTACTTGGTCTCTCAACCCTATGTTCGATACATCATTGGTGCACAGAAATCCAAGCACTCCCAATCTATAATTCACAGCAACGACTATGACACCATTAGAGTTTAGGAGTAATGGATGGTATACATTTTTCCCTCCATGCCAGAAGGCTCCACCATGGAAGTAGACTATCACGGGCATCTTCTTTCCTTTTTCTGGTACATGCACGTCGAGGTACAAGCAGTCTTCTCTGCCGATTAAGACTGTGAGCATCTGGGGACATCTTATCAACTGGTTTATAGCATACATAGTCCCTTTCCATTTAAGCGGTGGTTGCGGATACTGAAAATAATAAGGTTTAAATCTATACTAATATTATAAAGCGGAAGAGTTTGTTAGTTTGTTTGTTTGAACACGCTAGTCTCAGGAACTACTAGTCCGATTAGAAAAATTCTTTCAGTGTTAGATAGTTCATTTATCGAGGAAGGCAATAGGCTATATTTTATTACGCTAAGATTAATAAGAGCGAAGAAAAATAGGAAAATGTGGAAAAAACGGGGGGAAATTATTTAAAAGGGCTTATTTGAACGCGCTAATCTCAGGAACTACTGGTCCGATTTACAAAATTCTTTCAGTGTTAGCCTATTTATCGAGAAAGGCTATAAGCTATATTTTATTACGCTAAGAGTAATAGGAGCAAAGAAATAGAGGAAAATGTGAAAAAAACGGGGAAATTATTTGAAAGGGCTTATTTGAACGCGCTAATCTCAGGAACTACTGGTTCGATTTCAAAAATTCTTTCAGTGTTACATAGACCATTTACCGAGAAAGGCTACAGGCTATATTTTATCACGCTAAGATAATTAGGAGCGAAGAAATAGAGGAAAAAGTGAAAAAAAACGGGGAAAATTATTTGAAAGGGCTTATCTTACGAACTACTAGAGCAATTTTACTGTTATTTGTGTCAGATAGGAAGTAGATCACGTGAAGGATCATAGGCTATTTTTGTGGACTAATTTGTCTGTAAAATATCTCATTTACGCGGGTGAAGCCGCGCGGAACGTATAATAATAAAAATGAATCCATATACTTCCCTTGGTTACGACGTCACGCGTAAACAGCTGGACCGATTTTGCTGAAATTTGGTATATGTAGATCATATATGTACTTTGAGTCCCGGAAAAGGACACAGGATACATTTTGTCCCGGAAAAATGTACGGTTACAAAATGTAACTTTGTGATTTGCGCGTAAACTATTCAATCAATGTACGGGAACAACTATAAACTGAAGTCCACGTGGACGAAGTCGCGGGCAACAGCTAGTTAATAATAAATTTTCAAGATTACATGATTAGTTATGTATGTTTTTTATTAAACAGCTAAATGTTAACAGCTTTATGGTTAACTCGTCGGTATCTATTATCTAAATTAAAGGACTGCAAATCTTTTTAAAACATTATAATTTAAGCTAGATACATAGCAAGGTCTTAAAAAACAATTGTTATTTTTATACCTTATTATTTTACAATCCTTTTGCAGCGACGTGTAGCAATAAGTCATTGATTTTAAAAACATTTTTAGGCACTAATTGCTGATAACTTACTGCAATTCAACGACTATAATTACCTGGAACCTCCTAGCCGTGGCGTAGGGTATGCTGTAGTAATGTCTCTGACCGCTCTCCCCCCGCAAACCCCGCACTTTCCCCTGAAGAAGCTCCAATTCGGGAGTCAATATTTGACCACTCACTAAACTGAACATGAGGAGATATGCCACTGTAAGCAACATTGTCTTTAGACTGGGGTCATGAATTGTTGCTTTTTAACCGACTTCCAAGGAGGAGGTTATATGTTCGGCTGTGGATATATATTTTTTTATTTTTATTCTTGTATGTTCAACGATTACTCCGCCGTTTGTGAACCGATTTTCAAATTTTTTCTTTTGTTGTATAGGGTTCAACTCCAATTTGGTACCATGTTCACAAAAGTGGTGATCTGATGATGGGATCCATGAGTAATCGAGGGAACTCCACAAAATTTATATGGAAACATATAGTGATTTTGATTTTATGCGAAGGATCCTAGGATCCTACCATAGCATGGCATATGCTACCAAAAAGTAAGATTTTACACCAAGGCATGCTATGGTTCCGAAGATACTAAGAGAACTCCGGATTCCTTATAGATACAAGTTTGGGACTTTCGGCGATGTTTTAAGAACTGAAAGCATATGCTACTATGCAAATTACATTCATCATCATCATAATCATTATCATAATTATCAGTACCTTCACACGATGCATCGTTATGAGTTACGACCCTATTATTGGTACTTTTCATAGTATTTTCGATCGAGACTCGAGTTTGTCGAGTGATTTCGAAAATTGTATCAATGTTGTTACAAAGTAAATGATTTAAACTTGCTGTTATGGGTACCAAGTTGGTTTCGAGCCTTCAAACTGGCTCGATGCGAGCCTTCGAGCTGTGAGTTTTGCGGTCCACACAGTAGTTTTTGCTCGACGTCGAGTAAAACTATCGAGCAAAACTGTATGTGAGTACTTAGCACAGGGATATATGCTTGGAGTTCTTTAAGAAATGTTAAAGTGGTAGTGAACTCAGATACTTAATAAGTTTTCATATGAAAGTTTGGGGGTTTCATCGTTGTTTTAAGAACTGAAAGTATGCCATTATGCAAATTCTATTCATGATAATTCAGTAATAATATTATAGTAAATAAGTAATAAATAACGACGTGTTATAGTAGCCATTTCATGACAGGTCTGTATATTTATAGTAGGGTATGGCTCATGGCTTTTGAGACATAGCATAAAACTTTTTTGAAAACTGCCTGAGTATAGTAGTTGTGATATCATGCCTAAATCCTATATATCTACAACTGACAGCTTATGTTTACCGATAAATAACTAAAAAGAGTGAAATTATTATTTTTGACAAAAAATTAAAACCGACTTCCAAGGTAAAAACAATAATTATTAATATGAACTAAAAAGTATTAAATAATTCTTACTCATTCTTAGTGCCTCTTTCAGAATTCATCTAAATTTCAACTACTTCTGTACATACTATAGCTTCATTACTTTGAAGTCGGTACCAGTCCCAAAAGTTTCATATATTCTGACATTGACTGATTAACTCACGATTAAATTAGCTGGTACCGACTTCAAAATAATGAAGCTATAGTATGTACAGAAGTACTTGAAATTTAGACGAATTCTGAAAGAGGCACTAAGAAAGAGTAAGAATTATTTAATACTTTTTAGTTCATATTAATACTTATTGTTTTTTACCTTGGAAGTCGGTTTTAGTTTTTTGTTAAAAATAATAATGTTTATATCGTTTGTTTGGCATGATCCCGCGGCCTTAGTTGTTAGCTCCAGGATTGTGGCGCCAATTAGTCCGACACAAATCGTATTTTATGCTTTCGCAAACTTGCTGTCATCGTTACAACTTAACCCATTTTCATCACTACTACTCCAAAACTATATGGTTTTTGGATATAAGCAGGTTGATTCTTAAATTATGATATCAGTCACAGATCACAAAATTGACATAACTTGAGCCCTACAAACTATTTTGAACTTTAATACTCTCACACACACACACACTTGACTAAGTTTTTCCACACAATACAACACAGGTCCGTCAGACAATGTGTGTACCACTGAGGCTGGATGTAAACAGCAGTGGAGATGTAAAATTAGCACAGACGTGAAAGCCTAGCTGCTGTCGTTAGCGTTTCGCAATGTGACATTTTGCCCTACGACACGACATGATATTTCATCAGTCGATTTTGCAATGTACAGAAAACCTAATGAATTCATGGTAAAATTAATGCGAAAATATTTCTCTATGTTACCTGTTACCGTTTCAAGCCCAAACCGGTGGGCTGATTTTGTTGAAAGGTATGGATGTACTCGGAGTCCGGGAAAGGACATATTTGTTTATTTATTTAGGATACTTTTTATGCCAGAAAAACATATCCGCGCGATAAACGAATTTTCGCGCAACGGAGTTCGGGCGTCATCAAGTGTTTTATAAAAATGATTTTGTACTTATTTTGAATACATAGTTTCGTTGGTATCGATTCATGCAGGGATTGTCCACATAGAACATAATAAATAACGCGTTGTTTTAACAAATGTATCCAAATTCAACAATCGCGTATACTTTTTTGAATGTCGTACTACTTAATCATAAGTTTTAAATGTACTTTACAAAAGTATACGTTATAAAAATGTCACCAATATTGTGGTAGTCGAAATCGTATCCTGCAACATGTCGTGTCTCGTATCGGATGATATAAAGTAGTTTACGCTACACTTCACACAAGTGGCGACCACTGAGTGGAAACACGCAAGCAAACAGCATTGCCAGCAATATTTAGGTAAAGGGCACTGACAAACAGCTGCGGATGTGATGGAGCTATATCTCTTTGCTTAACTACGCTCTATTTAAAGGCTCCACGTTGTAGAAAAACCATGATTGTGATATTGCGAAGCTGTATCATGCAAAATGGAGGCCGATCACGGACATTATACACGAATATTGTATTGTATCTTCACATGATTGGAATCACGGCTTACATTCATAGTTCATACAGAACGCCAAAATTGGTATGAAATTACGCTACGCTTACTTATAAGGTAGTTTACAAAGCGCCTGTAGAAAATATAAAGTTAACAAAAATGTAATACGACTATTTAACGAACGTTGTATTAACGATCGTGTTTACACAGATTTATTTTCTGTAATTTCGACAGTGTGCGCTTCATTTACAAAGTTAATACAAACATGTTTATTATTTACTTGAAAATACATATCCGGTAGTAAAAACTGCAGACTCGAGCAAACAGCTCGTATGAAATAATATAGCGCCGCCCGCGGCCATCGCAAATATCAGATCAAATATGAAAACTACAGTCCGACAGAATATTGAGTGGACTGAAATAAACATTGCTTTGCCGCGATAGACATCGGTGTAAAAAAGAGCGTCAGAGGTAGGTTTAAAAGTGGGTGACAAAATAGGTTTTACGAATGCTCGTGAGGCTTAATCCACTGAGAAAAGGCTATCAGGTACTAAAATTTTTAAAGACTTTTAGTACTTTCAGAAACTAAAAAAGTAAAGCTGTGCCTGGCACTATTTTAAAGCAATAAAGTTATATCACTTGCTATACGACCAAATAAGGGGCGTGCTTTTAAACATGTTCAAAGGTTAGATCTTCTAAGGATTCTAAGGATTAAGCCAATTGTCATAACTCATAATATTATATTTGATGTTAGTCAGTCCGAGAAATTACACAGCGAACTTTAAACACAGCATAAGCATTGTTTCACTCCGGTTTTTTATAAGGATGTGGTATTTTCAGCCCGTTCGTGCCGCAGCATCTCCCGTTTAAAGGTGATTCGATAGCCGCGTGGTGTTTTCGTTCAATTTGTCGCCGCCCGCCCCGAGCGCTAACACAACACTATTAGAATAACACAGACGGAGATACGGGAAATTTATACAGTTCTTTTTTTCACGACCAGGGGAAATGAACCAAGAAACGAGGAAATCGGAATTCGAGGAATCGAAATTCGATGTAGGAGGAATACTTGTAAATTGTTGCTCTATTGGTGATGAGTTAACTCATTTTTTTGGTGTGAAGCGTCCATAGATGTTATAGGTATTTGTCCGGAAATACTGCTGGCAACGGTTCGTTCCTTTTTCGTTCGTTTCCTTCACTGTAAAACTTTTTTTACAGTGCGCGGCAGAAAGTTACGCGAAACGCACGGTGGAAGACTGCCACTCATCAAGGTGATGAGGATGGTATATTTTTCTCGAACGATGGCAGAAAGTTGCAGGAGGTATGATTGGTTTGAAATTATGAATGATTCCTCGGAGCACTCCCCGTATACAACCGATAGAATAGAGGATGCAGAGTGATGCTACATCTCGGCGTAATTCCAAGGGGTCCAAGCTGTTTGAAACACTATGGCAGTCAACAATCCGAGCGGCCCTTCGTTGGATACGATGCAGAGGGAGTAGTTGGTATTTTACATTTGCGTTTTTGATTCTTAATGTGGGGTACCGAGACCCTAAGCACTTCTAGGGCCCCAGCAACTAATAGCTTAAGAACTTTTAGGGCTCCAGTAACTAATTAGCGAAACACAACGTAGTATTTCTTGCTACATTTCCTGTGACTAGGCCACGCGTACTGATTTTCCGGTAAGTAATAAGTTAAAGATTTCAATGCGGAAGAATGTACGGTAAACAGGCGATAGAATAGAAACTACGTTACCGTAAAGTATCAGATAATATCTAAGACTATGTACCACTTCACTCCATTAGGTTAGGTTAGGTGAGGCTTAAAAAATATTTACACAGCGAATATAAAACAAGCTCTGCTTGTCTTCGTCTGGCACATTGGAAAAGTCACAAGACAGACAAAGGCACCGGACCTTAAGACGCTGATAACTGCCAATGACCTTGAGAATTCGCATATCTCGCATCACTCTCGCACCACTGTCGATTTTCATGAGAGAGAGACAGAGATGTGAAATGTTCACTAGGTAGCGTGGATACATTTTTCGTTTGTAAGAGGAAAAAATAAATATTATGAGAAGTCTAGATGTCAGAACCGAAAATTGAATTGAAAATTGAATTGATTGTTTTTGTCACAATTATTATTGGCAACAGTCAAACACATTAAACTCCGATATTAACTTAGCTTTAGCTTAGGAGTCACAATTATTAACCTTATTTCCGTGGTGCTCCCCCTTAAGTTCTTTGACTTTCGGTCATTGCAACTTTGTGCTGTCTCCCGCTTTTATGGAGAGGGAAATTGGAATCTTCCTACTCCTCCTATTTCCTTCTGATTAATTTCGTTGTGGGTCCCAAGACAGATTTAGCATGTCCCTCGGGCTCCCTGAGATCATATCAAAGGGTTTTCGTGGTTGGATAGCGCTGTCGATCCTGGCGATACAGGAGATACAGTGGTGGGAATGTGTGGAGGGCCAAAACCCGTTAAAAAAAAAAAAAACCGAAAATTGAATCTTACAAGGATTGGATTTTTGTAAAAGGTATCAAAAAAACAAATTTTTAAAGCATAGCTTAGTATATTATTTTAGTTAGAACTGTTTTAAGTTCCTGGAAGACGTGACTTTGGTATTTTTTTTCATCCAGTAGGAGTACATTATTTTATTACTTAAAATAAAGAAGCTTTTCCAAATATAATAAAAAATCACATATATATTTTTGTGCCAATCAATGATATACATACGTCTAGAAAACTGCACAAAGATGTGGAATTGGCAGTTGTCTTTGCCTTAAATAGTTATACGCTGGGATATTTACCCAGCGCATAACTATTTAAGGTATTATTAGTAAGGGGAATAGTGTGTGACAAACACAGTTCTTTTATCAGAGTAACTATTGTATAACATACAACCTTGACTTTAATATTATAGTTTCATTGTTATATACAAGAGATTATTGACTTCTAACTACGTGAGAGGTCGAAAAACTCATTAAAATGATTCATATAATAATAATCCTCGTTTAGGATCAGCAGAAACGAGCGACGAAATTTGTAGTCGCGATCGCACGCTGACAGTAGCTAGTTTGCGCCAAATCTATAGTCGTATTAGGTAGAATAGCAAATTGATATTACTATAGATTTCATTACTGAGGTCATTTTTAACTGCTAAAAATGGGGCCCCAGAAGCATTTAATAATATTTAACTTAAGTTCAATGAGTAGTTTGACTGAAAATGTATGAAGTGTATTGTATGTCAAAATCTTCATTAAATTAAATAATCATTAAATGTCCTTCAAAGAGGCCGTTAGTGTGATATTGTGATAATATAGATACTACCTACGCTACAACTTTTTTATATAAAACTTGTGAAAAAAAAATAACTATGAGGAAATGATTTATTCAACGTATCGACTCGGCCTTCACTGACGTAACTTCATTGATTACGAAGTCTAAAGGTGGCTTCAGACTCATCACGTTAACGCTGCGCTAACGCTCACCGTATATTACAATACGTGTACGACTTGCACAGTCGAAGATAGATACTGAAAAGTGAAATATAATTATATTTTTTTAAAGTTATTAATAAAAGCTTTTGGAAACATCGTACGAGTCGACTCTACCTTTAATTAGAAGTACCTATGTTATTATCATCTATAATAAATTTGTTATTTGTACCACAATCAAAGTGCAAAAGGTTTAGGCCGATTGACTGGTAGTGGGATCAATACCTCGTTAGCAACTTCAAATTATAATATTTTTGGTGTTTTCATAATTTTCCTCCCGTGCCTCTCTGTATCTATACCGAAGCATGTTAAAAATAATTTAAGAGTTTAAGACAGATGAAAATCTATACCATGAACATTATTTCACGCGAACGAATCCTCGAAAAATAACACTACTATAACTACTATCTTTAAATTTTAATGCAGGATCAAAGTAGCCAGTAGCCTTGACTCATATTGAGGACGATTATGCCGCAGCGGCGCCGCCGGCAGTGTGACGTAACCTTCACAGCACTTTAGTTACGACAGTCGCTAGTCGGTGTGCATACACGGGGAACGATGGAGTGATATAACGCTTTAAATAATAGTTAAGTAGACTTATTAATTTAATTTATTGGTTAATAAAGTAAAATAATTAGGTACAGGTTTTAGTGAAGTTACCAATAAAGTGAATTTAGTGTAGTGTGTGAGTTCCTTTAAGTCATGAACAGCTGATTATGTGACAGGACTAGTGACACAAATTATAATGGTTTTACTAATCTCACGATCAAATTCTAGTGGACTTACTAATGTCACGATCAAATTCTAGTAGACTACTAAACTCATAATCATATTCTAGTAAACTCACTAAACTTACGATCAAATTTACTAACCCTTAACTATCGAACAAACTCCTGTGGGCCATTAAAGATTAAATTAAAGTGAATTTACTAAACTCGCGATCAAATTCTTGCGAACTACCAAACTCATGATCAAATTTTAGTGGTCTCACTAAACTCACTACCAAATTTTAGTGGTCCCACTAAACTCACTACCAAATTTTAGTGGTCCCACTAAACTCGCACTCTAGTGATTAGTGGTTATGTGTGATGAAGCGTCAGTGGTTAGTGCTGTGGTCGCTATGGGCGATGCGGCTGGCGCGGCAGCCGTCGCCGGTGGTGCGGGTGTCAGGGGGGGCGCTGCGGGGGGAGGTGGTGCCCGACGGCTCGCATGTGCGGTACCTCAACGTGCCCTATGCGACGTACCCTGAGCTGAGATTTCAGGTAATGATTGCCAGCTTTATGCCAACGACACTTTCATAGAAATTCAGAGGTAACATAATGAGTTATAACTCTTATTGGTATTAACTCTTTTTTTTTAATGAAAGAAGGGGGCAAACGAGCAAACGAGTCACCTGATGGAAAGCAACTTCCGTCGCCCATGGACACTCGCAGCATCAGAAGAGCTGCAGGTGCGTTGCCAGCCTTTTAAGAGGGAATAGGGTAATAGGGGAGGGTAGGGATGGGAAGGGAATGGAATAGGGGATGGTAGGGAAGGGAATAGGGTAGGGGATTGGGCCTCCGGTAAACTCACCCACTCGGCGAAACACAGCGCAAGCGCTGTTTCACGCCGATTTTCTGTGAGAACTTGGTATTTCTCCGGTCGAACCGGCCCATTCGTGCCGAAGCATGGCTCTTCCACGTATAACATCTTAAAGCTCTTGGAAGAGATATTCGCCTTCAGATTGATTTGATGCAGTAAGGCATCTAGTTTTACCAATCAAAATATAAATATTCTGTTCATGAAGCATAGTACAAACTACGAGATAAATTTCATACTTTTGACGTTGTACTTTAGACCTTAGAGATCTTATGACCAAAAAGTTCGGATTACACAAAGCTTTTCACATGTCAAAATAAGTAACAGTCCTTATGTGGATAGCATATAAGGATCCTGTCAAAAGTAAAATAACTGTGAATGTAAAAAGATACAGTTATCAGTGATAACTTATCAGTTATCACTCAATATGTTGAGGTGAGGACAGGTTCATTGTTTGGACGTAGGTTTTCGTTAATTATGTATGAATGTATGAATTCGATTTAAGTGTCAAAGATCAGTTTAATGTCCTCGATTTGTAGGTGTTTTTGTAAATAATGTAAGGGACCTATCAGACAAAAAGCGGTCACGCGTTCAAGCGTTCTGCGTTTGCATTTTGCGTTCGAGCGGTCATTCACACAGGAGGAATTTTGACGCGGTCACTGTGCGAGTATCTCTATATATAATAACGTAGTACAAGACAAAGAACGTGATCGCCGCGCGTGATCGCTATCTGTCTGATAGGTCCCTAAGATGTAAAAAAAAAATGAATATAGATATTTCATGTGACCTCAACTCCTATTATAAGTAAGATAATCATTAAATAAAGCTTGTATCAAGTCGTCACAAAATGTGCATAGGATTATCTGTCGTCTTTCTTGTATTTATCGAATTCTGCCCGAAGGACATTTTTGAGTATTTATACTTTGGTTTGATACGATTTAGAGCCAATACATCATAGAGCATTTGACATAATATTTATTTAATGTAGGTACCTACATAAGATATTTTTAATGAATATTATACTTAGATGGCTCCAACCTTGGAGCAGTTATTACCAATCAAATCAAGTAGACGCTGAAATTATGATTGTATGGTAATGAAGAAAATTTACTTGAATTATTTAAAGCAAGTTATATAATATTATTTTGAAGTTATATTATTATTCTTAGTAAGTTTCTTTTACTTAACTTTGACGACTCTACTAGTCGTTAAAGTTAAAGTTTATTTTCTACTTTTTATTACGTAGTCTTGTGTAAATTATAGTTGTACAGTAATTTAATTGAGTTTATGGTATTTTTATCTAAGTTTAAAACAATAGATGTTTACTGTCGTAATTAAGGAAAGTAATATTGTTTAAGTATTATTTTATGCAAAATAGCGATAAACAAAAATAGTTCCAAAAGAATTTTTGGTTAATTTGTACTTTTCAAGAGATATATTATACGAATGATTGAGGTTTTATCAATTTCTCTTGTTTTATTTTAAAAATTAAAGGTGGCACGAGGTGCATAATGTCAAAGTATGAAATTTGAGCATAGGTATTTATTATTATCTTGTAGGCATTAGCTGTCATCCTGGATTATTACTATATATACGTTAGTCCATTGAAATGTTACAATTTTAGGACCGAATATTGCATTTATTAGAGGACGCAATTTTATTTTCGGAATATGTTGGGGGGCTCAATAGAAGCTTAACCTCAAGTATGTGGGGTCGCCGCCTTTGTCACCCGGCCGCCATCTAGAAAAAAGGGGTGACAACACTATTTTCGTGATATTTCGGAAACTATAAGTCTTACAGAAAATTTTTAAGAACATAGTTTGTTGCAAATTATTTTGCCTACAAATATGTTTATATAGTTTTTTACCCTAAATTAAAAATTTAAAAAGTTATAAGCAAATTAGTGATATTTTTTTTAAAGGTTTATTATCGCTCTTTAACTTTGTTTAATACATTTTACAAAAAACTTACCTTAGAACAACCTTGTTAATGATCTTTTGAGAAAAAGATCCCCCAATCCCCCCAATCTCATGAAATTAATTTTCTGCAGATGCAAAGGAAACTGTGAAGGCATGCGTGCCTGCAGAAAAGAAGACCTAAAATGCTCTACAGTATGCCTACTATTCTGTAAAGCTTTTCAGACCTGCTTTTCTGCAGCCACAGTCTACAGTATGCCTACTACACTACATAAATATATGCAAATTGCAAACTATATCATAGTATGCCTACTAGTCTGCACATGCCTACTATACTATAAAGCATTTAAGGCCTGCTTTTCTGCAGCCACACATGGTTCCACAGTTTCCTTTGTTTCTGCAGAAAATTAATTTCATGGGACCGGGGGATCTTTTTCTCAAAAGATCATCTACAAGGTTGGTCTAAGGTATTTTTTTTGTAAAATGTATTAAATCAAGTTAAAAAGTGATAATAAACCTTCTAAAAAAAAATCACTTTTTTGCTTATAACTTTTTAAATTTTTAATTTAGGGTAAAAAGTTATATAAATATATTTGTAGGCAAAATAATTTTCAACAAATTATGTTCTTACAAATTTTTTGTAAGACGTATAGATTCTGAGATATCACGAAAATAGTGTTGTCACCCCTTTTTTCAAGATGGCGGCCGGGGGACAAGAGTGCCAACCCCACAAACTTGAGGTTAAGCTTCTATTAAGCCTCCCAACATATTCCAAAAATAAAATTGCGTCTTCTAATAAATGCAAAGCAAATGTAACATTTCAATGGACTACGTAGGCCACGGACTTAAGGCGCTATATTGAAAAAACTGTCCTTTTTGACGTAATACTATAGAACCCTCAGAAATGTTACAAACCTGGTCATGAGATATACATATCTTCATAGCCTTATCTAGGTTTGAGAAGAACTAGAAACACGATTAATGTATTTTGCCCCGATACATTTAATTTTCGAAATTACCTCTTAAAAATCCGAAATTTGAAGATTATTTTTAAACGAAAATAGATGTATTGTAGGAAATTTGTCTAATTGATAGACACCTTTGCAACTCAAAATCGTATAGAAGCATTTTGCTTAAATGCTCCTAGTTATTTTTAAATGATTATAATTACGTTTTATCGCATGTTTTCCGAGCGAGCCGATAGCTTCTGGCCGCAGCGTATTCACGACTTTATAGTCATACAAATTAAGTATAAAATTGTCCTTGCGGTAAAATTACTTTCGATATAGCGCCTTAAAAATACGGACGTAACCTTGTCTAATCCCGAGTGAAGCATAGTAATGGCCGCCCGTGTAGGATGTGTGCGTGTCATTGGCGCCGTCACTCTATGTACAATGACAGCGGGTTGTAGTACCTAGTTGCGTGTGTGAGTGTCAGTCACGTGTACAATAAACGAAATTGTCGTACCTTGCATGCTTCACCTCTTTATAGTGTAATGCTCCATCCGTATTTTTTTTACATCCGTGACGTAGGCTTTATTTTTCTTCGGAAAAATGTCTTATTCCTATGGAAAACCCAATGAAAACTAATCTGCGAAAAACCGTCTAAGTACTGTCAAAACGCAATTTATTTTCATTAAAACCACCGCGGCTCACAGCTAGTTTTTTTTATATAAAGAAAGATGGTACTGTAAATGAATTTTGTACCAATCGTTTGTACCTTTTATCTCTTTTTGCATACCAATATTCGTATATACACGTGTTATCTTACAACTAACGCGCACTTATCAATAACCCAAAATAATGGCGATTTTATAACAGCACTAAACTTTGATCCTGTTCTTACTTGGACTTCGGACTGCCGTATGTCCGTCTGATGATATCAGTATGACTCAACATAAATCAGAAAACTCGTTATTGTGAAAAAGTATTGGATCTACAGTATTAAATTATATGAATGCTAATTTATATTATTAGGAATTAGCCTTTTAAATAATGTGTTGTATTATACAGTTTTATAATCTAGACTCTAGAGTGTTAGAGACATCTAAAATAACAACATTCGAAACGTTTAAAAGAAAGTAGTCCATTGAAATTTTACAATTTTAGGACCGAATACTGCATTTATTAGAGGACGCAATTTTATTTTCGGAATATGTTGGGGGGCTCAATAGAAGCTTAACCTCAAGTTTGTGGGGTCGCCGCCTTTGTCCCCCAGCCGCCATCTTGAATTATTATTATTTTTAACAAAAAATTAAAACCGACTTCCAAGGTAAAAACAATAATAACATTAATATGAACTAAAAAGTATTAAATAATTTTTACTATCTAATGGTGCCTTTTTCCGAATTCGGCTAAACCTCAACTATTTCTGTATTCAATCTTCATTATTTTGAAGTCGGTACCAGATAGCTGAATCTTCAGTCCTCTGACAGAATATTTGAAACTTTTGGAACTGGCACCGACTTCAAAATTATGAAGATTGAATACAGAAATAGTTGAGGTTTAGCCGAATTCGGAAAAAGGCACCATTAGATAGTAAAAATTATTTAATACTTTTTAGTTCATATTAATGTTATTATTGTTTTTACCTTGGAAGTCGGTTTTAATTTTTTGTTAAAAATAATAATAATTTCACTCTTTTTAGTTACACTAGTAGGTAAACCTTCGCGTATATTTTACGTATCTTATTACAATTTGTCAAGAGTCACAACTCACACTCACAAAATCATATATTATCAGTGAAGTGAACATATTGTGCTAAGTAATTTAACAATTTTAATGCTTCAAGCCCCAAGCGGTCACCGGCGATTGAGATAACAGTAGAAAGGCTATTGTGTCTCGTTTTTCCACGATCGAAGGATCTATCAGATAAAAAATTGTATAAACTTGCATAGGATGTAGCGTAGCTACTCATAATATTTAATATTATCATAATTATTGACAGCTCTGTTCTTGTAAAGCGCTTATTCCACTTATCCTAGCTAGGAAGTCCTAGCTAGGATCCTAGCTTTCTAAATGTCATTCCACTTGACTAAATTTTTTCCGATTTAGGATCCTAGCTAGGATCCTAGCTTCTAAATGTTATTCCACTTGACTAAATTTTTTAGGACCCTAGCTAGGACTTCCTAGCTAGGATAAGTGGAATAAGCGCTTAATCAAGAATTCAAATCGATACTTAGTGCGCCATCTATCGATTAATAAGTATAACTGATTAAAAAGACACTTAATGACTTTTTTTTGTGTAAATGCTCTTTTTAAAATAACTTTATTTTAATTCTATTTGTCTATTTAAATTTTATAAAGTAATTAGTAAAGTATTCGATCTGTTGTCTGCCGCCACGCGCCACGCGGCGCGGCGGCGCGGCGACGCCGTCGCCTCTGCGGCGCCGACCGCCATGTATTAAACAAACAGGTGTTGTTATACAGTACATAATTATTATTATTAGTATACCCATACCTATGCCTTGTACTATTATTAATTCTGTGCCATGAGACATTGGTGACCTTAATGATGATGATGACGATGATGATGATGATGATGATGATTATGATGATGAATATGAATTGCATAGTAGCATATGCTTTCTGTTCTTAAAACAACGCCGAAACTCCCGAACGTGTATCTATAAGGAGTCAGGAGTTCTCTCAGCATCTTCGAAAGAATGGTATACTTTGACCCAATATTTGACTTTTTGGTAGCATATTCTTAGTACACTTCACATAAAACCAAAATCACCATATGTTTCCATATAAATTTCGAGGAGTTCCCTCGATTACTCATGGATCCCATCATCAGGTCACCACTTTTGTGAACATGGTACCAAATTGGAGTGAAACCTAATACAACAAAACAAAAATTTCGAAAATCGGTTCACAAACGGCGGAGTAATCGTTGAACATACAAAAAAAAAAAAAAAAAAAATATCCACAGCCGAACATATAACCTCCTCGTTTTTTGGAAGTCGGTTAAAAAAGGAGTGACAACACTATTTTCGTGATATTTCGGAAACTATAAGTCTTACAGAAAATTTTAAGAATATAATTTGTTGCAAATTATTTTGCGTACAAATATGTTTATATAATTTTTTACCCTAAATTAAAAATTTAAAAAGTTATAAGCAAAAAAGTGATAAATTCTTTTAAAGGTTTATTATCGCTCTTTAACTTTGTTTAATACATTTTACAAAAAAATTACCTTAGAACAACCTTGTTAATGATCTTTTGAGAAAAAGATCCCCCTATCCCCCCGATCTCATGAAATTAATTTTCTGCAGATGCAAAGGAAACTGTGAAGGCATGCGTGCCTGCAGAAAAGCAGACCTAAAATGCTCTACAGTATGCCTACTATTCTGTAAAGCTTTTCAGACCTGCTTTTCTGCAGCCACGGTCTGCAGTATGCCTACTACACTACATAAATATATGCAAATTGCAAACTATATCATAGTATGCCTACTATACTAGTCTGCACATGCCTACTATACTATAAAGCATTTCAGGCCTGCTTTTCTGCAGCCACACATGGTTCCACAGTTTCCTTTGTTTCTGCAGAAAATTAATTTCATGGGACCGGGGGATCTTTTTCTCAAAAGATCATCTACAAGGTTGGTCTAAGGTATTTTTTTTTGTAAAATGTGTTAAACAAAGTTAAAAAGTGATAATAAACCTTCTAAAAAAATTCACTTTTTTGCTTATAACTTTTTAAATTTTTAATTTAGGGTAAAAAGTTATATAAACATATTTGTAGGCAAAATAATTTGCAACAAATTATGTTCTTACAAATTTTTTGTAAGACGTATAGATTCTGAGATATCACGAAAATAGTGTTGTCACCCTTTTTTCAAGATGGCGGCCGGGGGACAAGAGTGGCAACTTGAGGTTAAGCCTCTATTGAGCCTCCCAACATATTCCAAAAATAAAATTGCGTCCTCTAATAAATGCAAAGCAAATGTAACATTTCAATGGACTAAAGGTAATGATGTTGAAGGAAAAATAACAATAAAGCAATATATCATCTAATAAATGTTCCTTACATAGTTATATTTCCTTTTTCAGGGTCCCGCACCTGAGCCAGCATGGGATGGTGTCTTCGACGCTGTGGAAGAGAACGTGCGATGCCTGCAGAGGATCGGGAAAACCTTCATGATCGGCCGGCGGGAGTGTCTGACCTTGAACATTTACACGCCAAACCAGGTCGCTGACAAACCCAAGCCCGTCATGGTCTTCTTCCACGGAGGAGGCTTCTTCTCTGGATCAGCATCGAACCTGCTATATGGACCGAACTATTTAGTAACCAAAGATGTGATACTCGTCACTGTGAATTACAGACTGAACATACAAGGCTTTGCTTGCTTGAAGATCAAGGAGGCGCCAGGAAACGCCGGGCTCAAAGACCAGTTGGCAGCTTTGAAATGGATCCAGAGGAATATAAGGGTATTCGGAGGGGACCCAGACAACGTGACGATATTTGGGGAGAGCGCTGGGTCCGTGTCTGTATCGTTCCACGTCCTGTCTCCGAAATCGAAGGGATTCTTCCACAAAGCGATCATGCAGAGTGGGTCCTCCCTTTCATCTTGGGCACTTCAGTTCAAACCCGTCTGGATGGCCAGCCTCATGACCAAAACAATGGGCTACGACGCCAAAAACGTGACGGACATCTACAATATTCTGATGAGTAAGACAGACACTGAATTAATTGTAACCAGGGTACCTAGAAGGGAAAATAATACGATAATATCTGAGCTTCTTTACAGTCCTTGCGTTGAAGACGAGATAGATGGCGTAGAAGCCTTCCTTACTGAGACTCCATACAATTTGCTGTCAACAGGAAACTATAATAAGGTGCCCATAATGTTGGGCTACAATGGAGCTGAAGGTCTACTCTTTATGGGCATGGAGAACGATACGACCATACCCTATATCAATTTCGAGAAGTCAATCCCTAAGAGCTACAGAATACCCTTCAAAGCGGAGCTGAAGAAAATAGGAGAGAAGTTAGAGAAGTTCTATCTAGACGGTGATAAAATGAACAAAAATTTGCCAAACCTAGCCAAATTTCACGGGGAGGTGTATCTTACACATCCGATTTTAGAGGAAACGGAGCTTTATATGAAGACGAATGATCAGCCTGTATACAGTTACGTTTTTAACTACGACGGATATAGGAATATGCCTAAGTTATCACTGGAGAGGCAGTTATCTCAAGTGCCGAATGCGACGCACGCTGACGACTTGTTCTATCTGTTTAGCCAACAGCTAATCCCAGCGTTCTTCGAGCATAAAGCTATAGACAGACTGACAACGTTGTGGACCAACTTTGCAAAATATGGGTAAGTACGTAAGTAATAATTGAAGACGTATGTGGAAGAATCGAACAAGTAACATTTCGTAACATCCGGACAATAACTAATTTTTTCCCTAATTATTTTAGTAAAACTTGTAACTTATCTACTTCATAACCTACCTAATGTATCTGGCTACACATATAATCCGTAGTTTTTCTATTTCAAATAACATTTCCGGCCCTAAAGCCTTCATTTAAGCAAAAAAGCGGGAAGTTTTTTCATGTTACTTATCTTATTCTTCCACTCACGTCTTGAATTATTGTTTAAATACATTCATCTTTTAATTTATTATCAGATTTAAATGCTATAATTAGAATACCTTTTGAAATGGAGCACCCTATTATAGAGTTAGTTCATCCAACAAAACACTGTCGCCTAACCTAACTCCAAAAGGAACGAATTTATTTGAATCAGTATTTATATCAATGTTATAATGTTTTTGCATAGACATTAACGTTGTTGCGTACAATTCGACTGTACTTTTTTGTCTTTTTTTGTTTCGTGGACTCTGTCATAATTATTACGGTTTTATAGAACAGTAGAGTGGATACTCGATTAGATACTCAGAGGAGTATCTAGTTTACAGCGTAGCATGACTACATGAAATACAGTATCATCTAAATGACCAGTTGATTACTTTGAAGGCCGATTCAGTGTTGCCACGTGTACGCCGACAAAACAATTTGTAATATTTTTTCTGCTTCACTTAAATTGTAGGATAATTACCGTATTTATCCTTTAATAATATATTTTCAATTTTGTTTATCCTTACCAACGGTAAATATAAAATAATTATATTTCTAAAATAATTGAGGAAAAATTGTGTCTTCAATTTTGCTTTAGCCTCTATGTATAATCAGACAAATTCACCCTTCTTGTAGAAGATTTTTTTATTTCTGCTCATCTTTCACAGATTTAAAATAATAGGTACAGATCTAACAGAATCTGATGGCAATTTTTGACAGCAAATTTTCAAAAAATATCCTAAATCATTGGATAAATTTTTATATTTGCATGTTTAATACACAGATTAGCTGCTAAAAGAAAAGGATCAAAATGTTTTATTTCAATTACCCCGGTATTGCTAGAGTCAATTTATTTTCTCACTTTTTGCCATCAGATTCTGGTACACCTACATACAATCTGAACTCATCACATATTTTATATTAAGTTTTAACGTAGGTTTTAACATTTCAAATAAAACATAATCATCTTGAACTCTAATTTCCACTATTTACAATAGAATAGACTAATTAATTATTATTATTAATAGTTAAACACCTATTTCAAATTGCCGAACATACTTTAACAATTAACAAGTAAAATACAATAATACACCTTAGGGTTGATTCAGACCGCAACGCGACGCGTAGATGCATTTCCAAATTTGTATGGATTTGACAGACTTCAATTATTGCGTGTGAAGTCTTGCAAATCTGTCAATTCAATACAAATTTCGAAATGCATCTAGATGCGTCGTGTTGCGGTCTGAATTTACCCTTAATTACTACCTTTTAAATTTTTATTGTTTCTTTGGCGTCTGCACTAGGCTGCGCCTGTACTGTAGGCTGCGTGTTAAAATATTAATTAATATTTTTTTCAACAAAATATACTCGACCGGTTTTGATAAGAATAATCACTACATATTAAACTTATTTCTACAGGAACCCAACGCCGCAACCCACAGAGCTGCTGCCTGTGAAGTGGTTACCGGCAACCACTTCGCAACCACAGTCCCTCTTCATAGACGAGGAGTTCTCCACCATCCCTCTTTGGCCCTCAGAGTCTTTGAGGTACCTGAGGGAGGTCTACAGAAAGTATAGAAGAAAAGAGGACTAGATAAGGACTGTTGCAAGATAAATATTAATAGAAATCAAAGACTTGCAATGTTCGACTAACGGACAAGAGCCCAAAATATGAATTTATCTTATGTTTCAAGTAAGTCTCTTTACTTTCAACGTAAGTGTAAGCGGGCCCCTAGACCTACAATCTAAACTACAATAAGGCTTCGTTCAAACCTACGCGACCAAACGACTGCGAAGCGGGAGCGTCAACTTATGTCAAGTTGTCAAATGTGTGTTTTGTATTGACGCTCCCGCTTCGCAGTCGCTTGGTCGCGTAGATTTGAACGAAGCATTCTATTGAATAATTGACGTATTGCGTAATATTATTGACCGTCTAGGGTTGATATTGAACATCGCGCGCCTTCAATATAATTGTCAAATAAACTGTTCAATAAAATTGAAGCGTGATATGATCGTCTAGGGGCCGGCCAACAAATACAGAAATATGGCATTAGCGCTATTAATAAGGATTTTAGTGTTGTGGCCGCACTCATAAACAAAAGATGGAAACTCTTAGTAGTATGACAGAAAATGTGTAGATCTTATGTCAAAAGTTAAGACCAAAATGTCTCTGTGTACGAGGCCGTTTATACCAGTCTTTATGTGAATATGTCACGATCTAGTTCAATTTTGTAAATATTTTTAAATAAATTTGTTTTTACTAATCTTTTATTTATTACAAAACGTTGTCTACTAGACAGCTATGGTTTATTGCCTAGTGCCCACCTAGTGCCGAAAAGACCTTCGTCGTCTCGTTGTTTGGACCTTTTCCTTCAACACGGAGGTCGTGGTCTTGATTCCCGCGTTGTGTGCAGGGCGATCACCTAATTGTCTGACGAGAAAGACGGACCATGCGTCAAATGGGCAATTAAAGTCGGTCCTGCGCTTGATCTCGATCAGTTGCTTCGGTTTATCCGTTTCGAGTTTTGAGAATCAAGGAACAGCGCACACACATGGGCAATATAAAAATGTTATGTACATAGATTGGTCAACGGAAGTCAATGAAACCGGGTACAAAAACTGAAATCGATGTGGGTATGTGGCCAAAATCTAAGTTCAATTTAAGTACAATTCAATAGAAAGTAGTGCGATAAACGTCCCGATTCCCAAGTTATTGTCTAATGCGCACATACTTAGGCACAAAAATATGATTAGTTTCAATCAAACACAGCCTACCAATATCGAAAATGTGCGAGGCATGTGGCCAAAAAAATTACCTGGTTTCAATTAAACTGACAGCGATACCAAAATCGTTGTGGCCAAAATGTAAGTCAATTTAAGTAGATTTCAATAGAGCGGTAAGTTAGTATCGGATAAGTTAGTGGCGAGTTTTGCATAATCCGGTCCTCGCCCGGCCGCGGTAATGGTCGGTAATGGTTCAGGTTTAACCAGATATATCGAGGTTCAGTTTTACTGATGCTTTTTAACATCGTTTTAAAATATTAGTTTAACTTGATTTGTTGTCTACCAGCTGTTGCTTTTTGTTCGCGCAGAAAAATGTTTTGAAGGAATCCTATGTCCCTTTCGGAACAAATTTTTTGCCCGATTTTTATTAATAATTGATTTTTAGGCATAAATTTTTAATAAAATTAGATATTTTATAATTATAGTGATAAAGAGCTTCGGGCTTAAAATATCTAATTTTTATTAAAGATTTATGTCTAAAAATCAATTATTAATAAAAATATTTTACAAACTATAATTTCACATTTAAAAATGTTGTTCAAGCCTTCAAACTCATAATAAACATACCGCTATTAGTGTAAAGGTCGATACCGTGTTTGTGGCGGAGTCCCCCAGATAACCGCCGGATTTACCGGACAGCCCGCACACGACAAATCTCCCCGAATTGCCCGCACACGCCGGCACAAGGCATGAGCGGAGCGATTGTAGAGATTAAGGCTGCGTTCTCAACAGAGCAGCGTTGCGTGGATGTTAAGATGTAATTAGCTGCGCTGAGCTAATTATATTTATTCTCAAAGACACAATATTATTTGCAGTACGGCTTAGTCCATGGAAACACACTATAACTACTAATATTTACATAACGTAGGTCTGCTTGTCTGTATGGTACATTGGAAAAGCCAAATGACATAATGTCAGCTACACGGTTCGTTTTTAGTCCTGTGTTTGTTGGTTTTTAATAAACCCGACAAACATTTTGTCGTAGAGCACTAGTATTAAAAAAAGAAAAATGTCCTTGAGATGAGTCAAGCACCAAACCACTCTTGTTGGCCTATCAACCGCTATCCCTTAATCCTCGCACCAAACATTATTTATCCATGATACGTGCAAAAATGTCCTTCCCGACCCACATTAGCTCTATCTACCTGAGCCCACGCCAATAAATATCAAATGATAACTCCGTCCGATAGCCCAAAGTTACAATTATGTTGTTCCAAACATCACATATTTCACACCCATTATGTTACACCCAAATAATTTCACCGAAACGCGACAAAGCCGAAACACCTAAATGCTGGCGGTATCTTTATGTTATGATGGCATTAAATTTTTAGCGCCTGCGATAAAAATAAAGCAACGCTTCGTTATGTATGTTGCTAATACAATTTTGTCATAGAATTTTCTAGTAAGCGCGGAATAACGTTGACGTCGTAGTATTAAATTGGGCTGCCTTTGCGTTTAGGTAAAGTGATGTCAACTACCCTATTTACGGTGCAACATCTTTATTTTCTTTGGATTATGTTATGATTTTTAAGCTACAAGTTTAAAACTGTACGGTCGTATTTGGTCGAGGTATGTAAATTTAATAGCTTTTTGGATGAGTTTGATATACCTCGGCAAAATTACGTAGGTCTGCTTACGGCTAATAAATAAATTTCCCTGATATTTCTTTTAATTACTATGTAATTATAGTTTTAAAATCCTTGATGCCGGCTTGTTTAAAATTAGCACAATTTGCATGCATTGGAAATAAATGGAAAACATAAAAAGTTGTGAAAACATCGCTTTGATTACTCTCACTAATTGCGATCTGTTTTGTATTCAGAGCAGAAGGTAACTCGTGTACGATTCATATGAGTCTAATAATAATTTATTCCAGAAACAATCGCAACATCTTTTATGTAAAAATATATTGTGACATTATAAGAAGTATACCTAAGTATAAGAGTGTTGTAAGCAGTAGTCTCACCACTAAGTGGTCATTAGTTGAATCCTCCGTGGTCCCGTGGTTTACAGAGTGGCCTTGACTCGAAGGTTGTGGGTTCGATTCCCACATTGGAATAATGTTATTTTCAAGTTTGGTTAGGACAATGCAGGCTGATCACCTGATTGTCTGACAAGTAAGATGATCCATGCGTCGGATGGGCATGTAAAAAGTGCGCTTGATTTCGCGCCAGTCGACTATCGACGACTAACAAGTCGTCCATCCCACTGGATAGGAGAGTAAAAGGGATAGAAAATGCAATGTCTACTGTGCACACACTTGGGCACTAAAAATTACTCCTGCGTACCTAGTCTGGTTTCAATGAAATTGGTCACCGTCACCGAAACTTGTGTAGGAGTTATTATTAGTCCACGAATCCACTACTTCACCACTCCATTTCACCAGGTCTCCGGTGCAGCGGTGATGATTTGTATAAATAATAATTGAGGTTCTCTGGAGCGTCCGGGAGCAATCCAGTTACTTCACTTGTTAGTTGATTGCACGAGGCATGTTGGAGCTATGAAATATGGATGTGGTAAAAACAAGGAAGATATTTTTATAAAATATTCTTCGCGTCGGTTTTCGTCGGGTTAGTTTTCGAACCACTGCTAAGCATTCTAGACTTTCCAGAAAGAGTTACTTTGTAACCTGTTGGGAAATCATTTATTTTTTTATTTGTTTTTAATAATGTTTTTTTTTTGCAAATATAGTACAGTAAGTTGGTTGTACTTATTAATCCATATACATAATATTTAAATTAATAGATAGAGATCTGTCTAGATCTGTCTACGTAGACATATTTTGTGACTTATTTCCCTACTTTGACTATGTAAAGTTAAAAAAGTAAGATGCCATATTTGCTTGTCGTAATTGTTTATTCTAGATATTATAATATATATATATATATATATATATATATATATATATATATATATATATATATATATATATATTTAATTGGGTGTCTGTAATGCACGAATAAATAATTATTTATTCAAGAATCAATCGCCCCTGACCCGAAGGCCGGGGGAGTCTGTACCCGCGTTAATCTCCCCGCTAAATGGTCCGAACGCAGGTCCGAACGATGCTAAATCAATGACAATTCTTTGAATTAATGTAGCGTAAACGATTCGTCATAACTTTTAAGCAACCACTAAAGGAAAGAAGATAATGTTGTAAGTATTGGTACCGAAAGGATGGTAGTTTTAATTTTGACGTAAATAAGAATGTAAAGTGTTTCCTTAGAATCTTGATTATTATTTATGATGAAAATGATAATTATTATGAATACAAGGGGTTGTATGAGATATTCTAATAACGTATTATATATTGTATATTTTATAACACGCAGAAGTTAAATAGATACCTCGTTCCGAGGAAACTCTTTTGAAGCAGGTGCCAAATTGATTTCTGTGTTTAGGAAACATCGTGTTTACTTTTAGTAAGTGAAATCGATATACATCTTTTTAATCAGCGGTTGTTACGGAAAATGAACCCCCTTCGGGAGAGGGTCAACGATCTGTGACATTGTGTAGCAAGTCCGAAATTTCATGACGTCATATAAATTCTTAATTCTTTTTTTCTTCAATAACTTTTCGTTATTAAGGGATAAGGGCCGTCATCCAGTCCTAATGATTTACGAATACGTTGTCCAATCTTTCCTGCTAACCCCAATGCGAATGCCACATCCATCCTCGCTGGCGATACGATTCCGCGTCGTTCGACGTCCGTGTCTAGTTTTAATTAATTTTAACTGGTTCTTTCAAACACACGCTGTATACTCGCTTGGTCGCTACCTATTACGGTTCTATTAGTACAGTTTATGACGATAGTAAATAATTATAAAAATGTAGTATAAATATTATGCCTTATATTTTAATACAAATATTAGCACTCGGGATACAAATCCGTATATTCTAAAGAAAAAAAAAACTTACTAATATTCTTAATATTCTTGTCTTGCGGTGTTTATTAAAAAATTCCTCCGAAGCGGCTGGACCGATAAGTAAGTAAGTAAGTTCCACACTGCATAATATGGGAAAACGACATTTGCCAGATAAAATTTAGTTACACTGTTTCCTACTTTAATACGATTATATTATGTAAGCCTAAAATTACACCCAACTTTTATATAATTTAGATTATTGTCTGTTTTTCCTGTATTAGGCCGATGTTATTATTGTTAATTTGTTTGTCATGTTGTACGTAATCAGGGAGAAATAAACAGTTCAGAGAATATGATCTATTTTCAGAATTTGATTGAGTTTTCGTAGAAAAACAACATCATATAATATAATAATCGGGCATCTCCATGTTAGCCAATGATGGACCAATAGAGCCGTTAGAAAATTTGCATACGACAATTTTGACGGCAATCCATACTTACTAATATTATAAATGCGAAAGTGTGTCTGTCTATCTGTCTGTCTGTTACCTCTTCACGCTCGAACCACTGAACGGATTTTTCTGAAATTTGGCATAGAGATACTTTGGGTCCCGAGAAAGGACATAGGATAGTTTTTATCCCGGAAAAATGTACGGTTCCCGCACGATTAACTAATTTTGGCGCAACGGAGAAGCGGGCGTCATCTAGTGTTAAAAATAATGATATGTATGAGGTTGATACACGAGGCATCGCAAGCGCTATATCAAACCGGATAGATTTAAGATTTTTAACTCAATGGTCAAAATTGAAGACATGAGTGGAAGAATCGAACAAGTAACATTTTGTAACATACGGACAATAACTAATTTTTTCCCTAATTATTTTAATAAAACTTGTAACTTATCTACTTCATAACCTAGCTACACATATAATCCATAGTTTTTCTATTTCAAATAATTTTTCCGGCCCTAATGCCTCTATTTAAGCAAAATAACGGGAAGTTTTTTCATGTTACTTACCTTATTCTTCCACTCACGTTTTGAATTAATTATAGAATGCAAAACGATTAAAAGCAATGTTGAAGGAGTATATTAATCTCTTAGATTGATCCCTGAAACTCCTTTGTCAAATACTCATTTATCGTGCAGTAACCGTACATTTTTCCGGGATAAAAATTATGCTATGCCCGGGACTCAAAGTACCTTCCTACTTTTAAGCAAGATCGGTTCAGTGTGAAGAGAAAACAGACAGACAGATGCATTTCGTATTATAATATTAGTATGGATAATTGCCATTATTAACGTTGATTGTGCATACGTAGATTCACAATCATGCTTTTTCATCATGGCTTACATGAAGAATGAAGATGTACCTTTATGCGATATAAGACAGGCACAATTAATACGAATAATATGAAGTTTGGCCGTTGGTTTTTATGTGAGTCGCAAATTGTCCATTATTGGCATAATGTAACGAGGATGAGAAAAATATACTTCGTACAGTTATTGTATTATGGTGGATGGATATGGTGCAGGGGATAGGCGGCAGCGAGAGAACCGCGAAGTCGACGGAAATGTTTCCATTTAGGCTAGCCTGTTTTCCGTATTGGATTTCCGAATTCGGTTTCTGTTTAATAGTAGAAAATACATTAGCCAGTTAATGTATTTTCTACTAATTCGATGCAATATACGTATGCGGCCAGCCTTACATTGTGATTATAGGTTCTAGCACTGATAGTATCTAGAACAATCTGGAATTATTATTTGATTCATAAATCGATCATGACAAAAGAAGGACCCTTCTTGCGCCAGTTCCTCTTGCCAGGTTAGTTCCTGAAAGGTAAGCATCATTGTAAAGTCGATTAAATAAAATGTTGTAATTTTTAACCGACTTCCAAAAAGGAGGAGGTTATATGCTCGTCTGTATTTTTGTATGTTCATCAAGTATTCCTTTGTGATACACGAATGTATATCTGTCTGTTATCTATTTATGCTCAAACCCGTGAATGATCTGGATGAGATTGGTTTGGAGATGACACTGAGATGGGTCTTCAATGGTTTGCTAGGAGAGGAGTTATATTTCCAAAAAAAAAAAAAAATTAACACTCCTGAGATAAACAACACAAAGCTGTGGAAAACATGTTGATGTTTTTAACATAATTTCATGGCTTATTGCGGAAGTACGAAAATAGGCATGAATATAAACTTACTTCGCTTTTACTTAAACCAACCCCCACAGAAAAAGGACTAATTCGCCATGTGACCCCATTCATAATTCCCCGGGGGAGGGAGATTTAGTGCAGTGGGCCGTTGTGGGCCGCTGTGGGGCCGTTGTTGACTGTCACTACAACCGCGGCGGTCGCGTGCGTAGATTTTATTGCTGTGTCAACGTACTGTTTGAGGACGTATTATAGTCATATTAAGCGTTTTAAAAAGGTAATCATGTACAGAGTTACATAAATGAGTGATAATACTTGAGGGTGAGTATGTTCCTTTATAGAGTTCACTGCACAGACAGTAGCAACGCTGAAAGAGTAAAGGAAAGTTGCTTTTTAAGCGCTGCTACTTTCACGGTAGACTCTATATTATAGCGCATACGACAAAAAGTAATCAAGATAGGCCTTAAAAATATTTTAAAATAGAATTCCCTAACTCTTATTTTTCACTCTATCTACTCACTAATTTGTTATGATAAAACTAAAAAACCTTTATTAGTGGAATTCCCAGAGCGTAAAAATCGTGAAAACCTCCGATTTTTGCAATAGTGGATGAAAATTGAAAAGAAAAAAAGGAATGTGTAGCTGATAACATAAATAATAAAGTTTACCTATTGAAAAGTTGTGCTTTTGATTTTTAAATTATTCTCTTCCACTTCAATTAAACTCATAAACTGTAAAATTTTGAAGAAAATTTGCATATTTCTTTCTTTTAAATATATAGCAAAATAATAAAATATATTATTATTTTTTTGATTTGTATCGTTGCTTATATTCCAAAAAAAGAAAATAAATTGAAAAAATGTATAATTTAGATTTAAAATTAATATTGTTGTATGTAAATGAGCATACCTCCAAATGTGCTTGTTGTGTGCCTCGCCAGGTAAATGGCGTTCCTATTTTTCTTTGGTTTTAAATAGGAAGTTTCAAATTATTTTTTAGGCTTAACAAAGCCTTCTATTTCTTAATGTGTGTATTTTTTTAGCTCTTAATTTATTAAATTTTCTGAAAATATAGCACAAACTTTTCACGGATATTTCGAAGAAAATCTGTATTTTATTTCTTTTGGTTAGGTTTTAACATAATAAAATTGATTTTTCATTTTTTTTTCATTAATTATATTTGCTAAAACATACTTAAAGGAAAAAAAATACAATAGGTTAAGAACTGATATTTTTTGTATTCAGGTAAGCATTTTCCAAACATAGGTCGCAGCATGCGTCTTTAGTATGTACGTGAGATTTGTAGCACCCAATTTTTTTTCTGGCTTTAAGTAGGAAGTTTAAATATATTTCAAAAACTAGAAAAAGTCTTTCATTTATCTATGCATTTAATGTTTTAGCTCTCACTTAAATATATTTAAACGTTTTTAAGTACTTAAAAGTTATCATTTCTCTAAGAATTAAATACGCACAACAAGTAAGTTTAACACACTTTTCGTTACAACCCTTAAATCCACCCAAACACTTTTTTTATCTTGGTTACGACGAGCGTTAATCTCTAAAAACTTTGCGAAAACCTTATAGTTGTATTTAGCTAAGCAAAGCAAATTTTCTTTTTTAAAATTTGTGTATTTGGTTAATTTTCAACGTAAACAATCGGATAAGAGTCATTAAATAACAGGAACAAGAAAAAAATGTTTTTTTCTGGACCGGTTTTATATGGTGAAACATTAATTTTTTAATAAAGTAACCAAAAAATTAAAAGCACAAAAATTTTTTTGGTAAACTTTGCAAGTTAAAGTCTAAAAAAGAAAATGACACATAAAAAACAAAAATCCATTCACTATTACAATTTTCGGAGGTTAAAACCTCTGGCGACTGCACTATATAGTTTAAGCTAACTTAACATAAAACCCAGTCTACGTAGACCCCCTACGACAGAGTCTACGAAGCGTAAAGGGCTACGCCGTAGACTTGCTACGAAGCTGAGAAAGACGTAACCTTGATAATAATAATAATTAGAACTTTGAAATAGCTATTTATCACTATTATTTATTACGAGCTTTTGCCCGCGATTTCGCTCGCGTTAAGAAGTATTATTATATACAAACTTTCATTCCCTATTTTAACCCCTTGAGGTTGGAATTTATCAAAATCCTTTCTTAGCGGATGCCTACGTCATAACATCTACCTGCATGCCAAATTTCAGCCCGATCCGTCCAGTGGTTTGGGCTGTGCGTTGATAGATCACCATGTCAGTCAGTCACCTTTAGTACATACACATGCATCCAATATATCGTCGAGACAAAGTCATATCAAATGAACAAAAAATAAATACTTTGGCATAGTTTTTTTACGCGCGTTAAAGGTGACTAGACATTTTCGGACATATTTCACTCGGTATATTTTTTTATAGTTTTGTAGCTGTTACCAAAAATATTTCATCCTACGTGTATTTTTCCATGGCACAAAATATTGTAACATTTTTGCATTGGTTGTTTATTAAAAAAACTCTTTTTATTACATTTCGATATAGAATTTCCTTTGCGGAGTTGAATCTGGCGGCCATTTTTATTCGAAAGCCCCTTTAAATAAAGAGTAAAAAGACTTTTCAGCATAACATCACAATATACAGAATGAACCAGTAGGCCGTCTTGGAAGTGTTTTTGAAAATAAGTTTGACGTAGTATTTGCGTAGTGCAGATAGTGCAATCCACGAAGACGCGCCCCTCTATTCCTCCTAATCGTTTATAGTATATTATGTGTGCAAGCTTTCGCTAATGTTTGAGTGTTATCGATACACACTAATTACCTATGAGTGCACGCGCACATTAGAATAAGTAGACCAATTAAGAGAAAGCGTCACGTCAAGCGGTCACAGGGAAAGATGCTCACCCAAAAATTGGGGCGCGTCTTGGTGGATTGCACGGATTATATCTATTTAGTAATCGGTGGTTTAGTAATTCTGGTTTGCTGAGCCGTTCTTAGCATACTTACAGCGGTGCCCGAGCCGCGGTTTGTTAGTTTGTTTAAAGTCGGCCTATTGGTTTATTCTGTATACTGCGTTAACGGCTTGTAAAAGGCGGGCTCAAAGTATAAGCCATACTAACTGCGCCCATTGGTTGGTCTAGCTGCCTATTCGTTATCCATTACTGTTCACTTTTGAAGGATTTTGTCTGCTACAGACGCGACGACAAAACTGAACAGTTTGATCACAGACTTTGATGAGTTTGTTAGGTGTGTTTATTTGAACAGATTTAGAATGATCCTACGTCCTATCCCGGGGCTCAAATTATCAACATACCAAATGTTATCCAAGCAGGTTAAGTGTAAAATGGTGACTTTCAGTCAGGCGAACAACAAGAAAACATACACGTACATATTAGATCAGACAACATTTCTATTAGATAATAATAGAATTTATTTGTTTCGTAAATTTCACAGTTCATTTCATCACATTGGTCACGTTTTGGACACAAATAATAATATATTATCTTGTTTGTCCATTCAAATAAATAACTAAAAATGTTGGTACTGTTCCGATTATCAGAGTTACTTTATGCCATTTGCTTAAGAGCCCGTCCTCTCTTTTCTACTGCTCTCTTCACACTCACGCCCGTCTTTCATATGCCAGGTGAAAAAGGACGATCGCCAAGTTAGCGGGCAGATAGAGGTTTTCTGTTTTTAAAGGGTTTTTTGTATTGAAGTGGTAAAAAGTAATTCCAACATTGTATAGACGACTTTCTCAACAGTACATTGTATTTTTTTCATACCGTTAAGACGTCAATACAATCCATAAAAAGGTGATATTCTAAACCTTTTACAGCGAAAATCACAAAACTGTCGCGGGTTTGAGTTGGATTATTTAAAGATACTTAAAAAAAATAAAAAATCTAGCTCCAACACTATATTATAATTGAAATGATCTTACATGTTGTTCATTAAAACTTATAGAAATACTGTATTTTAACTGTTAAATCACGTCTGTTAAATGAGCGAAATCGGCAAAATTTCGTATACGGACTCTTAAGTCCTATGAGGGGACGTCCACAAACAGCGTAAGATGTTTTTGACGATATTTTTCACTGCGTCTCCCTATGATATTATAATGTCTAGAGACCGGATTATATGCATTTGCATATTTGAATATGCATTTGCATATTTTAGTCTATCTCGGCGATAATAGCATATTTTACCTAAGAAATAGTTATGATGCATTTACAACATTTTTCAGTAACCCTGCGTTCCGAAATGCGAATTTAATAACAATAATAGTTACAAAAGTCAAAACGTAAGGGCTATTGAGTAATAGTCGTGACTTTTTATTGCATTTCGTATGCAGTCAGTAGTTGTGCGCGTCTTTTGTTTTGACAGTTACGATATTAAAATGAAAGCGAAAGAAGAACGTTGCGCTTGCCAACTACAAATTAATGGTACAGCAGAACTTTTGCCAGAAACTGTAAGTACCAACATAGCACCCAAGTTCGAATTCTGCCCAGTTACCTCAGTGGATGTGGAGCGAACCTTTTCTATTTACAAAAATATTTTAAATTATCGCAGACATAATCTTACGACTGAAAATTTAGAAAAATAGTTGATTGCTTACGTGCACAAATTTTTTATATAATTTTAATATCAGATTATAATGTTACTGTACCTATTATCGCCTATCAAAAAATAATTTACTAATTGTATGCAGATTTTGAGTTTGCATATTGTCATACTGCCAATTTTCATGCATATTTGAAGCATTTTTCATGCATATTTGCATGCATATAACAAGCTTTTTATGTTGCATATAATCCGGTCTCTAATAATGTCATACGTACCTTACGACAAATATCGTCATCATACTATACCATATTTTATTTAGCAAAAGATATGGTATTCTAAAAATAGTTCAAAAGCAGTTTATTAGGTTGTGTTAGTACTGTTCACGTTAAATTTGCAACAAGTCATCATAAAAGCTCGAAAAAATGATGTGAGTATTTTTGACAATACCTCTCTTTCCACATTAGAATCAGTAAAATTCGTCTCTCCCCCTCAATGCTTTGCGTAATTAGTAAATGCTCCCCAACAGCTCTAATAACATACACAAAGTAACAACAGCAAAACAATCTGCTAAGTCCGCCTCATTGATGGGCACCCGTGCGTGTCAGTGGCGGGTCTATGTCTTGTGAATGACGGATGCGCCCATAAACCTCGCGCGGCCCATTGGCGGCCCATTAGCTGGCTCCGCCACTGCTATATTAGATATCGACCGATTGGCCAACTTGTACATACAAATTATAAGCAGGAGTGACTATTTCTGAGAAATGTTTCATTTTTGTGGAAAATGTTTTGGAATTATTGTTGATATTTTTTGGTCAGATAGATTACATATTTTACATTTCATTAGTACCCCTGATTAGATAGCAATTTTTTTTTATTATTAAAAAAGAGTGGGCCATTTATTATTTTATACTAGTTGATATTACAAAGTTGTTCAACTATAATTATAAACATGCTAGTTCTCGCTCAGTCTGAGCAAGGACATGTTATTGCCTTTGACTTGACAATTACTTCTGTCAGAACCTCCTGCAACTCTCAGATAAAATTAAATAGCACGAATCATTATGCGCTGTTCAGTCCTCTAAAAAATTACATAACCTAGTACAACGGGGGAAAAATTCCATCCTTTGCTGCATCCCAATGTAAGCACCATTGTGTCGTTTTATAAATTTGTTGTGACCATAAACGTAATAAAAAGGATTTTCTTAATTGTTGTGTATCCGGATTTTCAAGCCCCTACGACCTGGTTTTGTAATGATTGCACGGGGTTTCCGTATTATGTACGTAATTATTGTTGTTAATTACATTTGAATACTTAATTAGACAAACATTAGTTGAGTTGAGCTTGAATCAAAATATAATTTAACCTCAAAATCAACAAAACATAAAGACTTCTTAACTTCAATTTGGTGAAAGTTTGTCGAAAAATGTCCAGGGGTCAAAATCTTCACAGTTAGCTAGTTAAAATGATTGCGATCATGATACACTTCGAATCATGATTCATGAAATCATGACACACCCCGATCGCTATAAACCGCGTATCTGATACGTTTCGTATAAAAATCGATAAAAGATATACTATGGTCAATATAGGCGTCCACACTTAGGATACGCAATACGCCTGATACGGATACGACTACTTGATACAAATGTGAACCAAGCCTTACAATGTTTCTTAACCCTTCCTATTGTTTGGGCGATTTTATAACGAAATATATTAGTCGGGTGATAAATCAACCCTCCCCCCCTTCCCCTCCCTTTTCCCCTTTCAACCTCCGCAGTTCGCAGCTAATACATCATGGTAACGTTTTTAATAACTCGGCAAAACTGTTCTTCGTGGTGTTGCTAGCCTCAACGGATTTGAGGAAAATGAGTTTGAGGAAAATTTATTAAAACGTGTAAGAATAATTTGATTTAGAAAATAATATGTTTTCTAATGTATACATAATATATATTTTCATTATATACACAATTTTTTTCATGAAAATCTCTTAACTTTAGGTCCATTCTCAATATTGATATAATTTATGATTTCTTATTTAAGTTAAGAATAGGCTAAGTTTTTGGTTATAAATACAACAAAAATGATTAAAAGTTAAGACTGTCATATTTGCGTAATTGTAATAATACCTGGGATTATTTAATATGGCTTATATGTAATACTTACATGTACATACATACATCTCGTAATACACAAAGATTAAAATAACGTATTTAACAAGAAATTATGCAATATTATATTGATTTAAACAACTTCAAGTATGAAATATGACAACATTCGGGGGGATGTTTAAGCTGGCAACCCGCGAGATTATGATGAATGTCAAAGCAGAAAATAATGCAAGGGGTTGAGCCTTAAATATTTATTATTGTTTAATTGTAATTTATTTTGTTTGCAATTAATTATTTTGTAACGGGGCTACGGTTTACTTTTGCGTTTGAGTTTCCTCTGCGAAATTAATTGTTTTATCAACTTCGGATGTTTTCATTGTGATTTTAGAAAAACAAAATAAGTATTAGTGTTTTTTAATTTTGTAACTCGAAAACAACACGTTATATAATATGATGGGCCAATGTATTAATAATCTACACGTTGTAGAAGTTCATTATATTTGTCTACAATTAGCCTTGATCGACGTTAATAATAATTGTTGATGCTATGGACAGCTTTACAAACATGGTTATTCATCTTAGCTCAACGTGAAGCGTGGCCTTAAGAGTCTACAGTAATAAAAGGAAAAATGTTATTAGTTTTTATTATGAACATACCTAAGTACTATCACTGAAATTACAAAGGCTTCTATGTAATTTGGTCAGGATTTGTCAAGTCCAGTTGACCATTATATTATTAATATATACCATGGAATAATGGTATATATTATTATATACCATTATATTGTAACCCTGTAAAATTACATAGGCCCACCATCCGTTTATGAATTCTCTGATACAACATCGACCTACATGTCCAATAACCGAGTTTTGCCGATACAAGCGCGACGATCAACAGGACTACACATTTAAATATTTGATTTGCCTCCACAGAAACATATACAACAACTTTTTCATCATTCCCTTTGCGCCTATTACGTTTAATGTATCTATTACTATCAATCAAAGTAGAAAGCAGTTTAAAAAAATTAAGGCAGCATATAGTTGGAGGCTGTAAAGCATTCGTGTACTAAACCACAAAAATTAAGTATTAAGTTATGAATGCAGTTATGTTCTTTACATGATTTAGAACAAGAGTGCATTCAAAATTGAACAACAAAAAAATGCGGGTTAGGACACTAATGCTTATCAGCGACCAGTTATAAAATACTTCTTGTTATATTCATAACAAGAAGTATTTTTATATGAGGAATAAAGATACTGACTGTCAGCTGCTGAAAATGAGCCACTTTTACGAACTGACCGACAATACGTTATTTTGCATTTCTATTGAACTAGAAAGCCTGCTGACATTTGGTCATTGACATTACGTTTATAATAATAATAATATCTACGGACGCTTCACACCACGTCACCACGTCAGTCTGGCCCCGTGCTAAGTACCTGAAGGACTTGTGTTACGGGTACCATACAACGGAAATATATTTAATTCTATACATATTATATTTACGATTTTATTTATTATACACATATTTAATACGTGATATCCATGACCCAGGAACTGAAAACTTTTTGTTTCGTCGGCGGGATTCGAGCCCGCGACCCCCGGCTTGAGCTACCAACAGCCCACCAACTGAGCCACAGAGGTCGTCAAAAGGTATTTTAGTCTGCGCTCACATCGTTTGATGTGAACGCAGCCTAAAATACCTTGCCATAGCCACCAGATTCGATGTCCTCAGGTAATAACTCCGTGCACTACGGTGCGCTACAAGCGTTGTGGAGCGTTGCGGCGTGGTGCGCCACGGTGCGAGGCGGTGCGCGGTGGTGCGGGACGGAGCGGGGGCTGGCGGTTCAATTTCACGTATACCTGTCTCAGCCTTCACGCCGCTCAACAGCGCTGCGACTATTTGACGGCTAAGTAGGGTGCTCGCTCACTGCGGGGATATTTTACAGCTGTTTAGTTTTTTCTAAACAGCTGATATCCAGTAGGAATTTGTCTCGCGTTAAACCAATGGTAATGATTACAACATTCTTCCTACGGCTCACGCCAGGGTCACGTGATTCTGATGTAGGCTTAAATATTTTCCTATAGCAAAGAAGTGCACAATGCCGCTAAAGAAGTCTAATAAATATTACTAATAAACAGAATAGTTATGACTGATTCAAATAATTATTATAATTTCTGTGCTGTTGTTTTCTGACGACAAATGTTAAAGTAGGGTTTAATAATAAAAAATAGAAAACTGTACTGGTGGCTACGAAAACATGTAGAGGTGTCTACGAAAACTGTAGAGGTGTCTACGAAAACTGTAGAGGTGTCTACGAAAACTGTAGAGGTGTCTACGAAAACTGCAGAGGTGTCTACGAAAACTCTTGAGGTGTCTTCGAAAACTGTACAGATGTTTACAAAAAGTGTTCAGGTGGGACTAATAGCCAAATAAAAAAATGCCCAAAAAAAGTAAACACAAGGGCGATCTTTTATGAGATAAAAAATTCAACTTCTCGCTTGTATTTAATTACTTCTCGCTTGTTTTTAGTTACATTACGTTGGTCCGTTGGTCGTTGGTTCCGGGACTGTCAATACAGATCTAAGCCCCGCAGTGCTCGAGTACTACAAAGTACGAGAAAGTTGAAACACAATAAAATTGGTTTGTGTCAAGTAACATCTCATGATGTACGACGTGCCCTTCTTTATTTGAATACAGGGTGGTGGGCTATATTATTATTAATATATTCAGCTTTTTATTTGTGAGTGGCTTTCACGAACAGAAAATTTTGGGCAATTTTCTATCCATGAAAGCGGAGTGAGGTCCCCGCGACGCCCCTGTACATATCCCGCCTGCACTGGTCCATGGAGGTCGAGGACGTCGTGGACTACATCCAGAAGAAGACGTCATTGCGCCTGAGGGTCGAGCGTCTGCACTCTGCAGTCTCCCCACAAAATTAACTTGAGTTCCTTTGTGGTGAGAGTACCGACGAATCTTCTTTCGACCTTTGAAGCGCCGGAGTTCTGGCCGATGGATGTGGTCTACCGGAGGTTACGGGAGAGACTCCGGAACGAAGCGCGTCATGTAGCCGTCAACACGTGACAAAGTGTAGTTTTTAAGTACATAATCTTATATATAAAATTCTCGTGTCACAATGTTAGTCCACGAACTCCTCCGAAATGGCTTTACTGATTTTTACCAAATTTTAAATGCATATTCAGTAGGTCTGAGAATCAGCTACTGGGTACTTTGTATATTGATAAGTGCATTTGTTGAATAAATAATAATAAATTATTACAACCTGAGACTGACGGCGACCATTGTTTGTGCGACGGGATAGCGATCGACGTTGCCATGGTGACATACTTATTTAGTCACTTCAATAAAATAATATGGCAAATATATTATGGCAAAGCAACGTTTGACGGGACAGCTAGTAATATATATATATATATATATATATATATATATATATATATATATATATATATATATTATAATATGAATATGTATGTTAGTCTGTAAGGTATTTGTATTATGGGCCTAGATGCCTGAAATAAATGGTAAAATAAAATAAATAAATAAATTTCAGGAGATCGGACATACAAACATTAAACATAGTACAAGTAGTTGTAGTCGAGACTCAGGACCAGTTAAGAATCAGACTAGTAAATAGTTAGCTAGTAAACCAATTTACTTTAATAGTTAATTAAATATGCATTCCGACCGCTGGGCAAAGATCTCAAAAGAGTGGGTACCAGAAGGTGGACGCCGCCGCCGTGGCCGGCGTAGAAAAAGATGGCGCGATGAGCTGGATGCATACCAGCCAGGCTGGCCAGCGGTGACGCAGGGGCGAGCACAATGGAAGACCTTGGGTGAGGCCTTTGCCCAGCAGTGGGACAGCATAGGCTAGAAAAAATAAACAAAGAAATAAAGTTAGTATTAAAGTTTCGAAGGTTTATTCAAAACAATGTCCCATCTTTATGAGTTGCAGATATTTTTTATTTCCCACTGATAAGAGATTTTCAAATCTCCACAAACACACTCCAGAGTTAATTTATATATATTACTAGCTCAGACCAATAAAAAAAATACTAGCTGTCCCGGCAAACGTTGCTTTGCCATAATATATTTGCCATATTATTTTATTGAAGTGACTAAATAAGTATACCATGGCAACGTCGATCGCTATCCCGTCGCACAAACAATGGTCGCCGTCAGTCTCAGGTTGTAATAATGTACTATTATTTATTCAACAAATGCTACTTGGTACTTTATATATCAATATATAAAGTACCAAGTAGCCGATTCTCAGACCTACTGAATATGCATATAAAATTTGGTAAAAATCAGTAAAGCCGTTTCGGAGGAGTTCGTGGACTAACATTGTGACACGAGAATTTTATATATAAGATTTTCTTATTGACTTTTTTCTGTACTTTTATTTATCTATCTAACTTACTCATTTTAAAAGTATCACATATTTCCGAGGTACTGACTATCACAATTTTCAGCCATCAACTTATTTATTCACTAAAAAAACCTCGTCCCAAAAATATACAAGGCAAATTATTACATATATTTAAGATTCAAGCCGCGAAGCATCACGCGGTGCTTGTAATAATTGAACGGGCATCAAATATGTATTAGTATGGAGCGCATACACGTATTCAGATTTATTATACCCCTAATACGACCCTAATGTAACTCCGTAGGGATCAGATTATCAGACTCGGAGGTAAATAAACCCCGAATGATGTACAGGCCTACCGGGCCGGCATAAAAAATCATACGTTATATGTCCCATGAGGAGGCTTTCTTTACGATGTTTCGCTGCACAAGATATTGACTTAATTAAACATGTATGCCCACTTTTGGGAGACTTTTTATGGGATTGGGAGTATGTGTTTACTTAGCATTATTAAAAATTAAATTGTTCTTTTGGTATAAAAGAAACATTCAAATTTTTAGAAACGTTATTTAAAATTAAAAGCAGCAGTTTCCCTGTACTGGACTAGTGTCTGCTAAGTGCTTTTGACCTAGATCATATTATTATCTATCGTTAACATGAAATATATAGGTTATTACTTATACCACAACGCGACGCGTATATGCATTTCTAAATTTATATGGATTTGACAGATTCGCAAGACGTCTCACGCAATTGAAATCTGTCAAATCCATATATGCCGCGCCGCGCCTCGCCTCGCCTCCTTGTCGCGTTTCGGTCTGAATTGACCCTAAGCTTACCTTGAAAACCTAAATAAAAAATATAACATTTTGTGGTCAAATATATTCATAGTGTATAATGCAAAAGTCTCGTTTATAACTTTACTGGGAAAGCCGTTTGTAGATCTGCAAGCTTAAACTGATCTGATTTTAATGATTTTTTTTTAAACACAGGAGTCTTTCAAATTTCAGTTCCGTGAAAGAATAGTTCTCATGGCAAAGTATGCAATTACCCAATAAACTAAGTTCTCTTTCGACGTTCAAAAAGGGTATTTTAAATACTTTAACGTGTATAAAAAATTTAGTTCATGAAAAACTTTTTTTAACCCGCACTAAGTTGAGGCGTTGGCGTTGGCCCAAACTTAGCGCGGATTGTTGATCTACCATATTCTGTAGCATATGCAACCCAAATTTAACAACACTATCTTATGCTACTCATTGTTTACAGCTTACATTACCCTACATAACGATAATGTAAATATTAATGTTAACCCTCTCACATCATCATAAATCGGCCGCAACAGTTTTATTGCGTTAATATTTTCATCCGCACTATGAATAAGTGATAACCCCCCTGAGGGAGTCAGTCGCTCTCCCCCCCCCCCCCCGCTCGCCCCCGCGGCTGACCCGCTATAAATTAGCATGCATAATGTATGCGCCCGCGTCAACCTACCCTTATGGTTCTTCAGCTGTGAGCGGTATTTGAGGCCCCGAATTGTACAAGAAAATAGGGTCAGTTTTGCAACGAGATGAGGCCAAGACGTTATATGAGATGGCGTGAAGGATAATATTAATTTATACTCTAAGTTATACAGAACATAATAGTATGTGACACCTAAGAGACGATTCATTTTTAATCAACTTCCAACAAAGCAGGAGATGTTCAGCTGTGTATTATTAAAAAAAAAATATTATTATAACCAACGCCGCGGGCGGCAAATCTGTCAATTCTATGTGTGCTGTTATATATATATATATATATATATATATATATGTGGACGCTTCACACCAGGTCAGTCTGGCCCCGTGCTAAGACTTGTGTTACAGGTACCAGACAACGGAAATATATTTAATACTTTTATACTATACATATATTTAAGATTTTTATTATATCATACACATATTTAATACACAACCATGACCAAGGAACTTTGAAAACTTTTTCTTCCGTCGGCGGGATTCGCACCCGCGACCCCCGGCTTGAGCTACCAACAGCCCACCAACTGAGCTACGGAGGTCGTCGCAATCGTATTGTGTAGTAAATAAAGTTCAGTTCTATTTAAAATTCCCCGCATCACTACGTTAGCAAAGTAAATGAATCCTTAGTGTCTAAGCACACTATGCCGAAATTCCGCGGCGGAATTTCCTCATGATTCCACCTGCTTTGGATTACCTATGACACACTATACCGAAGTTCCGTGTTCCACTTAGGGTTTTGCAAAGAAGAGATTTAACTAATTTCTTGTTAGTTGCATGGTGTTTGTATTTCAGTAATACTTAATATTACTTAACCAAATATTTTACTGCAAGTCGAAAAAAAAAAACAACATTAACACAGGGTTAACATTTAACTCGTATAGGCGGAAGTGGGCCAGAAAGTCCTCCACACCGCCGCCGGCGACACTCCACTTATCATGACTTTCCCCTTCCCCATTTTTTCCCCGATTCATTATTTTCCACCGAGTGTACTGTGTAGAGTGCCGACTTCCCCAATCTGTGTTTGCATGTTCATATGGAGTCATCTTATTAAGTTTAAAGTAGCTAGGAATTAGGATTATATTAGGCTATTGCATAGCATTTTATCGCGGGCTTTGAGCGCGGAGACGAATCAAGAAATTCCGCCACACCTCCCACTCCGACATAGACACTGGCACAACGGTGCGGCGTTGCCAGTTATCGGCACGGTGTTAGTGTGAGTGCGACTAGACGTATGCGAGTTGTAATTGCATAAGTTGATAAAAATGCTATGCAATAGCATTCTCCAAGTGCCAAACGTATTTTTTTAAATTAATTTAGCACAATTCCGGGAAAGGACATGAAACGATTTGCGTACATCGCATCACAAATTTTCTTGTCAAAACTTCCGAACCTCTATTATATGATTTGTATTAATGAAACGAATAGTTTGACAGATAATATATGGGGCATAATATGCCATAATATAGTCGTCTTTTTCTCCCACTAACAGACCAACAAGACCGAGATAAGTAAAGGCTACACTACCGCTTTTTGTCGGAACAACTTTGTAGGTTTGCTCATAAAATATCTATATAATTATCTGACAAGTGGGACGTATATCAGTGCAAATGGTACACTTCATACTGTACCACAACCATAGTTGTTTCAGCACGATAATTAACCTTTTGTACTTGTCATAAGGTCGTATTAGAGATAAACGTTATATGCGGTAAGCCGTGCAACTTCTCATCATCATTAGTAAAAACAAACAAGTCATTAAAGAGCATATAGTATACATACACAGTAGATTAACTCAATGGTGTCCTTGAAATCCATAACGAAGCCCCCTACACTGGTTTCGGTGATAGTGGCTGATAGTAATCACGCAGGAGTGATTATATAGTGCCAAGTGTGTGCAGAATACAAGAGCACCTTCTATTCCTCGTCGTAACCGTAGTGGTCCGTAGTGGTTCTAATCGACACTGGCGAGAGATTCTGTTCTCTTGAGACATAGGACTGACTTTTTATATGCCCATCAAACGCAAAGATTTTTTGTCCAAAAACCAGGTGATCTGCCTGCATTGTTCGAGTTAAAAGCCGAATTCTGACTGCCGCACTCAGAGATGAATAATTACTTAACGGTTATTAAATAAAGTTATTGACCTAAGCCCAATAGATTATGTGTCGAACTCTTTATTAATTCATCAAGCCCCATTCGTTGAATGATACACAATATAATATCTATTACACAATATATCCACGATCGACGGGTTAAAGTTAAATAACCACTAAATATCTCAGAGTGCGGCAATTACTTTCTCTTCGCATTTGAATAGGAAACACCCTGTTCATTCTCCAAGGCCATGGATAGAGCCGTTTCCCATTAAATGAGATGTAAATTTTACACTATCATAAAAATTATATCTTTTTAACACGCTTTTTAAAACTTTGCATAAGTACTAAGAGCCAATGCAATAATTTGTTAATATTTTGATTTTTTAGAAAGCTTTTTTTACTATTTTATTATTCTTACAATCATGTTCTTGTGTTTGTAGTCCCTTCGTTAATTATTGTAAAGTCGTCCCAGTCGTCCCAGCGGCAACGCGGTGCGGCGCGCAGCGGTGTCGTGCTCGGCCGCTGTAAACAAGCAGCTGTAATGTTGTTATTACTCAGCTCACATGATTTAACACGGGCGGTGAAGTATTCTGATACGGCGGGGGTACACTGGCCTCAAAATTTGAGAAAAGGATTCAAAAGGTGCTAATTTTTTTAATACTCTGGGGTAAAACCTAATAACAGTGAAGATTTCTCATGGGAAGATTGTACTTTTTAGAGCTAAAGTAGCCTGTCTTATACATATTTACTCATCATCTTTCTCCACGTGTGTCCCAGGCCGTACGAAGTCGTTTAGATTCATGTAATCAGTCCGCGGCAAACTGCGAGTCGCCGCGACCGCCGCGACTTACGACGCGACAACCTCGTTAGTCAACGTACTTTGAGCTGTGCCTTAGTTTAAGCTGTGCACACACTCTAACGTAAAATATTGACGGAACCCTGATTAGCTAATATGTTGTAGAGTTACGTATGCGAGCTACGTTGAACTTAAAGAGCTTTAATATCTGGAAGGACGAGCTTACATTATAGATTTGGTAATCTGACAAAGAAGGGAAATATTCAAATTCCTAAAATATATGACGACCTCCGTATGTCCGTGGCGCAGTGGTGAGCGCGTCGGTAGCTCAAGCCGGAGGTCGCAGGTTCGAGTCCCGCAGACGGAACAAAAAGTTTATGAAGTTCCTGGGTCATGGATGTGTATTAAATATGTGTATCATATAATAAAAATCTTAAATATATGTATAGTATAAAAGTATTGAATATATTTCCGTTGTCTGGTGCCTGTAACACAAGTCCTTCAGGTAGTTACCGCGGGGCCAGACTGACGTGGTGTGAAGCGTCCATAGACATTATATGCTCACGCACACTCGTGCGTTAACTACACTACTTTTGCATTACCTCCTGTATGAGAAAAGTAAGCAAGGCTACTAAGGAAGTTTCCACGTTTGTATGTAAGCGGCGGTGCACACATTTTTGGAGTGGTAAAAATGTTGGCCATGCCTGATAAAATTCGCAGGAGTGCTCCTTCTAGCTCCTTCTGTAAGGGCTGGTTTACACGTATTAAGTAGATAAGTAATTAACTAAATTTTAACTTAATTTTAAGTTGTTAAATGCATGTAAACACAAAATTTACTAGCAAGTAGCAAGTTAAAATTTAGTAAGTCCTAAACTAAACAGAGACAATACAGCGTTATTTAGAAAAATTTAGATCTACTAAAAGAGCACAAAAAGAGCTTAATGCTTCACATACATGGATAAATTCACTTCGCTCTGACACAGTCGAAAGTAAATCCCATACAGAAATAATAAACATAGCCAAAAATTTTTATCCTTCACTATATAGCCAAATAGACTCTACTGACACACAGGGCAATAGTTTTTTTTTTTTTTTTTCTTTTTTTTTTTTTTTTTTTTTTGTGGGTATGTCAAAGAGTTAACACCTAACTTTGTGCTCTCTAAATAAATTTTGAATATAAAATAAATAATCTATTAATTTCGGATAATTATATGACTCACATGTTCTAAGAAGTACCCTGGACACTTCAGCAATATAATTTCCACACACAACTGCATACATTTCATCACTAGAACTTCATATTTAATAGAAGATGGACATTCACAGTCAATTGGATAAAAATATGCAGAATATCGTTGAATTATTTAAATCACGGATGGATCAGTATGACAAAGCCCTGGAAGAAACTGCTGCCAAAACTTCTACATCTTCAACCTCATCGGATATCTCCAAACTTGCAGCAGATTTTAACATCTTTAAGAGAACGGTATGGGACTCCTTAACATTATTAAAAAATCAAGTTCAATTGCTGGCAACTGCAATGGACTCCCAGGAGATGCGCTCACGTCATAAAGTCCTGCTCATTCATGGTCTCGAAGAAGATGAATGCGAGAGTGCGGAAGAAAAGATCTGCGCATTCATAAAAAATGATCTTAAATGCTCTCACATACAATCTGACTGTATTGATGTCTGTCATAGACTGGGTATGAAGAAGGACAAACCCAGGCCAATGTTAGTTCGCTTTACTAACTTGAAATTCAAGCAAACCATATGGACCAGCAAGACTAATTTAAAAGGCTCAGGTTATTCCATATCTGAATTTTTAACAAAATCTCGACAAGAAGTGTTTGTGGCGACGAGGAAACACTTCGGCATTAGAAATTGCTGGTCGTCTGATGGTATCATACATTTAATCCTCCCTGACAAGAGTAAGAGGAAGATTGTGTCAATGCAAGAATTCCATGACGCTGCTGCCAAGTTTCCTTCGCCTGCTGTGGGTGACTCTAAGTCCATAAGAACCAGGAAGGCCAAAAATGCTGTGAAAAAGTGACCAGATCGACTTGGGTGCTAAGTGTTAATTTGTGTTATGTTTACAAACTTTTAAGGTATTTGCTAATGTATTTTTCAAACTAACACTTCACATATAACGTAATTTAACGGCCTGTCTAAATACCCTTTATCATAACATTTTCAAAAGTTAAATTTTTGCAACGGAGTACGGTTAGAATAAAATTTTAAAATAAATTTTACTTGTCAAATTACTTGCTAAATGCTAGGCGATAGCCCAAGTGACAAATGTCAAACCTGTCCCCTGTCACCTATCAGTTGTCATTAGTTTTTTTTTTTTCCATTTCAACGCTATGACACTGGCGCTTGGACTTTGCGCTTAGAAAATTTTGTACCACGTCTTGTGTTTCTGGACATTGGTAATAACATTATTTTGTCTTTTTTTTTTTTTTTTTTTTTTAATAATAATTACTCATGTTGCACACATCTCAATGGTTGCAGTACTTCATATGATAATGTTGTGATTTTAATATTCTCTTTGATGTTATTTTCTATCATATATAAGGGATTCCTGTTATGACTTGTATGCTTTGTGTTATTATTTTATTTTACTTTATAAATATTAATTATTGCTCTAGTGTGCAGGATACGAAAAATTGTGACTAGATTTTAAGGTGGGATTTCACCAATCACGTGTGAAACTTGGTTTTATAAAACTTAGTTCTCATTGAACTTAGTTCACACGGCGACGTTAATCTCGTGTTCTTGCAAATGGATTTCATCAGCTTCTTTATAATCGCGATTAATAAATCCAAGTTTACATGACGTGACGCGATGCGTTTAAATATTTTATCACCTTGAAGCCATGTCACGTTCTTTTTTATACAAAATAGTAAGAACCGTTACATGTAATATCCAAACGCAACTGTCAAAACTGTCATCTCGACATTTGTTTCGATCGTTATGTCAATTGTCAAATGTCATGTGTCAAAATTTTTCCTGTTGTTTTTGTGGAGTTCGGTGCGCTCGAGATTTGTTTTCGATTTTTTTTTTGTTTTGACCCAATTGACCCTTGCAATACCTCCCGGATTTTGAACCCATCTCAAACGACGACCTTGGCACTGTTTAACGGACTGGATCTTTCTCGCTTTTAATCGACCTCGGCTTTGCATAACGGACAACGATGGCAGAGAAAAGAAAGAGAGACCCGACTTTCACGGCTGCCGAAAAGTCACTGTTAATAGATTTGGTAGAAAAATATTATCAAGTGGTGGAATGTAAAAAAACAGATAGCGTAAGCATCCGTTCGAAAAACGAACAATGGTCTCAAATTGCTGTCGAATTTAACAGCATAACCAGTACACATCCCAGGGAATGGACAGTACTCAAAACGAGCTGGGAGAATTTGAAAAAAAGGGCAAAGCAGGAGCAAACCCAACGCAACCAACATCATTTGGCAACAGGCAACTACACATTTTTATTTCTTTATTTTGCATTAGGTACCCATGTACAGTAATATTTGACTTGCTCGCGTTTCATGTGGTAATAGAATCGGAACGAAGTTTTATAATAATCATATTTTGTTAACATTATTTCTTTTTACTCACAGGAGGTGGCCCACCTAGGAAAAAAACACAGGACCCAATAATTGACCGGGTTCTAGAACTCATTCAAACTAGAGTATCGGGGTTCCTAAATATTTATGACTCTGATGGGTCCCAAATCTTGTGTAAGTGTTTATATATTATAATTATGTTTCTTAGGATACATATTTTAAAAATTTGTATGTAAAAACAGCCTTTTAATGTATTTATATGTATGTTTTAGCTACTACTGCAACAACCAGTGTTCCTGTCACCCAAAATATTTTAATTGACCAGACCACAGAAATAGAAATAAGGCCAGATGAAACAGAAGTTATAGATGCTGTAAGTATGCTTTATTAAACAATTCAAACTTTTACATTATAAATATAATTTGGTAATTTTTCAATATGGTTTAAATAATATAATTTAAATATATTTTTAGGATAAATGGTTTAAAGTTATAAACATTTCCTATAAATATCCAAAAACAGAGACTTTACAAGATATTTATATCAAATGTTTATGTAGGATTGGAGTCACTATACCCCTACAATGCTCAGGCAAAATATTGCTCCTGCACTGGTCGAGCCATCATCGCCAATTCTGCAAGTTTCAAATGTGCCTGAACATAGAGAGGCGCAGGAACAGCAAGCACCACGGTCCTCACCAAGGTTAGCACAAAACAGAATAATTTGTGATATAATAATATTAACACATCGATCGTGGCCAAAAGAGATACAATAGCTTTTTCATTGTTATCACAGCCGGATGTGGCCGCTTGGGGCTTGATGAATTAATATAAGTACTTAATATAACAATCAAATTATATTTTATTATTTTCTAAGGTATTATTATGTGTTAGTAACAATTTAACTGGTAATGTGTAAAATACAACATTTTATATCTTTATTTATAGGATGGCACCAAGGAACATGACTTCAACCAGTCGCAGGAGGCCGACATTAAGGCCTACATTAAGAGACAGCAATCTAAATATTGAAAGGATTAATTTAATTGAAAAAATAAAACAACACAGTGAGGAGGAGCATGAAATAAATATGAAGATATTAAAAATACAGGAGGAAAGAGAAAGAGCTCTCCTAGTGCAAGAAAATTTGAAAATTGAACAAGAAAATTTGAAAATTGAACAAGAAAAACTAAAATTGGAAATTATAAAATTAGAGCTAAGGAATTTAAAAAAATAAAGTATTTTAAGAAGTTTTATTTTTTATTTCACCTCCACAGTAAATCTTATAGCCAGCTAAAATAAATAAAGTACTTGATATACTTACATTATAAATTATAATATTAATGTCAAAACTAATTTGAGCAATGTTTAATAATATATTGATTACACTCAATTTATCTTTTTATGATTTTCAAATAGTATTCACAACTTAATGCTATTTTAAATTTTGAATTCTACCACATATAATCGACTAGCAACTACCGCCGCCCATGGACACTCGCAACTTCAGAAGAGCTGCAGGTGCGTTGCTGGCCTTTTAAGAGGGAATACACTCTCTTCTTGAAGGGTTGCCGGTCGTATAGGTCTGGAAATACTGCTGGTAACAGTTCGTTCCAGAGAAACGCAAGGTGGAAGACTGCCAACTGATTGTTATCTTGTTATCTTGCTAATCTGAAAAGAAAATAGGATATAAATTAACTATTTGAATGTTATAACAGGCATTCAATAATATTCTTAATTCTACCAGTTATTTTCGAGCCATCAAAATAGTAGGTATGATTGTCGACAAAACGAAATATCTTACTACAATAAATAACAATGCAATTACATAGGTATTGCAATTCATTGTGTGAAACAAGTGGCAACTGACCATTACTTGAGTATTCTTGTTTAATTTTTATATAATGTTATATTATGCCTAAATAATAACATAGAAGGTAACCTAAACTTTTTCTTTTGCTTTGTATGTATGGCTGACCATAAGTTGTACTACATGAAAGCTGAACACAGCGTACAGAAAACTAAATACTAAACTTATATTAATACCTATGCTATCATTAATCAGCACTAGCCACTATTGCACATGGAACATAACCCATCTGTTTATACTTTAGAGTTATCATTCTAACAACTATGAGGTAAATTATATCTCCAAACTGACTACAAAATAATTATAACTTACTCTGCATAGTAGCTTACTAATTCGCTGCGCCTTCTATGGTTTGGATTGTGTCTTTGTGTTCTCTGTATATTCATAGTATTAATATTGCCAAGAGCTAATATAGTTTCCCAAGATGCAGGGTTAATGACTTGGTCATCATTGGGAGGTGTGTTTTCACCACTTCTTCTTGCAATATTATGTAAAATAGCTGTTGCAATAATTATCGGGAATGAGTTTTGCACTGTCACTCCTAAACCAATGGCCATCGCCGGAAAACGCCTTTTCCACACTCCAAACAATCTTTCTACACAATTTCTTGTTCTAATATGAGATTCATTGTATAAATTTTCAGCATTAGTATGGCATTGTTCTAAGGGGGTCATCATGTACCTGTTACATGCATACCCTGCATCTCCAACAAGAACAGCATTGTCATATTTGTTCTGTTCAAACATGGCTCTTCTATAGCAATTATTAAAAATATAAGAATCATGTGTACTTCCTGGCCATCGAGCAACCATATCAGTAAACTCTAATTTTGTATTACAAATTGCCTGAATGTTGAGTGAAAAATAGTTCTTTCTGTTGCGAAATGTTTCTGGACAATCTCCACCTAAAAGAAATGTTACTTTGAATTAATTCTTATGCCTTTAACATAATTATATTTTTATTACATAAACGATTTTTATACATTTATTATGAAATTATTATGAGTAATTAGATTATTATAATGTTTGCAATACCTAGCTGTTTTTTTCCTTAATAATTTAAAAGCTGTACTAAGTAGATAAAAGGTATGTAAGTAAAAGTTTTAACCTGGGGATTTGAGGATTTTTACATGAGTGCAATCTATAGCACCTATGACAAATGGAAAACGAGCCCTTTTATAAAACTCTATTTGTGTCTGGTGAATTTCATCTGGTGATTCTGGAAACACAATATGCTGTGGACGCAGACTGGCAATAGCAGCACTGACTCTATGCACAATTCTGTGTGCAGTAGAAGTGCTGAATCCACATAAATCTGCAGCAGTCATTTGATAGCAACCAGTTGCATAGAATCTTAAAGCACAAAGCAACTGGTTGATGGGAGATATACTGTGATTCCTGAAATAAATGAATATTAATTGTTGAAACAAATAGGTATATACCTACTTAGTAATAATTCTGCCCACAAGTAACAATCAGTATATATTGTGTATTATAAGTGCCTACTCTAATGATCAATGATATTATTAAGTATAAGTACTTAATATGTAGGTACTTTTGAGTAGTGAAAAAGTCTCGAAACTTACTTGTTTGAAGGAAATTCTAATTTATCTTCAATAGATTCCAATACAGACAAAACCGTTGGTTTTGTAAGACGAAATCTAGTAACAAAATCTTTGTCGTCTAGGATTTCAAAATGTTCTTCTCTTTCGCGTATCCATCTTGGACGTCGCACAACCTCCTCCTCATCAGAGCTTTCGTCAAAAACTAAAGCAAATGCACGTCTCATTCTAGACTATTATATTTCTAATTCTATTCTACAGATAAATTCATACAATAACTGGGATTATGTGAAAACAAGATAGTAAACAAAACAGTAGGTAGCAAAACAGTATTGCAATGACACTACAGCACAGTGACAGGGCTTGAACGGAGTTTTATGCCGTTAAACTTCGGACCTTGGGCGTTCAGAAATAAAACTCGGATTTGCTGTGAACGCGTTCAGTTTATGTTGGAGAAATGCAATTCGATGTTATAATCGCGTTTATACGTTTTGAACCGGTTCAGTTTGAATTGAACGCGTTCCATTTCTTTGGTGAAATTGCCCCTAATACTGTTAAACATTATTGTACATTTTAAGTTAATTAAGTATTATAATATTTTATATTTATTATATTTATATTAATTATTATTATAGTATTTTATATTGCTTTTATGGATTCTAGTGAAGATCTGAATAACATAATATTGTTTGAAGACAGCTTTTGCTCTTGTGGCTCTTCTGATGACTTTCTGAGTGCCACCAGTGACCCTACCCTATCTGACGATGATTCCGCAGGATTCATACCGCTTGATTGCAAACTAAAAAATGACATCTTTGCTCGCAAACATTCGTGTTTTAACATTGCTCATATAAATGCCCAAAGTATTCCGGCTCACTATTCAGACTTGCTAGCAGCGTTCAATGATGTTCCGGTGGATTGTGTTTTAGTGTCGGAGTCTTGGCTTAAACCTTCTCTTGCTTCAACGATGTTTCCATTGCCTGATTTCAGTCTTATCCGTAACGATCGTACAATTGGAAGGGGTGGGGGTGTGTGCATCTACATCAGAAAGGGCTTTTCTTACAGTATTATATCTCAATCTCCAAACACCTGCCGTGACTGTCTAGAATACTTATTACTGGAAATATGCGTGTCACATAACAAATTACTTCTTGGGGTTTTGTACAGTCCTTCCGCCTCTGTCGACTATTTCGGTGATTTAGAGTCATTACTATATCAATATTATCCTTGTTACGATCACGTAATTTTAATGGGTGACTTGAACACCTGCTTGATTAAACAAAACTTAAGATCTCATAAATTAAAGTCTCTTATATCATCTTTTAATTGTCACATTTTACCCCTTTCTGCCACTCATTTCTCTCCCAACCATGATCCATCACTCCTCGACTTAATGTTTGTCTCTCAGCCATCTAAGGTAATTAAACATGGTCAACTGACCTCCCCCTTCTCCTATCACGATCTTATTTACTTATCATACAACTTACGTAAACTAAGGCGGATAAGTAAAATAAGGATGCAACGTAGTTTTGTTCGCTTGAACGTAGAAGCACTTCGTTATGACGTTTCTAATATCGATTGGTCTCTTCTACGTGAAGCGAGCACAATCAATGCTAAGGTAGACATATTTACCTCTGTCATAACTAAAATTTATGATATACATGCGCCCGTCAAAGCTATTCGAACTAAGCATTTGCCGGCCCCCTGGCTCAATTCAGAAATTAAGAGTATAATGACGAAAAGAGACAAGGCCAAATCGAAATGTAAGCGATTTCCATCTGCCTCCAACATTGATAGTTATAAAAAACTTCGCAATCTATGTAACAGGAAATGTCGCGATGCCAAACGTCGTTATATTCACTCTTCAATAGAGCACCTACCTCCATCCCTCACTTGGAAATTCCTTAGTTCCCTTGGGTTTGGAAAATCATCTAGCTCTAAAGATTCCACCTTAAACTTTAAAGATGTCAATGCATTAAATAAATATTTTGCTGATCCCCCTTTGCTTTTGAGTCCTCAATGCAAATCCAAATGCCTTCAGCTATTATCTGAGCGCAACATCAGAGATCATGTACCGTTCTCTTTTGTGAATATTACGGAAGACGAAGTTCGCAATAGTCTACTAAATATATCTACAAAGGCGTTTGGAAGCGACGAGCTCAGCAAAGACATGCTTGTGCCAGTAGCTGATTTAATTACTCCCATCATAACACACATACTTAATTTCTCTCTCACAACTAATACTTTTCCAACATCCTGGAAGAAAGCCCATATCATTCCTTTACCTAAGGTCCCCACTCCTAATTCACCCTCACACTACCGTCCTATTTCGATTTTGCCCATCCTGTCCAAAATCCTAGAGCAAGCCGTTAATAAGCAACTAACAGAATATTTGAATCAGAATCAGTTGCTGAATCACTTCCAATCTGGTTTTCGCACGGATCATAGCACCTCTACTGCATTACTAAAGGTGACTGAAGACATTCGCCAGGCCATGGACAATAAACTACTGACAATCATTGTTCTCCTCGATTTTAGTTGTGCATTTAACTCAGTAGATTATGACGTCTTACTTGGTATTCTTCGCGCGTTAGGTGTATCGGATTCGGCTCTAGCGTGGTTTAACTCCTATATAAGAGATCGGCAACAGCGCATTTTTATACCCGACTCTATATCTGACTGGATGGACCTGGATGCTGGCGTCCCTCAGGGTGGAGTCTTATCTCCAACACTTTTTTCATTGTTTATAAATGAAATCACGCGCGTCATAAGTTCTTTTTTCCACCTTTATGCTGATGATTTACAAATTTACAAGCATGCCGCGTTAAATGACATAAATAATGTAGTGCTCCAGCTCAATGAAGACCTAGTGAGAATTCAGGAGTTTGCGGAAACATTCGGCCTACTTGTAAACCCCAAAAAATCTCAAGCGATCATTATAGGTAATAGACAGTTGCGCAGTAGAATAGATTTTGCGAACCTAGATAACATTACGTATAATGGTAATATCATTCATATAACGGATGAGGTTAAAAATTTGGGAGTTTATTTTGACTCAAACCTAACATGGACGGTTCACGTTAGCGATGTCAGTAGGCGTGTTAATGGAGCTATGCATGCGCTTAAACGCTTACAGAATTTCCTGCCTATCCCAACTAAGATGTTACTGGTGCAATCTCTCATTCTGCCTCTTATTGACTACGCTGATGTCGTTTATTTGGATGTGTCTGAAGCGTTGCTTAATAAACTGGAACGACTGCAGAACATGTGCATTCGATACGTTTTTGGTTTACGTAAATATGACCACATTTCAGATTTTCGCAAGCGCTTGAACTGGCTCCCAATACGATTGCGTCGAAATTCGCACATTCTCACGCTTCTTTTCAAGATTCTTCGCTTTCGTTCTCCCCCATACCTTTATGAAAGGTTTAGCTTTACTCCACCAAGCGAGAGGCCTGTTCGAGCGTGCACAGTGAAGAGGCCTCTAGAAATACCACACTGCAACACAGTATTCTATGAGAGCTCATTTTCGGCTGTCGCAGCGCGTCTCTGGAATGGTCTGCCGGACCACGTTCGTGGAGCCCCAACTGTCAACACTTTCAAGTCGAGATTAAAGCGTTACTTTTTGGCATTACCTTGATCGGATACTTTAAATGATTGTGTAATCCTTTTTTTTTTTTCTCTCTCTCTCTCTTTTATTAAATTTAATTAACCAATGTGCATCTGTCTTCACACTATCTGCCGTTTTTGTTATATTTATTTATATCTATGTATTATTTTATTATATTTATATATTATATTATACGTTGTTAATAATTATTATTCTTTGTATGTGTATTGTATTAGTTTATTATGTATTTTACGTATTTGTGTAAGTAATTATTAATATTAGTATATTTTTATCTATATTTTAATTTAGATTTAGTTTTTAGTTAGTATAAGTTAGTATAGGTTTATGATTGTTTGATTTCTTTTTTTGTCTCTTTGTGTACATGCCCCCTCTATTACAATACATCCACAAAATTATAAGGTTTGCTGGAAGAGATCTCTTTTAAGAGATAAGTACGCCGATGCTTTATTTCAAACTTTTTTTAATGTATTTTTGTAACTTGCATGAAGATTAAATAAAATAAATAAATAAATAAATAGTACTTACGTCTCTCCAAATACAAACCCAATAAAACCATTTTAAGAAGAAGAAGTCCTGAAACAGATAATGAGACTAAAGACCGAAAAAAGCCCAGGACCGGACGGGATAATAAATGAATATATAAAGTTTGCTAGAGCGCTACTACTAACACCAATCACCATTCTATGGAACAAAATATTGGAATGCGAGGTCGTACCAAATCTATGGAGACAATCTGAAATAATATTGTTGTACAAAAAAGGAGACCCAGCTGACATCGCAAATTACCGACCGATAAGTCTCATGTCCTGCTTTTATAAATTATTTTCTTCGTGTCTCCTGGAAAGAATGTCTAACGATATTGACAAACACCAGCCAATAGAACAAGCTGGATTTAGAAGTGGATTTTGTACAATAGACCATATACAAGTTGTAGAACAAGTAATAGAGAAGTATATAGAGTTCAACCGACCCTTGTTTATGGCTTTTGTAGACTATAAAAAAGCTTTTGACACAATATCACACGAAACCATCTGGGAAGCTCTACAATCTCTTGGTATAAACGAAAAATACATTCTAAAAAACATCTATGAAAATTGTACAAGTAGTGTAAAACTAGATAAAATCGGTCCGCCAATAAATATAAAGAGAGGACTGAGGCAAGGGGACCCAATGTCCCCAAAATTGTTCATAGCTGTCCTAGAAAAAATTATGAAAAACCTTAGATGGAGCAAACAAGGCATTAACATAAATGGTAAATTCTTGAGCCATCTCTGATTCGCCGACGATATTGTATTATTTTCCGAAGACCCACAAAAACTCAAAATAATGATTAATGATTTACATCAAGCCAGTACAAAAGTCGGACTTGAGATGAATTTAGAAAAAACAAAGGTTATGACAAATCATCAAAATATTAACACAACAATCAAGGTCAAAGATACACCATTAGAATTTGTGCAAAAATATATATACTTAGGCAAACAAATATCATTCGAGAAAAGCCGAAACGCAGAAGAAGTAGAGCGGAGAGTAGCAATAACTTGGAATAAATACTGGGCCCATAAAGATATATTCAAATCGCAACTACCAATATCCACTAAAAATATTGTTATGGACACGGCCTTGCTACCATGCCTAAGTTACGGGTGCCAAACGTGGGTATTCGACTACAAAACAAGAAATAAAATCCAGACAACCCAAAGACGAATGGAAAGAAGCTTTTTAGACCTAAAACTCAAAGATAGAGTAAGAAATACCAACATCCGGAAAAAGACCAAAGTTAGCGATGCTCTAACATACATGCTACAAAGAAAATGGAAGTAGGCAGGACACATAGCGAGATATGACGACAACAGATGGACTCAAATGTCGACAGAATGGCCTGGCCCAAAAGGAAAAAGGTCCAGAGGCCGCCCGATTGCTAGATGGTCGGATGAAATAGTAGCAACAGCGGGTAGAGATTGGCCGAGCATCGCTAAAGCAAGAGAGGAATGGGTTACCTTGGAGGAGGCTTTTACCCTTAGGGGGTCCATAGAAAAATAATAAATAATAACAGAATAGAATATAAATAAATATAATTATTAGGAATTAAGAATAACAAATGCATGTAAAAATTAATTTATTATGTACTAAATTTATATTGATATGATTATGTCCTTTAATAATTTAATTAATTATGTAGTAAACTGTAAATGAAATATTCCTATAAAAACTAAAAATCAAATGTTTATTGAAAGCAAATTTAATATTTATATAATGTATTTTTTATGGAAATCAATAAAGCTTTATTATTATTATTAAGCCCTAAAGTAGATGACAGTTAGAATTTAGTTACTACTTATCTACTTAATACGTGTAAACCAGCCATTATTCTGTATTAACCCACGATGACAACGTCTGTCAGACTGTCTGTGTATTATATTGTCCGCGGCATCTTAGCATCCAAATGGTGGGCCGATTTTGATCTAGTTTTTTTTTTGTAAGCTGACAATATCATCGAGACTCGAGAGTGATCTTAATCGGGGTTTTTTAAATTCCGTGATTTTTATTTAACTTTTGCCGCCTCACCCTCTGAACAACCTTTTTTTACCCGACTGGGAAGTGTATTCAGAGCGAAACACAGACATAGTCGGGGGACGTCATGAGTGTTTTTATCAATTAGGGCGCAGGCATTTGGCATTAGCGCGGTAATACGGCCGATAATTTGTGTACATACAGGTATAGATTAGGTGGACAGGGTAGACTCACACAGAGATAAAGTATTGAAACTTTAGATGACGCCCGCAACTCCGTTGTGCCAAAATATGTTTTGCGCGAAAACCGTACATGTTACCAGGATAAAAGTATCTCTGAGTTCTTTCCCAGGATTCAATGTTTATTTGTACTATGTACCGTATTTTAGCAAAATCTATTCAGTGGCTTAGTCGTAAAGAGGTAACAGACAGACCCACTTTCGCATTTAAAATATTAGTGTAGTATGGGCTAAAAGCCACGCTCTCCCACCACCCACCCACATTAAAATAATAATTAACTAGTGGGGACAGGGGTTGACTATTCATTATGCCCTTGACCTGTGCGAAAATGGTGGACAACTCTTCGAAAGTAAGATTGGAATTGCCCATAACTCTTTTGATATGGTGATTTGCCGATTTTATGCCGGCTTCTGCCAGACCAGAGAAATGTAGAGCGTAAGGGGGCTGAAAATTGAACTTTATGTGTAAGTTAGTTGCAAGATCAGATATAGCATTAGAATTGTTTTTAAGAAATTGACCTACTTCTTTAGAAGCTGCAGTGAAGTTTCGACCATTATCGCAAAATATTTCAAGTGGCTTCCCCCTTCGGGAGCTGAATCGACGCAAGCTGAGTAAAAAGGCGTCTCTAGATAGTTCGCTTACCGCCTCTAGGTGTACACATTTATAGGCTTGACAGATAAATAGACACAGATAGCATTTGGAGAGGCGAGCGCCACGACCCTTCTTACTTGCAATATTGAATGATCCTGCGAAGTACATTCCAATGGTCTGGAAAGGAAGTGTGGGTGTGACACGTTGTTGGGGTAAATTACCCATCATGGGCGTCAGAGTTTGACCTCGGTGACGTCGACAAGTTACGCAGCGACGAACAGTGGTGCGAGCTAGCCTCCTTCCGCACACGGGCCATATAGAATCACGAATAGAATATAGGAGATGCTGGGGACCTGCGTGCATCAGGCGGACGTGTTCATGCTGAAAGATTAATTTCGTAAAATGGTGAGTAGAGTCTAAAATAATTGGGTGTTTCTTTTCATGGCTATAGGTGGAGCGGTTCAGTCGACCACCTACTCTCATCACTCCCTCCTTATCGAGGAACGGGTTGAGTGATAGAATGTTGCTTTTTGAAGGATATCATGCTTTGTAGATAGTGCATGATATTCTTTGTCGAAAGATTGCTTTTGTGCTCGTATTGCTGGAAATAAAAATGCATTATTAATTTCTTGCACAGATAGTGGACCTGATAATTTATTGTTTTTGTTTTTCAGGTTGTGCTTTAGTCGTAGAACGTAGGCGTAAGTTCGCTGAAGTTTTCCTAGTGTAGAAAACCTTTCAAACGGGATAGATAGATCGTCGCAGTCGGAGCTCGTTGAAGGAAGGACTATAATCTCAGATAAGTCGTTATCTTGTTTCTTTGTTTCAGATGGAGCTTGTGGCCATTGGGAATCGTCCGCGGCGAGATACGGGGGTCCGCGCCACCACAGCTCGTGCGCGGCTAGCTGGTCGGCGGGTGCGCCGCGGGAGAGCACGTCGCTGGGGTTGGAGGCGCCGGGCACGTGGCGCCACGCCGACAGCGCGGTGTTCTCGTATATCTCCACAACCTTGTTTGCGACAAAGCTCTTCAGTTTGCTAGGACTACTGTGGAGCCATGCGAGTACGACGTTGGAGTCGCACCAGTGTGTGCACGACGATATAGAGCAGCGCAGTGACTCGAGAACGTTCTTGGTTAGGTTAGCGGTGAGTAGCGCTCCAAGTAGTTCCAATTTTGGTATCGTGAGGGGTGGCTTGGTAGGTGCCACTCTCGATTTAGCGCATAGTAGATTGACTGATATGTTACCTTCTTTGTCTTTACATCTTAGGTAGATGCATGCACCGTAGGCATGCATTGATGCATCGCAGAACGAATGCAATTGTGTGACAAGGCTCTCCTGGGGATTGTGATGTTCGCTAGCGATGAGAGACTGGCCGTGATTTTCTTCCATTCCTTTTGTAGATCCTCAGGAACCGGCTCGTCCCAGTCCAGCCCACGCCGCCACAACTGCTGCATGAGTAGTTTGGGCTGAACGGTGCACGGCGACAGGAGGCCGAGTGGATCGTAGATACTGAATGTTGACGATAGTATTGTTCGCTTTGTAATTTTTTCTTGCATGTCAGAGGTCGGCGCTTCGATAGTGAAGTATAGCTCATCTGATTGTGGACTCCAGCCTAAGCCGAGCGCGTTCGAGGCGTCACTCAAGCTAAATTTTCCATGCAAGTCGACCGTCGAGATAGGGAAAATATCAGGTGCATTGGACTTGAATTTCCGCAGATTGAAGCAGCCCGATTTTAAGTGAGTGGTGACTGCATTCAGAATGTGTAATAGATCAGCTTTCGTGTCGCTGCCGGTCAACATATCATCGCAGTAAAAATCCCTTTGTATAATTTGTATTATTGTTTCATCTCGACACTCTTCTCCTAGTGTCCATAAACATTTTGTAGTTAGATAGCTTGCACTGGCAAAGCCGTACGTGACAGTATTGAGTCTTATCGTCTTCAATGGCTTCTTTTCATCTTCACGCCATAGAATCAGTTGTAGCTCTCTGTCGTCTTCGTGGACAAGGACTTGGCGGAAGAATTTGTCTATATCGCCGGCCAGTACGTACTTGTGCGTGCGGAAGCGTAATAGAATAGCAAAGAGAGAATCTTGTACTTTAGGGCCGGTGTGCAGTATATCGTTGATGGAGACGCCGGTGGAGTCGGAGCCGCTGCCCTGTCGGTTGTTTTGCCGGTAGATTTAGAAATACAGCGCCGGGCTGCCTTATACTATAAAAGCAAAAAGATGACGACCCCAGATTTCTTAAGCATGAAAGATAGAAATAAAGTAACTAGATTATTCGAACCGCTAGATGTCACACTACAAAATCTTATATCTGAATGGCAGGATCGGTGGGATAACTCAATCAAAGGTCGGCACCTGTACAATTTCTTTCCTTCGGTACGCAAACGACTCGCTATGCATTGGATAGAAATCGATCACTGCGTTGCACAATTCTTAACCGGTCACGGCAATTTTAAAGCTAAACTTTATGGATTTAAGTTAGTTCCGTCTCCTCTTTGCAAGTGCTCGACCGAAGGTAGCCTGCAAGAACAAACTGCTCATCACATACTCTGGGAATGTGATCTTTGGCTTAAGGAAGAACCGATATGTTAAACAGCCTCCAATGTGTTTCTAAAGTCGCGTATTACGATGATCTCGTAGGCAGCGCAAAGAATTTCCGTGCTTTCAAACGTTTTTGCCGTAAATTCTATTGGAAACAATCCAACACAAACTTGTCAGTTTAAGTATAGGTCATTTTTATTAAGTAGGCAATTTAATAATTTTCCCGTGGTGCTCTCCCCTTTGTTCGGACATTAATGTCACGAAAATTTGGCTGTCTCCCGCTTTGCTTGGGGAGGGAAATTGGATTTCTCCTACTCCTCCTACCTTCTTCTGATTAATTTCGTTGCGGGTCCCAAGACAGATTTAGCTTGTCCCTCGGGCATCCCTAAGATCATATCAAAGGGTTTTCGTGGTTGGTTACCACTGTTGATCCTGGCGACACAGGAGTTGCAGTGGTGGGAATGTGTGGTGGGCCATTTTCCCGTTTAAAAAAAAAAAGACGCCGGTGGAGGTGGGCGCGGAGCCGTCAAACATGACGCGCAGCTTGGTAGACTCGCTCTGCGCGCGCAGCACGGCGTGGTGGCACAGGTAGTGGCGGCGCGCCTCAGGTGGCCGGCCCTCCACGGGCGAGCAGTGGCCCAGCTCTTCATACTCGACTATAAATTCAGAGTAAGCTTTTTTGAGTTCTGGCTTTTTGCGAAATTTTCTCTCTAGTGATAGAAATCTTTGCCTGGCTCGATAGTAGGAATCACCTAAATTGTCTGATGAGTCCTTGAATGGCAGCTTTACAATGAAACGGCCGTCTTCTTGGCGAGAGGTGTGTGTATTGAAGTGTTGCTCGCATTCCTTCTCGCTGCCGCTGAGCAGAGGCCTCTTGGGGAGTTCCTCTAGCTCCCAGAATCTAGAAATTTCCTCGGTGAGATTGTCAGATGTGTCGGTCCTTGAGAAATTGCATTTGGTGCTCCTTGGTTCACCGTTACTAAATATAGGGCCAGATATTAACCAGCCTAACTGTGAACTTCTCAAGTAAGGTAAGTTAGCACCGAGACACCGCTGTTCGTTGCCCACAATTTGCCAAAATAGGTCTGCGCCTATCAGCATCTCGACTGGGGCAGAGGTATTGAATGTAGGATCGGCCAATTGTAATTTAGGCGGGAGATTGAAATACCTTTTATCGATAAATTGCTTAGGTACATTGTCGGTGAGCTCAGGTAGTACGCCGCAGGCTTGCGTTACATTGTAGTCAGTGCAGAGAGAGTTTAGACGAACTACACTTCGTTTTGAAATGGAGCCGCATGGGATATTTGCAACACCCATAATTTTAATAGGCACTTTTTATGAATTACAGCTCCAAGTTGCCGAAATTAACAGCAATTCTTTGCCCATTTTCTCTAAAATTTTGCCGAGTTACATATTTTTTTACTCAACTATTTCATATTAAAGTAGTAAAAAGTAATTCCAACATTTTATAGACGACTTTCTCAACAGTACATTGTATTTTTTTCATACCGTTAAGACGTCAATACAATCCATAAACAGGTGATATTCTAAACCTTTTATAGCAAAAATTACAAAACTGACGCGGGTTTGAGTTAAATTATTTAAAAATACTTAAAAAAACAAAAATCTAGCTCCAACATTAGATTATAATTGAAATTATCTTACATATTGTGCATTAAAACTTATAGAAATACTGTATTTTAACTGTTAAATCACGTCTGTTAAATCAGCGAAATCGGGAAATTGCTATTAATAATTAAGCTTAATGACATAAAACAGACTAATAAAAACAGAACACAAACATCTCTCCTAATCCCCAAATAAAATTAGGGTCCACATCAGAAAATGGCCAGTTTAAAACAAAAAAGTTACGTAGTGTGTCGCCATCTGCCTTTACGACCATCCTGTATATCACAGACTTAGAGAATGGACCGATCAATTATTATACTCTCATGAAATTGGTCAAAATAATATGAGAAAATGAGTGTGTGATCAATACTTATCTATCTCGTCAAAAAAAGGATAGGCACCATACATATTTTTCACTTCACATAAAGTAAAAATTAAAAACACCATATGAAATGAACAAAATAATAATATATCAGAATGATAATAATTAAAGTGTGGCGGTACCCCCAATTCGCCTAACATCCCTGCATCGCGCTATCGAAGTTTTCTGAGCGCGGCAGTATATATACGACAGCTGAAATGTATCACGTGGGCTTCGGCCTTACCGGGCATAATACCTCGCTCGGTCGGAATTTCCTTTGGCCTCCACGCCATTATTCCCATATTGGTGACCCTCGAGTTCGTCAGAACACGCCTCCTGCATCATCATCACTCCCCGCCCCTTCGCACCGCGCCAGCCAGCTTCGCCTCATCAGGTACCTCGTCCACTAGCCGCAATGTACCGCGACCTAGGCAACTCAGCATCGGCATTATCGGGCATTCTCACTACACCGACCGACCGGTCAGCAAGCAGAGCACATTTCTCCTGGTCAGCACGTAGCATCGGCCCGCACGGCAGCTATCCGACTCACTGGATCCCGTGCAGCAGTTTATAGTTCCGACTCACTGGGACTCACTGCAACAGTTCCGACTCACTGGAACTCACTGGCACTGGCGACTCAAGCGACAGTACTTCAAGATTCGACCTCCGGTCTTCGGGGGGGGGGGGGGGGGGAGAATACGGGGCGAAAATACCACTTGTGATTGTGTTTAGAAAAAGGCTAGCTTTTACTTTTTCTTAACAGACTGTAACGCGTGGACCAATAAAAAATGTAGACACAGACATCAGCTGTTCTCTCTTATATCTTTCCTACACTGTTGAGGGTAATGTATTTACTTTATAGCTTGATAGGGATGATCCATTCTTTATGTCTATGTTGTATACTTGACCTTAATTACAATACATCCACAATTATTTTGCCTCTAACGTGATCTTTATGCCAACAAAATAAGGTTCAATTTCGTACAAAGATTATCTACAGGGTGTATACAAAATACACGCAGTATCGAACACCCTGGCCGGTATTGGTATGATAGACGGATAGATTGAAACGTATAAAAAAGTCGTAAAGTGGAGCGTAAAAAATAAATGGACTTATAAGGCTTATACGCATAATCCTAGTTAAATTTTTGTAGCTATACGATCTAACTGAATTGATACATAATATTAGTTAATTTCTGTACTTCAAAGGCAATTTCACAATATTGTTTGAAAGTGTAATTATTTATATAAAAAAGATATCTAACATTACACGACACGCAAATATGTGGTTGTAGCTTGTAACCCATTACAATATAGTAGATGATAATGCGATCGGCTTACTCTTTAACCGACTTCCAAAAAGGACGACGTTATTGTAGATATCAAACTTACGGCCGCACTAAGAGACATTTTTAAATTCAAATTCAAATTCTTTACTCTTATTTATTAATATTAATTTTGATACCTACTTAATTTTATGAAGATATTAATAACCCTTAATACGGCCGTAATTATGTCTTACCTCATAATATACCATTACGTACAATTCTTTTTTGACTAAAAACGAATCCAAAAAATGGAGTTTATTTTTTTATTTAAGTAATCAAAATTTATTTAAGTAGTGTTTCTGTGCATAGCTCACCTACGGGACAGCTCAAGTGCAGTGCAATATAATAACATAAATCATGGCGGGTCGATGGATTAATTGCCGCCCCCTCCCCCCTCTACCTCACCGTACACCCCCTCGCGTAATGCGTAATGGCTGACTCATGATACTACTGATATGTCTCAAGTTACTTGAAGTGATATCTTAATTGTAGTATTTGCGTCTAAGGGTTATAGCTCATTTGGAACATGATAGCCTAAATACAGATAATTATTACGAACCTGGTGGGCTATTATGACCTCTTATTTCCTGCCAGTTTACGCCCAAAATGTACCGTTTTTGGGTGTAAACTGGCTGGAAATAAGAGGTCATAATAACCCACCTGTACGAAACACAAGATGACTTGCTTGAAAACACGCTTGAAACAAATAATTTTGTATTGCAGAAGCCTTCACATGGCCAATAAGCCCCTCTCATACTCTTACTCAATCTTGGCTAATACGCTCTAATTATGTTCTAGTTCCATTCGTCTAAATATGGTTTTTATTAATTGGTAATCAGTTTAAGTAACGGCTTCTCAATATTTTGACAGCACAGTTGAGTCAGCAGTCAGCACTCAGCAGAGATCCTTTCGTTTACTTCTGCACTCAGTTGGTACGCCACAAATATGAAGGATAGTTGGCTTGGCTTGTGCTGGGCCAACAAATTTGGTTAAGGTTACAGGCTCATTCATCCGACGGGTTATGAGAGAAAATGAACAGAGTTAAATACTTGTGTATTTTTCACACACTTGGACACTATAAAAATGACTTGGCTAAGTTTGATTAACCTTTTAAGATTGGTCTCCTAGGCACTTATCTCTTATAAACATCTTTCCAAGAAAATTAATAAACACAGAGTTAATATAAAAGTTTAGAATTATTAATTAAATATTAATTAACGAAGCCAAGGTAAAATTTATTCGCCGTCGATTGGCGGAGTCCCCAACTTACAAAATTACACCCGGTTATACCCGGCTATGCCCGGGTACACCCGGTTAGAACAAAGAAGTTGAGGGAAAAGAAAATAATGACTTTCTTTAATGACCGGCTCAAAGGTATGCGAGGTTGTGGGGTGACCACGCTGCACTGGCATGGTAAGACGGGACTAAAACTTTGATCTCAGGAAATATTAGGATTTATGACATTTGATGATTATTTTGTATTTTTTTTTGGCTTACAAAACGTTTTTGAATTTTTTCCGCGTTGTGCACTTTTTAAGATGGGTAAAAAATGTTAAGCTCACGTGACATGATCCAAAACTCGTGAAACGAAGGGAGTTTCTGTGTACATAAATGCAGATTGGACATGTTAAAATATTTTTTGTCCCTACACAATTCTACCTTATTTTGATTTAAAATAACCAAATGAGCCTTTCATTCTAATACAACAATTTGAGGACCTTTAACTCAATAACATAACATTACCTCCATTTTAGTAATCATGGTATAAATAATACAATCTTGGCATTCAACGGTTACTCTGTATTATTGACTGAGTTATTTTCCAAATTGACCTGTTATGTTGTCTGATTATGTATTCAATGAAATAATAAACTTAGGGAACGTGTACGGTGGCATATACCCCTCCTGTTTCGGGTAATATTTATTTCATAACTGTAGTATCTAAAATGTTCTTGTGAAAAAAGGGTTTATAGGCTCCACAAGCATTGCTTGCTGAACAAGAGGTCATTAGAACAGAGGTCGGCCAACCAAACCCAATTTTCAGGTTAATTTTAAAAAAGCTACTTTTTTACAATAGTTAGCATAATACCCGGGACACACGAGGCTAGTTTTTCAAGCTAGGATAGCAAGCTAGTGTTTGTAAGCTAGCAAGCTAGTATTTCTGGCTTCGTGTAGACAAAACAGAACTAGCATGCTCCAAGCTAGGTCAGCAAGCCAGGACAATTTGGTAAAAAACTAGCTTGCTATCCTAGCTTGAAAAACTAGCCTCGTGTGTCCCGGGCATTAATGATTTATTTCTTAAAATCGCTTCGCCTCGTCATGTTGCAATGTTACCTTCACTGTCACATAATATATACTAAACAAAGTAGGCTGTAAAACAGACCCTAAATTCCTCCTACCCTAATTTCCCCAATATCCCGAACAACTCAGCGGCGTGGTCACCGTACACCGGTAGAAGTTGTGTAAGGCAGTAAGTGCGCGTATTTAAATTCATACCCCGCTAAGTTTCGTTTGTTTCAATTTGCATTAGTTTGCGGCCCCACTTCAACTTAAGTCACATTTACAAACTCCATGTTGATAGCTGGAATAATTTGTGTGGGTATAGTTCTTGTGGGTCTGAGAGTCCGATAACATTTGTTTTTCATGCCCGAAAATATAATGTTTAAGCAGATTCTGATATGATAAAAAACGTATTCCTAAAATCTTTGCCTAAAACATTTGACAAAAAGTTTTACAATGTGTATTAAATATGTGTGTGAAAATCTTAAATATTATAATAATTATGTTATATATATAGTATAAAAGATATAATAATTTATTTCCATTGTCTGGTACCCGTAACACAAGTCCTTCAGGTACTTAGCACGGGGCCAGACTGACGTGGTGTGAAGCGTCCATAGATAAAAAAAAATTGCAAAACAGGGTTTGCCGGGTCAGGTATTAAGTCCAATACACAAATTTCTCGTGTCGAGTTGTTTCGAAACGGCTAGGCCGTGACAAGACTAGCAATTAAGTAAGTAAGTAATTAAGACTGTAGGTCTGTATATTGGCCAGCATATTTCATACCCGAAATAAAGCCATTATTCAGCAAACAGAAGACAATTCTGAATGACACTTACAACATTTTCAAAAGCATAACAACATTAGAAACGGGAAAGAATCGATATACTGAGAGATTTTAGTGATAAAATGGTGGAATAACTTTGCCAATCTGCCACTTTGTCTATTCTTCCGTAGAAAGATACCGCTTTTATGGTGACCATGCTAAGCCTACAGAAATGAGTTATCGCTCGGCTACTTTGAGCCTAGAACGCATTTGCCTGGTCAGCTAGTACTTATTAATAATAATATCCACTTCGGTTTCATTATTTTCCATTAATCAGGCATCAGTGGTCGTTTGTACAGAAATATGGATATAAATCACGGCCTAATCCCGCCCTGCCATCCGCCCCGCCCGCCCCGCCGCCCGCGTCGTAGTGATGAGCAAAGCAAGACCAAAGTCGAGACCAAGGGAAGGGACAGTGGTGGTGGTCTCGGTCTGCTTAATTAATCTCAGTTGGTCTTGCACAAATATGTCTCGTTTTGGTCTTGGTCTTGCACATATAATCGGTTTTGGTATTGATTTTGGGTTTTGTTTATTCTGTCTGTCCTGTCAGTCTAAGCCCGATAGCGCACAAGCGGCCAGGTCGCTCGCGATGGCCGCCGCGACCTGGCCGCTTCGGCGTAGCCGCTAGTGCCCTATTGGGCTAAGGATGGTGTAGGTTTTGGTTTTGGTCCTTTTTTTTTCGGTAGTTCACCAATTTTGCCCATCACTACCGCCCCGCCGCCGCGCCCGCCCGCATCGACAGCTATCCGGGAGGAATTAGCATCGTATTTTATTTTTATTTATGTCTACCCCGCTTTACCTCCCCCTTCCCCCCGCTGGGTTAGGGTCCGATGACACTGGGACGACGCACGAAACTTGTAAATTATGTAATCATTACAGTCTCAGACCAATAAAAAAAGATAGACAGAGCCATCCATGCTACGCGGTGAGGCAGGCAATAGGAAGCCGATACGGCCATAGGAAGCCGGCCGCCCGCCATTCCGGTTTCAACGAGTGACGCCGCATGTCGTTTTCATCTGTGTCAAAAAAATATCAAAATATGTAGTCCTGCATCGTTAAATGGTGCAAAAACAATTCTTGTGCTCAAAAGAAACCTTGTGGGATTACATTTCACAAGTAATTAGTTAAATATTTATGTATTACCACCGAAATAACGAATTTAATTTATTAGTTTTAAAAATTGTCTCGGGAGTCTCGGAACACAGAACTTCAACCAGTGCTGCATGCTGGTCGCAAGATATTTTTCCCCATAATAGGGGAAATATATTATGACGTGCTGTATTATCCTGACAAATGTTTATTTTTAACCTAAAATTCGTCATTCATTTAAAATCTATTAATATAAATAAAATTGGAGTGTCTGTTTGTAGTATTGAAAGATTTTTTTACTATTTGCATATTAATCTGTATACGATACATACTGCATACACCAAACAACATTCTTTACAATTTTTGTCTGTATGTATGTCTGTCTGTCTGTCTGTCTGTTCTTAGTTGAAACACATAATTTATTAGATATAGATATTTAAGTATTTACTTTTTTCAGCAATTACTAATGAATGATGATTAACAATCTAGTTTGATAGCAACTTTTGTAGTCATTACTTAGTAGTTTAATAAGACTGCAACAGGATGGGAGTTTGACAATCTGAAACTCTGAGTTGGCAACATTATTTTTTTGCACACAAGCGCACGCCTAGCGTATTTATGCTAGGCGTGACGCACACATTGATCGACAGCGACTTCACCCCATTACCTGTAAATACTCCGTCTTTCTTTTTTTATTGGTCTGAGATTACAGTGTAATGTATATGTCAAAAATATGCATAATGCGTTATTTTTTTGCGTTGAATGCCTCTACGCGTATGCCTTTTTAAATGTGGTGCTGCGTAGCTTACTTTTTGAGATGCTACTTCACTGCGGCATAAATTCTGCACGTCAGAGAATGTATCCATGTTAGTTGCATTTCCTTGCTAGTATAGGTCAACAAAGGTTACCGTTTCCACTGCAAAACTATGTAAATATTTTTATTATCTGAATTTATTATAAATTTATGTATAAACCTTAGTTTAAGAATATTTTGTTAGCTTTAAGAGCTGTTGTTTATAATAATCCTTTTGTTTCTTTTTTTTATGGTTGTCTGGAAGACCGCCAATTTGCGCTCTTCCATTTTGTTTCTTTTCTCTTTTGTATCTTAAGATGTGCAAATAAAGAGTTTATTATTATTATTATGTATAGCTATTATCTACCCATAACAAAATATGACGACGTCGACACACAGTTACATAATTTATTTGTGTCCATAATGTAGACCATGTATTCCAGAGACACATCAACTCACCAGTACTTCCAGATCAAGCGGAAAAAAACACCTACCAAATGGCTCAAGTTATTTTAAATGATTTTCCTATCTAGTGCGATGCGTCGTCACGCGCCGCAGTGGACCACCACCCTTATTTGCCCGATTTTCCCCGCTTCCCCCCGCTCCTCCCCGTGCCGCCCCGCGTTGTCCGGCCGCTATTAATCAACCACATCCTACTAATGATTACTCCGCTCTAACGATGTTTATTGTATGCGCTTTATCAAAGACAACACGAAATTCGTTAGACGGGTAGGCTAACCAGCAAGTCTGAACTATCCGAGTAAATCCATGCTATACTAGTAAATAGTAAATCTATACTAGTAATATTATAAATGCGAAAGTGTGTAGCTGTCTGTCTGTCTGTAACCTCTTCACGGCCAAACAGCTGAACCGATTTTGCAGAAATTTGGTATGGAGATACTTTGAGTCCTAGGGAAAGGACATAGGATATTTTCACGCCGGCAAAATATACGGTTCCAGCGCGATAAACGAATTTGGTGAAACGGAGTTGCGGGCGTCATCTAGTCATAGAATATTATTTAAAAGAAGTGCCTACACTGTAATTTCTAACGCTTAGGGCCTGTTTCACCACTTCCTGATAAAGTGCCGAATAGGCTATTAACTTTTTTGACAGATTCTCCATACTCTCAAGTTCTCTCAAGTTAAGTGGTGGATAGCCTATTCGGCATATATCAGGGAGTGTTGAAACAGGCCCTTACTTGACACTAGAAGTTGCACGTGGTCCTGCCTGCGTTAAAACAATAATTATAATATCTCTCCGACGCCGTGCATTTTCCTGTGAAGAAAAGTGTAATACCTGTGTGCTGCCCATAGCCTAGTAAACGTCGAATGCCCAAAATGGGGGTCTGCTTGGAAAAGTCGAAAGCAGAAATTTTAACTTTGATACTTTGTTTAGAGTAGTTAGGAGATAAACATACTAAAAGTCCTGACCCCTCCGAGGTGAGCCCGAGGGAGAGGGGGGGAGAGGTCCGTCTGTCTGTCCGTCTGTCTGTCCTTCTGTATGTCCGTCTGTCTGTCTTCAGGCTGTAACTCAAGAACAATAATAGCTAGAGAGTTGAAATTTTCAGAGATTATGTATTTATGTTGCCCTTGTAACAAAAAATACTAAAAACAAAATAAATTAAATATTTTAGGGGGGCTCTCATACAACAAAGTTGATTTTTCTCATACAAAAAACGATAAAATGTTGAATATCAAACCTTTGCCTGATTTTTTCGTTTAACATCACTTTTGAGAAATTGTTTATAATTAGCAAAACTAGCGCATGGTGCAATAATAAAGGGTGTTTTTTTTATTTCTTAGGAAAAATAAAACACCCTGTATTATTGCACCATTCGCTAGTAGGTGTTGCTTGTCATAAACAAATTCTCCAAAGTAACGATATACGGTTAAATCCAGGAAAGGTTAGATTTTTAAGGTTTTATTGTTTTCCCATACCTTTCTTAAAAATATGAAACCAGTATGAAACAGACGAAACAATATATTAAAATACAACAATATATAAATACATCCTCAAGTTTGCCATATATACGACTACTTTCCAGAAGTCATTCCTTACCAGCAACACTATAAATTGATGCAATAATATAGGATTTTTTCTTACCTTCTACACTCATTAACTTTTTTCTCCCATGGCTTAGAGATTTTTCGTTATGCAATAAAATGTTCAACTTTTCAAGCCCTTTCATTTGGCGTATGTCTCAAAGTGCTACATTAGTTCGGACGATATGCCCCTCCTTTAAAAAATAATTATTAATTATTTATTTTATTTAAAATTTATTTTTAATTATTAAAGTATAAATATAACTAAGTATTTTGTGAGCATTTCAGCCTACCTTATGCCATGATAGATATCGAGCAAAAAATTGCAAAAAAAATCGAGTTTGTTATATGAGAAATATTTAATTTCTTGTGTCTTTATTGTTATAGCGGCAACAGAAATACATAATCTCTGAAAATTTCAACTCTCTAGCTATTATCGTTATTGAGTTATAGCCGGAGACAGACAGACGGACAGACAGATGGACAGATAGACGGACAGGAAGATGGACAGACATTAAAGTCTCAGTATAGGGTCCCGTTTTCAAATTTTACCCTTTGGGTACGAAACCCTAAAGAACACACTTGGCCAATTTTAGAAGCTCATAGCGAGGCAATGATTGGAGATAGATACAAAATGTAAAGGACAAAGTTGTTCAAAATTTAATTAGCTTTTATTATGTTTTACAAGAGAATTTCGTACAAAGCACCGTTTTTGATGAGTAAGCAAAAAACCAAAAAACGGGACCTTCTTTGCCCCCCCTCCATCGGGCTCACCTCGGAGGGGTCAGGACTTTTAGTATGTTTATCTCCTAACTAGTCTAAACAAAGTACCAAAGTCAAAATTTCTGCTTTCGACTTTTCCAAGCAGAATCATTCGTTTACTAGGCTACCAGTAGTTTTCTTTATGTCTATGCCAAATATCGTTAAAAAAGTACAGAATGCTATCAAGCTTATTTACTTTATACACTAGAATATAATATTATGTGTTGTATAAAAATCATATTATTCACCTCACCTGGGCAAACAACGGTTCTGTTGTTGCGTAAAATATTTTCATTAACGAAAATACTTTTTGTTATTAAACTATCCAAGTATGCGCACAATTTTTAATGAAAATGCTCGAAATAATTTGTGGATAGCGATGTCTGTTAAAATATTATTGCATTGATTGTTTTCACTACGAAATATACTATGGCTTTTATTACACTCGATTAGTTTTTGTTTTCACTGTACGTATATTTAATTTAATTTAGTTTATGTTTATTTATAATGCTAGAAGTTATTGGTTTTACATAATCCATACTAATATTATAAAGCAAAAGTGTGTCTGTCTGTCTTTATCTTACCTCTTCATGCTTAAAATATGGCTGACCCGATTTAAAAGTAGTATGGAGCTACATACATACTATAGTTTTAATTGCTACTAATCTGTACTGTTCTTACAAATATTGGTAAGTGAATTGATATAATAATTATTATGGTGCTCCCTCCCGCCTCCCTTTGATTATGATGATTATTCCTCCCATTGGATGGATATTGATCACTGCGTTTCTCAATTCCTGACCGGTCATGGAAATTTTAAGGCCAAACTTTACGGATTTAAACTAGTAGCATCACCCATGTGCGAGTGCTCGACGGAAGGCAACATGTTTGAACAAACCGCGCATCATGTTCTCTGGGTGTGCAGTCTCTGGCAGGACGAAAGAACTACTATGCTAAACAACCTATTCTGTACATCTGGAGTCGCATACTACGGTGATCTCGTGGACAGCGCTAGGAACTTCCGTGCCTTCAAGCGTTTTTGTCACAATTATTATTGGCAACAGTCAAACACAATAAACTCCAATATTAACTTAGCTTTAGTTTAGGAGTCACAATTATTAACCTTATTTCCGTGGTGCTCCCCCTTAAGTTCTTTGACTTTCGGTCAGTGCAACTTTGTGCTGTCTCCCGCTTTTATGGGGAGGGAAATTGGAATCTTCCTACTCCTCCTATTTTCTTCTGATTAATTTCGTTGCGGGTCCCAAGACAGTTTTAGCATGTCCCTCGGGCTCCCTGAGATCATATCAAAGGGTTTTCGTGGTTGGATACCGCTGTCGATCCTGGCGACACAGGAGATACAGTGGTGGGAATGTGTGCTGGGCCAAAGTCCCGCCTCCCTCTACGCGAGCATTCATGTATAATGTAACCAATGAGTTTCTAAAATACTCTATAGCAAGTCCACTGAAAGTATAACCCATTTATAAGGATAATCTGAATAAATGGTTACAGATTAAATTGAAAACCTTTTAAAACGGTTACATGTTAGTACAGTTAACACTTGGTAAAGGTTAATTTACCAACATAGTTAACAGTTTATTTCATAATCTTATGAAACGGATAACCCATTCAAACTGGTAACTCATATAAAAGGTTAACCTGGGTAAATTTCAAATTTTATTGGGTTAATAACAGATTTATTTCGGTTATTAACCCAATCCGTCACTACACTGGTAGCAACGTCTTACAAACGATTCTCAGAAAAGCGTAACCACTTGATAGCTCAAAAGACAATGTCAATTCATAATGTTATTATGTCATTATAATGTAGGTCAGATATGCCTGCAGGCATCTTCAAAGTGGCAACTCGTTGCTGCCGTAAACTGCCAATCTAGTTACGTTAGTAACATAGAATATCATTGAATGTAACATTTTTAGATTCGACTTTGAGCTTTACATTAGAACACCGACGAGCATTCACGTGTAATGTAACATTGCAGATTCGACTTTGAGCATTACATAGCAAGTTGACTTCACTGTCACATATCATTGATGTTACAAGTTGTATCAAAATATTACACATTGTATCATTTCAAGGCCAGGTGCGCATTGTAATGCTCGGTTCTCCTCCCTCTCTGATGTAATGCTCGACTCTGTAACGTCACATTACAAGTGAATGGTCCCGGTGAGGGAGCACCTTTATAGGTTTATTTATTAATATATTTATCAGTATTTATAAATTTATTCATATTAACATAGCTTAAAAAATGTAAATGCAAATTTCAGCCAGTCTATAAGTTATCCTTCGAGCGCCGAGAAAGGACATAAGACAATTTTGATTCCGAAAATGGCGATGTTCGAATTTCTGCATATAGTTCAAGAAAATGAGCTGAAAATTTGGCAAAATTAAAGTACAACTTTTATTTTTGGTAACTGAAACTATAAGTGATATCGCTTTTGTTTATATGAAACACTTATTAGTAAATTTATCAAGGTTTATTTTGTACATACATACTTTTTATGTATCGAGTACGGTTTCTTACTTAAGTGGAAAATACCACGTTTCGGGACATATTCGAGGGCGCGGGGGGGGTGACGCACACCCCGGAGGTGGGGGGAGGATAGATAATATTTAACTTTACTGTATAACCTGATAGATAAAAGTTATGCTTTAATTTTGCTAAATTTTCCATACATTAGAATTTAATTGTCTTGAACTAATAGCGACAATATCTGCTAAATCAGCGATATAATAATAAATGTAAAACCCTTCCTTCTTTCCTTCCCTGTAGGTATAAACAGTTTGTCAAACAAATGCATCTCACGCGTTTTCGTTTAAAATCTTGAACAATATCTTGAGTGGGTAAAACCCGTGTCCTGATGGATGACGGCAAACAACCACGTGATGTGTTTACCGACTCCGAAATGGAGGTTATTATGTGTATAGGTTTTCGAAGCTTTCAATGTGATGACGATTTTTTACGGGAATATTGCATTTGTGTTGTTTGTCATGTTAGTTTGTGTTTCCTTAGTTCGTAGCCGACCGGTAGCATCCGTTCCTTGTACAGCATTTACATTTCAGTTTTCAGTGACTAGATATTTTGCCCTTTGTATTGTTAGTTCATAAAACGAATTCATTCTAATATTATAAATGCGAAAGTGTGTCTGTCTGTCTCTTCTCCTCAAAACTACTGAACCGATTTTGCTGAAAGGTATGGAGATACTTTGAGTCCCTCGAAAGGACATAGGGAAAATGTACAGTTCCCGCGCTATAAACGAAGTTTGGCGCAACGGTGTTGCGGACTTCAAGTAGCATAATAATCGTAAAGTTACATTATTTAAACCGTTGTTATATTATAACAGGGATTATTATTTAAGTTTAATATAGAGTAACAGTTCTTATTTTCGCTTGTACATTTCGTACGTTATTTCCAAAAGAAAAACCGTTCCAGCGAACCTTGAGGCGGCGGTAAAAATCTAAAATAACACTGTAATTTAAGTTGGAATGAGGAAATATGCGATGTAAGCAATTCCCGAGAGTTCCAGTCGGGGGCCTCGGGGCCCCGGGGCAGCAAGGGCCAGCGGGGGCTATCAGGGGCCAGCGGGGGCCCGGCTGGGCCTCACCGGGGCCCCGGGCAAGGTAATAAAGTCAACGACTGGGCGTTTGGCGCGGTTCTAACTTTCGCACTTAAAATTTTTACTAACAGCGAACAATTTTCACGTAACAATTTATTTTATTGACCACTTACCGCCGCTGACGGGGATATTAGTATTTATGTTATATTCGAGAACCTGTAAAAATTGCTTACACGTCTCTATTAACATGGGAAGTAATCTTTTGATGCTAACGATGCTAGCTATAGGTTTTTAAAAAATTATCTCTTTTTATTGGAGAATGTCAAAATGTAAAGCTTACAAACCGAACATACTTACAGTTCGAACTATTAAAAATTAATTTATGTACCATCGAGGAAATTGATTCCTAGGCAGTTGACAGACTAACGTCATTTGGTCGGATCATATCAATTCAATGTTAATTGTGATCTGTCGGCTGGAGTTGACATAACGCGACTAAACTACGTAGGGGACCTAGGAATCAATTTCTCTGATAGTACTATTGATTTCACGTTTTGTGTAATTACGGTGATGCGATTAGAAAATTAAATGTTGGTGTCACCAATCACCATTGTTTGTCAACTAGAAATCTCCAAAATTTTCAGTTTGGTGGTGAATATGGTGCTAAATTTTAAGTAATACATCCAGGTATACATAAGAAATAGCCTTATATTATAGCGGATGATTGTGATGATGATGATGATGAAACCCAATTACAGTGTAAAAATATAAAACGCGGCGAGATCGAAGGAAGCACTAATTATATGAAGAAAGTTACGGCGAATTGTCGGACTAAGTTTGTCTTGTTTCGTCGACATGCGACACAAAAAATTACCATAGAGCTTAGAAGTAACACGCTAAATATAAAAACAATTTAGTTTAAATGCAAGCCGTAACTAAACAAAGTAATTTATACGTTCGCATTTCCCAGTTAAACACAGAAGTTGAAAGTAACACTTTGCAGGCAAGTCAGCGTTCACCAGTAGATAATATAAGTCATCTAAATAGTATCAATCTAAATAGTTCACCTTCGTAAAATTACAGCAAAAGCCAATTTTTATAAGATTAATTGGGCTTAAAGCAAAGTTTAGTTTATACGTGGGAGAGCCTTGCTTCGGCACGAATGGGCCGGCTCGACCGGAGAAATACCACCTTCTCACAGAAAACTTTTTTCGCCGAGTGAGTGAGTTTACTGAAGGCCCAATCCCCTACCCTATTCCCTTCCCTACCCTCCCCTATTCCCTTCCCTTCCTATCCCTACCCTCCCCTAATACCCTATTCCCTCTTAAAAGGCCGGCAACGCACCTGCAGTTCCTCTGAGGCTGCGAGTGTCCATGGGCGACGGAAGTTGCTTTCCATCAGGTGACCCGTTCGCTCGTTTGCCCCCTTATTTCATAAAAAAACGTGTCAAAATTGATGTTACATCATTTCGTTTCTAAAATGGATCATCACACTCTCAAATTTACGATTAACTGTCCTCAGTTAATCGTAAATTTGAGAGTGCCATTTTTGAAAGAAGAAGAATATCGTATGAAACACTAATTGATGTCATTTTGAAACACGGTGATTATCACATTCTGATATTTGCAATTCATTAAGGAGAAATTTTTAAAACGAAAAAGAAAATAGATCATAGTATGAAACAGTAATTAAAGTGGCCATTTCGAAACACGGTATCTCCATTTCTACGCGTCTGTATGTCTGCACGGGCCGGGCGGCGGCTCGTCGCGATGTGTTCCGCCCCGGAAATTGATAAACTTTTCCACCGATCTGAGGAATTATTGAAACTTCGAACAGAATTCAATAAGTGACTGTCACTGATTGGGAGCGCACGCTTCCGCGCCCGCCAGCATGTGTGGTGCAATTCACAGAATGTAGCGAGTGAACGTAACGCTATAGCTTCATCATTAGTCATTACGTTGTATGATTGGACTCGTGAATGATCTTTATTGACTGAAGACTTTCTTTTATTTTTTTATGATCTGATATTTAATGTTGAAAATCTCACAAAAAACTAAATCATTTCCTGAGGTGCATTATATTATATAAAGTGTTCACACTGTGTGATACAAACGTTATAGTAAAACAATGTTTAAGGTTGTTTTTCAAGCTACATTTTAAAGTATCAGAAAAAGAAGAAAACATTGTGTATAGGCAAGAAAACATATTGTAAATGTTTTTCTGAATAAGAGAGGCATTAGACACTGCATCTTTATCAGGTCGATATTTAAATAACAAATAAATAGTACCGTTTCAAAATAAACAAATCGCTACTGCTTTTCACTTACATCTTGTTACAGTTGTAAACATTTATGTTACAACTAGAGATGTGTTTTGACCGTGTTTTTTACTTTATCATGTTAAGTGTCCTGGGTTATTGTTATGGGGGATATAAGGCGTTATACTATAAGTTATGGCGAGCTTAGCACCCATATTTTGACCCCACGGGAGTGAATTATGAAAAATACTTAACTTTGCACCATAAAATGGACAAACAACATAAGTTATTTGACATTTTAATAAAAATAGTGTGGTAATATTAACTTCTTTACTTAATTTTACTTCAAAACGTCTATTTAAATATTTTTACCTTGTACAGACGTTAATATAAAATAATTATATCTACTTGAAGTAAGAACATAATATTATTCTACAGTAAAACTATAAAATTATATGAGCAATCTTGCGTTGAGTGACTACCCATGAATGAAATTAGTTTTTTTTGCGAGTATAACAATTTCATAGTTAAAACATCCGTAGTCACACCTTGTAAAATAATAAAATGTTAAGTAACCTAAGTTTTGTAGCCCACGATAATTTGTGTAACTTTAGTTATATAGTATACAATCCTGTTATGTAATTAGGGTGTGAGAGAAGGACAAATACAATATAAGTATTAATATAGTTAAAAATAGATGAAATTTCATACAAAAAATATTATTATCCAGGTTTATTAATCACTAGATGATGCCCGTAACTTCTTTTCTTAAAAATTTATTTATTGCGTAGGAACCGTGTGTATATTGTATATACCTGTAGTCTGTACCTACTTGTGTATGCTCCCGGCGACCCAAACCGTTCCCGAGCGGAGTGCATGCGGCCATTTTGAAAGTTCCGCAGGGAATTTTGTAGTTGTTTCAGCCTTTTCTTACGTCACGATGAAAACTATAATAGAAAAGAATATTTCAGAAAACAGAAGAACTATTATGATGGGCTGATATCCATACTAATATTATAAATGCGAAAGTGTGTCTGTCTGTCTGTCTGTCTGTCTGTCTGTCTGTCCGTCCGTCCGTCCGTCCGTCCGTCCATCCGTCCGTCCGTCCGTCCGTCCATCCGTCCGTCCGCACGTCCGTCCGTTTGTCTGTCTGTCTGTATGTCCGTCTGTCTGTCTGTCTGTCTGTCTGTTACCTCTTCACGCCCGAACCGCTGAACCGATTTTGCTGAAATTTGGTATGGAGATACTTTAAGTTTTTATCCCGGAAAAATGTACGGTTCTCGCGCGATAAACGAATTTTGGCGCAACGGAGTTGCGGGCGTCACCTAGTTATGTTAATAAGTTTAATTTTTCTTACTAATATTGTAAACGAGAAAAATTTGTTTTTCTGTCTTTAGCATTTTTGCCTAAAAGCCACAACTGATTGTGATGAATTTCGGTATAAAGATACTTTGAGGTCTCGACAATGTAATAATATCATTTTGAATAAGAATTTAAAATAATTTATTATTTAAAATGAAATTATAACACCGTGCAGCGTAGCGATACGAATAAGGGTTGATTCAGACCGCAATAACGCGTAGATGCATTTCGAAATGTATATGAATTCGACAGTCTCACGCAATTGAAATCTGTCAAATCTATACAAATTAGTGCCACGCCGCGCCTTGCCTCGTCGCATTGTGGTCTGAATTGACCCCGAGCTCGTAGCACTACGCCGTAGTGGTGCTACAACGTAGCACCGGTGCTACACGAGTACACTATCGTTCAGAGACATTTTCTTCTATATAAATTAACGGGGCAAACGAGAAAATGGGTCACCTGATAGAAAGCTACTACCATCGCCTATGGAAGAGCTGCAGGTGCGTTACCGGCCTTTAATGATAATAAATAATAATTATTAATCACTTTCATTTAACGACGAGTTTCATAAAAAATGTAATATGTAGCTTGTACGAAAACCATCACTAATAAATAAATCATTAATCTCAAAATGCGGCCTTATGTAACACTTTACAACTTTTTTATATATTTTATAGATACAGTTAGTAATAAAATCTTTACACTTGCAACGCCAAATTGATTATTCTGTATCGTAACAATATGCATTTTCTACTCGCTACTCAAATGCGTAATACTTGTTATATCGATACCTAATAATTTAAGTAGCTAAGTACACATTTTGAAAAAAAATTGCATTACTGGAGAATTGGCCTTAATTTAGGACCGGAAACTAAAATACTGATTTCCTTTATACTTTAGCAATATAACATTCATATTTTTATGCAAATAACGAACACTAAAAAAATGTAAGTTAGCAACTTCTTCCACTTACGTCTTTAATTCTGAACCTTTCTAAACATGTTTATCCTAGCTTCAATTTCAAACAGAACATGTATCGCTGTATATGTGAGGAGAGGGGTAAGGGAGGGGGGAATGGGGCATCTATTCGACGCCGTCTTTAGCATACGTGACGAATTTGTCAATACCCCAGTTTATTCCGGCGCGATGTAGCGACAGCAAAAACATACTAAGTAAAAGAAGTAATAATTTTGGTTGGTTTGTTTGGTTCTGGATTACAGGTATGAAATTATAAGGGTTAATTTAAATAGCAACGTGATGCGTCAATGCAATGAGATGCATTTTGTAATAACTCATCCAAAACTGAACTATTCCTATATTTACTAGATAAGAAGATACATATTTTAAAGTGACAGTATACCAAATTTTGCATGTTCCAAATGGTTCATTTACAACTCAACGGCTCGTGATGACGCATTGATCCTAATTAATGAATTCTAAGATTCTACTACATATGTACTAATAAAATATATCACAGCAAAATAATTAAATGTATGAAATTGATCATTTTAATTGCCGCACTCTGCGACATTTAATGATTAATTAAGTTTAAGTTTAAGATCTTGACATAAACTAAAGACCATATAATATTTTGTGCCAAAGCTTCAGTAAATTAAAGACGTGAGTGTAAGAACACGATAATTAACGTTAAAAAATTGCAGTTTTTTGCATAAATGGAGGCTTTAGGGCCGAAAAATCATTTAAAATAAACAAACTGTGCATTTTATGTGTAGCTAGTTATATTAGCCAGGTGATGATGTATATAAGTTACAAGGTTTGATCAAATTTTAATGGAAAAATGAGTAATTGTGCGTATGTGACTAATTAAGATAAGTACCTAATACCTATTCAATAAAATATGTCTCTGATGTGACAGTAAGTCTACAAAATCCTAAATCACATAAATTCTAGCAAACATGCAATTTGACTAAAGAATCCTCAATAGCTTTGTCCACACTGTGCTTTTGTTCGTCAAAGGCGTGTGTTACAGCGCAGTCAACAACGAACGTGAGCCATGTTCGCGACACATGCCCTCTGACCGTCCAAAACTTTCGCTTTGTTATTAAAAATGACAGTTGGCGTTGCTTGCGTTGAAAGTTGAATGAAAGAAGATGACGAAAATTGAAGACGAAAGTGCATAGTGTGGACATAGCTATTTTTTTGCTGACTGTCCCTGTATCTGGGGTCTCTCGCTCGCAACAGATATTCGTCATCGGCGATTTGATTTTTTCCGTCGGCGGGATTTGATTGGGTGATTTGCTCGCGTTCGTTTTGTATTCATGGCTGCCAGTGGAGTTTCAGGTGGAACGCGAGGTCGTGTGCTATCGGTTAATATAATGCTGAAGCAGGTGTATTTTGTGGTATATATCTTAAGTTTCTGAAGCAGAACATAATATATTTGTATTGAGAAACCTCCTCCTTTTCGGAAGTCGGTTAAAAAGCAAGTGCGTTTTGCTCTCTTTGGGTCAAATAAATATCAGTTTTTGGGAACGCGGGTGAAAACTAAGTATCTAAACACACTAGGTCGAAAATACGCGGCCGAAGTTCGGCATAATTATGCCTGCAATGTATTTCAAATTACCGATGACACACCATGCCCAAATTACGTCGCGTTATATTGTACGCGTAGAGCATTGCTGGCGTAATCTTGCTGAACTTCGGCCGCGTATTTTCGGCCTAGTGTGCTTATACACTTACTTCATCGAACTTGGCTTTAACTTAGGTCACATAGACCTGATTCAAAATTTGTAAGGTGCAAAAAGTAGACAGACAGTCGCTTTTGCTTGCGGTAAAGGTTTCGGAAACTCGTCGAAAGGCTTTCTTTAGCTATAATATATGAGTAGGTCCTAGGGTAGGTCCTAGGTATAGTTTGTACATAGGTCGCGCACAATTTTAATATCGATGTGCAAAATGCTGCAATTAATGCAAAATTACAGAAATAAGGCACAATTATTACAATTAGTATTAACTGTTCCAAACCATGACTGTAATGTATAATAGTGTTATAAAATAATCATAATATAAATACTTATATATAAAATATCTGTAATGCTATGCGAATTATCATTAATTGTTCTTTTTTTTATGCAATAAGGGGGCAAACGAGCAAACGGGTCACCTGATGGAAAGCAACTTCCGTCGCCCATAGACACTCGCAGCATCAGAGCTGCAGGTGCGTTGCCGGCCTTTAAGGGGTAATAGGGGAGGGTAGGGAAGAAAATAGGGAAGGGAAAAGGATAGGGGATTGGGCCTCCGGTAAACTCACTCACTCGACGAAACACAGCGCAAGCGCTGTTTCACGCCGGTTTTCTGTGAGGACGTGGTATTTCTCCGGTCGAGCCGGCCCATTCGTGCCGAAGCATGGCTCTCCCACGTCAAAAAGTTAGCACCATTACCTCGACAAGGGAGAGATGATAAAGGGGTAGAGAGATATCGAGATAGAAAGGTAAAGGGTTAGCGGGGTAGAGAGGTGGAGGGGTAGTGCATTGCGACCCGGAGCTGTGTCGAAATTAATTAAACTCGTGTTATTGTGGCGAATTGTTGCGGCTCTCTATCAGCGGCCAGGGACTGTTAGGGCGAGTGCACACTGCTTTATTTTTTGTAATATTTTGTAGTTCCATACTAATATTATAAATGCGAAAGTGTGTCTGTCTGTCTGTTACCTCTTCACGCCCAAACCGCTGAACTGATTTTGCTGCTTAGTAAATAGAACTTTGAGTCTCGGTAATGGACATAGGATACTTTTTATCCTCTAAAAATGTACGGTTCCCGCGTGATAAACGAATTTTGGCACAACAGAGTTGTGGGCGTTATCTAGAATATAATATTACGTCAACTCACTGGCGTATATTTCTAGTTTTATGATATTTTATCTAAAATAAGTTCAAGTGCTTCGTACCGTCACGTTACTGGCAATCACACGAACGGTCGCGAGCGATTCGCCGTCACGACATTATATGACACGCGATGACAAAACTTAATGTCAAAACCATGTTACATTTTATCACAATTTTGTATAAGTTTAGCAAATATTGCTAATTTAGAGATTCGAGTTTTTGTGCAAAAGTTATTCAAGTTAATTTCGATCCGTTGCAAGTATATAATATCTTATCAACTGGTATGTTTTGGGAACTTGCTTTCTAAAAAACAAGTTGATACCAGATTTTAAGTCAACTGCCGCTCTAGGGGTTACAATATTACATACACGCATCGAGGTGAATAAATGATAGACAGATAGACAAACAGATTTTAGCATTTATATTATCAACTAGACGACGACCGCAACTTTATTGCGCCAAAATTAATTTATAGTACAAGAACCGTATATTTATCCAGGATAAAAAGGATCGTAAGTTATTTCACAAGACTTAAAGTACCTCCATACCAAATTTCAGAAAAATTGGTTCAGCGGTTTGGGCGTGAAGAGGTAACAGACAGACAGACGCCCTTTGGCATTTAGAATATTATTATGGATATGGATTAATACGGATTATATCTTTAAGACTTAGCTCAAAGCATCAACCTAATGAATACATATTATATATGAAATACAAAGCAGTATATAATCCGTGTGATGTTGTAGCGCGGTAGCGCGCGTTTGATGCGGTCGTGTGTGCGCCGCCTTATCTGGATTATCGCGTTATCTGAGACTGCCATCGTCGTACCATGAATGGGGATATCGCATTCTAAACAAAAGCTGTGACGTATTTTTTTATAAAATTAGGAGGCAAACTAGCAAACGGGTCACCTGATGGAAAGCAACTACCGTCGCTCATTTACACACGCAACATCAGAAGAGTAGCAAATGCGTTACTTGCGTTTTACATTATTAGAGTTTGATGCTCAAAGTTAATTTAATATACCGTTCAGGAACCTACGAAACGATTTGCAATGTCAAATGTCATTTTGTGGTTTAATAAAATTACATTGAACAAGTAAAATAATACAGAAGCAAGTTGTCCTGTTGGTTACGATATTAAAAGTGTGTTTAACGTGAAAGGTCAATTTTTCTTTACTATTTAATAGAAAACCTATGGGATGAGCTGATAGTGTATTAATTACAAATTTTAGTAGATTTTACTTTATTCGATGTTTCAGGTGCCTTACAGTAGAAAACTAGCGCTTGTGTCAAGTAAGTAATCAATTACATGGATTTGCGTGTTCTATGAGGTTGTTTAACCACGCGACCCTTGTAATAGGTGTGTATTATGGTACGTCAATGGTGCCGCGTCTCAATAGTGCGTTACAGCGGTTCAAGAACGACGGTTAAGGAGGAATGTCTTAATCATTGTTTATCGAAACTTGTTGAATACTTCGTTTGATGAATTTTGAGAAATGTTGGTGTGACGTCACCCTAATCACAGACTAGCTGTTGTAACTTTGAATTCACTAAAGAAAATGCCACAGGAATCGTACATTTTGTTGTGATGAGATTTTGTTCCTGAGTAGTATAAATTGTGATTTATTTAAAAACGTTTCAGTAGTTTCGGAGTGTATTCAATACAATGTAATGACTTTGCGTTTTTTTCGACAGCTATCATGCAACAAGTGTTTATCAGCAGATATTACAAAAACCTGTTTTTTTGCTATCTGCTGTCAAACGCCTGTTACATGGCTGGCTCAAACGTTTGTCACACGATGCATTAAATTGCATGTAAGCTCCATCTTATAAAGTCTCCTTTATCGTTACAACTTTAATATTAACCGTGGCCAGCGGAGGGGAAACTTCTCGGTAACGTTTTTCAACTTTCCAACCGGTTTTGTTCGTTTTCAACTTCTTTCAAACGGTCTTTTGTCTCACCTTTATTAAATAGAACCTCCCCGGACCTGGGACCAGGTTACAGCCTTTGTGAGACTAATTGTTCATACTTTTATGTTAATTTTTCTAAACTAGTCAAAGAGGTCGGTTAAGCGGTGATTCGTTAGTGTCAGTTACAGTTTATAAAAGGAAAATATTTATTATGATGTAACATTATGGTTTTCAAAGGCTATTTTAGTAGTTAATATAAAGGGAAAATATTTAGGTGAACACACATCCGGCCTGCATAACACCTCGCTCGGTCGGAAGATCTTCCTTTGCGACCACCACGCATATTATTTCCACAAATTTGAAATTTAATTCATAATCGTATAAGTTCCATGATCCACTTTCACTGAATAATACAGGGCTATAATCGATTACCGATTATGATTTGAATCTGACAATCTTTATCAACAATAAATCAACAAATACGAAGCTCACCCGTTTGTTTGGGGATATTTAACATAACGCTTACAAAGACCCCTCGCCGGGATCACGGGTCCTCCAGGGGTCCTTAGAGCATCCCCGGGGGTGCAAACAACCCCCTGTTTGCTCGAGGACCACTCGAGTATTTCGGCGCTGCAATTTTTTCGAACATTTGCATAAGTGAGAGTCATCTGAATTGTCATTTGTATAATGCTACTTATGCAAGTATAGCTGTAAGTGCTTATAAAGAAAAGGAAATTCCGCACTGTACATTTTGCTCTATAGTTGTATTAACATAACTAAAATTTCAGTAATAGAATATGCATGTGGTGAAATAGCCGACAAAGGAAATAAAGCAATCTACACAACTGTCCCATATTTTTGCAAATAAACATTTTCTATTTTTTTTTCGAAAACGTCTTGCAGTATGTACTATTTCAAAACTTTTTGACCACTTTACAACGATAATAAAACCTTTTTCATTGAAATAAGATGTTACTTAGAATATCCACTTTCGCATTTATACTATTATACTAATTAGTCATTACCTCTTCACGCCCAAACCGCTTAACCTATTTTGCTGAAATTTGGTATGCCTTTAATCCCGGATTAGTCCCGGGAAAGGACATAGGATACTTTTTCTCTCCGTTGCACTAAAACAAATTTCAGCGCAACGGAGTTGTGGGTGTTATAATATACTCATAATATGTGTTAATTTAGAGTATTTCATATAACATTAACGTAAACTTGTCCATTTAAGGGATAAAATGATGGGCCCTCCCCCGAGCCCTGCGCCACACCCGGAAACACAAGGTACAAGCCGGTAAAACTTCAATTTATATGTATGAAGTTTTTAGTGGCGACCGGAAAATTAGTTGGCAGGTGGAAAAGTTGGGAATCGAACCGCGTACCCGAGGGACTGAGCCGCAGGATCCACGTGGACTTTTTAGTTTCGCCTCAATTATTTCTTAAAAGGACACACAAAATACATTATAAGTTTTTAATGCTTTTGGGTTATTTCGGGGGTCCGGCGATTGAAAAGTTTGGGAGATGTTGCAAACAAAAAATTGGACCTCATATTTTGTATAGAGATATAAACAATACGTAGACTATAAGAAATTTATTAAAAAATAAAAAAACCTAAAAACCTTTTTTAAGCTCTACTACGTAATAAAGACAAAAACACGCGACGTTGAATCGTAAACGCAACTCATTCTGTCAATGTCAGTTGTGAACGTCATTCTAATGTCATTTGAAATTGACATCTGTCCTTCTGATTTCCGCCACCATTGCGATTATACAGTATTATACAGTATAACTATATAGTCTACGAATAATATAAACTAAGGAAATGTAACTCCCATACTATTACCGTTCTAAATTTGGTTCCATTCGAACTGTCATGTAACGTCAGCCTTTATACCGCTCAAGGTCACCTAAATATTGCAAATGTATGAAAAGTGAACCTAAGGTACACTTTTTTGACAAGTATTTTGGAGCATGTTTTTTGACGGAGTTATCTTTCTTAGTTTTCATTATTCGTAGTGTATAGTACATAACTTTAAAAGTTTAAAGCCGCCAGTCCACCGCAGCGCACGGAGAGACTACGCACGTGCGTCAAGCTTCGCTTTGCAAGAAAATATAATATGTGACTGTGTCCACTGCAACCCACGGACACGCTACGCACGAATTGACGTATTCAAAGTTAAAAACGTGCGCCGCGTGGCCGTGCACAGCGTGCGCCGCGGTGGAATGGCGGCTTTATTCAAATAATGTTCATCTTCAAGAGTCGTTTCTTTTATGCGCATAATCCTTCAGATTAAACTTCGATTTAATTCGGTCTGAGCGGATTTAATTGGCCTACTTTATCCTCTTTAGTACATTATTTATAATAGTTCGTTGCCTAAGTCGTTAGTACATTACTGCATGAGGAAATGATTGTAAAGCAAAGTCAGGTAGCACAACCGAGGCGTAACATTAATATCTGCTATACCAGAGGGTCACCAGATAAATCAGAGCGGACCGGATGGGAGTGCTGATGGCGAATGCGTGTCTCCGGATCCGAAGCCGGAAACGAAACCGGAACCGGAAGCTGGCCGCCATCGCCGAATTACCAATCGTTCTGCGCAGTTTCGCTATGCAAAGGAGAATAGGAATAACACTATATTAATATAGTTATTAGAATCAACAAACAAACAAATTAAAGATAGATGTAGCAAAAGCTTTATTTTGCTTATTGAAGTGATAACTTATTTGCTGCCGTTGTGAACATTTTTGAAATGGCTAATAAAACTGTACTTTTGTCTATGAAAACTTAACTTAACTTTTGTATACGAAAACTGTACTTTTGTCTATGAAAACTTTACTGATGTTTACGAATTAATAGTTGTGAAGACAATTACTAATTCGTAGACATTAGTAAAGTCAGATGTAAAACTGTACAGTTGTCTACAAAAACTGTACTGTGTAATGTGGAAAAAAAGGGGAAATATTTTATTTTTAATAGTAGTTTATTTTTGTGATTATGAGGGATTTCCATATATTTTGTTGACGCGAACGAAGTCGCGAGCATTGGGCACCAGCTAGTTATCACCATAAAGGGACATTACACTGCTGATGCTGCCATTGACCGTCCTTATATACACCGACGTCGTACAAAAAGGTCCAATTCAATTAATAAGGCCCACTTAAACGGTTTCGAAAGAGGACTAATCTGGGTCCAGCTACCTCCGCCCTTCTAAGAGTGAAGCCATACTTCTACGTTGCGACGCGTTGTCGCTTGTTCTTTATCGTCACGTTAGGGGCCATAGACGGAAAACGTCACACAAAATTTAGGTTTTTTAACTCCTCCTGCCCCATGTCACGCTTTTTGTGAATACCTTTAACATAATATTATATTATAGCATTTGTAGTGGTACGTCGCCACAAAGGAATAATAATTGTATAAGTACCACATTTGCGACATCACAAGAGTGTAATTTATTGTAGCCTATATTTTTGTTTCGTCGTCGTTCTGTGGGCAAGATGTTACTAGATTTTCCCGTAGGTTCCCTCCCCGTGGTACCGATACACTCTATTTAAATAGAGTGTATCGATGCCACAAATTATTTATTCAACCCCCAAGGTTAACCTTAGGGGTTGAATAAATAATTGGTAGATGCATAAATCATATTCGTAAGAAGACCGCGTGGGTCGTAGATCGTGAGCTAAGTGAGCCCTTACATATTGTATCTATGCAGAGATCTTCATCTACAAAATATTGTATGAGAAAGGTTACTATATATTTTACTTAGCTCACATTCTACATAGATGACTTTATGTAGATGTGGCTTACATTCAATCGTTGAGTTGTTGGACGGGATGTTTTAAGGATTGGTTGCTACGAATAAACAAACGTCGCAACGAAGTTGCGGCGCTATTTAAGTAAATATAATATATTATTATGTAATAATCATTCCGTTGTAACGACGCACCGCAACGCGCCTATGTGGCATGGCCTCACTGGGCCCGTGTTGGGCGCCATGTTGTCCCGGATCCTCTTACGCGGATTAGGCCGCATTCAGACGCGATTGCTTCTGCTAAGCCGCTAACGATGTTTTTGTGTGTTACGGACTTACCGGCGCTATTACAAGACACGTGTACAAGACACGGTTTAGAGTTTGGGTAATTTGATACCGGGACGTGAACGACTCATCGTGATCGCACTTCGTAGTTTAATAAAAAGATGACGTGATGATTGAAGAAAGCGACTGTAATAATTTTAAGATTTGACGTTCTGTGAGTTGTGGCTGTTTTTACATTATTCCAGAAACAATCCAGTGCTGGATTGTATTACTGAATTGCCATAATGTAAACCGGCTAGTATTAAAGTTATAGCAGACCTAACAGCGCGATTCTGAATCGCACTATTGAGGTGATGACTATATGAAATAAGGGGGCAAACGAGCAAACGGGTCGCCTGATGGAAAGCAACGTCCGTCGCCCATGGACACCCGCAGCATCAGAAGAGCTGCAGGTGCGTTGCCGGCCTTTTAAGAGGGAATAGGGTAATAGGGGAGGGCAGGTATGGGAAGGAAAGGGAATAGGGGAGGGTAGGCAAGGGAATAGGGTAGGGGATTGGGCCTCCGTTAAACTCACTCACTCGGCGAAACACAGCGCAAGCGCTGTTTCACGCCGGTTTTCTGTGAGAACGTGGTATTTCTCCGGTCGAGCCGGCCCATTCGTGCCGAAGCATGGCTCTCCCACGCGTAAACGTGTTCGTTCGGTCGGAAGATTTTCCTTTTTGACATCTAAACATATTCCCTACTACGGAATTTGGTGGTCTTGTGTCAAACCAAACCGACAGATCACGACTAGCATTGAATTGACACTATCCGACCAAATGACGTTGGAGACGTTGGTTTATTACTGCCTAGAAATCAATTTCCTCGATGGTACTTTCAGAGGAGTTGGTTCATAGGCAGATTGCGAACCTTAATTTGGTAGACAGCGGGGCTAAAATGGTCGCTTTGTTGAATCATGATATGAATCATAATATGATTCAATTCTTTAAAATCGCAAAATGCAACTCTGCTTGCAATTCATTTCTGTATTTTTGTACTGATTTGACATTTGTCAGTTTGACAGTTTTGACAATTCATTTTCTGAATTGATTGAGAGGAATTGCTAAATGTTACCATTTTAGCCCCGCTGATCACGACTAACATTGACATAACCCGACCAAAAGATGTAGGTCCATCATCTGCCTATGAATCAATTTCTTCGACGGTACCTAAATTATAGAATGCATCGCGCCACGCTGTCTAGCTCGACCGGCTTTCAGGTCGAAGTCACAGTTACATACGCACGCCACTTGTATGACCCCGCGTAGATCAAAGAGGAGTTTAGAGATGGCAAAAGGGCTAAAAACTATTAAAGACTATGCAAATCATAACTAATGTAATTTGTTATACCAGGACATTTAGCCGAAACTTTTTCGTTTTCGCTTCGTTAAAGAATCGCCGATCAAAATGTATGGAAATTGACATAAGACGAGTCGAACGTCAACGTCATATTATCGAACGCTTAGGTCAATTCCATACATTTTCATCGGCGATTCTATAACGAAGCGAAAACGAAAACATTTTGGCACACCCCCTGGACCTTTATAAAGGATCTTTGGAAGCCATACTTTCATCTAATGCTGGCTTCTCACGGCGCGTAATATCACGAGCCGCGCCGCGCCAGCTCGAGCTACGCGCCCTGTGAAGGGGGTGGCTCGAGGTGGCGCCGGCTGGCTCGATCAGGCGCGTCTGATCCGATTGAAATCGGTAAGTGAGAGCGGGTAGCGCGGATTCGCCTGTTGGCTCGTGCTCGCTCGTACAAATCGGCTCGGCGCGGGCGCGGATTATTTTGATTTTTATTAAATAAAAATCAAAATAATCCGCGCCCGCGGATTTTACACTCAAGGATAATAAATTACAGACTTCAATGTACCACTAACTTATTTTAAGATTTAAAAGTTGCATCGTGCATTTGGATCAAACACGACAAAATTCAAGTGTTAAGATCCTCCTCTCTTCATTATGCTCTTTTTTATAAAATAAGGGGGCAAGCGAGTAAATGGGTCACCTGATGGAAAGCAACTTCCGTCGCCCATGCACACTCGCAACATCAGAAGAGCTGCAGGTGCGTTGCCGGCCTTTTAAGAAGGAATACGATCTCTTCTTGAAGGTTTGTAGGTCGTATAGGTCCGGAAATACTGGTGACAGTTCGTTCCAGAGTTTTTCTTTTCCTTCAGGCCTGCCACCTCTGTGCTTCCTACGCCTACGTTATAATTGCATTACGATCAGCTGACATGGCGCACGGCGGCGCGCAGGTGCGAGCTGCAGGTGTAAATGGATTCAGCGGGAGGTTATCACTTAATTTAATTACATACCTCACTGCATATTGAAAAGGCTTAAGATGAACGGGCTAAAGTATCGCCTCATAGGGGTAAACGAATGCTCGAAATGGGGGTCTGCTTGGAAAAGTCGAAAGCAGAAATTATGACTACGCCACTTTGTTTGGACTAGTTAGGAGATAAACATACTAAAAGTCCTGACCCCTCCGAGGTGCGCCGGAGGGGAGGGGGGGAAAAGAAGGACCCATTTTTTGGTTTTTAGACTAATTTACGAAAACGGTGCTTTGTACGAAATTTTATTGTACTACATAAGAAAAGCTATAAAAGTCTCTACAACTTTGTCCTTTACACTTTGTATCTATCTCCAATCGTTGCCTAGCTATGCAGCTATATGAGCTTATGAAATTGGTCGATTTTCAAATACACACATCAAAACGACCTAAGGATATCCTAAGGACACGCACATCATATTGTTTATTGATTTGGCTTCTTTAGTTCGCACTCGCAGAGGGTGCAGGTTCGATCCCAGGTGGAGGCGTGTACCAATGAGACATTTTCTGATCTCAAATATATAATACGGACGCTCGTACGGTGAAGGAAAACATCGTGAGGAAACCCGCACATAGTTGGTCCCAGACGTATTGACTAGTTCTTTCCTCTGGACTAGGCCGACTATGTTGCGAGAATGCCGTATGTGCTTGGGCAACCATACGGACATTTAAAAATCTTGTCCCAGGAACTACAGTATTTGAGGAGGGGTTACTTCGCTCTAAAAAATACTGTATAAACCATCCACATTGGATGTAAAGACCTAGTTTTTTTTTACTGTAAGTTAGCATGTTCCAATTTTTTTTTATCATTTTACTTTACACGTAGCGAAGCACGTACCTGGCGGCTATAAGTCAGTAAGACTTATTGTATAAAACGTTGCGATTAGTTTCATAGCTCCGACCATAGAAACCTCTTTCTGACTTGCGATTTAAAATGCTAGAATATCAAGCTACCTTTCATATTATTACACTTAAAGCTGCACTGCCTCCCGCGGCGTTTCCTGCGGCCACATATCTTCCCACTTCCGGTCTTATAAGAGTGCTTCATAATATGAACCTTAGAATTTTATATTGTGGATGGAAATAGTGAATACTTAAAGAGAACTGCTTGACTACCTGCTTTTCGGCAAGTATACTTCAAAGTTATAGTTGAACGCTTAAGTTAAATTATGAGGATACCTATGTTAGAAGAAGATTGAGCCGCTAAAAATTCTTGAAATATTTAATGCAAAATTAAAACAGTCATAAAGTTAAATCAATAAACAATATGATCTGTGTCTGAGCAGTTTTCACTTTCAAGTAAGGTTCCGCAGTAACTTTTAACGATCTATATGTATGTACCTAATTATCATTTCGGCAGTAAGTACTTATAAATTATGCATTTTATTGAAAACTGTCAAAGTATATTACTATTTCATAATTCATCCGTATGACGAGTATAAAATGAAACAAATTTTGTAACATAATACGAAGCACTTTAAGTAGCCATTTTAGACCTAATAGTAGGGGAGGTCGCGCTCAGTTTAAAAAGTCATTTCATACCGAGCGAAAATTGTTACAATAATAGTATTCCACTAACACATAACAGCTTTGATCGTCAGCCACTTCATAATGGGTGGAATAAAAATTGAGAGCATCTCAAAGTTGTTGTTGGGAATCGTATTGAATTGACATTAAGAAAAAACCCAATAAAGGTTAATAAAGGTTCATATCTAGATTATACACGTTTGGGTTCGGTAGGTGTTATTTTAGTTTTAGTATATAACAACACATGGCGCTTTTCAAGTAAAATGTATATAATTCTTTCTCACAAATATCATAACTTATATCGCTGGCTGACGGTGTTACCACCATCGTATTAGCGACTGACGGTTTTCTTTATTATTTACAAAGTAGAAATATTCACCTGTATAAATTTTGTACGGTATAAAATTACTTTATATTCAAAAAATTTTTACATGTTCAGTAACGCAACTGACGTTGAATCCCCCGTCTGCAATACGGCTGATGGTGATTTTTTGGTTAAACATGACCTCAATAATCATCCATCAAAGTTTCATTCGGTATAAAATCACTTTTCGCAACAATTTTTTTACAACTTTGAAATACTCTCAGTTAACATTCCACCACGGGTGCGGCGACTGACGCTGATTATATTGATTGATAAATATTAAGCTACCGCTGGACAAAAATTTGGTCGGTATGAAATGACTTAGCGAACGCTAGCAATACTATAACGTAAGTCTTAATTGTATGGAAACTAAAATAATATTATATTTTAATCAAACTCATAGAACCGTGTTCATTGAAACGTATATTTAATATAGTGAATAAACTGTCTATTCAAATGAAATTAAATTGGGAACCTGTAGCGGCCGCAATTTGCCGCTCAAACAAAAAACATGGTAGATTGGTTTAAAATTAAGTTTGTTAGCCGGCCCGAGGCCTGGGGCGCGGTGCTGCAACTAGTATTATATGTTTGTTTAACTTTTATACCGAACTAGACTTTCAGTAACGGTCCTATCCATATGTCTGTCTGTTGGTCTGTCTGTCCAGTAATCTTCAAGCTCAAACCACTGTACCGATTTAATTGAATATAGTTTTTAGCCATATCTATAAATAGATGACACCCACAACTCCGTTGCGCCAAAATTCGTTTATCGCACTGGAACCGTACATCTTTCCGGGATAAAAACTATCCTATGTCCCTTCCCGGGACTCAAAGTATCTCCATGCCAAATTTCAGCAAAATCGGTTCAGCGGTTTGAGTGTAAAGAGGTAACAGACAGGCAGACTGACAGACAGACAGACAGACACACTTTAGCATTAATAATATTAGTATGGATAAGATAGTAAGTTCCTATATAATATTAGTTTATTAGTATGGAAATATGGGTGATATAAGATATTACTATTATGTTAGGTAAGTTAATGATGTAGATATATAATATATTTAATATACTTACAATGTTTTCTTTTATAAATGTGTTTTGTCTAAACAATCAAGAGAATATGATTGCTGATTATTCCACAGGGATAAAAAAGTTGCAATGAATAATATTCACTTTTGAAATAAATAAATACACTAATTTCGTCGTCTAAACTAAGTCGTTAAACTTAATAGTGAGGGAGCCATAGAACAATTTTTTTTATTACTAACAAGCTAATTTTTTGTCAGTAGCTACATTTTGATAAGACGAACAACAATTTTATTTCGAAAAATCTCGAAAGTGGTAGCTAACAGAGATAGAAAGGATTTCATACTTTGACTTGATGGTCCTAAAATATGGATTGTTTTATTTGTAGGACAAGGTTACCCGGCGACTGCCAGGTTGGGTCATATTGACCCGTGAATTATTGTTATTATTATATAAAACGCGTCGAAATTGTTTTACATACCCATCCGACGCATGGATATCTTACTTGTCAGACAATCAGGTGATCAGCCCGCATTCTCCTAATCAAACTTGGAAATAACCTACTTCCAGCTCTGGAATCGAGCCCACGACCTCAGAATCAAGAGCCACGTCTAAACCACTGGACCACGGAAGCGTTAAATATAACAGTGATGTGTAAATACACACTACATACTACATATATACTATCCAGCTGTCAATAGCACCAGGTCTGCATCTGATGTAGGCTGGACAGTGTTGACACGCGCGTCGTAATTGTTCAGGGACTGAGCTACAATTTGCTTGCAGAAAGCCTTGACACACGATCGAGTTCTAGTCATACAAGCACCAGAAACAACCTTCCAAGTGCTATAGGTGTTACTTAAGACTAGATGATAACCGCAACTTTGTTTGTTGCATCAAAATTCTGTTATTACGTAAGCCGCAAGTTTTTCGTGATAAAAACTATCCTATAGCCCTTTCCCGAGACTCGAAGAATCTTACAACATTCAATTTAGTGATAGACGTCTGTCTAGTGTCTACCACTTAGCCATCACTTCTTCGCGCTTAGTAGAGATAAACTACGATAACATGGCGCGCCCCTCCGAATTACTGTTTCAATGTGTAGTCACATCCTTATGAAAGAGTTTGTATGTAGTAGGTAAGTATTCAACCAATCAATCAGTACTTGTTTCACATAATGTCACTTGTTACCAAGATTTTTTGGTCAATCATAACTAGCCGACCGCGCAAGACAATGCACTTCAAACGTTTTGACAACGCACTTCAAACGTTTTGAATTTTAGAGGGGCGCGCCATGTTATCGTAGCTTATCTCTAGTAGTTTTGAGTAGTAGTAGTATAAATAAGTACAGACAAAATATATTTAGAGGGACTTAGCTGTTATTAGGATAAAGTGCAGCTGGTTCAGGGTAGTGGCGTGGGAAGACGGGCAATAAGAGAATAGTACGAAACAATACTACCTTATAATCTCTCTGTTATTTATTCTTATTGATATTCTACTAATACGTATAGTAGGTACGGGAGCCCTAGAACAATTTTTTTGTGATTACTAACAAGCAAATTTTTGTGAGTAGCTACATTTTGATAAGATGAACAACATTTTTATATTCGAAAAATCTCGAAAGTGGTAGCTAACAGAGATAAAAATAATTTCATACTTTGACTTGATGGTCCTAAAATATGGATTGTTTTATTTGTAGGACAAGATTACTCTTAAATCATATAACTATTAACCTACCAATAGGTATACAAAAAATCAGCTAGTTAGGGTTCTGTAATCAACAAAACTTGGTTGACTCCATCTAAGAAATGATATCACGTAGATAAATCTAATCTAATGTTCACGTCAGCCTGCGGATGCTCCCGAAGGCTTCGCGGGATAATTGACAGGGATCTGTGTCGTCACTTGACAATGTTATGGAATTGACAAAGGTTAAGATGTTGACAGTTGCGTGTTTTATAAAATTACTAGCTGTCCCGGCAAACGTTGCTTTGCCATAATATATTTGACATATTATTTTATTGCAGTGACTAAATAAGTATGTCACCATGACAACGTCGATCGATATATCCCGTCGCACAAACAATGGTCGCCGTCAGTCTCAGGTTGTAATAATTTACTATTATTTATTCAACAAATGCACTTATCAATATATAAAGTACCGAGTAGCCGATTCTTAGACCTACTGAATATGCATATAAAATTTGGTATAAATCAATAAAGCCGTTTCGGAGGAGTTTGTGGACTAACATTGTGACACGAGAATTTTATATATAAGAAGATATAAGAAGAAGAAGATTTATGGTTTTAGCTACGAATAATAAAAACTATCTAGTTTTTAGTAAGTAATAAGGGCGAGGCCGCCAATTTTTTCTGATTTATTTTTTATTAATTATTTTTCTCCGCCCTTTGTATTTTAAAAAGTATTGTGTTTAGCTTATGCTCCAAAACTGATTCTAAGGAAGAAAACAAAGTACTCAAGCATGCATTCGAATTATTCGAGTTCCAACAATAGTATAAAAATATATTTAAAATTAAACTTCAATTAAATTCAATCAAAATTTCAATTAAAAATTCAAACAAAAAACAGCTTTTTAGATACTTGGACGGCCAGGGATTACTAAGCGACAAACAATACGGATTCCGTAAGGGTCGCTCGGCTGGTGATCTCTTGGCGTACCTGACTCATCGTTGGGCTCAGGCAATTGAGTCAAAGGGAGAGGCATTGGCTGTTAGTTTGGACATTGCGAAGGCCTTTGATCGGGTTTGGCATAAAGCGCTGCTTTTAAAGCTTCCATCATACGGGCTGTCTGAGAAATTATGTAAATGGGTCACTGGTTTCTTAGCAGACAGAAGCATAAAGGTCGTAGTTGACGGCGAATGCTCGGAAACTCAGTCTGTTGATGCTGGTGTCCTTCAGGGCTGTGTGCTATCGCCTACTCTATTCTTACTGCATATCAATTACATGTTGCAGACCAGCGGTAGTTATTGCTATGCGGATGACAGTACAGGTGATGCTGTATAGACCGGCTCCCCAAATATTTCTCGGCAAAATGTCACTGAGAGTCGAAACGAACTTGTGTCTAAGGTGGAGAATTCATTGGAGAAGGTCTCAGAATGGGGTAGACGTAACTTGGTCCAATTCAACCCCGCCAAGACACAAGTCTGCGCGTTCACCACTAAAAAGTCACCAATGGTCGTATGTCCTCGTTTCGAGAGCACATCTTTAACCATCTCCCCTAGCATTGAGATACTTGGCGTCAACATATCGAGCAAAGTCCAGTTCCGATATCATCTAGAGGAAAAGGCAAAATTGGCCTCGAAGAAGCTTGGTGTTCTTAACAGAGCGAGACAGCACTTCAGTCCGGACCAACGCCTTCAACTCTACAAGGCGCAGGTTCGGCCTCATATGGAATATTGTTCTCATCTCTGGGCAGGGGCGCCAAAATACCAACTGCTCCCTCTGGATCGTATCCAACGAAGGGCCGCTCGAATTATTGACTGCCATAGTGTTTCAAACAGCTTGGACCCCTTGGAAACGCTGAGTTTTTACGTATTCTATGGAAAATCTCGTAATATCCGCCATTTCTCGACAGTTCACTTTTGAACCTCAGTCTTCCAGGAAGCCGAGACGATGTCAGTAGAATAGGAGAGCCGAAAAAGACGCGTCAAGACCGGAGCCAACTCTGGAGCACACTTTTTTAACACAATAGGCGGGATTCCGTCAGGCCCCTCGACTTTTGGATATCAAGGGAACGGAGGGCTTTTCGCACTGAGCGCTGATGAAACCGAATATCCGACATGATGCTCGTGCATCGCGGTATGGTCGGCAGTTTTTGCCCCCCGTCATCCAGGGTCGAGTTTGACGAAAAGAGCTTGCCCAGAAGATCGGCTTTGTCTTTTGCGTCTTGGGCCAACGACCCATTTCCTACGTGTAGATAGAAATTTCCTTCAATAGCTTTGGGCAGAGACCAGAATGCACGGGTTCCCGAGGGGAGGCGCTCAAATCTCTTGCCAATTCTATTGACGTGCTGTTGCTTTGCCCGAGTAATCTCTTTCTTGAGGGACCTAGAGGCAAGGTTGTACTCCTTTTTATATGTGCTGGTATTTAAATCCCGAGCAGACACCGCGTTGGCCCAGGATTGGTAAGCTTCCGGCGAGAAGCTTTTTTGGGGGATGAACCAAACTAGAGACGAAATCTGCCGCCAGTTGGCACCACAGAGGACGGAATGAAAAGTTCCATTACCACATCGGCAACAGAGTTGGCAGTGTTGTCGGGATCATCCGGCGAGAAGCACACGTGCCCCCAAGGATAGGATGCAAAAAACGATCGCATCCCATCCCAGTCTGCCGACTTGTAGTGCCACACACGACGGTATTTAACAGCACGCTGTCTTAACACCGTCGTAAGTGGCACAGAACTGTTTCACGCCGGTTTTCCGTGAGGCCGGAGAAATACCAATTTCTCCGGTCGAGCCGGCCCATTCGTGCCGAAGCATGGCTCTCCCACGGACAAATGGATTGTGACATAAATGATGTAAGTATTACTGTTTCACATAAAACTATCAATGCATCATGTGAGTAGTCAAAAGGGCCATGTTTGGGGGCTATAATAAAAACCACATTGAGTATTATTTACAGAGATAAGTTTGATTTTCTCAACGCTATGATAGTCGCAACGTCATAGAGGAATAAATTAGCTACCATTTTGGTGCTCCAAACGTCACAAGCAGCTTAGATATTCGACAATTTTCTTTCTCTCGCAAAATTATTCTGCGTCATATCAGCAAAAATTGGCGGCCATAATCAAGTTTTCTGAAAATTTTATTGAAGTATCTTTTAACAACTGACATGATATTATAAGCTTATAATGAAAAATTATAATTATTATATATTGTATTGTTATATGTATACAATCGATTTTAGGAAAGTAAATATAGGTTAGGTTAATTAGTCATTTGAACTTCATAAGTTATTGAGTAATAGTCGATCAATTAAAAAAATGTATTCGGCGAAGTATAAGGGAACTTTTCGTTCAAATTCCTTTGAACGTAACTGAGATGATGTTGCAGTTGTTAGTAGTGTAAAACACGTTATAAATGAACATTCATTGACCAAACGAAAATTATCAAAAACTAGCGGTACTACGGAACTCTATATTGCGCGTGGCCTGACACGAACTTGGCTGGTTTTTAAATCTTAAATTGGCACGAAAGCAAAAATAGTCAATACTGAACAATGATATTGCTATTATTTTATTGAAGGCGCTTGTAATAATTAATATTATGACGTTATGTCATAATTATGTGATAAGGATAAGGCTTCTTACAGACGAACGGCACGTGTCGGCGGTAGTAGGTGGCAATCGACGGCAGCCGACGGCAGCCGTTGACAGTTTATGACGCTTGCAGGGGGCCTACCACGAACTTTCCTAAAACTATCATGTTTCCAGAACACTTTGTTGTAAGATTACAATAACATTACCGTACTCACTTTTTAAATATAATTTTACTAAAAAACAGTAAAATATGCAAAACAATGTTAAATCCGCTGTGAAATATCAACTTTTTAAGATCGCTAGCTTGACGCAAAAGTAATAAATGTTTATCTGTCAAACTGTGTCGCTTAGGAGAGTTGGTGGTAGGCCCCCAGTTGTGACGTACCCCCGCAAGGTAAGCGTCCACAGGTCGGTATCGTACGCAACGGACGTCACGCATCAAACGGGCATTTTTTTCACAGTACGTCCGCTGAATTGGCAGTGTATGGATTACCGACTAGCCTAGTAAATGAATGCTCAAAAGGGGGGATGGAAAAGTCGAAAGCAGAAATTTTCGATTAGGAACATTGTTTGGACTAATTTGAAGATAAACATACTGGCTAGTCGGTAATGGACTGAATGGTCGGCTGTGGACGCTTACTTTTACGCGTTACGTCACAACTGCAACCGTGATAAACTGTCGACGGCTGCCGTCGTCTGCCGTGGACTGCCGCTGACACGTGCCGTCGTCTGCCGTTACTGCCGCCGACACTTGCCGTCGTCTGCCGTCGACTACCGCCGACGTGTGCCGCCGACACGTGCCGTTCGTCTGTAAGCGCTCTAACAGTAGAGGATGAGCCAAGAATCAAGATCTTTTCTTTATCGATTCTTTATAGAATCGCCTATCAAAATGTATAGAATTGACATAAGACATAAGGTCATCGTCATATTAACGAACGCTTATGTCAATTCCATACATTGTGCTTGGCGATTCTATAACGAAGCGATAGCGAAAAAATTTTGGCTAAATGGCCTGTACAAGTATAAGGAAAACCAGCAAATTTTTTAGAAAATGTCCAAATATGAAAGCTGTTTATGGAGCTAAGGTCCGTGCAGCTCGCAGGTGCAGCATATAATCCAGCATGAGCGCCAGAAAGCTTATTTGAAGCTTGTTTTCTGGTGATAAAACAATGCTTTTGTAGTACACAGTATTGTATACGAATACAGTAATGTAAGGCAACCGCGGAGCTTATTTAATTTACAATATTCTTCAGCCAGAACTTTATTATTCACTAATCTTCTTTAAGACTTTGGGGGAAGCCTTTGTCTAGCAGTGGGAGCTGTGGGACAGCATAGGCTCTTTAAAAAATCTTCTATAAACTACTCGCCCAAAGACTGCAAACTATGTACAAGATTTTGCCGTAGTTCTGGTATGTTGTTACCCAAAATGTGGCATATTAGTAAAGCTACAAGACCGACAAAGATAACGGACTTTTAATTAGAATAGTTCAGTGTAGGTGAAAAAAAAAAAACGAATAGGCTGTCCAAAATGTCTCCCAAAATAAACTGTTGCCCGGCTAAGGACTTGATGGTTTCTTCTATTAGGATTTGAGACTGAATCGTCCAAACCTGAAATTGTTTACGATATACACCGACAAGTGCGGAGAGCGGGGGTGGTATCGCACCCTGTAATAGCTGCGTACACACGCGCACTTACACCGTACGACCAATAACCGATTTTGTAAAAAAAAAAATTAACTACAACTGCAATTGTCGGACAAAAATAAATTCTGTTACAGTTTTATGAAGCAAGCAAAAGTATATGAAGACTGCGTATAATATTATCATACATAGTGTTAGTAGAAGTTAAAACTTAATTTGCTCTTTTGCACCCTAAACCACTTACTTATATTAATACGATATCACTGAAAACTGTTCAGCATTATCTCACAGCCTTAATGTATACTTATTGCCGTATCCCATTCAAGGTAGGTAATTAGCGATGAAAATGCTCGTTACAGGTTGATTAAATTTTATTATTCCCATCAACGGGGTAAAAATTAGAAATCCAAAATGTAAAATTTGTTAAAAAAATTTAAGCCGTGGCTGTTTAGTCGTATCCGCAGATTATCTTAGCGTTATGTCGTGGCCGTGTCGTCCTATATAAATGAATCTCTCTCTCGATTCCCTCTTTTATAGTTCGTTAAGGAACATTCATGGCGGATATTTTGTTGCGGACGCACAATTATATACAGACATACAGAACTACAGGTCAAGACGTTCGCAACAGTTGCAGGAAATATACTGAATAAACAGGACAGAAATATACACAAAAATATGTACGGAAAAGTATACAAATACACGCGTTGTATACTTCTCCGTTTCGATTTTCTATTGGCTTAACTTTGGATCTAATTAGTCCTTCGATCGCGGAAGAAGGAAATAATGAAAGGTTTCGTATACGACGAGAACTTAACGCGGTAATTTTTGACTAATAATGACATCATTTGTAAAACTGCAAAAATAGCAATGTATATGTTAATTTGACATTTTGGATCATTATAGTATTTTAGTACAATTACATACCAAAACAGCAAGCATTTTTGCAACTAGACGCATTGTACGTAGGCCACAACCGACTCGGTATAAAGCAATAACCATGTATTGTATACAGCTGGATAAAACTACCAAATGTATTTCCCTGCACGTGTCGCTAGGGTTGTCGAAAACACACTTAATTTGTATACATTTTAACGCAATTGTTATGTAGGACTTTTGAAGGATTGGTGGCCTCCAGTTCGAAGTATACTTACTGTTCAGTGATCAGGGCTGGTAAAATATACATTACTTTTAAGTAATAAGATAGGTTTTCTGGTAGAATTTTCAGCGTATCGACAGCCCTGGGTGGGCGTAGTCATTGTCATTTATCTAGGCCGAAACTGAAATGGCGAGAGACGTTTTTATACCCTGCCCCATGAGTTATAGCCGTTTTGTAGCGAATGGATTTTAGTTTTTTTCAATGGCAATTTATAGGCAAAAAGATCGTTTATCTTGTAGGCTTCGGTTGATGAAAGCTGCTGCGAAATTCAATAAAATACGCCCAAAATTGGTCACCTATTTTTGGTGCATTTTTGCACCTTCGTAATACCTGTAGTATACACTTTAAATGTAATATACAGATTACAGTTAATGCAGGAAATATGTACATTGTACATCCAAGATATCAATGCCTTTTAGCAGCGGTCGTTATTGTTCCTCGTATGTAAGATATCTGCGTATTTTAGTAAAAAATTAACTTAGGACATGCTGATGAAAAGATATTTATTTACAGAATGAATGTTGACACTTGACAGTAAAAAAAAAAACTTATCTGAAAGGTAAAACCACGGACTTAAAAAAATACGGACGTTACCTTGTCTAATGGGTGAGTGAAGCTGTTATGGCCGCCCGTGTAGGCTGTGTGCGTGTCATAGGCGCCGTCACTCAAATTCACTCAATGTACAATGACAGCGGGTTGTAGTACCTAGTTGCGTGTGTGAGTGTCGGTCACGTGTACAATAAACGAAATTGTGACGAAATTGTCGTACCTTGCATGCTTCACCTCTTTATAGTGTAATGCTCCATCCCACTGCTGGACATAGGCCTCTTTCAATGAACGCCAAGATGACCGATCTCCTGCTACTCGCATCCAATATGGCCCAGCAACTTATAAACGAAGATCGTTGTCCCACCTATTTGAAGGTCGACCTACACCCCGATTTCCCAATTTAAAGCTTATAGCCCCCTATTCGCCCAGTCCGCGTGTGAAACCAAAGTATATTTAATACCTCAACCGTGGGAATCGCAGACACGATAGATTTTCAATTGTTATGCCACAGCCGGGTGCCGCTTGGGGGTTAAGTTTAATTCAAGTGTACAAGAATACCGTTATTATTTGTAGTTATAGTAATAATATTACAGAATCTCACAAGAAACGAATCTGCTGTTGTAAATATTGTATTAAAATACTAATTATTAAATACTAATATTACGATGATTAATTTTTAGCAACTATATTAACTCAATCATAATAATATTATTATTATGATTGAGTTAGTATATACTTTAACTGTATGCTTGTACCGGCCGCAGCGGAGTTTGTATATCAGGCTAGTTTGGTGGACAAGAAAAAATACTCCTGCGGGCTTAGCATAACAACAGTAGAAACAGGAAAGAAACAAAATATTGATAGGTTTTAGTGACAAAATGGCGGATTCCCTTTGACTAATTGTCACTTTGTCTATTCTTCCGTAGAAAGAAATCGCTTTTATGGTGACCATGCTAAGCCTGCTTATTTCATATTTCTAAGAAGTTATAAAAGATCTAACAGGATGTAAGTAATGTATTATAATGATGACGACAACAGAAGCAAATGAAGCAACAAACTTTGGTTATCACCAATTAAGCGATATTTCCTTAACGAGCAAAATTTCAAAAGATTTTCCGTAACACTCTGTTTGTGATATGAGCGAGCATCGTGTACAGGGTGTGACAAATCGCGTTACATCAGCGTAATGTGATTAACGGGCGACACCCTGTGTAAACGGCTTGTAGGTCTTCTTATTTCGGTTACATTATACAAAGTTGTGCAGTTTTCAGTTGGATCCAATTTAATGTAAGCGTGAACTTACATGCTACCATTACCATACTGTACTTAGCGAAGCATGGCGGAAGCGGTCATTGACTCCATGTCAAAAACTCTGACGGAAATTGATTCCTATACAGTTGACAGACCAACGTCATTTGGTCGATCAAATCAATTCAATGTTAATTGCGATTTGTCGGCTGGGTTTGACGTAACGCGACCAAACTACGTGGGTCCCCCATCTGCCTAGGAATCAACTTAATCTCTGATAGTACAAAGGCGCGATTGACATTTGTCAATCGCGGTTTATATAGAAAATGACAAGTTTTTGACAGGGATTCAATGACCGCTACCGCCATGTTTCGCCGACTACAGTATATGTACTTTAAATGTTACTTTGTGGTCACTTTTCTTTACTTTTGTAAGATATAGTGACGAAGCAATTTAGGTATTCTTAGATTTCCATTTACTACACTAGTCTATCTATGATGGACAAATAGACGCCGATTGTGCATTTTGTATTCAGTGCCGGTTTTAGCACTTCCAGCGCCCTGGGCGAGATTTCTTCGACGCCCCAGGGTGCTGGTAGTGCTAAAAAAATCGGCGCCTCTTATGTTATATTTTTTTCCGCCCTTTTTATTCAGCGCCCTGGGCGGTCGCCCAGCGTCTCCCCTTCCTAACGCCGCTACTGGTTGTAGGCATAAGGCTGCTCAGTCATGGTATTACCACCACGTAACAACTAATTATAAAACATGGTCAAAATTAATCTAGCCATATATCATACAATATCTGAACGTAGATCGCTATTCCGATGTTATAGAGTGGACGTGCGAATATTGAGTTTTAGAGTGTTTCACTGTTATTTAGAGCCATGCATAAAAATATAATAGTCCGTGGAAATGAGTTGTGATACAATGAGGTATAAAATAAATTTATAAATGACATTGAGTAGAAAATAAGGATCATACTCGTATGTACCATCAGAGTTATGATAGGTAGGATGTTGACAAACCTACTGTATTTAGTCGGGTTATACTCGTAGTGTAAGGCTGATAAAGATCTTTGGAGTTTGGCGTGCGGTGATTTTTGGAACTACACTGCACTCGGCGAAACATGGCGATAGCGGTCATTGACTCCCTGTCAAAAACTTGTAATTTTCTATATAAACTGCGATTGACAATGAAGTGTCAGATGTCGTCAATCGCAGTCTATACTTTATATTGAAAATAACAAGTTTTTGACAGGGAGTCAATGACCACTACCGCCATGTTTCGCCGAGTATAGTATAATGCCGCAGCTTTTTGTAGTGTCACTTTATAGACAGCTGTGTATAGTATAGTATGATACTTGCCTTATATCATCCAAATGCTACAAGATTTCTGAAATATAAGTCAATTTAACTTTGATTATTATGCCAACTACAGCGTCTACAACACCTTTGTTCGAAACTTTCTCATATAATTCGCGTAAAATATGGTCTACAGAACAAAATCCAGAAAATTTACATTAATTTTATTTAGCTTCGGAATCGTATTATTAAAACAATTCGTTACATGGTCAATTGACCGCGGTCACTCTTGTATTTGTGCCTTATTTGCCTGGTGTACCCTCAGCCCCAACAATTTGGAGTTCCTTCCACGTCACTGAACGTAATGGTAACTGCCGGGGCAGCGAGGGGGGAGTTTATAGAGGGGGGAGGAATGTATACGAGGGGGAAAAGGGGAGGGTATACGTCAGTGCAAGGCGATTAGCATTTCGAAATTGTTTCAGTCAACATTTACAATAGTTTTATGGTTTCGCTGATAGTGGACATACGTATATAATTTTGTTTGTGCACTGGCATTGAATAATATGAATTTAAGCCGGATATTTTAAAGCTAAACGCTTTTAGGCGGATCTTAGGCGCACTAAACTTACACCTGACCCAAACTTGACTACATACTTAAACCTAGATCTCAAAATCTGTAAGGTCTAGAAAACTGATTTTTTCACATAATACAATAGATCGATAATATTATAAACTACATATTACCCCTTTTTTAGGACAGTTTTGAACTGAGATAAGTAAAAAAATAGGGTTTTGATGCGATCTCTGCAACGCGGCAAATGTATGGCCAAGGTCGCTTGCTTGGAGGACGGCCTTAATACTACAATATGACGCCCGAACTCCGTTCAGCCAAAATTCGTTTGAAGCGCGGGAACCATACATCCTACCGGGCTTTCTCGAGACTCAAAGTATTCGTATACCAAATATAAGCAAAATCGGTTCAGTGGTTAGGGCGTGAGGAGGACAGACAAACACACTTTCGCATTTATAATATTAGTATGGACTAGTAAGTACGGATAATAATATTATATTGTGTACTTAAATTATACATGTCATCTTTATTTCTGGGCTGGTGCCTCCATGTTTGAGGTCACACGTGCTTAGATCGTCTTGATTGTTTCACCAAAAAAACCAAATTAACATATCTAACGAAGTGTCAAGAATAAGGGCTACGACCTACGAAGTACAATCGGGCCTGGTGTACCTTTTCAACCTTATGTCTAAGGTAATAACGTCTATAAATACAGTTGTGTGTGTACCTCTCATTTCCTGGAAAACCCTACGCTCTGTTAGAGCGGGGCCATAAGAATCCTTTGCCTAGCGGTTGTCGCAGCGTCGGACCCGTCGTTATACATACTAATTTTGATTATGATACTTACTATCTACTATTATGATGCCGCACTGAGAACCGAACATTAATTGTTTAATCGTAATTGAATGAATATTTTGACATAAGCCTTATGCATTATTTGTCAAACTTTTCATGAAATTGAAGTTTAATGACTTTAATCATCATTAAATATCTCTGAGTTACCGTATAGTACCAAAATGATATGTTAATGTGTCGCGTATGGATTAGGAATATAGGGACTTCAAATAGATTGGGAGGATGGATTAAATAACGTGCTAATAAATGAGTTACTTATTTCATTCTGACTCTACTTTAACAGTTTCACGACAATTAGTTCTGACGTATTTATGGAGAAATTGTTCTGTGAAAGAACCTAAAGCTCTGTATTATGTTGAGGAGATTATTTAAAATATTTATAGTAGGGCATTGAGATGTAGTAGGGGACTCTTGCTGCTGTTTTCTTTACCGACGACACAACACAACGCACCGCAATGGAGCAAGGTGGCCCCACTCCCAGAGGTCACACAAAAACTTTTCGGCATATAATTAAAATGATTTGGCAGCTATCTGTCAATTTGACACAAACTCGCGTACATGCTATGGGCGGGCCTGGATGCCAAACCTTATAATTTTCTCCGCATTATAATAATCTGACCCCCGTGTTCCGCTTGGTCTATTTCCAATTTTGTAACATTATAGTTAAATATGCGCAGCGGAATTGACTCAACAAACTTAAATGACTCAGAGTTTGACGGTAAATGCACAGGAACACTGACAGGCATTAAATTAGGTAACTTATTATTTGTTTATTGAAGTGAAAACTTCTTCAACTACGTTTTGCACTTTTGGGGACTAGGTAAATAAAATTTTCGAATAGGTAAGCAATCAGCATAAACCTAACCAAAAATTCGTAATCGTAAGAATGAAGAATTTTTGCAGATTTCTTAGTTGGTCTAACGATAATTCATCTACCAATAAAATTTCACTGGCATAAGGCATTATCGTTGTATAATCCATTCTAACATTATTAATGCGATAGTGAGTAATCTATCTATCAAGTATCTTCAGGCTTAAAAGGCTGTCCCGATTTATAATACTTTGGGAATATTAATAGTTTGGGTCCCTAAAAATACATAGGACAGTTTCCAACCAAGAAAACTGTGGTTCTTGCATGATAGAGAAACTACTGTTAAAATGTATTTTCTCAATTCTTTAACCGACATCCAAATAGGAGCTGAGCCTGTAGCCAAGACGTTTTCTTAATCGCTTCTCAATAGAATCGCCAATCAAAATGTATGGAATTGACATTAGACGAGTCGAACGTCAACTTCATATTATCGAACGCCTATGTCAATCCCATAGATTTTGATCAGTGATTCTATAAAGAAGCGACAAAGAAAACGTCTTGGTTAAAGGTCCAGGTTACGTTGTAGATATTGTTTCGAACGAAATACGGGTAATTCATAAAGTTTATCAATTCCACGCGTATTAAGATAGGGTACTAAATGACGCCCGTAACTCTGTTGCGCCAAAATTCGTTTATCACGCTGGAACCTAGATTTTTTTCCTTTCCCGGGGCTCAAAGTATTTCCGAATTTCAGCAAAATCGTTTCAGGGGTTTGGGAGTAAAGAGGTAGGCAGACAAACAGACACACTTTCGCATTTATAATATTACTATGGAAGTTTACGAATTCCCCCCGTATTAAGATATTACGAGTGTTCGTAATCGAGTTTTAATTTCGTCGAATGTTTTCCGTTTTTGTTCGTGATGGCTGAGTTTTGTTAATTAGGTGCAAAGTGGCTGTTCCTTTGTTATTCTATTTTGATTATAAAATGAGATTTTTGATTGAATCAATTATAAATGAATTATGTATATTGCTTTTTTAACGTGTAGGGTTTGGTAGGAGTTCAGAGACAGCCATAACTTAGAGGAAACGGTCTTTTAGATTTTAGAGTAACAAATTTATACATTTGACTAAATTAATAGAGTAATTGTTGATTGGTTAGAATTTTTTGTTTAAGCTCAATTTATGTCATTCTCCCAATGTCTGGCTCAATGCGTTGGTCCAATCTGTAGAGGCCCAGTGAATTTTGGCCGAATGTTACTGCAAATTACAATTATTTGAAATCACGCTTATGTGTTTGTGTGTGTATGCATGTCTGAACCCCACCACTACAACTAGACGTAACCGCTCTTTTAATTCTAGCCGTATATATACAGGGTGCTAAGTGATAATATTCAGTGTCTGCACGTGCTCCTTGTAGAGAGTTCACTGTGAAAGTAGCAGCGCTGCACCCTAAAGTATTATCACTTAGTTTTGTTACACCCTGTATACGTAACACGTATGCGATATGATGCAGTCTGCAGATCCTTAGCCATTTAGTTTGAACTAGACTTGACATGCCTTTACGGAATTCTAACCCCCTCTCCGTCATGTGGGGCCTGCGACGTCACGGCATTTGAGCCGACATTAGCGGCGCTCATTAACATTTCCGCGTAAATCTCTCGGCAGACGCTGATTTACGCGTAAGTTGTCCCCATAATTAGTTGACCCCGGCGTCCCTGGCCCGCGGGGCTAATTGCCCTGCGTAATTGCCCCGATGCTTTGACGGATCGTGACGGATGGCCCCCGAAATATCGGAGTCTTTGGATTATTGAAATAGTTACTTGATGGGATAGAGTACTTTAGGATTACGTCGCACCGAAACGGCAAATTGACGATGCATTAAAGCTACATAATAAAATCTGTTAAGCAAGCTTAATCTTATTTTCAATTATTATAAGTTACATATTTTGTGCGTCTAAAGCAGTGGTTTCGAAACTCCTTTGTGTTGCAGGCCACTTTCAAGATTTAGTAGGAGGAAGCACAGCACAGGATAATGCTAATCTGTGAAACTTGCTATGATTTTTTTTATATCTTATGGACGCTTCACACCACGTCAGTCTGGCCCCGTGCTAAGTACCTGAAGGACTTGTGTTACAGCCTACAGGTACCAGACAACGGAAATACATATATTTAATACTTTTATACTATAGACTATACATATATTTAAGATTTTTATTATCTAATACACATCCATGACCCAGGAACTTTGAAAAATTTTTGTTCCGTCGGCGGAATTCGAACCCGCGACCCCCGGCTTGAGCTACCGACAGCCCACCAACTGAGCCACAGAGGTCGTCGTTATGATTTTAAGTAACAGTCGGTGATAACAGAAATCAAGCCAACGTTTTAGTTCTTTTGTTTAGATTTCGGACCTCTAATATTATTTAGATTGTGGATCCCTGGGAGTCCCTGGGGACCTTTGGAAATCAGAAAGAAAGAAAGAAACTTTATTTGGTAAAACAATACAACAAATATTACGAAGGAATAAAAATAAATGAAAACAGAATTGCTGGTCTAAAGTTTCTTTTTATTTATTTAAGGTTCTAAAGGCGGATCTCTAACGTACGGCCTATAAGATTCTATTGTGAATTTGTGAGTCCCTCGTCTCATGCCTATAGCCAGAAGGTCACAATATGTTTGGTTTTGGTGCTGAGAATTTACTCGGTAGTGGTTTCGAGGTTCCAAGATTTTTCTTTCATCGGGACATTCGAGGATCTTTAAGAGCGCGTATTATATCAAATTGCTTTACATGATTGTCTGTAATATCAATATTAAAGAAAAACTGAATGTTAAATTAAGATGCAGCAAACTTCAGGACTAACACTAGTGACTATGTTACTCAGAAACACGATAGCATATAATTTTCTCGATAGAAAAAAATTGCGAAGTTGCCTCCAAATCACCTATAATTAACATGTTAAACTGCTGGTATTCGAGTAATACATTAAAATAAAGCTTGAAACTTTTTAGTATAATTACGTTATAGATAAGGCAGGGATTATGTTACATATTTTTTAATAACTTAATAGATATCCTTAAAAATATAATACCTATAACTGCCCGCTAACTTGGCGATGATTCCGCGTCGTCGTTTTTCACCTGGCATATGAAAGACGGGCGTGTGAAGAGAGGACGATGTTTGATTTTTTGGGTTGGGCGCCCCCTTAAGGGACTGTCCGCAGTCCGCACTGCGAATTTTCATCGCGCGGTATTTTTTTCGAATTTCTGTAACACATTGAATATTATTAGAGTACTTGCGATAAAAACATTTCGGTATTTGAAGCGCACGGAAAAACATTCGCGAGAGTAAAAATCGCGTGATTACAATTCGCAGCGCGGACTTTCCCTTATGGTTAGCAAGATGAGTTAAACTTCTATTTGATATTTAAACTGTTATACCATCACGACCACGTTATTTAACATACTTTTAACTTTAAGCGTTCAAAACTTTGCAACCTACTCTGTACAACCTACCTGCCATGTTAAAGCTTGCGTTTTAATTACTTTATAATCATGATATACAAGCGCCTCCCGCGGCCTCGTCCTTATTTATGTAGCAACTTGAGCGGCAGTCCCATCTGCGAGACCGGCTTATTAAAACTTTTATAATAATCTGTCAAATTGTTATACCCCGTAATCTCTTGAAGATCTAAAGTCTAAAAGTCTAAAGTCTATCTTAAAGTCTACCCTTTTTCGGGAGCTCTATAAAAACTGAGAAGTTTTAGTGGTCGTAGACCTTTGAGTAGCAGTCATGTACAGGTTTGATTCTAGGTTTGGCGAGTATCAATGAGTCATTTTCAGAAGTTAATATGGACGCTCGAACGGTAGTAAGTGTCTAAATACACTAGGCCGAAGTTACGTGGCGTAAATTCCGCATGATTCCGCCTGCAATGTACTTTAAATTACCGATGACACACGATTCCGTCACGTTCCGTCCGTATTCTGTATGCGTTTGATATTGCGAACGTAATCATGTGGAATTTACGCAGCGTAACTTCGGCCTAGTGTGTTTAGACACTAAAGGAAATATCGCAAGGAAACTGATTATAACATACAACTGCTCATTCCTCTGGACTACCTATGTTATGCTAGCCGCTAGGAGTCATGTCCTTTCCCTTGGTTTACTCTATAGCTGTGCTTAAATTGAATAAATTCATTTAAACCGGTATTAAATAGTTTCAGAGCCTATTCGATGTTAACAAACAAACTTTTCCTTTTTATAATTAGTAGCGATGCCTTAACTGAGTTTCTCTACTACATTATGCTACACTGAAACCAAACCAAAATGATAATACGCATTTCTGTTGAAATCCTGCTGACAAGTAACAGCGCAGTTTGCCGCGCACTCCGTCAATCATGCGATGACTGGACTAAGTGAACGTTTCCCGCCAGCTTGCCGCCCGCCCGCCCTTCCACCCAGCCGCCCAGCGTCACAGCGATGATCAGTCTCCACAATAGTTGCTAACTTTACATATTACTCGCACGTTCCGAGTGCACTGTACACTTGCGGGTACAAAATCTGGTCACATCAATTTATTACACAATTTTTTAAATCCATACTTCCATACTAATATTACAAATGTGAAAGTGTGTCTGTCTATCTGTCTGTTACCTCTTCACGCTCGAACCGCTGAACCGATTTTGCTGAAATTTGGCATAGAGATACTTTGAGTCCCAAGAATATATAGGATACTTGTTATCCCAGAAAAATGTACGGTTCCCCAGCGATAAACGAATTTTGGCGCAACGGAGTTGCGGACGTCATCTAGTATGAATATAAATGTATTGTTAAACAGATGACTAATATAATCTTTATATAAGTAGGGCAAACTATTTAATCGACTGCAGTGATCCTATTATTGTTAACTTAGATTTTTGTTTGTAATTTATGCCAATTTCAGTAGTACAAGCTACCAATAATATAAACTAAGGAAACGTAACTCCCATACTATTACGGTTTTAAATTTGGTTCCATTCGAACTGTCATGTAATGTCAGCCTTTATACCGCTCAAGGTCACCTAAATATTGCAAATGTATTGAAATGTGTACCTAATGTACACTTTTTTGACAAGTATTTTGGAGCATGTTTTTTGACGGAGTTACGCTTCCTTAGTTTTTATTATTCGTAGAGCCAGTATAAAATTTGTTATTTATCTTCTATTTACGTGAAATGTAAATATCTTTTAGTCTGCCCTACATAATTTTATTTTCATTTGAAACTTGATAAATGTTTGTTGTGTCAATATCATATTTCAATTTCCTCCGAACATCAAGACAGTCGCTTTGACAATTTGACATCTAATGTCGTAAAACGAAATCTATCATTATTCACGATTAAAACGTCATTATAATGATTGAAACATTAACATTTAATCCTTTTACTTCCTGATTTATGCGAAAGATATTCCTAACCCCTTATTTCATTAATGTGAAGCATAAATCATGTTATAAAACTACTATCTATCCGTGAACATTAATACACTATGACGTTTTAATTTAATAATTTTAATGTTGTTTGTCCCCCAGTTTGTCATGCTATTTACCTATAATTATGGACGATAACGTTACTTAACTTTATTATTTAGGGTTCGGCAGCCATAGTTTTAGTAATTGCTTTCAAATTATCATCTATGCGTTATCTATATAATAGCTTTTTTATTTTTTTATACGTAGTTTTTCGCAAACTTTCACAAAAATAGGTCATAATAATGTATTTTTTATTTCTACTGATTTAAGGACTATATTATTTATATAATAACCATTCACTCTTTGAAATCATCATTACTTCAAAAATCTGTAACTAAATAATATTAATATTAACTAGCATTTAAATTCTTGTAAATGACTGTTAATGTACCTACCTATTGTTAATTTTTAATGCATGCAGTGTTCACATCGAGAGGGCCAAACACTAATGCTATGTATTAAATTCATTCCCTTTTTATGTTTTAAGTAAAGTGTCTGACAGGTTTTGTGAACCTTAATAAAAAAAATAAAAAATAAAAAAAAATCGATGTCTGGGTCATTTCATTTTTAGGGTTCCGTAGCCAAAATGGCAAAAAAACGGAACTGTCTGTCCGTCCGTATGTCACAGCTACTTTTCTTCGAAACTATAAGAGCTATACTATTGAAACTTGGTAAGTAGATATAGTCTGTGAACCGCATTAAGATTTTTATACAAAAATGGGAAAAATAATAAAAAAATTAGGGGTCCCCATAGGTACACCTGAAACAAAAAAAAAATTCGTCTAATAGTTTCTAAATGCGTGTGGGGTATCTATAGATAGGTCTTCAAAAATCATATTGAGGTTTCTAATATCATTTTTTCGGATAGTAGGAGCATGATAATTCTAAAAAAAATATATGCTGTACATTATTATAAAAACTACCAACGAAAATTGGTTTGAACGAGATCTAACGAGTAGTTTTTTTTATACGTCATAAATGGTAAACCTCAATTTAACTTTCATTAAATCAACTAAAATATAAAAATAAATCAAAAACCTTTTAATTTTATAGAAATAAACCTTATAGCTGCTGCGAAATCCTTAATGGGCGAGTCCAACTCGCACTTGGCCGGTTTTTATTGGCTTTAGTAACGTCAATTGATTTAATGCGCCTAAACCGTAAATTTTTTCTCGACAATGCCTAACATGAAAATTAGTTCTGTTTCGCATCATTCTATGTGGAATGTGGAAACATGTAATTGGATACAATAATAATATTTCTTCATCTTTCTAAATTGTGTCTTACCAATAAAGACACAATTCCAGCCTATCAGGTTTATAATCTAGCGAACTTCTATGGTGGTGTTTCACGTGCCCGGCAGTGTATCCGCGTCGGTAGTTGGCAACCATTCCTCAGTGCGTCTTCATCGCGCCGCGAACAAGATTATTGCACTTCGGTCATCAGATGTTCAACTCCTAAACTGTATACGCCTGAATTGTTGCTGTTTCGTGTTTTAGTTTCGTACCTAGGTGTATGCAATGTTATAAATTGTCTGTCTATATCTGTTTGTCTGTCTGTTACCTCCTCCACGTCTAAACCGCTGATTTGACTGACTGACTAGGTGCAACTGAAGTTTGCTGACGTGCGGAGAGGTGGGGAGTGATGATGATAATATCCTGAAGGAAACGTGTTGAAACACCATTGTGGAAATATGAGTGGTGGCTGCAAAGGAAGTTCTTTCAATCAGTCTGCCCGCCAGCAGCCGGTCATGCCACTTGCCAGTGTCAGAATATCTCGATAACGCGATTGAGGATTGTGAAGACTCGGAACATAGGGAAGTTTTATCTTGTAAAAATTGACGGTTAAAACGTGAAGGACTTTTTACTTAACTTTGGCGACCATCTTATGATAATCGTGTTTTGAAGATGGCGGTGTGACATCACGGAACATCGTGAAATAATAAGGCTTTACAAACATAGGAAAGTTTTTATTCCTGGAAAATGTATGGTTCTCGCTGTAAATGAACTTTAAGTTTTTGGCGGCCATCTTATGACAGTTGTGTTTTCAAGATGGCGGTGTGACGTCACTAGTGGAGCGTCGTGAAATAATCAGCGGTAATGGTCCCGCGGCACGCTCTATTAACGCGCGTTATTATGTCGCGATCATTACACTGATCTAGGGGAGTCACGCCGTACACCCACAGGGGATACTGGATTCCGTCGTTTTTAAATGGCACTCGAAAAAGTTTTTTTTAATAATAATTTGCTCTTTACTAAATGTTTTAACAAGAAAATATGGGTTTGTACTTTTTAAGGTATAATTAATGTTAATTTTAAAACAAACGTTAGCAATAGCTATAAGACGAATTAATTGACAATGTATTGAACACGATAAGCATACAAGTGATTGCTTACAAAAGGGTAAAAATTGAATATACATTTACAGACAGAGAACAATCTCTAATTTCAGACACTTTCTTGTTATTATGAATTATGTTTCGGCTAGGTACTCCAGCGGTCGTGCATGAGTGTAAAAAGCTTTCAAAAAAGCCCTCTAACCTTACTTATACATCATTATTCATCACTATTACATACTAATCATGGTTTTGTAATTGAAATGTAATATTCAATTATTCATATTATAGTAATATTCATAATAATATTTAAAAAAAAAAGGATTAGATTCGATACACAAGCCCCTTTATGTGTGCGGTCCATTCAACGGTCATTACTCCAAAATTGGCCATTAAAGTTACCTATCCCAGAAAATAACTTACCATTATACATGGGATAAGTGGCGCATGTTAATGTGGGTGCAGCTACATTGATTTGAAATTATGATGTGAATAGAAGTCGTATAGATAGAAGTTACTGCTTGACCTATAAGCCTAGTATAGGTTTATGCATAACGAGGATAAGATACAAATTAAGTTTCATTGGTACACACTTCACATGCGAGAGCCGAGTTGCCTGTCTTATTAGCTATGTCCACATATTTATGCAATTTCATCTTCAATTTTCGTCATCTTCTTTTTATTCAACTTTCGTTTGGCATATTCAATAATTGAATGCGTCAAAATCCACCCGCGTTGTGTCATAGTGAGCGCTACGATTTTAGCGCGCGTCACGGGCATGCCTCACGTTCGCTGTTGACTGCGCTATAACGCATGCCCTTGACGAACAAAAAAAGGCACAATGTGGACAAAGTTAATTTGTCATCTACAACACTACGGATGCATTGTTACCAAAACATACAACTCTTTTTACCTGTGTGGTAAAAGAATCTAAGTGTATAAACTAATATGTTTAATTTATGTCTGTATGTCGCACTCGGCAGATATACGACTAGCGTCGCCCCGCGGGCGCGCATTGCGAATTCATACGCCCACCACACCACTCCGCCCAAGTGGTTTTTGTACAATTTTATAATGCATTTGATGTGTTTTATTACTTTATAGCTGTGGTCTTATATTAGGTGCTAAAACAAGTTTTTTTGTACTTCTTTGCTTATGTTACATTAAAATAAGGACTGCAGTTCTTCAAGGATCATGTAAGGATCATGTCAGTTGAGACTTGCAGAATAAGTCTGTCAATTCAATGTGTATCTTCAATTGTGTAAATAAATTTTAATTTTGTTTAGGCCACTTAAAAGAGCATCGCATTAACTCGTCGTGCAGCTATGTGACCAGGTCATTTAGCCAAAACTTTTTCGTTTTCGCTTCGTTATATAATCGCCGATCAAAGTGTATGGAATTGACTTAAATGATGAGTCGAACGGCAACGTCATATTAACGAACTCTTATGTCAATTCCATACATTTTCATCGGCGATTCTATAACGAAGCGAAAACGAAAAAGTTTTGGCTAAATGACCTGGTCACATAGCTGCACGACGAGTTAATGCGATGCTCTTTTAAGTGACCTAAACAAAATTAAAATTTATTTACACAATTGAAGATACACATTGAACCTGTGTGTATAGCAGGTTTCTTGAAGGAATTAATGCACTCAAAAAGGTGTGGACAGAGACATATTTTATCAAAAAAAAGTCCTCACAAATGATATAATGATATAAGTAATATCAATTAGCTTTGCTTTACATCATATTCCCCAGATTTCTTACTACAGATTTCGACAGCGAAATTAACAAGGACGTTAAGAAGAACGGAAGAAGGAAGGAATGCGGTGTTACTAAGCCCATATTTTTACTCGCTTCCGAAGTTTTGGAGATTATCGCACACATACTTACACGCGAGTAATTAGCTAATGTAGTTAGTTCCCGTCAAATTAGACTTAATTCAGAATGAAATTCCGCGCTCCAGAATAATTTTAACTGAAATGTTATTTAATACCTTAATTTTTCAGGTAAAATATTTTGATATTATGAGCATAATTTTGATGTTTATTAAAATAATTGCGGTGTCAAGAATTTATTATAAGTATAATATTATGTAATTCATGATATAAAACCTTTTTTGTTTGTAGTAATAAAATACGGGATGTAGAATAATTATAATAATAATATTATTGTTTCATTACTTTTAACTACGGGATCATTTCTGTGTTTTAACTTGTAATTCCTAAATGTCTGATAGCTCAAATTGCGTGATTTTCGAGGGATAAGTCAAACATAATATTTTCTGTTTTTTTAAACACTAATAAAAAATGTAAACTGTACAAGATTTTTTCGTTTCAACTTTATAACATTATGAGACATAACGCTACGTAAAGTGCGTCAATTAAGCAATGCACTTTTTTTCTAGAAAAACTGAACACAGAACCTCCTTTTCGGAAGTCGGTTAATAATAGTCTACAAAAACTACCTTTATAACTTCTCGTCAATCAAATCCACATTCAAACAGTCATATTCGCTAGTCTCACAATCGAATAGTGGTGGGCGGCTATGGCGGCCAGGGCGGCTAGGGCGGCCAGGGCGGCTAGGGCGGGTGGCTTTGCCTGGGCGGATTCAGCATGGCCGCCGGATTATGTACATTTAATAAATCCAACGGTGACGTGGTGCGGTTGTTTATTTGCTTATACCGAGTTACAGGATTTGCAGTCGGAAATGGAATTAAAATTAGTAATGGAAAATATTCGTATGTGGCGTGGAAAAACATATAAGGGATATATTAAACATATATTGTTATGTAAAACTGTAGAGCGTGTATGTGTCTCGTATATAATATACTAGCTGTCCCGGTGAACTTCGTGTCACTTTAAAACCTTCCCTGGACTTCTACGATTATTTAAAGACAAAAATCAGCCCAATCCGTTTAGCCGTTTTCGAGTTTTAGCGCGACTAACACATTTAAAAATCCATTTTTATATATAAGAAGAAGACTAGCTGTCTCGGCAAAGGTTGCTTTGCTATATAGAGTATTTCGCCCATATTATTTTATTGAAGTGACTAAATATTAGTATGTCGCCATGACAAAGTCGATCGCTGTCTCGTCGCACAAACAATGGTCGCCGTCAGTCTCAGGTTGTAATAACTTACTATTATTTATTCAACAAATGCACTTATCAATATAAAAAGTACCCAGTAGCCGATTCTCAGACCTACTGAATATGCATATAAAATTTGGTGAAAATCAGTAAAGCCGTTTCGGAGGAGTTCGTGGACTAACATTGTGACACGAAAATTTTATATATAGCTGTCTAGCTGTCCCGGTGAACTTAGTGTCACTTTAAAACCTTCCCTGGACTTCTACGAATATTTTAAGACTAAAATCAGCCCAATCCGTTCAGCCGTTTTCGAGTTTTAACGCGACTTACACATTTAAAAATCCATTTTTATATATAAGAAGATAAGAAGATAGCTGACTGAAAATATCAGCTAACTAAGTAACTAAATAAAAGTAACTTTTTTTTGCCGTTGTGTGCAGGGAAAACTCATGACGCTCGGGTGCTTGCCCATTCCAATCACAAAAAATATTCTTTCAGCGCTGCCACTTTCACAATGAAACGCGAACTCTATAATATAAGGGACACATACAAACACTAAAGCAGAGTTTAGTATATATATATATATATATATATATATAGTTTAATATTTAGTTTCACACGGGGTCCATTTTAAGAAGTGAAATGACCTTCGCGGTCCACACATAAAAAAAATATTACACAAAAGTAATTACGGAAATTACAAAGGTTTTTACATATCAATTACAAAAGTGACAAGTTTTGGTGCAAGCTATAATCATTAAACCCTGGGGATGTTAATCAGTAAGACGAGATGTTTTAAATTAAGTTCATCTTCGAAAATGCTTGGTCCGCACATAATGGTTCAGCGGTCCGGATGCGGAACTCGGTCCGCCATTTGGTGACCCCGGCCTGCACTAAAGTATATTATTGGAACGAAGTTCCTTATCTCGCGTTCGGCGTAAATCTTGAAGGCTAGACAGAACGACATTTGATCTTGATTTGACTCCGACACTTTTTTATTAGTACCTGCATGATAGGGACAGATCACAGAGGGCGTTGATAGTATACTAAGCGTTGTTAGTATTCCTGGGCGTCAATAGATGGCGTTTTTTAATAATACTTACAGGTTTTTTGAACATAAGAAATAACTTCGTTCCATTCGGGTGTCCTTTGACACCTCTCAGGTAATTTATCTCTTGGGTCTACACAGACGGACCGCATTTCAACTGCAATCCAACTGCAAATTGCAGTTCAAGTGCAGTTTGAATGCAATTGACACGACTGCAATACGACTGCAATAGAACTGCAAACCAAACGCGCAGTCGGCGTGCAGTCGTGTGAACTATTTGGATTGCAGTTCTATTGCAGTCGTGTCAAGTGCATTAAAACTGCACTTGTACTGCAATTTGCAGTTGGATTGCAGTTGAAATGCGGTCCGTCCGTGTAGACCCTTAGTTTTGTTACACCTTGTAATTATAGGACACTGTATATTGTATAATATTTCAGGATTGTTAAATTTAGTAACAAAGAATTTCATCTTGAATACCTCAAATTAATTTGAGTTCCCAATTCGCTCGAATTACAACTTACAGCACCAACCGAGCATAATAAGCCCAGTGACTGATATATAAGCCGCGTATTGCCGAATTCTACTTACAATTATGTTTTGGGTGACTACAGCCTCATCCTATTTAACAATAATGGGACTGAGAGAATTATATCACACTGGATGACGCCCGCAACTCCTTGCGCTAAAATTAATGTAACGCGTGGGAACCGTTTATCGGGACAAAAAGGATCCTAAGTCCTTTCCCGGGACTCAAAGTATATCAGTACCATTTGGGCGTGAAGAGGTAACAGACAGACAGACATAGACACATATAGTATGGATATTGGATAGTATGGAAGTATGGAAGTATGTACTAGAAGTCCTTTCCTCGCATAGAACTTTAAAGAGTAATTATTCATTTGGCCACAGTTAACACAATAAAGTAGCCTACACCACGTTTAAGCAGGTTTGACGGTCAGAAAGACATAATAATATTATAGTTTTGCATTTTTTTAACTAGAATTTAAAAGCCTATCAACATCTGTTAAAGCTGATATAAATTAACACTTACATATTGTCTGTGACCTCGCATAATATGATCCTGTTTTTAAGGGATTACAGATCTATATCTTCTTTTAAAAACCAAGTAGATATAATTTTTTGTGTCAATAAATACAACTAGTGCTGTAATAAGTATTGATTCCTAATTATGTCATTTATATAATAATTTTGTACTTAAACTATAAAGTAAAAAAAAACAAGAGAAAGTAGCAAAATATTTTCGCCATCCGAAAAATACAACTCGATAACGAAAATTGTGTCATCCCACTAACGAAATTATTCTAAACAAAACATAATTCGTCTTTACTTACATAACTCAGCACAAGGAGCTGCGTAATTCACTGAAATTGGATGCTTTCTTCCAATTTTCGGTCCAAAACATAAATTACCCGGAATTAATTCCCGAGAATTCCCGCGGGAACCGGGATCCGGGAACCTGCAGACAGCGAGAATGTACTGTCAACTGCGTAATGCCTTTATTGGGGCAGCCAGGAGTTGTATTAGATAAACTAGAGCTTTAAATAATGTGGGAACGTACCCGATCTACGCTATCAATTTCTGCTATTTTGATGATAATTTTATTTTTACGATATTATTTTACAAATTTAGGCCATGTTTAACTCTATTCTGATTTATAAACAGCTTCATAATAATATATTATTTTATACTTTAAATTCCTGTAACCAATAAATACTATGTAAGTATGATCTTATATATAAAATTCTCGTGTCACAATGTTAGTACACGAACTCCTCCGAAACGGCTTTACTGATTTCTACCAAATTTTATATGCATATTCAGTAGGTCTAAGAATCGGCTACTCGGTACTTTATATATTGACTAGCGACCGGCCCCGGCGTCGCACGGCTATAAAATATATAGCCACTGAATAAATGACTAAAATCGACAGCCTATGATCCTTCACGTGGTCTACTTCTTATATTCTGTGCCAAATAACATAAAAATTGCACCAGTAGTTCGCGAGATAAGCCCTTTCAAATAATTTCCCCCGTTTTTTCTACATTCCATTCCACATTCTTCTATTAGTCTTAGCGTAATAAAATATAACCCATAGCTTTCCTCGATAAATGGGCTATCTAACACTGAAATAATCATCAAAATCTGTTGCGTAGTTTTAAAGATTAAATGGAACAAAGGGACATGAGGCAAAAAAGCTACTTTGTTGTATAGTATGTATAGATAGAAGATGTATATTATACAGGGTGTAACAAAAGTAAGTGATAATATTTTAGGGTGTGTACGTGTTCATTGTAGAGAATTCACTATGAAAGTGGCAGCGCTGAAAGACCAAAAATTTTTTTCACTTTTGTATGGGGAAACTCGTGACGCTCGGGACCTTGCCCTGGATACAAAAGTGAATAAAAATTTTCATCTTTCAGAGCTGTTATTTTCACAGTTAACTCTCTACAAAGAACACGTACACACCCTAAAGTATTATCACTTATTTTTGTTACACACTGTAGATGTACAAAAATTTTACCTCTACAATTTTATTATAATATGTTATATATGTATAGATATAGATAGATAGATACCTATAGATAGATAATATATACACTAAAACAAATAATAACTAAAAAAACGGTAAAGGTTCGCAAACCTACCCCAAAATTGATAGGGAGCGGGGGTGAGGGGGGAGGGGAGAGGAGGGGAAACACCCCCCGTACCAAATCCACACTGAGAAACCCCCCAGTATTGGAGCTATTCACCTTTGAAATTTTCGGGTTTCTGAGGCTACATCATATTTTATTCTCGGCAATTTGCATAGCATGTTTTGGGACGGCCGCCGGCTGGATTGTGTTTGTTTTTGTTTTGGCGGGGGGCTGCGCCCCCCGATCCCCCCCCTCCTTTATTTTATAACGGTCGCTGGCTGCTACCGCAGCACGCTCGCTGCGCTCGCTCGGCTCCCTCTGTGTTGTGGTCTAAGTTCTAACTTAACCTAACCTACTTTTGGAATTTCTTGATTGTGTTTGTTTTTTTTTTGGCGGGGGGCTGCGCCCCCCGAGCCCCCCTTTCTTAAATAGGCCATTCTAAGTAGGCCTTCTGTTAAGTCATTTCATTAAAAATGAAACGAAATAAAAATGATGCGCTTGATACGGCGCCGGCAATCATTTCGGCAACTTGCTGGGGAAGGCTTGTGAACCTTAGTAAAAAAAAAACAACTTTCTTACCTTATAATATTATACACATTTAATACTCCGTTAACCTACAAAACTAAAAATCTATATCAGAACCTGATAAATACTTAAATTCACAAAAATGGAATACAAAAACTCAAAACCTACACAGTTTAATTAATACCTAATAATTACACAAAAAATATATTTTTTTAATTGATAAAGGAATTAAAATAATATCTACACTCAGAATAATTAAATAACACAAACTAAAATATGAAAGTTATCGCAAATCACAAAAATAAAATATGCAAAGATTTCAAAATGAGTTTGACTGTGCCAGGTGGACGAAATTCCCGAACAAAAAAAATTTGGGTTCTAAATTTAAACGTAGCAACTGTACCCAATCAGATAATCTGTGCAAGGTCAAACTGTGATTGGCTGATAAAAAAGACCATAGAGAATATAAACTACATGAGAAAAAAGACGAAGAAGGAGTTTAAAATTCAAAGTTCGATTTTCATTTTGTGAAAATTATTTTGTAGCAACTCATACAAAAATTGTAAATTAAGTGGATTAATTAATGAAAAACGAAAGGTAAGCCATTGTAAAATGTAAATGTAACCGTAAATTGATAAATTGAAGCAAAACATAACTATGTCATACCATGTTCTAATACAAAGTATGTCGCAGTATTATTTGCATATTTGTACAATAATTTACAACATAAACTATATTAATATGAAAAAGATAGATTATTATTTCATAGAAAATATTATAATGTATATCAGTATGCAGTTAATTTGGAAAATGTTAAAATGTGTATATTGTTTTATTGTAATAATACATAAGGTTGATAAGTATACTTAATAATTTATGTAAACTGTATGGAAATGTAGTGAATGAAAAATGTTTCATTAATTTCAGATTTTAGGTCCCTATACTAGTTTGCAACATTTTAGTCTGCAAGCAATAGCTGGAGAAGGAAGGTATGGGATTATGAGTGATACGGCCACCAAGGAAAAATCCTCTGATCAAGACGTGAGGTGGTATGCAGCTGGCCTGAGCCCACGCGATAGATTTCAGCTGTCGTATACAGGGTGTAACAAAACAAAGTAATGACACTTAAGTGTGTTACATGTATAAAGGTGCGCGTCTACTGGATCGGGATCGGAGCATACTGCGTAGGTATGCAGCGGACGGATTTGTTGCTTTGTATGTATGGTACTGACTACTGTGAACTGCACTAGAAGTACTGGAACGTCATTCTGCGCCTAACAAAATATATATATTTTGTTAGGCGCAGCGTACGCCCCGATTCTGACCTGGTGGACGCGCAGCTTTAATCCCCTTCCTATATAGAGTTTACTGTGTAAGCCAATCAAGTAGTTAGTAGAGTAGCATAGACAGCTATTCTATTATATTTATAAATAAAATACATAAAACTGTACTGTAATAATATTATAATATTGAGTAATAGAAATCAACAAAAGCTTGTGGATTAAATCTGTTTTATTGTTTAATTTACCTTATTAGCCTATTAATTTAGCTGTGTACAATATTTTTTATTGAAATAAGACATTTATTTGAGCTTATTTATTTTTTATTTTATTTTTTTTAATTTTTGGTATGTTTAGAGTGAAAGGTTTTGCACTTAAAAATTTTAACTTCAGTTTCAAATTAAAAAAATAACAGATGTTTATTTTTTTCTTCTAAGTCCGACCTCTTGTTACGTAGTATACAGTTTACATCCTCTTAGGACTGTGCATAAAATTTGAATTTCGAATTTAGAATGCTACTTACTTTTTCTTCAGCTAGTCAGGTCAGTCAAGAGTCAAGATATAATTTACTCATAAAATAATAATCTTATACAGGGTGTAACAAAACTAAGTGATAATACTTTAGGATGTGTACGTGTTCCTCGTAGACTGTAGAGAGTTCACTGTGAAAGTAGCAGCGCTGAAAGATCAAATATTTTTTTTCACTTATGTATGAGGAAACTGGTGACGCTCGGGCCCTTGCCCATACAAAAGTGAAAAAAAAACGTCTTTCAGCGCTGCTACTTTCACAGTGAACTCTTTACAAGGAACACGTACACACCCTAAAGTGTTATCACTTAGTTTTGTCACACACTGTATGTTAGTTATAAACCGTACTCCTCCGAAACGTCTTTACTGATTTTTATATTATGAGTTTTATGCATATTCAGTAGGTCTGAGAATCGGCTACTGCATAGACTAAGAAAATAGTATGTCTGGTCTCTGGGCTACTGGCTACTTTTTATATTGATGAGTGCATTTGTTGAATAAATAATAGTAAATTACTACAAGTCGAGTGTCTACGACCATTGTGTGACGCAACGGGCTAGCGACGAACGTTGCCATGGTGCCATACTTATTAATCACCTCACTAAAATACTTTATATGGCAAAAGAACGTTTGCCGGGACAGCAAGTATTATTATAAAACTTAATAACATTTTTTCGAAACATGAACATCCCTTCTTACATCGCACCGCGCACGTCTGCGTCATACGGAGAACACTTCCCCAAAATTTTCAATCATTACGATCAGTGGTTTAGGTTTTATCGTAATTCCATTTTCATATCTATATTATAAATCAAATAGATTAGTAATAGTGTAACTTCATTTCTTATAAAAAATATTTTTAAATTTTTGGCACTTTACACAATCTTTTGTGCATAAAATTAAATCTCAATGAAAAAAAAACGCCAATTCGTACAGGAATAATTAATTTTGAATTTCGAACGCCAATATTTTTTAACATAATGTAAAGCCCTCCATTCAAGACAATCTTTCTAAATTCTACAAAAGTATAAGAAAACAATAATATCATAATAACAATAAATTGTTACAAATATATAGTTATTATTTAGATTCAACAACTAATTGTTACGATAATATAATAGGCTTCATAAGTTGTAATTTCGATTGTAAATCTAGATAATTTACAAATAGAATGAGATCGCTTTATCGTGAATGGTGGCTTTATTTCATAAGCAAAATAGTATTTACTCAAATGAGCTCTAATGGCTGGTTTACACGTACTAAGTGGATAAGTAGATAACTAAATTTTTACTTAATTTTAAGTTATCAATTGCATGTAAACACAAATTTAGTAGCAAGTAGCATGTTCAAATTTATTGAAGTAATTATAAAGTCAAAAGTTAAAATTTTGTTGACTACTTATCTACTTACTTAATACGTGGAAACCAGCTATAACTTGCATGGCAAAAATAGAGTACACAGATTATGTCAATTGTGGCAAAAAGCAGTGATTGGCGTCTCTAACTCCCTGCGTCGCTGCAAGCCGCTGCTAAACGCTAAAGCGCTGTAAACTGTTCATGATTTTTAACGACTTTTAAGGATAAATTTCAACAAACTATGAATTACATCTTCCATAAAATACATCAAATAATAATGATGCGAATTTTTGAGCAGATCGGACTAAGGAATCGAGTTGTCCCATACTAACTTCATCCCCCCTTTTCACACCCTTAGGAGAGGAATTTCTAAAAATCCCTTCTTGTCGCACGCCTACGTTATACGAAGAACACTCCCTCCAAATTTCAAGTATTTACAATCACTGGTTTAGGCCATGGCGTGATTCCATTTTCATGTCATTCAGGATAAAGCCTTTTATATAATGATATAGATAAGTGCATTTGTTGAATAAATAATAGTAAATTACAACCTGAGACTGACGGCGACCATTGTTTGTGCGGCGGGATAGCGGTCGACGTTGCCATGGTGACATACTTATTTAGTCACTTCAATAAAATAATATGGCAAATATATTATGGTAAAGCAACGTTTGCCGGGACAGCTAAAAAAATATAATATATTTTGTGCGTTAATTTGTTAAAGTTGTTTTAAAGTTCAAACAAAGAACTGACGAAAGAAAAACAAAGGAATGCGTAAAAGGTGCTAACACACCTCATTATGAACCGACGAAAATGTCTCGAGACGAATTGACAACGATTAAAATAAGTTAGCTGATCAACAAACTAAAATAAGACACAATATGTAGTATAACACCACTAATTCTAAGCCAAACAAACCAAAATACCAAAGCCCACCGATATACAGTACGGTATAGAACGACCACTTTCATTCAGTTTAACTTTCATTCAGGACCGCTTTAATATTATGGCTCCAGTTTTTAACAAAATTTGTATGTACATAATATCAGATACCTATTTGTTACAATATAAAGTTTTGTAGTAAAAAATTGTATGACCGACTAGATATAACTACCAATCAAAAGTAAGACCGGTATAAATAGTACTCAAGATGCATCTCTTGAATCAAGAGCCGAACCGCGTCTTGAGAAGACGCGGTTCGGCTCTATGATTGGTCCAAATTTTGACAGCCAACCAATCACAGAGCCTACACCGTGTCTTGAGATCGAGATGCATTTTGAGTAGTGACTATTTATACCAGTACGCCTAGGTGTTAATCGTGGAATCATCTTTTTGTGGTAACAATGCCTGTTTTCATCAACTGCCCCTAACTAGGTGGACACCTAGAGATACATGACCCTAAATATGAAAATAAATGAAGATAAAGTTTAAAATCATATTATTATGACACTGAAACTGCTCGCCTCGCCTTTGCCATTCCGGTGTAGATCGGCCCTTAGTGAAATCTTATAGGATAGGTACTAAGGAGCCATAATGCCCAGATTACATGAGGCTAGTTTTTCAAGCTAGGATAGCAAGCTAGTTTTTTACCAAACTGTCCTGGCTTGCTGACCTAGCTTGGACCATGCTAGTTCTGTTTACACGAGGCTATATGATTTTAAGCTAGTATTATTGCTGTGACCGGGGTGACCACACGTCCATAATGAACTGCACGTGAAAAAAAACACTATTCGACTGAAAAACGGTTACTTCAAAAACTGTGCCAATCCGCACTAGACGAACTAGAAGATGAATTACAAGAACGGGTTTGGACACGACCGTGAATTTTAAGAAGAGATGAACGTGGACTATCTGCTTAATTTAGAAGAATTTCGCTTTAGGGTTTAGGCAAATATAAGAGTATTTTGCGAATGACGCCTGATTTGTTTGTTATTCTGTTGAGTCTTGTGACGCCAAAACGCGTGGTTACTGCTTACAAGTCAACTGAAAACTAGCTTCGCCGGACACATGAAGCTAGTACATAAGCCAGGATAGTAAAATCAGTAGTGGGGGGATGCTACTAGCCTGAAAATAGAACTCTATCCTATTAAAAACTGTCCTGGCTTGTAAGTTAGCTTACTAGCTTACAAATGAAGATAGTTTTGTCTACACGAAGCCAGAAGTACTAGCTTGCTAGCTCACTAACACTAGCTTGCTATCCTAGCTTGAAAAACTAGACTCGTGTAATCCGGGCATTAAGGAAACTTGGCGTTAGGAGTTGTTGAAAACGGGCACAACTCTTCCATATTTGTATTTCGATGGCACAGCGGCGTAGAGATGAAAATCCTTCAAAAGACAACATCCATAATTTCGTCTGGAGTGATCTATGCGCGCGACACGGTTACAATTTTAAGAGTTTGAAAGACAGGAGTGAAATTATGGCCCCATTCGGTAATTAATATTGGCTGACGAGTGACGTAACGGCTGTTCTATTTTGTACGGTTCTGTCATGGCATCTAACCGTGGTATTTTATGGGAGATTAAGAGGTGAGGCGCGGATTTATTTCTTGTTTCGTAGATTTAAGAGGTTTTATGTTGCAATAAATAAGACATCAAATTAAAGTTTGAACATAGCTAGCGTTAAACGTAGCATATATTAGTAGAGCGGTAAATAATATATTATCACCCATTAGGTAACACACTTCTAAAGATTCTAATTTCGAGTTTAATATAATGTGATATTGTTTTTGTTAAGGCGCTTTATTGAAAAAAAAACTGTCCTTTTTGACGTAATACTATAGGACCCTCAGAAATGTTACAAATCTGGTAATGAGATATACATATCTTCATAGCCTTATCTAGGTTTGAGAAGAACTAGAAACACGATTAATGTATTTTGCCTCGATACATTTTATTTTCGAAATGACCTCTTAAAAATACGAAATTTGAAGATTATTTTAAAACGAAAATAGATGTATTGTAGGAAATTAGTCTAATTGATAGACACCTTTGCAACTCAAAATCGTATAGAAGCATTTTGCCTAAATGCTCCTAGTTATTTTTTAAATGATTATAATTACGTTTTTTCGCATGTTTTCCGAGCGAGCCGATAGCTTCTGGCCGCAGCGTATTCACGACTTTATAGTCATACAAATTAAGTATAAAATTGCCCTTACGGTAAAATTACTTTTGATATAGCGCCTTAACAAGTTTTGTTAAACCATGCGTTTTTGATTGGCCGTCAATACAGGGACCAATCAACAACAATATCGAAAAGATTAACTCCTGTCAAAGTTATCTTTTCACGCCCAAACCGCTGAACAGAATATGCTGTTATTTGGCACAGAGATACTTTGAGTCCCGGCAAAGGACATTGGATACTTTTATCCCGGAAAATGGATTTTTCCGCGATAAACGAATATTGGCGCAACTGAGTTGCGGGCGTCATCTAGTATTGTATATTGTCAAGTAAACTACATATAAACAGGAGTACATCTGTACTATTTATACTGTTAAGTGAATCATTATGTAGACTATTACCGCACATGTGCATCCACATGCAGCACAGAAGCCCGCAAACAAAGGAACTAATTCTGGGTTTAATATTGACATGTCGTTAAAAACTGTCCCGTACATCATCTGACTCATCCACGATTTCAACTACAAAGAGTGCGACCTGATTCCTCGGTGAATCATCGCTGTCCTTTAATAGGTGTGCGGTAATACCGAACTTTACCTTAAAACGATTCTCCCGATCGAATTCAAGCTCTATTCTCTGGATATCAGAGTTTAAAGTAACATATAAGATAATAAAGATAGGTGGTGTTTGAAATTTCTTTTGATCAGGTGATAAATTGTTGCTTTAGTCCTCGTTCGGTTTCCACTCAATAGCCTTGTTTTATCAAATGCTAATAGAGTCTTATAAATAAATTCAATTGAATTTTTCGGTGGATCGTAAACAAATTAGGGGCACTATTTAGTTTGTTTTCAGTATTTGTTTGAATTTTATTGTACAACGCACTTTGGAGAATACAAAACATGGGACAAAACAATGTTACTGGTTCTTAGGTATTTCTACTTTCCAACTTCCAATTTATTTACAAAATTGTTTGTAATAATTTACGCTTTTTGTAGTATTTCTTTAAGTGGAGACGAGCTTAAAAAAGCTGCTAGATGATATTATATAATTGTGCTAGTCTTAAAGCACTCTCAAACAGGGAGGCCGATCATACCTGTCGGCAGTCAGACTGATTGCAGATCGACTTGACTAGACTCGAATACCAACACAGGAAATAACTGCTATAGGGCTTGATTATACTTATCGTGGCGAGTGCTGGACAGTGATTTCGGCGACTTTGATTGGCCGAGAGCACTGTTTCGCTACTAATCACTATACTCGATAAATGTGTGGCATAAAAACCGGCCAAGTGCGTGTCGGGCCACGCGCAATATAGGGTTCCGTAATATACCGTTACTTTTTTATTTTTTATTTTTGTATGGTCAATTAATGTACATTTATAACGTGTTTTACACTACTAACAACATCATTTCAGTTACTATCAAATGTATTTGAACGAAAAGTTCCTTTATACTTCGCCGAATACATTTTTTTTAGTTGATCGACTATTACTCAATAACTTATGAAGTCTTCTTAGCCGTGATAGTTTTCCTTTTAAATTCAGCATATTTGCTACTCCCGTGAATTTTTTCACATTTCCAGAAGCCACCGTTTAGCTGGTAGAAGGGGGGGACACTGGACTATAACGATTTTTTTCACTTTAAAACTTAATATTTCCCAAACGGATTCCTAAGTCGGAAAATTATCTATGAATACTCATAGTATTAAAAAAAACTGTCTAACGACACCCCACACGATGGGGTGGACGCGAAAAAAAAATTTCATCCCCGTTTGATGACTGTGTATGGAAGGTACTATAAAAAATACCATTTTGTCGCCAACATTAATATGTGCATTCATGCCAAATTACAGCTTTGTAGGTCCTATAGTCTCTGAGCAAAACCGCAGACAGACAGACAGACGGACTGACAGACAGACGGACAGACAGACGGACGGACAGACCGAAACTGTAAGGGTTCCTTGTTGACTACGGAACCCTAAAAAGCCCAGTCAATCGGGCTGATCAATCTAACCGGAACGATCGACCTCCCCATACCTATGCGTCTTTATGAGATTGCGACATATTATACGATTCTTTTTTAACGAAATCTATGCCACTTTTTACTATCGATCAAACAAACAATAAATTGTTCAAATTGGTTAGTTTTTCCACTTCAAAGTCGTACATTTTTACTAAAGCGAAGTGGTTGCTTTGTCTAAGCCTCGTTTCATGTTTTATTTTTGTTATTTTAGACCTAACAAAATGGGTATTTTATAAATGAGTTTACAAAATATAGCAGTATGTGTGACACGGCCACTGTTAAAACTAGACAAAAATAGACATGCTAACAGATTGTAGATTTGTTGCATAATGCTATAGCTACATAATAATATATTATATTAAAATGCCTTTTGCGTTAGAAATGTTCACCTAATAATAATAATATTATGTGACTTAATAAAGTAATTAGGTCACTTTGTTTCATTTTGTTCTCAGTAGGTTTATCTGGCGTGAAAGATAATAATATATTATGGAAGACGAAAAATTTACATAAAATAATAATTATAAATCATAAAATTAACTTAACTGCATTCTCGTCTTTAGCGTGCATAAAAGTCTCGTATTCTTATCTACTTTACTTAATTTTAATAGAAGCATTAATGATTTTAATAAGTACCAACGAGACCTACAAGCTAGATCTACGTACTAAGTCATTTTGCAGTGCAATTTGGGATATATAGGCTTTAAAACTACAGTTACCGTTAGCTCGATGGTAAAGTTTACGACGGGCGTAAAATTTGGACTGAGTTAAACTTGCAGTAACGACACTTTACATAGCCAATTTGAGTTCGTCTTATACGGCGTACAGACTAGGCAGACAACTGAATAGGCAAGAAGTCATGAGAATTCGAGGAACCCGAGAAATAGAAACTCGGAAAGCTAATAAGCTTTAGCACAATAGTGTGGATTTGACGTTTAAAAATTATTGTATCACATAATTGTACATCTAGTAATGTACAAATATTATAATACAATGCCAATTTTTTTGAAAAAATGTTTTGATTTTGGTTCTTTTTGGAATTTTTTGACAGATCATCTTGTTTATTTTGTGCCTTATCGTATTCCAAGCTTCTAATATGACATCTTGATAGGAAACAGAAATGAGTTGACACAGAAGCTTAGGTATTTTTATAGTGAAGTGAGTGAGTGAAGTTTCGTCAAAACTACTACCATTCAACAAACTAAAATTAACAATAAATTGTTTGCATAAACACACGCATTCATACATCATACCATTTTCCCACACAGCTGTCAATGGTTCCTGGTCACATTCACGGCGAGAACCCCCGAGAAGTAGAGATACGTAGTTGGGCTTCAGTGCCGAAGATAACTCCCTGTAATTTGTAACTTCACAGCGTTTTTCAATGGGGTTAAATTGGCCTGGGTTATTATGATAATTAAGCGTCTGTCTGTGAGTCCGCTATTTTCGACACAATCACAAGATGTTCAGACGTCTGGTTTATGATGTTGTAATAAAATGCAGATTATTGAGTTAATATTACTCTTCAAATTATGACTCTTTGTTAAAAATAAGAAGTGATTATTTTATTAGGATTCTTATTACAGCCATCCGTAAGTTATTATGAAGTATTAAATTTAAAATTTAATCATATTTTCTAAAGTATCTTACTTGTTGTCGTTAGAAAAAGGGGTAGATTTGATGAACAGAATAGAAGCTATATTTATATAGTATAGGTAGTTCTATTATCTATAGCATTTTTATTATTTTCTAAAGTAAAAATTTACTTAGTGGTGTTCCGAATTTTCGCAATGAGCACAAAATGTTAGAATCGGGAATATAATGTTAGATCGGTTAAAATCACGGGACTTAATCGAAAACTCGTAAGACGGAAAGAATACGATGTAACCTCTCGCCTCTCTTGTATTTTCTATAGCGCACGGTAAAATTTTCTGTTTTGCTGTTTTTTGCTTCTTTTTTTAAACAACGCCTGGTGCGTAAACACTTTTGTACCATCGAGGAAATTGATTCCTAGGCAGTTGACGGACCACGTCATGTGGTCGGCTTATGTCAATTCAATGTTAGCTGTGATCGGTCGGCTGGGTTTGACGTAACGCGACCAAATTACTTGGTCCACCATCGGCATAGGAATCAACATCTCTGATAGAACGAAACCTTAGTTTCTCAAATTTGCTGAGATGTCTTACCACTTTCGCACCTGGTAAACGAAATACTTGTAATGAACACGGAGGGTAATATTAATGAGCCCTCCGACCCTTACGTCATATTTTGACAGATGTACGTTGTTCACGTGTTTTGACAGGCGTGTTTTGACGTGTAAATAATGACAGTTCGCATTCTTGACGCTCGATGAATCTGTGTCGTATTTGTCTGGTGTGATGAATGGATGGATACTAAAGCATTAGTTAAATTAACAGTTCTTTATACAGAGTGTAACAAAACTATGTGATAATACTTTAGGCTGTGTATTGCCCCCTGTATAGAGTTCACTGCGCGCTGAAAGAGTAACTTTTCTTTGAACTTTTATACGGAAAAACATCGGAAAAACTCAAGACGTTTGGGCGCTTGCTCATATAAATCACAAAAAATGCTGTTTGAGCGCTGCTATTTTTAAAGTGCTATACAGAGGAAACATACACAGCCTAAAGTATTATCACTTAGTTTTGTTACATCCTGTATACTGTTATTATTAATTTGAAAATGTGTGTACCAGTTTCCGCCTCACTACCTATAAAAGAGTTAACAAATTTTCATGAAATTCCATATAGATGTAGATGTAAACTACGATAACATGGCGCGCCCCTCCAAATGACTGTTTCAATGTGTGTAGTCACATCCTTATGAAAGAGTTTGTATGTAGTAAGTATTCAACCAATCACACTACACGTAATATTTCTGTTAATGTCACTTATTACCAAGATTTGTTGGTCAACTAATCATAACTAGCCAACCGCGTAAGACAACGCAATTCAAACGTTTTGACAACGCACTTCAAACGTTTTGAATTTTGGAGGGGCGCGCCATGTTATCGTAGTTTATCTCTACTTTGATTCTCAGGAAAAGACTTATGATAGTTTTTATCCTGGCAACTATTTACGTACCAAGTACCATCGTACAAAGGATGCCAATGTCAGTATTTCTGTTACCTTCTCACACTCCAGTGATCTGATTTCGGTGAAATTAAGTACAGAGATACTTTTAGTTCTAGGACAGGGAAGCTTTTATCCATACAATATGCACTAGCACGGGAGCCCTAGAACAATTTTTTTTTTATTACTATCAAGCAAATTTTTTGTGAGTAGCTTCATTTTGATAAGACGAACAACATTTTTATTTGCGAATTAAATCTCGAAAGTGGTAAGTAAGCTATGTTGTTCGTCTTATCAAAATGAAGCTACTCACAAAAAAATTGCTTGATAGTTATTAAAAGAAATGTTCTAGAGTTCCCGTAATATACAGTTCCCCCTACTTGACAAGTAGCAGGCAGCAAGTAGTTGTACAACATTGCGTAATCATCAGGACATCTGGTACGCCACTCCTTCTCATCTATATTTAGAACTATTAAACAGTAAACACATTTGGTTAATCATAATGAACCAAATATGGCATCTGAAAGTTATGAAATAGCCAGAAAGAGATAAACACGAATTGTTCTTTTACTACCGCTTTAGGTTGTTAAAATTTAAACTTACAACGTGACATTTTAGTGGTTGTTTTCCCACAGCAGAACGATCGACCTATAAGTACTATCGAACGACAGTATATATTTTTTTTAATTTTTATGTTTCCCCCGTACATGATACAGGACAGTTATCTGCGTAATTTTTTCCTTGTTACATTGTTTCATTTTTATAAGATACTTACCACTTTAATATTTTTACAAACTTCTTTTAACTTCTATACTTTTATACATTCAAAGTAGTACATTCCGTTACATTGTTTTGTTATTGACTATTTACATTTCTAATAAGTTTTACATCTAAACTTCTATATATTTTAAAATATTACATTTTGTTCACATTCCAATCCGTTATTAATTATTATATTCTTAGTTCTCTGTTGCATACCATCAGTCACAAGTGTCCGATTTTGCGGTTATTTTAATAATTATTATTATATTATTATTATGATATTGCATGGTAATGGGAGCCATTTTGTAATTTTATTTAATTGCCAATAGATGTTACCGTGCCATACTATCGCCGATAAAGTATTATAATATGCATTACATTAAATAACTAAACAGATAATTTACAAATTCACAGTTATAAATAATAGATTAACATAATCTATTATTTATCACAATAAGTTATACTACGACAGTATATATTGTAAGTCTATGCTATCGAATCATGCAAGTTATTTTTTGAAAATAAAAAATATTTTGTATGACGTATCACGTAGGTACTATGGCAACTTTATGCCGATAGGCGCGAGCGGCTATGACCCGGCCGAATTTAATTTATGATCTGAATAAGAAACAACTTCACAAATCTATTGTACTAAGTACTAAGATTAGACGAAGATCATTTTACTGTGGGAAAACAACAATTACACGCAGTATAATAAAATTATCTTATTAATAGTCATTACTTTTTGCTAAGGCCTCCTTCGTCATCCAGTGGCTTAGAGCGTTGTTCTTGACTCCGATGTCATGGGCTCGATTCCCGCGTTCCAACGCAAGGATCTTCCAAGATCCTCCTTTTCGCGGATGACCATGAAAAGTCAGTCCCGCGCAAGCTAGGGTGCTACTGATGCATTATTTTGTTGACATTACGAGATAGAGCTGTAGTTTAGTTTTTAACCGACTTCCAAAAAACGAGGAGGTTATATGTTCGGCTGTGGATATTTTTTTTTTTTTTTTTTTTTTTTTTTTTTTTTTTTTTTGTATGTTCAACGATTACTCCGCCGTTTGTGAACCGATTTTCGAAATTTTTGTTTTGTTGTATTAGGTTTCACTCCAATTTGGTACCATGTTCACAAAAGTGGTGACCTGATGATGGGATCCATGAGTAATCGAGGGAACTCCTCGAAATTTATATGGAAACATATGGTGATTTTGGTTTTATGTGAAGTGTACTAAGAATATGCTACCAAAAAGTCAAATATTGGGTCAAAGTATACCATGGTTTCGAAGATGCTGAGAGAACTCCTGACTCCTTATAGATACACGTTCGGGAGTTTCGGCGTTGTTTTAAGAACAGAAAGCATATGCTACTATGCAATTCATATTCATCATCATAATCATCATCATCATCATCATCGTCATCATCATCATTAAGGTCACCAATGTCTCATGGCACAGAATTAATAATAGTACAAGGCATAGGTATGGATATACTAATAATAATAATTATGTACTGTATAACAACACCTGTTTGTTTGATACATGGCGGTCGGCGCCGCAGAGGCGACGGCGTCGTCGCGCCGCGCCGCCGCGCCGCGTGGCGCGTGGCGGCAGACAACAGATCGAATACTTTACTAATTACTTTATAAAATTTAAATAGACAAATAGAATTAAAATAAAGTTATTTTAAAAAGAGCATTTACACAAAACAAAGTCATTAAGTGTCTTTTTAATCAGTTATACTTATTAATCGATAGATGGCGCACTAAGTATCGATTTGAATTCTTGATTAAGCGCTTATTCCACTTATCCTAGCTAGGAAGTCCTAGCTAGGGTCCTAAAAAATTTAGTCAAGTGGAATAACATTTAGAAGCTAGGATCCTAGCTAGGATCCTAAATCGGAAAAAATTTAGTCAAGTGGAATGACATTTAGAAAGCTAGGATCCTAGCTAGGACTTCCTAGCTAGGATAAGTGGAATAAGCGCTTTACAAGAACAGAGCTGTCAATAATTATGATAATATTAAATATTATGAGTAGCTACGCTACATCCTATGCAAGTTTATACAATTTTTTATCTGATAGATCCTTCGATCGTGGAAAAACGAGACACAATAGCCTTTCTATTGTTATCTCAATCGCCGGTGACCGCTTGGGGCTTGAAGCATTAAAATTGTTAAATTACTTAGCACAATATGTTCACTTCACTGATAATATATGATTTTGTGAGTGTGAGTTGTGACTCTTGACAAATTGTAATAAGATACGTAAAATATACGCGAAGGTTTACCTACTAGTGTAACTAAAAAGAGTGAAATTATTATTATTTTTAACAAAAAATTAAAACCGACTTCCAAGGTAAAAACAATAATAACATTAATATGAACTAAAAAGTATTAAATAATTTTTACTATCTAATGGTGCCTTTTTCCGAATTCGGCTAAAACTCAACTATTTCTGTATTCAATCTTCATAATTTTGAAGTCGGTGCCAGTTCCAAAAGTTTCAAATATTCTGTCAGAGGACTGAAGATTCAGCTATCTGGTACCGACTTTAAAATAATGAAGATTGAATACAGAAATAGTTGAGTTTTAGCCGAATTCGGAAAAAGGCACCATTAGATAGTAAAAATTATTTAATACTTTTTAGTTCATATTAATGTTATTATTGTTTTTACCTTGGAAGTCGGTTTTAATTTTTTGTTAAAAATAATAAAACGAAACTATCCATTTTTCATTCCGTCTCTACTTTGCAACAACAACATGTTTTTTTTCTTTCTTACTTTTTCATTAGTAATGGGGTTAATATGGTATAAAAAATATTGTATTAAAAATGTCTGCTCCTATTATAAGTGTGGTTCAAAAGGAATAAATTAGGTGACGCAGCACAGGTACCGTCTGCAGCGGCGCCGCGCGGCGTACCGTGCGCAAATCCAATTATACAATAGATTTATTTGTCTGTCCGACTGTCTAAATTAATTGTGGAGTAAAGGGGTTCGAATTCCATCTCCGATGTAGATGTATATATAATTGAAGTTTAAGATACACTTTTAAACACTTCCTCTTGCAATTTAAAATATCGATAAGATGATGCCCGCAACTCCGTTGCGACTTGCGCCAAAATTCGTTAATCGCGCAGGAACCGTACATTTTTTCGGGTTAAAAAGTATTGTAAGTATTTCAAGATACTTGAAGTACCTACGTAACAAGTTTCAGCAAAATAGGTTCAGCGGTTTGGGCTTGAAGTGGTAACAGACAGATAGACACACTTTCGCATTTATAATATTAGTCTAGATACATAACAAACAAACCCTCCCAAAAAATCACTTCCTGCAACAAAATTAGAAGACTTAACAAACTCATAAAATGAGCAAGCTAATCACTTAAGCAGTGCGTAAGCTTAAAAGCTAAACCCAAAATGATTTCATAAGCTGCTAAATTAGAGTCATCACCATCGATGTACTATAACAATGGACGTCGCAGGACGTCACATTGCATTGTAAAAAGAAAGTTTGTATAATATAATATTATGTTCGGCTGTAGGTAATTTTTTCCAGAACTCTGAACAGGCTCCGAAAATACTAGATAGATTTTGATAAAATTTAACACGAAAAACAATGGGGATTAGACGTTAGCACTATCAATAGACAAAAAATATTGTTGATATGACAGCGTATATTTTCAACCGACTTCCAAAAAGGAGGTGGTATACATTGGGCTGTATATATTTTTATAATTAGAGCTTTCTATTAGATATTAGGTTGCTGTTGCTATAAATTAAGGCAGTAAACGAATTTCTGTAATGATTTGCCGGGAATTCATATTATGCATGCGATAAAGAAAAAAAGATTGGGAACCCCTGCACTGTATAGTATAGGGGTTCCCAATCTTTTTCAGCCTGCGGCGCACTTGCACGTCCCAATATTTTGTCACGGCGTCCTACTCTACCTAGCTATTAGAAAAAGTTACATAAATAAACACCTTCAATAATTATAGTTATGTTATGCAGATAAATAATAATCAGAAAAATATTTCATCATCTACCTGCTTCACCTAATTAATATTATAATTTAATTTTTTAATATAATTGTGGTACAAAGGGAGTTTCGGCGTTGTTTTAAGAACGGAAAGGCTACTGTGAAAATTACATTCATCATCATCATGATCACTATCATATTATACAATGCATCGCCCCATGATTATGAGCCAATTATGATTTATGACCCCTGCTATTGGTACTTTTCATAGTCTTTTAGATCAAGAGTCGATTTTATCAAGCGATTTAAAAACATCTATTTTAAGATTATAAACCTGAAAAGTTTGTTTGTTTGATTGATTGCGCTAATCTCAGGAACTGCTGGTCCGTTTTAAAAAAAATCTCTCAGTGTTAGATAGCTCATATTTTATCGTTGAAGGCTATAGGTATAGGGATATAGGCTATTTATTATCACGCTGAAACTAATAGGACCGAAGAAACAGAGGTTAATGTAGTTTAAACGGGGAAAATATAAAACAGGGTTTATCTCACCAACTACTGAAGCAATTTTTATGTTATTTGGCACAGATATAGAAAAGACCACGTGAAGGTACATATAAGCTATTTTGTTGCGGGAAAATTAAGTAGAAGCCGCGCTAGACATCTAGTAGACCATAAATACGTCCGATGTGCGGTGTCTGTAAATGGTACATCGACGTCCTCTATGAAACTTCAACGGAAAACTTAAGATAATAGCATTGCCTTTACGCCTTTGATGAATTATATATTATAGATCCCCGACTGAAACGCACTCAAAACTGTATTAAATATGGAAAATGAACCCGAATTAGTTCTGTTAAACTGTTTATTTTTGTAATGAGAGGTAAATGAAACTAAATTATAATTATAACCTTATCGTGTACGTTGTCTCCGTTACTAATTTACATTTAAGAGGGTACAGCACTGTTTTTCCATACAAACGTATTATTCCCTGGACAAAGCGTCTAGAGAAATGATTTTTTATACAACATTGGGGACAGAAGAACACCCTTTCGCATTTATACTATAAGTATGGATATGTTTCTAGTTTTTTTTATGAAATAAGGGGGCAAACGAGCAATCGGGTCACCTGATGGAAAGCAACTTCCATCGCCCATGGACACTCACAGCATCATAAGAGCTGCGGGTGCGTTGCTTTTGAGATGGAATAGGGTAATAGGGGAGGGTAGGGATGGGAAGGGAATAGGGGAGGGTAGGGAAGGGAATAGAGTAGGGGATTGGGCCTCCGGTAAACTCACTCACTCATTCGGCGAAACGCAGCGCAAGCGCTGTTTCACGCCGGTTTTCTGTGAGAGCGTAGTATTCCTCCGGTCGAGCCGGCCCATTCGTGCCGAAGCTTGGCTTTCCCACGTACAAAGTCAGTTAGTTGTCACAGAGCAGTTTTGCACTTAAGAAAATTTTGTCTATGAGACGTTTGTGTTTTACACATTCAAAGTTTCTATACTTTGTATTGTCCTTATAATATTTTTTTCAGATGAGCACTGAGCAGTAAGCCAAAGTCCTCTTTATTTCATAATTACTGAAATAAACATGAAAGGGCCGGAATTATTTGCGCGTTAATTAAAAAATATCCCTCCAATTTTACCAATTACGCACCGAGCAATAAAAAGGATGTTCCTTGCTTTAATTTTCGAAATTCAAAATTGAACAGATTTATAAAAACACACCCGGAATTAACGGCAGGCGTTTTCAAAGCGCGGCCGTAGCAAAATATTGGCTTTTAAAAAGGGCATGCATCTAATTACATAAAAATGGCGCATGAAATACGCCGATAAAATCATGGCCGTTATCTGAATAAAGTCATTTCCATTCAAATGTTCGAGAGCTGCCGGAGACCATTCCGCTGGACCGGGGTTGGGGCCCAAGTGACGAGCTGTAGCGGGAACAACTTAAAGTTTCTCTGCTTTCTAATATATTGCTTTTATTAACTCCAATATAAAGGGACGTAAGCTTAAGTTTTTTCTTATTTTTAACCGACTTCAAAAAAAGGAGGTTATCAATTCGACGCGTATGTATGTAATATTTCCAGAACTGCCCAGTTTTTGTATAATTATGTTAATCTATGACAGCTTCTGAACAAATGTGCCAAATTTCAAAAGTGTATGTAAGTATGACGTATGTTTGTGCACGCATATCTCCGGAACCACGAGTCCGATTTTAGTGATTCTTTTTTATTGTACTAGGTATTGTTCAACTTAGGGAATACTGTAAGTTTCATCAAAATCGGTTGAGTAGTTTTTGAGATAGGGAATTTTAATTCTTAATTACGTACAAGAATTTGAACTCGGTTTTATCTTTTTAAATAATAAAATACTATTAAAGAGTTAAAATTATAAAGTTATTCGTAGCTGTAAAGCTTTAAAAAGCTCTTTGTCAATATCGAAACTAACACCGCCGATAGTTTCGATTTCGACAAAAATTTGAACTGAAAAACAGTTGTTTGATACTCACCTCTTGCCTGTGAGATGTGAATGTCATTAAAATACCACAAGATCCAACTAACTTTGTTAAATTTAGTTACATTGTGAAGCGTTAATTCTAATTTTGAATACGCGCTCAAGGAAATTTATTATATAGAGCTCTACAAAAGTTAAATTCATCAGCATTAAAACGTCATTTTTCTTTACGTGACCTTAGGTATAGAAGGTTTTACTATATTTATTACTTAGTACTTACTATTATTATTTCAGAAAAGGTTACCCGCTGTCACTTGTAAATTGAATCGCCATATTTAGCGATACGAGTGTTCGCAGGGGGATTTCGTACGGCCGTTAAGGTGCGGTGTAAAAGTGTTGGGCCAAATAAACGGCCGACTGCCGTGTGGCCAAATAAATGGCCTTCTGCGGCGAGGACATTCAACTATAACTATGCTACACTCGGGATATGTACTATCAGAGAAGTCGATTCAAAGGCAGTTAGCGGACCTAAGTAATTAGGTTACATTATGTGAAACCCAGTAGATACCCGACATATTATTATAACGACTCACATAGACACTAAGTCATAAAATTTACTTAAGAGCCCGGGCTACCCTCGAAAGTCTCATATATACGTAATACCAAAATAGTTTTTTCATACGAAAGTATTTAACATGTTTGAGTTATTTTTCAGCTTAAAATAGTAATTACCTAGGTTCCTGTATAAAAATAAACTTCAAAATATATGTATAAATTTTTTTTACCAAATTTACTACTAAATATTTAAACACTAAAAAATAGAGTAAAACACTAAAAAAATATACAAATAAATATTAAATTTACTACAAAATATTTCAACTGTAAAAATATTTTTAGTATTTAAATATTTAGTAGTAAATTTAGTAAAAAAAATTAATACACAAAAAATTTTTTTTGGTGTTTATATATTTTGAAGTTAATTTTTGTACAGGAACCTAGGTAATTACTATTTTAAGCTGAAAAATAACTCAAACATGTTAAATATTTTCGTATGAGAAAATGATTTTGGTATTACGTATGTATGAGAATTTCGAGGGTAACCCGGGCTCTTAACCCGACTAAATGACGTATCACGTAGGTTGCCATCTGCCTATAAATCAATTTCTTCGATGGTACATGTCTAATTATTTAGATATAAACTACGATAACATGGCGCGCCCCTCCAAATTACTGTTTCAATGTGTGTAGTCACATCCTTATGAAAGAGTTTGTATGTAGTAAGTATTCAACCAATCAACCAGTACTCGTAATATTTCAGTTAATGTCACTTTACCGAGATTTGTTGGTTAACTAATCATAACTAGCCTACCGCGCAAGACAACGCACTTCAAACGTTTTGACAACGCACTCCAAACGTTTTGAATTTTGGAGGGGCGCGCCATGTTATCGTTGTTTATCTCTACTATACGTCTAGGTATCAGAGGAATTGAATAGGCAAATGGACCTTCATTATTTGGGTTAAGTCAAGTCAATGTTGGTTGTGATCTGACGACTGAGTTTGGCATAACCGGACCAAATTACGTCTGTTCGCTATGAATATAAACTTTTCCTATTACCTACTAATAATTATTATTATGAAAGCACTTAAAATTCTATGATAACGTCCTATTACTTCTTTTGGTTAATTTTGTTGCTAATCCCGACTCCTTAGAGCGATTTGACATATAGCCACGGACGTCAAAAAATACGGACGGAGCATTACACTATAAAGAGGTGGAGCATGCAAGGTACGACAATTTCGTTTATTGTACACGTGCCCGACACTCACACACGCAACTAGGTACTACAACACGCTGTCATTGTACAGTACGAGTGACGGCGCTAATGACATACACACATCCTACACGGGCGGCTATTACTATGCTTCACTCGTGATTAGACAAGGTTACGTCCGTATTTTGTTTACGTCCGTGCTTATAGCCTAGTGTATACTTGGTCATATTTAAGAACATACTCATAAATAATTTATTATGCTTCTTGTTCACTGGATCAAAAAGTTATTAACGTCAGCGTTCTTTGAATAAACCATAACCCACGCCATAAGGCGGCATAAGGAAACATTTGAAAAAATCAGGTTAAATATCACATCATACTAAAACAGAAAGTCAATCTGACGGTTTTTCGCTCCCGTCTTTCCTTCATTACGCGTTGCCTAGCGACGGTTGCTAGGTTGCGCAAATAAATAACCCCTACTGAACCCTACGGGACATAATAATACGCCACTGATTTGACAGTGGCGGCGTCAAATGAGGCCCCTTTGATGTGATAGTGGAATTGCATCTGTAATAACATAGTACATTACGCACCTAGGACAGGAAAATAAGAAATTTTCTTATTTACTGCCCATGGTGCGTATACTATTTTTCTCATCGACGGAGGCGGAAAACGGCAACATCGGTAAGCGCAGTGGGAAGAAAGTTGACGCTTTCCGCCCGGAGGTGAGAAAAATAATTTGTTATTACTTATTAGTTATTACAGATGCAATTCCAAATCAAATTATTTTATTTTGAATTAATTTTACATGCATGTGTAAAAATAATGAAAAAGTCACGGATTTAAAAAAAAAAAATACGGATGTAACCTTGTCTAATCCCGAGTGAAGCACAGTAATGGCCGCCCATGTAGGATGTGTGCGTGTCATTGGCGCCGTCACTCAATGTACAATGACAGCGGGTTGTAGTACCTAGTTGCGTGTGTGAGTGTCGGTCACGTGTACAATAAACGAAATTGTGACGAAATTGTCGCACCTTGCATGATTCACCTCTTTATAGTGTAATGCTCTATCCGTATTTTTTTTTAAATCCGTGGAAAAAGCTTAATAATATGTATTACCTAGTTGAGTAAGAAGTTTACGGTCTTACCACAAAAGATTTAAACATCTGTTGAACAGTTGTTTTGAGACCATTATGAATGAATTTTTCTCTAATCAACTGTTCAACAGGTATTTAAATCTTTTGTAGTAAGACCGTTAGTTTTCAATAAAGTTTTTAATTTTATAACCCAGTATACTGGGTTAAATTTCGGAACCCACGCTTTATTTATAGCAACTTATGTTTGCCCCACAGTAACCTTACCTTCCTTCGTTACGTTATTAAAGAATACGGAAAACGCAATTTTTAAAATTTTCCGGATTTAAATTTCATTTCATATTATAACATATTTGGGAGTCAACATACAATATTCCCATACAAAGCCGTCTCTAAGGGTGCGCGCCCATTAGGCGAGATATATGATTATGCCCATAATACATTCGTTCTTTTTAATGTGCCCTTTTTACACAATCACAGGGAAAACCGGCGTAATATATGTGCCGGAAAAAACAATGTTCGTACCGGTCTTTATGTACCTGGATTATAAATGCGAAGGGATGTCTGTGGAATGGGGCCTTTAGTGGGGTACTGGCGCCAGTAGAATCGGGCTAACATAGATACACTATACAGTAATAGGCAATCACAGGTAGGGAATGCAATCTTGGACCAAGATTGACTATTCAAGATCTTGACGTCTTTTTCTGAATCAAGATTGGTCAGTTCGAGATCTTGTTGAGATTCGGGTCGAGATCTTGGTCGCGAAGCAAGATTTTCGGGATTTTCGAGATTGAGCAGAATAATTGAAAAAAATGCGTTTTTTTTGCTACAAATTGGTAGTAACCAGTATTTTAATATTATGTAATATATCATGTAATGTTTCAAAGAATTTGTTTTTGTGAAAATTGGGTATTGTTATATAATAAAGTAAACATAACAAACTCAGTTTTTACAAATTCAAGTTTTTTGAAACATAAAAATCTGACAAGTTAAGGCGCAGCGCAGACGACAGACTATCTGTGACGTACTTTTTAGTCCGTGGAAATAGAACTTATGCAATTATATGCAGTAACGCATACGACGCGCAGCGCAGACGTGTGCGATACTGCATATAATTTGGCAATTGTATAGGTTCTATTTCCACGGACTAAAAAGTACGTCACGGATAGTCTGTCGTCTGCGCTGCGCCTTATCCTATCCTATACACGCATTATACACACATATAAACGCTAACACACACATACGCACCTGTGAACAAATATGGCGCTAGATCAAACCACAGGATATTATAATTTATAGATCAAATGTTTGATTCGTGAGCCGCTTCTTCTAAGACGCTTATCTGTCTACTATACTTACATACCCTAATCTGTGGTTCGCGCTTTGCCACGCAGGTATGAACAATCTGAAAATCTCGAAATCTTGTTACAATCTTGGACTATTTTGTCAAGATCGCGAACAGGATTTCAAAATTCAGGATTTTCTAAAATTCAATCTTGAAAGCCATCAGGCTTTTAAGATTGAATCTTAGAAAATCACTCAAGATCTTGGTGGAATCTTGATCTTGCAAGATCAAGAATGCATTCCCTAATCACAGGAATATCATGCTGGATAAACTTAGCCAAAAAGTAACTAGCCGACCGGGCAATATGTTGTTTCTCCGTGTAAGTTATTTCGGTTATGAAAAATAAAATGTTGACCGATTCTCAGACCTGGCAAGTGCGCAAAGGTTCAACAAAATCGGTCCAGCCGTTTCGAACGTTTTTGGCAACTAACACGATACATAATATTAAATTCTGTGTCGCGTTACTTGCAAAAATATTACAAAAAGATGTTCGCTTTTTCGTTGTACGGAAGGTGCACATTACAGGGCAGATGTAGAAAACTATTCATAATAATTATGCTATGTTTATATCGATTCAAAACATAGTATTATAGACTAAAGTACAACTTAGTATTAGTAATTACAGAACCTGCGGTAGATATACCGGCAGGGGAGGGGGGCAGTAAAGAGCACACGCGCCTAAACTTTAGTCCCGAAACTTGGAATCGCTTGTACTTTAAGACGGGATCGAGTTATAGGCGACAGCGATTTGTAATGGATTCTTTTAATATTATCAGATATTATTATGCTAGTAGCTGCTAGTTTGCATAGGTTTTCGATGCGGTCAGAATCTATGATATTATAACACAATAAATCTACAATACTTTTGTCACTGTTTCAAATTAACTTTGAACGTGTTATGATTGGGGATTTTTTTTAATTTTTGAAGTGAAAACTTCTTTAACGGCGTTGAGCACTTTTGTGGGATGGGTAAAAACTGTGAAACTCGCGTCAGATTCTCGTGCTGATCGAAAAACCGTAAGACGGTTGGAGAGTAGTGTTGTAACATCGAAATCGATTAATCGAGCAATCGATTGTTTTTTTTCGATTGTCGATATTTTTTAATCTAATTTGTAAGGGTTGCGATTAATTAAAAAAATCGATTTTTATAAATCGATTTTCATAAAAAATGGGTTAAAAAAATAATGCACAACGTTAATAATCAAGTTTTCACTTCTGCCGGCACTCCCAAAATGCAATGCGTCTTTATTTAAAGTGCCACGTACAAAATTGGTTTAAGTTATTAAATAATATTATCTCAATTACTATAATATTTTCTATCTTTCTTAATCTCGTTCAAACTACTTCTACATAAGTATAAACCATGAAATAAAATATACATCTTATTTCCAAGTTTCTGTGAATCATTTTGCAGTCGTTTGGCCTCCATATAGCCTTCTACAACTCGGCCCACACACAAGTATTGTGAGCTAATATGAAAATTGTTGGTGTAATTAGTACTCTACGTGAGGGGACGTTGTACCACTTGTAACGTCCAGGTCTTTTTTACCTGAAATCATTCTATAACTGAGGTCATACGTGATTATTTTATCTGTAGTCATTCTATTGTTTATTGAATTGAATTGAAAACCTTTTTTACGCTGTGCACTGTTTGTGGTAGAGATCAACTACGATAACATAGCGCGCCCCTCCAAATGACTGTTTCAATGTGTGTAGTCACATCCTTATGAAAGAGTTTGTATGTAGTAAGTATTCAACCAATCACAGTACACGTAATATTTCAGTTAATGTCACGTGACAATTATTACTTACCAATATTTGTTGGTCAACTAATCATAACTAGCCTACCGCGCAAGACAACGCACTTCAAACGTTTTGAATTTTGGAGGGGCGCGCCATGTTATCGTAGTTGATCTCTATTGGTACTACTAATAGGTATGATATATTCTGTGGTATTGGTAAAAATGTTGAAGTCACAATATCAGGATATTGTGATCTACTTCAAAATTTGCACGGAGGAAGAGTAGACTGCCGCATAGGAGTGGAAGTTATATTCCCCTCTCTTTCTACTGAAAGTGTTCGTTTGTTTCAACTGCTGTTTTCATTTTTACCGATAACCCGAAGTTCAAAGCTGGGGGGTGTGCCAAAATGTTTTCGTTTTTGCTTCGATATAAAATCGCCGATCAAAATGTATGGAATTGACATAAGGCGAGTCGAACGTCAACGTCATATTAACGAATGTTTATGTCAATTCCATACATTTTCATCGGCGATTCTATAACTAAGCGAAAACGAAAACATTTTGGCACACCCCCCTCTTTTTGCTTCAAATAGAAAACATGTTTTCATGATTAAGTTTACTTGTCTACTGGATAACTTTGGGATGCACAACTAGTATACAGCCTTAAAATATGTATGCAGGTACTAACTAAAGTTTATTAGATAGTTTAAATTTCGCTCGTTAACTTGAAAATAGTTCGGTGCAGTTATTTAGTAGGGTATTAAAACAGCGCTTGTGCGCCATGTACTCGGTAATTTCGTCGCGAAAAATTTATATTTTATGTTATAACTAGCGTCCCGCCCCGGCGTCGCACGGATATAAAATATATAGCCACTGAAAAAATGATTAAAATCGATAGCCTGTGATCCTTCACGAGGGCTACTTCTTAACTGTGCCAAATAACATAAAAATTGCTCCAGTAGTTCGCGAGATAAGCCCTTTCAAATAATTTCCCCCGTTTTTTCCACATTCTCCTATTAGTCTTAGCGTGATAAAATATAGCCTATAGCCTTGCTCGATAAATGGGCTATCTAACACTGAAAGAATCATCAAAATCCGTTGCGTAGTTTTAAAGATTAAAGGGAACAAAGGGACACGTGGGAAAAAAAGCGACTTTGTCTTATAATATGTATAGATATATCTTAAGTATATAAGAGAGACTCGACTTATATCGATTCTTTTATTATAAATGCAAAGTGTGTCTGTCTGTCTGTTACCTCTTCACGCCCACCACTGAACCGATTTTGCTGTTTGGTATGGTTATACTTTAAGTCCCGGGAAAGGACATAGCTTATTGTATTTAAAAGTATAAACTTAATCATCACTACATTTCAAGACGTGAGTGGAAGAATAAGGTAAGTAACATGAAAAAACTTCCCCCTTTTTACTTAAATGGAGGCTTTAGGGCCGGAAAAATTATTTAAGATAGAAAAACTATAGATTATATGTATAGCCAGATAAATTAGCTAGGTTATGAAGTAGATAAGTTACAAGTTTTATTAAAATAATTGGGGAAAATTGGGGAAAAATGTTACTTGTTCGATTCTTACACTCAAGTCTTCATTATTTTATTATATCTGAAATCGGGAATATTATTCGCTAGAGAGGGCGCTACTAGCACATACAGTAAACCATGATACGACCAAAATCCGACATGTTGCTCAGTGCATTTATCTAGATACTGACAGGGTTTTCAAACAAAACTTTTAGTTTTTTGTCTAGCTAACTGCTAATTGAGTAATAATAATTATATCCTGAGAATCCTTCGAGCCTCAGGCGGTCGCATACGACTGCGATAACAATAGAATGGCTATTGTGTCTCGTTTTTTGACGATCGAAGGATGCCAAAATCTGCTTACGTATAATGTTTTCAAAAGGTAGGATGAGTCCTGATCATGACGCACAATGTATCCCTAATTTGTATCCCATAATTGGCGCCCCGCTGTTCCCTCCACGATATAGGTCAAACCAATTTCACGTGTTTGGTGTTGCCAGGACGGAATAAGATTTCCGAATGTCCCAGTATAAAACTGTACTAAGTCAAAATAGCAAGTTTTTCAGAATCGACAAAAAAGTAAAAAATAAAGGATTTTTTACTAGATGACGCCCGCAATTCCGTTGCGCCAAAATTCGTTTGTCGCGTGTTAACTTTACATTTTTCGGGGTAGAAAAGTCCTATGTCCTTTCCTGAGACTCAAATTATCTCCATACCAAATTACAGCAAAATCGGTTCAACGATGGGTGTAAAGAGGTACCAGACAGAAAGGCACACCTTCGCATTTATAATATTAGTATGGATAGTTTAGTGTTCGCGGCATAACTATGCCAGTGCGTGTTCACCAACAGGGACTTAGCACACCATAATAAATATTTTAACATAAGATAAATTATTTATCTTGGTCAGTTTTTCATATTTTTAATTTTTTTCAAATATCAATCTTTTCAAATATCAATAGTCTTCGTGGTATACGCTGCACATTTTTGCCTATTCAAATATACGAAGTGTAACAAAACTAAGTGATAATATATAGAGTTCACTGTGAAAATAGCAGCGCTAAAAGAGCAATTTTTTGTGATTTGTATGAGAAAGCCCTTTCACAACGCGAACTCGATATAGGCACCACATGCAGGTATTACGACCTACTTTTGTTACACCCTGCATAGAAAACTCGATTTTGAGGTTTTCCGACTTACTACATTGTTGTATTGGGTGTGAGTATTTTTAGCCTAACCGGCTTTTACCTTTCCGCAGGATTATACCTTCATATTACTGTGATATTGTCTTACCAAAATAAGGTTTTTTTTTGCTACGGCGGGGCTTAAATGGCTTAAATGGTAATATTTTGCAATTCCTCCAGAAAATGAATTGTCAAAACTGTCAAACTGACAAATGTCAAATTAGTACAAATTGTGCAAATTACTAGACAAGCAGAGTGATTAATAAAAAAACCGGCCAAGTGCATGTCGTGCCACGCGCAATATAGGGTTCCGTAGTACCGCTAGTTTGTTAGTGTATGGTCAATGAATGTACATTTATAATATAACGTGTTTTACACTACTAACAACATCATCTCTATCTGTATAATCTGTATAAATGAACTTTTCGTTCAAATTGCTTTCAAAGTAATTTGAACGAAAAGTTCCTTTATACTTCGCCGAAATAATTTTTTTTAGTTGATCGACTATTACTCAATAACTTATGAAGTCTTCTTACCCGTGATAGTTTTCCTTTTAAATTTACCATATTTCCTACTCCCGTAATTTTTTTTACATTTCCAGAAGCTACTGTTTAGCTGGTAGAAGGGGCGGGGGGACGACACTGGACTCTAACGATTTTTTCCTCTTTAAAACTTAATATTTTACAAACGGATCCCTAAATCGGAAAATGATTTATGAATACTCATAATATTTTTAAAAAACCTATCCAACGACACCCCACATGATGGCGGGGACGCGAAAAAAAATTCATTCCCGCTTGATGTGTAGGGAAGGTACCATAAAAAATATTTTTTTAAGATTTCATGTACCATTTTGTCGGCATCATTAATATGTGCATTCATGCCGAATTACAGATTTGTGGGTCCTATAGTCTCTGAGCAAAACCGCGGACAGACAGACAGACGGACAGACGGACAGACGGACAGACGGACGGACAGACCGAAACTATAAGGGTTCCTTGTTGACTACGGAACCCTAAAAACGAATCATAATTAAGATTTATTTTTTAAAAATCACTCTGCTTGCAATTCATATTTCTAGTAATTTGCACAATTTGTACTAATTTGACATTAATTGACAGTTTTGACAATTCATTTTCTGGAGGAATTGCAAAATATTGCCATTTTAGCCCCGTTGTTCACATGGGGCTGGTCACAAAACTACAAAGGGTTTTTAGAAACTAAACTACACTTTAGGATGTGTATGACCCGTTATTATATATAGAGATCAAAGTGATACGAGCAGCGCTGAAAAAGTAATTTTTGTAAAGTCATGAGTCAGATATAAGAAAAATATAAATCAAAAGTGACTATTTCACTGCTATATTTTTTACAGTGAATTCTTTATACCTACACAACCTAAAATACTTTATGTTTTGTCCCACCCTTTATAAAAGAAAACAAGCTTAATATGTTGCTCATATACTTAGCAATAGACATATATTTTAAGATACATTCACGCTCCAACTTTGATCTTAGAACTCCATTCAGAGTGCAACTTTCAAAGGAGACAAAGTCCTTAGCGAGGAACATTTAATGATTTAGAGTTTAGACTTTCAGTCACATTAAAACTCGAAAGTGTTCTTTGAAAGTAATAAAACCGAATGTACAATACACCGGTGGTTCTCAACCGGTGGTCCATGGAGTTGTGGTCCCGGAAGTGCCAAGTGGTCCACGGATTCGAGGAAAGGGATGGTCTTTCATTGTTATTAGTCTGATTTACGTAGTTACTATTTAGTTATCTGTGTTCTGATATGGGCGAGGCCGCCAATTTTTGCTGATTTTGCAATTATTTTTCTCCGCCCTTTGTATTTTAAAAAGTATTGTGTTTATCTTATGCTCGAAAACTGATTCTAACGAAGAAAACAAAGTGCTCAAGCATGCATTAGAATTATTTGAGTTCCAATAATAGTCTAAAAATATATTTACCAATAAATATAAAAAAAGGTAAGAAAATAGCTTAAAATATACAATCCGCCGTGGAAGAGGTGCACCTTAACTGTCGCTGTAGCAGTAAGTATGACAGATTTGAAGATAAATCTGATATGTTATGAATACTTATATAAATGGCTATTACCTCATCTAATTCTTATAGTATTTTAAGATAACTTTCTTTATAAACTTTTTCAAATGAAATGAATCATTAGAAACATCAATTCTGTAGATTTCTACCCCACATTTTAAACGTCATCAATAATACCGATTTATTGTTATCGTTGGGTATTAGGGAAGGTAAAATCGGGAAGTGGCAACGCTGAGTTTTTACGTATTCTATGGAAAATCTCGTAATATTCGCCATTTCTCGACAGTTCACATTTGAACCTCAGTCGGGCTGTGTACACAGTTTTTTCAAAGGAAGTTTTTTGTGACACAAATGTAAGTATTACTATTTCACATAAAACGATCAATGCATGTGAGTAGTCAAAAGGGCCATATTTGGGGCTATAATATAAACCGCATTGTGTATTATTTACACAGATAAGCTTGATTTTCTCTACGCTATGATAGCCTCTACGCTATCATTTTGGTGCTCCAACGGCATATTTCTCAACGCTATGTTAGCGTAGAGAAATAAATTCCCTACAATTTAGGTGCTCCAACGTCATAAGCAGCATAGATTTTCTTTCTCTCGCAAAATTTTTCTGCGTCCTATCAGCAAAAATTGGCGACCTCACCCATATCAGAGTGTCTAAACACACTAGGCTGAATTAGGCCGGCGTAATTTACGTGGCCGAAATTACGTTCAGCCGCTTACGTCTGATGCGACACACTATAAATTACGCGAAGAGCCGAAATTTCGCGGCGTAATTTCCGTTGCGGAACGCGCGCGTAAGTGAGTATTTAAAATTCTCAGATGTAATGTGTGCGGTAACGCTTTGGAGATAAGGTTGGATTTGCTATGTTCGGTTTTGATAATTCCGTCGCGATAGTGTGTTGCTAATTGCTATACAAAACGTTACCGCCGAATCGCTGCCGAACTTTACGCTCGACTCGGCTCGACGGAAATTCGGCTCACGACGGAATTTCGGCATAGTGTGTCGCGTTCCGCCCATATTTCGTATGGATTTGAAACGCGGCGTTACCGCGGCGGAATTTACGTCGGCGTAATTCAGCCTAGTGTGTTTAGACCCAAAGACGTGGAGAACTTAGTTAAGATTTGACCACACTTAAGAATCAGCATTTTAAGTGGAAGTTCACACTCAGTCGATACGCCACACATAAGAGCAATGTTAAAGCACAGAAATGATGTTACCGTTAAAGAAAAAATCTGTTTATGAAAATGGTCTTGGGCATAAACTTAGCGATAAGAGGGGCTTATTAATACGGGCTTAAATCATTGACATAAGACATAGATCTTTGGCTTAAATCATTGACATATTTGGCTTAAGGATGTATATAAGGTCAAATTCCGTAGTACATCCAATTAAATTATGAAAGTACTAAATATGTAAAAAATTGGACACCCACACACTTATTATTAATTATAATGATTATTTATAATAGATTCTTAAGGAATTATTCGATATTTAATTATTATTGAAAAAAATTTAGATGTAATTTGACCACCGCTAATAAATTACAAACACAATGGTCGTCATGGCAAGTTCATTTCGCATGCGCAAATTTAAAAACCAGTGTCAGTGTTAGTGTCATGTGCCAAAATCTGACAGAAGTTGATTTAATTTATATTACTGCACATGCGCGAAAGCTGCACATGCGCATTGAAAATGAAAGAAATATGTCTAATCTAACAGCTGTATCGCCATTACTTTTCGAAGGAAAGTTTTTATCAATTTCAATTTGAAATATTTAACCAGAATTACCGGTGAACCCACTTTTTTGTGGGCTTAAAAAAAATTGCAAATCGTACAAAGTAACTGATAGCAGTTTTTCAGGCATTTCTCTTTGTTACAAAGTTCCCAATTCTGACGAATTCTCAAAAATTGTACCACTTCCGGCACGTTTACGTATGATACATGGAAATTTTTAAATGAATTATTTCACATAACTTGTCGGTAAGGTATTGATTTTTTGGTATCAATCAATGCAGGATGTTTTATTCTACTACATATTTCGAATTTAGGTCAAAATCTTTGAATTTATAAATGTTATATACATCCTTAAATATTGTAGAGCTCCATGGCAAGACAGACATTTTATCAAATGGATAAATGTCGAAAAAGTGAAGTACTGTGTAAGAAGCACAGAATAAATATTAGGTCATAGCACAATGTTACAATCCTGTACGTGTATACTTATACTACTTCCATATGCATGGTTACAATGGAATACAGTATGTAACTGTATAATATTATTATACAAACGCTGGAAGTAGTCAAATTACTCAATAGACAAATAATATAAAATAAAAATGTCTACGGGCGAAATAAAACGACCCCCTTGGAAATTGTTCACTCATTCGCAATAAGCACTTGTCGACTACACTGTACTCCGATGTCTTGTACACCTTCCATTGCGTGTTCTTTGCAACTTGGTTATACCAGCTCGATACTCTCCGCACAATGTATATCATAACTGTACCGGCTGCTGTGTTATACAACTTACATTGCGTGTTCACTGCGACTGGATGGTATCAGTTTGGTACCCACCGCGCAATGTATACTGGTTGTATTCTAGGTATTATGAGTGCTGTCTTAGCCTTGTCAGACACCGCCTCGGGGCGCGCGCTAACGACTACGTCACTCTGCGCGAGTGTACTAGAACTGTGCTCGCCTGTACTTATTTAAATGTCTATTTGGTAACTTGATTTTAGGTGCGTACTGCGTAGTTTGGTGAAAAATATTTTATACTAGATGACGCCCGCAACTCCGTTGTGCCAAAATTAGTTTATCGCGCGGGAACCGTACATTTTTCCGGGATAAATAGTATCTTATGTCCTTCCTCGGGACTCAATTATCTCCATACCGAATTACAGCAAAATCGGTTCAGCGGGTGGAGCGTGAAGAAGTAACAGACAGACAGACAAACAGACACACTTTCGCATTTATAATATTAGTATGGATTTATTATAAGCTCACCGAAAACACGAAAAACCTGGCTCTGGTACTTCTGAGAGCGCGCGCAGAAGTGGAAACTAAACAGCAGAAGTAGGACCTCATTTTCGGCGAGTGGTAGAAAGAGAGGTGGTTATTTACTATTATAGTGATAATTTACAAGAGAGTAGAAACAATTTGTATTCCTGATAAAATAAGAATACTTACATAGTATTTAACGCGGAAAAATGTACAGTTCCTCGGATAAATGTACCAATGCTACGTTTGTAATGTAAATTGTTAGTACATAGGCTGCACTAAAAATATCGGGAATGGAATACTTACACTATTTCTGTCATATTAAAATCTTTTTAATTGAAAACTCCTTGGTTTTAAAAATCGAATACCATTCATTTATTTATTTATTTATTTATTTATTCAGGTATAATTACAGACAACAGAATAATACATTAGCATAAAATAAAACTTAAAATTTCTTATCACATTCAGACTGAAGTCCTATTACAATTATACACATCATTACATTCATTAAAATTATTACTGCAATATTAATATAAAATAATTGGTAAAAAGTACATGCTCAACAATAACATAATATAAATTTATAAATAAAGACAAGCTAAAAATTTAACACTTAATGACAATAATATAAAATTAGTACAATTCATTGACTTAAAAATTATAACTTTAAATATAATATAAAATAGTACACGATAACATAATTTAACATAGAAACACTGTAAAAAGATTAATAATAAAAAAAAAAGTTAAGGAAAATAATAATCAATAAAATTCATAATTCTAAAATTAAACAATCAATTAATTAAATTCATAGTTAATGTATACAAAACACTATTAATTGTCTGTCAATTTCTTAAAAAGGGTTCTTTTAAATGTATTAAGGCTAGTGCTGAATAAATCAACGTCTCCACATATCTCATTGAAAGATTTACAAATTCTATGAAGCGGATTATTCTTAGACACATTATTGTAAGATTGTGGAACGCTGAATTACTGTGGAATTCTCACTGATCGAGTAGGAATCTTAAAGGTCAATTGCTCTAACAAGGGAGTTGTGTCCATAATACCATTAGCGATTTTGTATAAATTACTTAGATCTAATATTTGTCTACGTTTTTCAAGGCTTAAAGGACCAAATTTCATAAGACGATCATTGTAAGTTGGCAATTTACACCGCAAGCCACATCTATTGCTCAAAGTCGATCTACCTTTTACAAACCCATGTTGGTTAGGATGTAAGATGTGTTTGAAGTGACTGTATATATGATCGTGGTCTAGGCTTTCGAATATTCTAGCGAACCAGTTCTAAATATAGATAGGGCGATAGTTGGAGACATTAGTCCTATCACCGGACTTATAAATTGGAGTGATTTTAGTGATCTTCCACAGAGACGGAAAAAAGCCTTCAAGTAAGGATGTATTATAAATTAAGTAAAGTGGAAGAGCTAGGGCAGATGAGCATGATCTTATAAATATTGGAGGTATTCTGTCTGGACCAGCGCCTTTTGACAGATCAATATTTTTTAGTTTGCTAAGCACACTTTGGATTCCAATATTAACATTGCTAATAGAGAAATTAGGTTTTTGGAATTGAGGTTTATAGGTATCATTATAACTTACAGCATTGTTATCGTAAACGGAAGCAAAGTACTCAGCAAATAAATTTACTATTCCTTGGCCACTATCTTGGATATTATTATTAAAGAACATACGATTCGGAATGTCATTAGTTATTCTTTTATTTTTAGTATATTTCCAAAATGACTTTAAGTTAAGATTTAAATTATTTTCAATTCGAAAAATATAAGATCTATAACAGCCCTCCAACATAGCCTTCACTCTTGATCTTAATGTAGTAAACGTATCGAAGTCACGAGGATTACCATACCGCTTGAACCGTTTATGATATTTATCCTTTTCTTTGATCAACTTAATTTATTTATTTAAAAAAAGATTCTCGGTCTTGTCACAAGGTCTTGTCAAACTTGTTTAGTCGTTAAGAAAATGGAATTGACTCGAGAAAATTCTAGAGCGATGATTTATTATGACTTTCGAAGTGGTTTAACACAAAAACAGTGTGTTGATCGGATGATTTCTGCATTTGGTGATGAAGCCCCATCCAAAACCACAATTTATCGCTGGTTTGCTGAATTTCAACGCGGACGTGTCAGGCTCAGTGACGATCCCCGTCAAGGTCGTTCAAAAACTGCAGTCACCCAAGAAAACGTTGATGCTGTGCGTAAGCTGGTTGAGGAAGATCGACATGTGACATACCGCGAAATTCAGGCAACTTTAGACATTGGCATGAGTCAAATAAAAATAATATTGCATGAACAATTAGGTTTAAAAAGTTGTTTTCCCGATGGATACCGCATTTGCTCTGTGAAGAGCAAAAAGCGGCTCGCGTTACTTGGTGCGTCAGAACTCTCGAAAGATTCCACGCAGGATCCTCAAATGCTGTATACAACATCGTATCAGGTGACGAATCCTGGATATACGCGTACGAGCCCGAAACTAAAAACCAGTCACGAGTTTGGGTGTTCGAAAATGAGTTAAAGCCAACAAAAATTGTTCGTTCACGGAGTGTTCCAAAAAAATGGTGGCCACGTTTGTCTCCAAAACCGGTAATATTGCGACTATTCCTCTTGAGGGACAAAGAACGGTTAATGCAGAATGGTATGCTAGCATTTGTTTGCCACAGGTCGTTTCTGAACTCCGTAAAGAGAACTGCAACCGCCGCATCATCCTCTATCACGACAATGCGAGTTCTCACACCGCGCACAGAACAAAAGAGTTTTTAGAGCAAGAAAGCATAGAATTATTAGACCATCTGCCGTACAGCCCCGACTTAAGCCCTAATGATTTCTATACTTTCCCTAAAATAAAGAATAAATTGCACGGTCAGAGATTTTCATCACCTGAAGAAGCTGTGGACGCCTACAAAAAGGCCATTTTGGAGACCCCAACTTCTGATGTTTGCTTCAATGATCGGTTCCATCGTATGGAAAAATGTGTCAAATTTCGCGGAGAATACTTCGAAAAGCAATAAACACATTTTTAAATAATACTGTTGTGTCACCTCCTTGACTCCCGAAATTTTCAGTGCCGCCCTCGTATTATTAAATAATCGTTATTTTTAATTACCTGGTTCATTATTCGATATTCAAATTCAAATTCTTTATTAAGCTTACAATAATAATATTCAACTTAATATTGTTTTAAGTATCTATATTATTTAGATGTTTTGATAATATTAATTATACTGTCTAGTCGATCAGTAGGTATGCCGATTGCCGGTTATTGACCCGGCCACCTGTACCCCGGCTGACCCAAAATTACGCAACCTGTATAAAAGGTGTACAATTATTAACTTATGACAGTTTTTTTCCGTATTAATTTAAAAGTTTTGGCCATTTATAAGCTTTCTTTTATAATATTCTAGATGTTGCCTCTTTACGTTTGCACTGAAACTCTTTTAACGCGGAACCGTACATTTTTATGTAACCAAAACTTAAAGGAGTCTCAAAAGTAAACATCAGATATAAGTCGGGTTTGCGGCTTATTGATGTAGAGACTAGAGGTAACATAGTTACACTTTGGCACTTATAATATAGATTGGATTTGTAATAACTAACAGGACCGTCTCTAGCCGGCGTGGCGCCCGTGTGCAAATATTACCCTAGCGCCTAACTACTAGCTAGCGCACGAAGGGTTCCGTACGATTATAAAGCAAAGATAGGCATATAACTGTGTTTTTATGGGAGCCCCTTAAATGTTTATTTAAGTACAAAATATACAATTAAGTATTTTGTGAATATTTCAAATTTCAAGTTCCTACGTTAATGGCCAAAAAATCACATTTCTTGTATGGGATTGTATCCTTAAATATTTAATTTATTTTGATTTATAGAATTCTTTATTAAAAGAAGCAACAAAATCACATAATCTGTTATCTTAGAATTTCAACTCTCTAGCATAGAGAATATAATGAATGCCATCTACGAACTGCAGTTTATGACCAGAATAAATATGAAGTGAGCCGATATGAAGTTAATACTTTTTAGTTTTTTTTTAAGACCAGACCACCTCAAATTCTATTAATGACTTTGAGGTGGTCTGTTCTTGGCCTTCTAACTTCTGTAGAATATCGGCTACCATTGCATCCTGCGAACGGCCCATCTCCGTGGGCTATGTTTGGATTGCTATCCACTATACAGACGATACATGTATGCTGGCCCACAGATACATTTTTGAGAAAACAATACGAATGGCGAGAGTCTCAGGTTGTGACGCTTATAGAAGCGTTGGGGCTGCGAGTCGCAGTCGACAAGACGTAGGCCATGTTTTTCTATGGGCCCCAGAAGCACCGCCACCGCGGAGGCATCACTACGCAACGCAGAGATGTGGAGGAGAGTGTGCCGATCGGCGCTGAAATGCAGTGCTTGATTCTGGTTCTTGATTCTGAATGGATCTTTAATACCCCTCATTTTCGTCGATTGGAATTATCTCTGAAGAAGATGGCCATGGCCCTGAATTGCCTTCTGCAAAAGTCTGTGGTCCGGGGTTCACCTGCAGGTGAGGAACACATGGCACCCGGAATAGTGCAATGCTTTAGCACTGCGGATATCGAATCGTTAGCTGGCGAAGCGGCGTTGGTGGTGACAGGGTCCTCTTCGTGGGATCTGGAGGTACGCGTGTTGTCGTTGGAGGGTGTATCAACACTCATAGCTTTAAAGAGCGAGGAGAACGGGTGCTACTAGACCTGCCAACCCAAAGGCGCCACGAGGCGCGTGTTATTACAATACGAACCTGGCAAGACCAGATGGCGTCCCCAACTGCCGGCCGCCGCACTGTGAAAGCGATCCGGTCGATACTACAACAGTGGATGGCACATTCAAGGGGCGCCATACGGCTAGGAGGAAAACATCGCCTAGGTGCCACCACAGTCTGAGAAAGACGATTGAACGCTCTGCTTGGGCTGAGCATTGGGCTGAGTTTTACACCGTCCTTGGATTGGACCTTACTACTTATTGGGAGGCAGTAGCTTATACCCTCTGCGAAACTGTTATGTTGCAAACGGAAGATGCATAAAGAGAGCGGGAACTAAATACGCAGATCTCATGAGAAGGATGCGCGGAGGGCGTAGGCTTCACGGCGCCCGGTGCGACCGCAAGGGCGCCGTCAAGAATACATATTTTGATTATGATCTTGTAATTTAGTGGCGAAACCGCGCTTACGCGCTTATTTTGGCGCCTATCTTGACGACAAATATAATCTTCATTTATGTGTTTTAGGATTCATTTCATGTTGAAAAGTAAGGTTTATTTTTATATTGCAAAAGCCGAGCCGCTCATGGCGCGCCTTGCTTTGCTGTAATTCGACAAAATATATAAGAAGGGCTCCATATAATTCACAAAATGTATGCAAACTGGAGTTTTTTTACGGTCGTCATTAAAGCACGGCGGCCGGCCAACGCGGGCGCCCACCTTTTTGCGAGCGGCGCTCGGCGCCCCTAGGACCGCGGCGCCCGGTGCACCGCACACCCTGCCTAAGGGAAAGACGCCCCTGATAACTAAGGCCCGGATTTATATGTAAATACCATTAACATAAGAAACTAGCTATATGGACACGAAATGACCGCGAAAGACACGCGTCTGCCTTCAAAATTTATAAAAAAATGAAAAATAAGATACGTTTAATTCAGGCAAGAAACAACCCATAGAAAAATACTTAACCTAGTAGGAAATATTATATTAATTTTAATATTTGCCACCCTCTGGTTTATAAAAAAACTTAATATCGACATTGATATATTTTTATTATTCAGTGACATTTTAGCTTACAAATTTTGAAGGCAGGCGCGTGTCTTTCGTGGTCATTTCCTGTCCATATAGTTTCTTATGTCAATGGTATTTACATAATATAAATCCGGGCCCTAGTAATAACTAATAAGTAGGTATTAGAGAGATTACGAGACATTAAGTTTATAAAGACATTAGGTTTTTAAGCTATTGCAAAGCTTTAATCGCGGGCTTTAAGACAGAATCTAGAAATTCCGTAACGAAAAAACCTAACACCCCCCACTCATTGCCGCCGTTCAATGCGGCGTTGCTAGACTCTGGCGCTGTGTGTGCGTGCTACTAAACGTATGCGAATTATAATTGCATAAGTTGTTAAAAAATGCTATGCAATAGCATTACCTACTCATTTTTCTCGGTACTTTGTCAAAAAACAACATCCTGTGCTCAGACGTTTTGAAATATTTTTTCTATCAGCTGCTAGACAGGTGGCGGGGTCATTGAGCTCCTAGAATTTTTGGCATGCGGCAAAACAATCATTTATGAGTTCACCTCACATTTGACCTCAATCATAATATTATGACCTGCAGAAAAATGGCTATTTAATACTTTGAGTGTTCCATATCCATATCCACACTTCCATATTTCCCAATGACTTAAGATTTCTGTTTAGAGATCTTTGATATTTCCATACTAATATGTCTGTCTGTCTGTCTGTCTCTCTGTCCGTCCGTCCGTCCGTCCGTCTGTCTGTTACCTCTTCACGCCCAAATCGCTAAACCGATTTTGCTGAAATTTGGTATGAGATACTTAGAGTCCCGGGAAAGGACATAGCCTACTTTTGATTCCGGAATAATGTACGGTTCCCGCGCGATAAACGAGTTATGGCGCAACCGAGTTGCGGGCATCATCTCGTTATCAATCTATATTCTATATTCTATCTATACTAATATTATAAATGCGAAAGTATCTCTGTCTGTCTGTCCCGCTTTCACGCCAAAACTACTGAACCGATTGTATTGAAATTTTGTACATAGATAGTCTAAAGCCTGATGAGAAAGGACATAGGCTACTTTTTAACTGGAAAAAGCGGTTGTAAGGGGGTGAAAATGCGTAAATTTGTTCCAAATAAGTTAGTTCCAAAAATTCATAACAGATTACGCTAAGAGTCGCCTACATCGGGCTATCGCTTGCTCATACGTCTTTCTATAAGAGGTGGTACCATGTTAAATTGGGTTCTTCGGTTCTTTCATAAAGCGTTATTGGGTATTTTGATTTAAGGGGTACCAGGGTCTTAAAAAGCTTTTAAATTTGACACCGCGCGCTAGAAACTGAAGTCCACGCGGACGAAGTCGCGGGCAACAGCTAGTAATATTATAAATGTGTCTAACATCCATACGAATATTATAAATGCAAAAGTCAGCTGTCTGTTGCCTCTTCTTGCCTCTTCTTGCCTATACCGCTAAACCCATTTTGCTTTTGGTATGGAGATACTTTGAGTCCCGGGAAAGGACATAGGATACTTTTTATCCCGGAAAAATGTATAGTTTTTGTGCGATAAGCGAATTTTGTCGCAAGTAGTGTCCGATAGAAGCTTCGGCTTCGGCTTCGGCCGCCTTCGGTCAAAAAAACCAGCTTCGGCGAAACCTTCGGCTTTCTTTGCTTTGCCGAAGGTCCGAGCTACCGTCGAAATTGAACGAACTATAAACTGTTACGAAAGACTGAGTGAGTCGTGAGAGAGCGACGGACCGGTCGTGTATGCGGAGACCGCTGGGAGTTACTGTCAAATACAATAAACAAACACTAACTTCTTAATAAATCATTTAATTATTTATTAAGAAATTAGTGTTTGTTTATTTTATTTATTAGTCTAGTTTCGGTCTAGTCGAGTAAAACAAAGACTGATTGATTGTTCTAATTCAGAGGTCACCAATTAGTTTCGGTCAGGGTCCGTTTTAAGAAATAAAATTACCTTCGCGGTCCGCACATTTAAAAAAAAAATTAAACAAATGTAATTACGGAAATTACAAAAGTAAGTACTATCAGGGAAGTTGATTCCTATGCAGATGGCGGACCTAAGTCATGTGGTCGGCTTATGTCAATTCAACGTTAGCTGTGATCGGTCGGTTGGGTTTGACGTAACGCGACCAAATTACTTAGGTCCGCCATCTGCATAGGAATCAACTTCTCTGATAGTACTTATTTGTATCAATGAGAAAAGTGACAATTTTTGTTACTACATGTTCATCAGTATGTCGAGACCGAAATTATTTTTTTAATTCATCTTCGAACATGCTTGGTCCGCAAACAATGGGTCGGCGGTCCGGATGCGGACCGCGGTCCGCCATTTGGTGACCCCTGTTCTAATTATTGTTATTTGTGAAATAATAAACAAATTATTATTCTTTTACAATAGTTCAGTCAATAAATTAGTTGTAGAATGCGTAAGCGGGAACCTAAGAGATTTCTGCTGGAACTTATTCATTATTCACCTTATAAGATTATAAACCTTTGGCTTCGACTTCGGCTTCGGCCGAAGGTTGTGGCGATTGGGGATTAATCGGCTTCGGCTTCGGCCAAAAATAGACCTTCGGTCGGACATTAGTCGCAAGTCATTTAGTTATTTATATCTACTTAATTAGACATTGAAATATGCAAGAATGTAACGAAACAAAGTGATATCACTTTAGAGTATATGTTCCACTTATAGAGTTCACAGTGAAAGTAGCAGCGCTGAAGGAGTAACTTTCTTTTACTTTTGTAAGGGATTATTTTTAACAAAAAATTAAAACCGACTTCCAAGGTAAAACAATAATAACATCCTTATAATATGAACTAAAAAGTATTAAATAATTATTCCTATCTAATAGTGCCTTTTTCCGAATTCGGCTAAAACTCAACTATTTCTGTACTCAATCTTCATCATTTTGAAGTCGGTACCAGATGAATCTTCTGTTCTCTGACAGAATATTTGAAACTTTTGGAACTGGCACCGACTTCAAAATTATGAAGATTGAGTACAGAAATAGTTGAGTTTTAGCCGAATTCGGAAAAAGGCACTATTAGATAGGAATAATTATTTAATACTTTTTAGTTCATATTATAAGGATGTTATTATTGTTTTACCTTGGAAGTCGGTTTTAATTTTTTGTTAAAAATAATAATTTCACTCTTTTTAGTTACCAGAGTAAACCATCGCGTACTATAAGTAGAATAATACACCTGTATAATATTATTCTGCGTATCTAATTACAGTCACACTTACAAAATATAATATCAGCTGTAGCCTGCAGATAATTTTAAACAATACATTTAAAAAAAATCAAAGTGAACACGTGACGTGACGTGCTAAGTAGCCGGTCACCGGACTAGTTTCAACTTTCAATAGTACTGGCACTCGCTCGACTTGGCGCACGTGACACGGACGCAGCGCACATAGTCCCCACCCGGCCCGCGCCGCCGTGCCGCCCGCGCCCGCTTGACAGCCCTGCGGCCCTGGCAGATTGAAGTGAGACTGCAGAGAGTGTTATTGTATTATGAACGCTAAACGCAATGCAAAAGGTTGAAATTAGGTTGTTTTCCAGAATATCTCGGCGAAGTGAGACAGAATGTTACATTATCGAAGCAGCTTTAACTTCTTAGAAGTAATGTCAAATGTGTGCCTTATGCTCTGGAGATAAGGTTGAATTTGGTGACATTGGTGACCCTGACATGGTAATGATGATGATGATGATGAATGTAATTTGCATAGTAGCATATGCTTTCAGTTCTTAAAACAGCGCCTAAACTCCCAAACTTGTATCTATAAGGAATCCAGAGTTCTCTTAGTAGCTTCGGAACCATAGTATACCTCGGTGCAAAATCTTACGTTTTGGTAGCATATGCTTAGGATACTTCTCATAAAACCAAAATCACCATATGTTTCCATATAAATTTCGAGGAGTTCCCTCGATTACTCATGGATCCCATCATCAGGTCACCACTTTTGTGAACATGGTACCAAATTGGAGTGAAACCTAATACAACACAATAAAAATTTCGAAAATCGGTTCACAAACGGCGGAGTAATCGTTGAACATACAAAACAAAAAAAAAAAAAAATAATATCCACAGCCGAACATATAACCTCCTCGTTTTTTGGAAGTCGGTTAAAAAATACAGCCTGGAGACAGACAGACGGACGGAGAGACAACTTACTTTAAGATCTTTGTAAACAACATTCTTTGCAAATAAATGATGATGATGATTATTATTATTATAACGATTAACGAACTCTAATAGGGCCCCTTTTTTACCCTAAAAAAAGTTTTCAAACAACTTTTCGCTTGTAATGTTTAGGTGAAAATCCCATACATTTTTGATTTCTTACTTTGCTGTCGTAATTATTATCGAACGCACCTTGTCTAAATGCCCTAATGGTGTATTATTTATAAAGACTTAAGCCTGTATAGTACTGCTGAGCCGTATTAATAATGCACGCCAATACAAAACTTGCGCACTATAATTATTCATCGCACTATTACAGGGTATTAGCGTACTTCAATTTTGGTAAGGGCTCACGCACACTTTAGCTTAGAAAACTACCAAAAATAATTTTTTGAAGTGAAAATTTCTATTGCGACATCGCGTCGCGTCGTGCGTTTTTTGGGATCGGTTAAAAATGTTAAGACTAACCTGATTGAATATAATATTTTGCAATACGTGTAGACTGCGAAATAACTAGGGAGAAATGTAATTACTATGTATTCTTCTGCTAAAGCCTAAACCAGTCTTAACTCATCAAGCCCCATAAGATCACCGGTGACCGCGACAACAATAGAATAACAATAGATTTCCAAGAATCCGCGATCGAAGGATTAATTTTGCCGACGTTCATGTTAAGCTCGATGACAACAGTTTGACGTGTTTATAAACAATAATAACATCCTATTTTTCCTATCGAATAGTGCCTTTTCCGAATAGGGAATATGCAGACAATTTTTTTATTATTTTTATTCAATATTCACTTCATTTTGATATAGAAAAAAAAAATAAACATAGCTGTAAGAGTAGTAATTATTTTTTTATAAAATCTTAAAAATATTGGTTTAATTTGACAAGTTCCTCTTATTTCTCGCGCGCTTGAGGCGTGACGTCATAGGGCACGCCCTGTCAGTTACCCGCGTTCCACTTCGCGCCAAAGAGAATATAATCACTACTTCGCGCTTTTTCTTACGTCATTGGATAAAACGATCAAAACGCACAAAATATGGGGCATTTTGATCGTTTTTAACGCTAAGTGGAACGCAGGGTTTAAATGTTTATTGTTTTCATTGAGACTTGAGAGTTATACTTAGCTAAGAAAGTGTTTTATAGTTAAAATATCGCGTAAGAATCATGGAAGAAGAAAAAAAGCCATCTTATAGATATTGTATGGTACCAATGTGTCCAAACAGTATAAAAAGTACACCAGATAAAGTTTTTTTTGCTGTTCCAAGAGATCCAAACATACGTAAACAATGGTGTAAGGTTATGCGAAGGGATAATGTATCTCCAATATCGCGTCAATATTGTTGTGAAGATCATTTTAATGTAAGTATATTACATTTGGACAAATAACATCGTGTAGTTTTGTAGAAATCCCTATAAAATTATCCGACTGTGCTTTCACAAAACCTAAGCTAGAATAGCCAACACAACCTGAATGTATCAAAATCGTATGAAAATAAATCACAGGTGACGACGTGGCCACAGATTACTAGTATATATTGTAGACAGGTGACTTGACAGATGACAAGCACAGTTAATAGGTATATTGCTGACAGTGACAGGACATGCCCTATGACGTCACGTTTTATTTCGACCATTTTGCAAATTTCAATTTCGCGCGTAAATTTTTCACTTTTTGATTTATGTTTTAAATAATTAAATACATATTAAATTAGAAAATAACGAATTGAGTGTAATACTAGGACCTTAAATGCTCAGGAAAAGAAAGAATCAGGCCATTTTATTTTTTATGCATATTCCCTATTCGGCTAAACCTCAACTATTTCTGTACTCAATCTTCATTATTTTGATGTCGGAACCAGATAGCTGAATCTTCATTTTTCTGATAGAATATTTGAAACTTTTGGAACTGGCACCGACTTCAAAATGATGAGGATTAAGTACAGAAATAGTTGAGGCTTAGCCGAATTCGGAAAAGGCACTATTAGATAGGAAAAATTATTTTATACTTTTTAGTTCATATTAAAAGGATGTTATTATTATTTTTTCCATGGAAGTCAGTTTTAATTGTTTGTTAAAAATAATAATTTCACTCTTTTTAGTTACTTAGTAGGTAAACCATCGCGTATAATCTACGTATCGTATATTTTGTTAAGGGTCGGTTGCACCAACTTACTTTAAGGCGACGCCTTGATAATTTGGCTGTAGCGATGCCGATCTTTCTCAGCAATGACTAAAGCTAAGAAACTAAAGTTCATTTTCAGTATTCATCATGTCTTTGTCTTTGAATTGCCCATAGCATAACACGATTGGACAACTTTTATAACACAGAATTATCAATCGAAAAGACCTCTGTAAAAAAAAGGATTCCTATTTTTCCAACAGAGGAGAGTGATTTAAGGTTCCAAAATTTGTACATAAATTGGTTGAAGCATACACTTTAATATGTGCATAGCTTATATGAAATGTATTTATGGTTTTTAAATTACGTGACAAAAACCATTTTGTCGCTTACGCCCTTTCCATTTTTTGCTGTACCATTGCTTGTGATTGTGCAGAAAACAAGCAATCTAAAACATATCCAACACGGTTTCTTACTTTAACGCGGCGTCACCTTAACTGTAACTGTAACTTTAACTATAACTGCAGTGCGAAATGTCAAATCTAAAAGGGGTTGTTAGGGGGTGTTTATGCGTAAATTTAGTCAAATTAAGTTAGTTCCAAAAATTCATAACAGATGGCGCTAACAGGTCGTCTAGATCGCGCTATCGCTTGCTCTTGCGTGTTTCTATAAGAGGTGGTACCATCTCAATTAATGTTTGATTCTTTCGATTGTTATACAGTATACACGTTCTTATAATATGACTCATGACTACTCAGTACTTTATGATTTATCTATGAAGTGACGTAAACTTAAAGTTTAAACCTTTCATTTTTCAATGATAAAATATTTATATTAAAATCGCTATGAATAGTACCAATAATGACATATCGTGATTATATTATAATTATGGTGTTGTAAATAAATAAAATAAATAAATCTTTATTCCTCAAATTACATAGACAAATACAATCATGAGGCATCCCTGATTACTTGTGTTGGGGCTGTCGGGGATATCTCGCTCATTCCGATATTAGATAATTATTAACATTGAGAAAGTATTCATGCACAATAATTAGTTTTATAAATTTTTAACATAAAAATAATTATATTTGATTAACATAAATATTTAACCATATAACTTAAATAATTAACTTTAATAATTGATTAAATTACTTTATACAATATATTGTTCTTTATTTTTAAAATTGATACTTAGGTAAATAGCTCTTTCTCAATCTATGTGTGTGTGTGTGAGAGAGTGTATGTTTGTGCCCTGACAGCTGTTACACAATTCTTTTAAGCATATTTTCTAAGTCATCATGCGTGATAGTTTTGATCCATCCGGTTAATATCACTTTGCATTCATGTAAAGTTCGCGGAAAAATATTTAACTTTTGATTTATTAAATTATAGAGATATAAAGATTGAGCCGAGTATTGACGCCTAAATTCGGTGCGTACTGGACAAACAGGAATAACATTGGTACCACGCCTTCTATTACCAATCGGTGTCGTGGGTCCGTCTCTATGTAGGGTTAAAATTACATTCAGCACATACAGTTTTCTAACCGTGAGGAGGTCACTGAGAGAGTATAGGATGTTAGTGCTAAATTTATAAGGCTTAAAATACATGACCTTTATTAAGGATCTTTGAGCTTTGTCAAGGTCTAGGAACCTACTTTTTGTCGCACCACCCCATATCGGTATGCAATATGTAATAACTGATTGTACTAACGATATGTAAATTTTATTTAGAAGTTTACTACTCATAATAGTTCTTAACTTTCTAAATATCCAAGTAAATTTTTTGATTCTTGAAATGCTCGCATCAATATGCTCGTGCCAAGATAGCCTTTGATCCACAATGATACCTAGATATCTCGTAGATGTTACCTTTTTAATTTGATCACAATTGCAGTTTTTGTTACCAGTGACGCCACAAGAATGAATTCGAAGTCTAAAGTCAGTAGAGGGTTGTGATCTTGGACTTGGGGCAGATAAAGTAACTTTTGTTAGTATTAACTGTCAGTAGGCTCTCCTTCAACCAGGTGTTATATTTATTCATATATACATTATACAATCATGTGACATTGATGAACATGACGTGGTAATGATGATGATGATGATGATGATGATGAATGTAATTTGCATAGTAGCATATGCTTTCAGTTCTTAAAACAGCGCCTAAACCCCCAAACTTGTATCTATAAGGAATCCGGAGTTCTCTTAGTATCTTCGGAACCATAATATAACTTGGTGCAAAATCTTGCGTTTTGGTAGCATATGCTTAGGATGCTTCTCATGAAACCAAAATCACCATGTGTTCCCATATAAATTTTGAGGAGTTCCCTCGATTACTCACGGATCCCATCATCAGGTCACCACTTTTGTAAACATGGTACCAAATTGGGGTTGAACACTATACGACAGAAGAAAATTTTTGAAAATCGGTTCACAAACGACGGAGTAATCGTTGAACATACACAAATAAAAAAAAAAAAAAAAAAAACTCCCGGGCCGAACATATAACCTCCTCCTTTTTGGAAGTCGGTTAAAAAGTACCCAGTAGCCGATTCTCAGACCCACTGAATATGCATACAAAATTTGGTTAAAATCAGTGAAGCCGTTTCGGAGGAGTACGCGGCCTAACATTGTGACACGAGAATTTTATATATAAGATATTAATTATTTTAATTTCCCTATTATTACTGTGCGCTCGCCCTATCGTTTCACGTGAATTTCTAAGCAATTAATACCAAGTTCCTAACTCGACGCTCGCAAACGCCATCAATGACTGTTACAGTGTGTGTACACCCTAATAGTTGCATTTAACAGTGTACGTACACCCTAACAGTTAAGTTTTAACAAATAATTGCATTGTCATTGGCTCTTAATACAAATGCATAATTTCGAATTAATAAGTCTACTGGAGATAGGTAAAAATCGTGATCAAACATTCCGTTACATACATACAGCCCAAGCCACAGATATAGATCAAGAGAGATACCGCATGTCCCTCCATTTGTATGAAAACGAGCGTGCCACTTTTTCCTACCTACTGTGACGTACCGATGATAACAAACGTGTCTAAGAGTGGGTTGCACCAGAGACGTGGTTAAAGTTAAAGTTAAGGTTAAAGTTAAATATGGCATCCTTTAGCTTTAACTTTAACCTTAATTTTAACCTTAACTTTAACCGGAAAAATTGACAGATGTCGTATGAGCGTATGGGGTGTTTGGACGCCATATTTTACTTTAACCAGAGATTTGACATTTTGCATTAGAGTAAAAGTTAAAGTTAAAGGTAGTTGGTGCAACCCACTCTAAGTGTATATCTAAATCTAATATCTAAAAGCAAACGTTTCTATTCGAATATCTACAGCTCTATACGCAGACCAAAGAACAGTCTTTCTAAAGACGAGCATTGCTTGACGACTTGGGTACGCGATATGGCACGCGAAGTACATACACATGCGGTGTCTATCTTGATCTATTTCTGTGCCCCAAGCATATTGTTATTAAGCGTGTTAAAAATAATTTGTTCCGTACTATTGAAAATGAGCTTTTAGGATAGTGTTTAAAATTATTCTTGTATAAAAATACATAATATCATCTAAAACATAATATTATTTAATATTATTATCATAACATCTACAAGCAGGCCATCTCTTTCTACAGCTGTAAAAGGACCTTCATCCATCATCATCACCTGGCCAAATTCATTGATAGTTTCCAATGTTTGCAATAAAAAAAATTATTACTTACAATACACCTTGACTCGTCATAGCGATGATGAAATATTCCAATAATAATTACTATATCAGCTGTTCACGACCACATACAATAAACACCCTTATTGTAATAGCATAAGGTTGAAAATCGCGTCTGTACTTTCAGGAACCGTTACTATAAATTTTGTTTAAATGGTCCATTCACAAAATTGAATACTATTTGGAAGTCAGCTGACTGCCATATCGCTAAAGGGGGGACTGAGGTCGCAAAGAGCAGTGTATAAAAATACTTTTGTTCTTTGGAATTTCAAGTGTTATTAATATTTTTTTAAATGCTAACAACAACTTTTCCTGCAACTTGCAGTTACTTAGTTTTTGGAGAATTTTCAACCTCATTGCGTTTATCTTTAGGTTGTAGCCTGTCGGTGTACTACCAGATGACGCCCGCAACTCCGTTGCGCCAATATTCTCTATCGTGCGGGAACCGTACATTTTTCCCGGATAAAAAGTGTCATATAATGTCCTTTCCCGGGACTCAAAGTATCTCCACACCTAATTTCAGCAAAATCGGTTTAGCGGTTTAAGCGTGAAGAGGTAACAGACCAGCCCCGGATCTTCAATTTTTTTTTTGGCGGGGCAAAAATTGAAAACTGCCGCCCCGCCTTTTTTTGCCGTTGGGAAATGCTTGATGCATTCCCGGCAGCCTGGGCGGGCGCCTGGATATGTGAGACTCTTCGGGTGCTGCGGTAAGGAGGAGCACCCTTGGTTACCCACAAAAACATAACGATGCCTCCTCTCCACGTGTCGCTGAGCCGCTGGACCCGCCTGAGGCGATAACTGCAGCAGCCCAGACAGCGGCATCTGCTCTGCCAGCAGAACCATCCGCGTGGCTTCTGCCGCTTTCTCCGGGAGAGCGGTCCGGGGCTCCGGGCGCTCTTCTACCGGAAGAGCTCGATTCGATTCGCGATTCCCCAATCCATCGCCCGAGCCCTATTATGTCGGGAGTAGCCGCTCATGTTGAGCGCGTCTTCGTCCTCCGCGTCTTCTCCTTATCGGGTCAGCTGCTTCATCGGCTTCCCGATTTTTCTCAGCGGCCTCCTGCGTCATGATGGACTCGCAGAAAGTAGAGACCGCCTGCCAGGCTTCTCTCGACCGGACTAATGCTCTTATTATGTCCGGGAGTGTCAGGTCTGGTCCTATAGCGGCGCAGAGCGCTGCCCGTTGTGCCTAGGCTGGGCAGGCAGCTAGCGTATGCTGTGCCATGTCGTCCTCGTCCGTACAATGATGGCACTGGGGCGTTGGCTCCCGTCTGGCCGTATGGTGCAGGTAGTGACCGAAACACCCATGTCCTGTCAGCATTTGCACCATCCGGTAGGAGAGAGTGCCATTACGCTGCGCCACCCAATCCTCCAGAGCTGGCCGAATTGCTGCAACAACTCTGTGACCGGCAGTTAACGATGCCATTTGGTTTTGCCAGGTGCGCATTATCAGCATTCGCGCTTATCGACGCAATTGGGCTGCCAGATCTGGTGGCACCCGTTCCCCTCTTTCCTTTGCTGCTGCTGTGCGGGAATAGACTTCCGCCTGCACACGGGCTTCCAGGTCCCATGGAGGGGTACCGGCTAATGCAAACGCCGCTTCGGCGCCCCACCTACCTACTTATGTTTATTTTCACCTACATCCATAATATAATTTCAGCTATCAATATGTAGGATATAATTGTATTTAACAGGGTAGGGTTTAAAACAAAAATAAATATGCATAATAAAAACAAAAATCAAGTATATTATTAAATTTGTGAATTGAAATTACAATTTTACTCTTCGAGCTTTTTGTACAGCAAATAAAATCTATAGCCTTGTCATATACTCGTGTGCAATACGTTTTTCTATCGTTAATATTGCAAGACCCGATAAGCGTTCCTGGCTCAGAAGATCGTAAATAATTTTTTAAAAGTTTTAGTTTGCTAAAACGAGCTCTGCGATTCCTGCAGGCGAGCGGGAGCCGGGCGCGTATTTTGAACGCGCCTCGCGAATAATATAATAAATGTTCGTGCAGCACGCCTCACTCCGCACTCAGGGTATCGGTCAAGTTGATATGGCCATGAAATTGCTGTACTTGTGCTATTATTTATTCCGTGGTCAAAGTTTAATAAATGATGAGTTGTCCATTGGTCCGTGAAGTGTGAATTTTGCCGCCCCCTGAATTTGCCGCCCGGGGCATGGGCCCCGGCTTGCGCGCGCCCCCCCCCCCCCCCCCCGTTCCGGGGCTGTAACAGACATACACACTTTCGCATTTATAATATTGATATGGATTTACGGTACGTCTATCCATCCTTTTTTGACATTTTTAGCATAATTGCAAGGACGATGACTGTTGAAATGTCAAAAGTCAAAACGTAGAGATCAACTACGATAACATGGCGCGCCCCTCCAAAATTCAAAACGTTTGAAGTTCGTTGTCAAAACGTTTGAAGTGCGTTGTCTCGCGCGGTAGGCTAGTTGTTGGGCTAGTTATGATTAGTTGATCAACAAATCTTGGTAATAAGTGTAAAGTGACATTAACAGAAATATTACGTGTACTGTGATTGGTTGAATACTTACTACATACAAACTCTTTCATAAGGATGTGACTACACACATTGAAACAGTCATTTGGAGGGGCGCGAAATGTTATCGTAGTTGATCTCTACTAGTATTTAAACAAATGAAAGGTGGATTTGGTACGACAAGGATTTGACAATGACACACCAAGCAATGAGTCCACTTTTTCTAAACACGTCAATCCTTTCTGTCATGGGAATGAAATTAAGTGTTATTTGTCTATTTTTAACCGACTTCAAAAAAAGGAGGTTATCAATTCGACGCGTATGTATGTAATATTACCAGAACCGCCCCGTTTTTGTATATGTTAATCGATGACAGCTTCTGAACAAATGTGCCAAATTTCAAAAGTGTATGTATGTATGTATGTAGGTTTTTATGTTTGTGCACTCATATCTCCGGAACCACAAGTCTGATTTTAGAGTTACACACAAGTTTTTTTATTGTACTAGGTATTGTTCAACTTAAGGAATACTGCAAATTTCATCAAAATCGGTTCAGTAGTTTTTGAGATACCTAGGGAATTTTAATTCTTAATTACGCACAAAAATTTGAAGTCGATTTTATCTTTTTAAAATACTATTTAGTACTCTGTTTTTGTGATTTGTGATGTCACTGTCCACTGGTTAGGATCTTTTATAGTTATGACACTTTGATAATTTGTATCAGAGCATCGAATTCTTCCAACTCATTGCTCAACTTCAAAAGACAATAGGGATGATAACAAGGCCAAAAATTAGCGAATTTTGTTAATAAAAAAAAGAAATCACGGTAAAAAATAAGTGTTCCCAAAATTTCAGTTCGATAGCATTTGTATTCTTTTTGTTATGCGCCTTCAAAGTTGGATAATCAAGTCGAATTTTTTCAATTAAATTTCTTAATATTTGTATACCATTCGATAACTTACGCAATTAAAAGCAACTTTTGTTATGAAACCACTTTCATAAACGCAATATTTAATAAGCCTATCGAACAAAGTTCTCTCCCGATCCGTACAAACTACGAAAGAGTGACGTCAGTCTTTCGTAGCACTTTGCATGGAGCGTTTCGGGCAGGTCTATTTTATGAGATGTTTGAATTGTCATATTATCTTGGTGAATTTTTAAGCTATCAGAGTCATTCTTTCAGTGATGTTTCTATTTTTTAAGGATCTTTTAATTATCAGTAAGAAAAAAAATTAGTCATCAAGCCTATTCCATAGTTAAAATAAGGATTCCCTTTCTTTTAAATTTAGAAATCTTACTTCTGAATTTTGAACATTCGATTTTTTTTATTTCACCTGCCTAGGTTTACAAACATACTAGCCGATACACATGAGTCATTCCCGCACTTGATTCTTTTATAATCTAAATTTTCGATCTTCGAAATTGGAATAATTAGTTTTTTATATCACCGGCCTAGACGTGGTTCCTAGATGTTGTCGGCCAGTCTCCCCGCAGCTGGGGCCAAGTGGGGCAGGTGTCTCGTCAGCTGGTGATACGCAATCACATCACACCGGTTTGCCAATCAACGATGCTTATCTGATACGTGTGTGATATCCATACTAATGTCATAAAAACTGTCTGTTACCTTTTTGCACTAAAACCAATATGATATAAACACTAATTTAAGAAATCTGCTACCTGTTCTGTCTTCACACTTAAGGCCGTCCCCCGAGCAAATGACCTTGGCCATACATTTGCCGCGTTGCCGAGATCACACCAAAACCTAATTTTTTTACTTATCTTAGTTTTTTAAGTAATTGACATAAAAAAAATAAAAATTAAAACGTGGAATATAGTTATGCTATTATCGATCTATTGGCGTGTGTTTCAAATAAAAGTTATTTATAAATACTAAGGAGATGCTGAATGTATGCTTGAATTTTAATAAATTGGTTTTACTTTGGAAGCTGATATCATGAGTATAATAAACAAATATAGAACATTTAAAACGTGGAAAGGAATGTTGATATACTGAAAATTATTTCTCTATTTTTATTATAACTTTGTAGCTTTCAAATTATGAGGTTATAAGGTTCTAAATACGGTAAATTACGGAATCTCCGTAGGGAACGCCCTTAAGCCTGTATGGTAAGCTTAATGCGAAGTTGTGTTCGTCTGCCACGCTTTAACTACTGACCCAAATTCGATAAATTTTAGTTTGAGTCCCGGGAAATAACCAAGAATAGTCTTTATCATCGAAAAATGTACGGTCCCTGCGCGATAAACTAAGTTAGACAATACAAAGTAGCAGGCAACATGTAGACTAGAGGTAGCTCTAGTAAGTTCTCATCTTACATGTTTTTCTTAAAGGCGCAATATTTTAAGGTGGGCAATAGTAAAACATTTTCCTCATAGCAAAAAATACTAATAGCAAAAAAGTTATCCTAAGGCCCAACAACGGATGTACTTACAATTATTTTATTTAAAATCATAATCACAAAAAAACTAAAACAAAACAATACTTACTTGTTAAACGGAAACTCTAATTTAATTACATGTTTAGTTATAAAAAAACACCTCACCGTGTTATACCCCAACTACACGATCCGACTTTCATCAAAAATTACAAACGAAATAGTGACTGATAAATTTTGTTTTGTTGTCGCAAACACTTGTGTTGTTGGGACAGGTTACTTTTAGAATTAGATGTTTTATTAATGTAAATAGAGTGCAACATAATATTAAAATTTACGTACTTATATTATGATTTTTTTAAAGTTCTTATGCATTTTTAAGGAAAACATTTCACTTAGAGCGCTTACAGACGAACGGCACATGTCGGCGGCACGCGTCGGCGGCAGTCGACGGCAGTCGGCGGCAGTCGACGGCAGTCGGCGGCACGTGTCGGCGGCACGTATCGGCGGTTGTCGACGACAGTCGGCGTCACGTGTCGGCGGCAGTCGGCGGCAGTTGACGGCAGCCGACAGTTTATCACGCTTGCAGTCGTGACATAGCGCGTAAAGGTAAGCGACCACAGGTCGGTATCGTACGCAACGGACGTCTCGCATCTAATGGATAATTTTTTTACAGTGTATGTATCGGCAGCGTACGGATTACCGACTGGCCAGTATGTTTATCTTCAAATTAGTCCAAACAAAGTTCCTAAGTCAAAATTTCTGCTTTCGACTTTTCCATCCACACCCTTTTGAGCATTAATTTACTAGGCCAATCGGTAATCCGTACGCTCCTGATTCAGCTGACGTACTGTGAAAAATTTATCCGATTGATGGGAGACGTCCGTTGCGTACGGTACGTCACAACTGGGGGCCTATCACCAACTCTACTAAGCAACACCGTTTGTCAGATAAGAATTTATTACTTTAACGTCAAGCTAGCGATCTTAAAAAGTTCATATTTCACATAGGATTTAACATTGATTTGCATAATTTACCGTTTTTTAGTAAAATTATATTTAAAAAGTGAGTATGGTAATATTATTGTAATCTTACAACAAAGTGTTCTGGAAACATGATAGTTTTTGGAAAGGTCGTGGTAGGCCTGCAAGCGTTATAAACTGTCAACGGCTGTCGTCGGCTGCCGTCGACTGCCGCCGACACGTGCCGCCGATACGTGCCGTTCGTCTGTAAGAAGCCTTACACACTCAGGCTTAAGAGTGCGTAGTGAGAAATGTGTTTTTCAATAATCAATAGAATTAGGTACTTAATTTTTACACTATTGTATTGGTTATCGAAAAACACTTTGCTCGTCACGAACATAAAGAAGTGTAGCGAGTGGAAACACACTCTGTCTATTTTTTATGATTCCTGAGTTTCTTTTACTGGTTCTTTTCGTCAAGTTCACAAACCGGTAGAAGTAGCCTAAAAACCCAGGTCTCAAATTCTCAAATTGACTTTAATTAATATTCAAAGAGTCAGGTTGGAACGTGTAGCAGCCCTCTTACGCTAATGCCCCAGTCGTCGGTGCGTTAAATGCAGTGGGTCCAACTCAGTGGCGATTGTTTTCGACCACGGCCCGGAACCGTTCATTATGTTACGAAACGTTAACTCAATATTATATAACGACGTACTGTTTTAATGGATCAAAGAGCTAGCTAAATTGACTAAGATATTTGGACAATGTGCTATCAGTGACATTTTGTCTTGGGCCAAAAATAATGCTTCAATGATGGACGAATTTTGGATCATGGAGATTCAAGAGGGGGGAGGCGGGGGATGCTAGACGACTGCCCAGAGTGCGGATAAAAAGGGCCCCTTTTTTAGCACTACAAGCACCAGCAGCTCTACACTCTGGGCACATACTAACGTCCTTGAGAAATCATGGGCAAAAATGCTCTACATTTATTTTGGTTATTGATCCTCATATTGTGGCAACGTAGAAGGGCCGTTCTTCAAATCCTCCATTTGACTTCGCCGTTATTTCTAACGAGGAATTGGTGCAATTCATGTTCTAACTTCTACTACTGTGTCGACAGGTCACAGGACTGCAGACCTATGATAAGTGATAACTGATAACCAACCCCTTGGTGATCTCAGGGGTGCCCGAGGGACATTCTTAATCTGTATTGGCACCCGCTTTGAAATTAATCTCTTATATATAAAATTCTCGTGTCACAATGTTAGTCCACGAACTCCTCCGAAACGGCTTTACTGATTTTTACCAAATTTTATATGCATATTCAGTAGGTCTGAGAATCGGCTACTCGGTACTTTATATATTGATAAGTGCATTTGTTGAATAAATAATAGTAAATTATTACGACCTGAGACTGACGGCAACCATTGTTTGTGCGACGTGATAAAGATCGACGTTGCCATGGTGACATACTTATTTAGTCACTGCAATAAAATAATATGGCAAATATATTATGGCAAAGCAACGTTTGCCGGGACAGCTATAGTTTGTGCGTTATAAGATGATATGGGTGACAGTTCTCATATTCCTTGCTACGGATTTATTAAATAAGAAAACAAAAAAAAAAAAAACAAAATGTAATAAATTATATTCCATCTACAAAAACAAATGTTTCCTATAACTGTAAATGAATAAAAATGAAAAGTTGCTAAATGCTAACTTATTAATATAAAATTATAAATATTAACAGTGAAATAGGAGCATGAAATTATTGATACGAAAATATTTTAAAAATGTCAGATGCATGAAACGGAACTTATGCCGATAGAGATTGACACAGTTGAATCGAAATCAAATCGATAAAAAGGGCGGCTATCTTAATCGCTGGTGCTACTCTGAAACGTCAGTACGAAATCGATAATTGACGAAAAATGACGACCTCTGCGGCTCAGTGGTGAGCGCGTTGGTAGCTTAAGCCGGGAGTCGCGGGTTCGAATCCCTCCGACGGAACAAAAAGTTTTCAATGTTCCCGGGTCTGGATGTGTATTAAATATATGTATGATATAATAAAAATCTCAAATATATGTATAGTGTAAAAGTATTAAATATATTTCCGTTGTCTGGTACCTGTAACACAAGTCCTTTAGGTACTTAGCACGGGGCCAGACTGACGTGGTGTGAAGCGTCCATAGATATTATTATTATTATTAATTTCGATTGCAATTCCTTCACGAAGTGATTCGATATTTTTAAATTATCGATTAAAATTTTCATTGTCAATGTGTCACCCAATTCATCTTAAAACGCACAAACTATAGTAACACTATATTTTTTTAGCAAATAACTGACTTTGACAGTATTTTCTTGTCTTGGTTTAAAATATCAGTTTCTTATCTTAACAAAAAAAAATATACTTAAAATCAGTTCACAAGCGACGGCCTCCTCCTATTTTGAAATCGGTTTATAAGCAGGAGTGGGAGATGGATTCGTTAAGTAAAAATAGCTCTGCTCCCTTCCTCATTAGAAGGTAATTCTTATGAGATTTGACCTTGTTTTATGTCTCTGCTCTACAAACGTACAAAGGCGTATGACATAAATCGAACACGTGTCCCTAGTATAATCCTTTCAATTTCAAAACGCCTATTCATACAGGCGCTCCGAGATGGATGCGTCACTATAAAATATGTCTGGCAATAATTTATAACACTTCCTCGTTGGGAACTTCAACTCTACCCCCTGAGAATAGGTGTGAAAATCCCTTACGTTCCGTTAATGTAAAGTTGGTCAAATTTACAAAATACTAGCAATCGGCCGTGCGGTCGCTTTGAACTCTATTTGTTTAAGATAGGGGTTGTTTTCGAATGTCAGCGGAGGTTTCGTTGTTTTGGAGGTGACGAGTATGGAAAATATTCAGTGTAAGAACATAGATGTCGAGTGATAGTGCGTGACGGTGAATAGGGCTGCCCCGCAAGAGTTTTGATAATTTTAAGTTTTTTTTTGTCTCAAAGTGCGAAAGTTATGTAAGTCTTTTTATTACAGAAGTAGAATCTAAACATATTATAGCCGGTTTCTAGGGATTTTTGACAGAATTTTGTCTTTTCAATTGCGTAGCTGATTCACTTTTTGTTTTCGTAAGGTTTTGGGGTTGTTAGGTAAAAATGACTGCCAAAATATCACGTTGAAGGTAGGAAGACGTAGAATAGAAGACGACATATATAAACTGTACTCCAACACAAAGTGGACCATGTCGATGTACTCTCTCTGCGTCTTACAATTTACATCAAGTCACGCGTCTGACACGAGTTTAACAATTTTACCCGTACCAGAAAAAGTGGACAATGCCGCTAAAGAAGTTTTTACTTCATAGTATCTTCAAACTGACATATTTTTAATTCTATTCCTACTTTAATATGCCTGATATATGTCTCAAATAGCCAGTATCATGGGACATGGACTATTGACGAGGTTTCAATAGATACGGAACCGTTTTTAAAAAGAAGAAGAAGACCCATGCGTGTCAACCTTAAAGTGATTGTTTATTTTCCGCTTGCCGCGGCTCGCGGCTGACGCATCTGGTGAGTCACGCGCACTAACGCTGATTTGTGTTCCCCGTCTTAGGTGGAACAACTGTTAAATAATCGACGATGTAGGTTACCACTTGCTGAAATGTAATCCAATGTGATTCAGACTCCAGTGGCTTAGAGTTTTCAACCTGGAGATGGGGGTTGTAGGCTTAATTCCCGTTTGATACTTGTGTTTACCTAGGCGGAGCCACAGACAAAAGTTATAGCCTAAGCCTCCTGACTTTATGACTGGACCTGGACCTGGACTTGACTCCTGACTAGTCACAAATTACATAGGTCCAGTCCTCCGAGGTCCGGTGGCTTAAAGAGGCTCTTGACTTGTGTTGTAGTACGTAGTAAAATGTTCCTAAGTTTGGTTAGGATTTAGAATGATCTCCTGATTGTCTGACAAGACGATCCCAGCGTTAGATGGACTTGTAAAGGTTCTGCGCTGGATCTCTCGCCAGTTGTATCGGTCATCCGTTATATTAGGTACGAGAGTAAAGGAAAAGAGAGTTCTCTTGTGTACTCCTCCCGTACTTGGGCTTATATTGCTCCTGAGCCCTACGCCCTACGCCCTACGCCCTATGCCCTACGCTCGCCTAATTTCAATAAAACTGACCATCGTCACCATTGATTTTTTGGGAGGCATCACGGCAGGTGTTTTTGAGTCTCAGTGGTGGGGCAGGACCTAAATTTGATGTGGGCAAGATATTTCTTGCGAGGCCCCCTAAAATTATTTTGCGAGGCCTCCTGATTGGATGACGCAAGAAGATGGATTTTAGGAGAGAAGAATTTTTTGATACTTAAACTTTTATTTATATTTTTTTAATGAATATTTGAGTATCAAAACTTGTAAATCTTAAAAAAATCTCATGGTCCAAGGGGTGCGAGGCCCCTTGGACCGCGAAGCCGTGGGCGGCCGCTTACACCGCCCACGCTTTACGCTGCCTCTGCTTAGTCTATTGTATCTTGCGCCAGTAATGAAACAGCAGCTATTATATTAAAAAAGCGCCTGTTGAATTGCTGTCACAAACACGCACATTCTTCCTACTCCTCCTATTTTCTTCTGATTAATTTCGTTACGGGACATGTCCCTCGGGCTCCCTGAGATTATATCAAAGGGTTTTCGTGGTTGGATACCGCTGTCGATCCTGGCGACACAGGAGATACAGTGGTAGGAACGTGTGGTGGGCCAAAGCCCGTTTAAAAAAAACAGCATTAAAAATGCTGTCACAAATATCTAATCATTTGCTGATCATGCCAAGCCAGCAAGCCCGTAAAGAGCATACCATTTCACCACACAACCTAAATTACAATTCTATGTTAGGGGTTTTCAGCGGCTATTCTAAGAAGTAGGGCTCCAGTGCTTTGACACACCAAACCTGTCATTTGTGGCAATTTTCCGCTGATAACTACTGCTGCATTTCACCATAGACGTAGGAAGCCGAAGAAAAGCAAAGAAAAGTATTGCATTTTTTTCATAATAACACCATACCGAATTCTGCCGAACTGAAACGACGCACCACGTACCGGGCGGAGTGGAGGTGTTATATTTTCGTTATGGAATTTCTTACCGTACACTAAGCCGGTATAAATAATCAGTACTCAAGATGCATCTCGGTCTCAAGACACGGTTCAGGCTCTGTGATTGGTTGGCTGTCAAAATTTGGACCAATCATAGAGCCGAATCGCGTCTTGAGACCGAGATGCATCTTGAGTATTGACTATCTATACCGGCGTAAGATAGTTTTTAGGGTTCCGAAGCCAAAATGGCAAAAAACGGAACCCTTATAGATTCGTCATGTCTGTCTGTCTGTCTGTCTGTCTGTCTGTCCGTACGTATGTCACAGCCACTTTTCTCCGAAACTATAAGAGCTATACTATTGAAACTTGGTAAGTAGATGTAGTCTGAACCGCATTGAGATTTTGATACAAAAATGGAAAAAATATTAAAAAATTTAGGGGTCCCCATAGGTACAACTGAAACAAAAAAAAAATTGTCTAACCTATGCGTGTAGGGTATCTATGGATAGGTCTTAATAAATCATATTGAGGTTTCTAATATAATTTTTTTCTAATCTGAATAGTTTGCGAGAGAGACTCTTCCAAAGTGGTAAAATATGTGTCCCCCCCCTCTAACTTCTAAAGTAGGGGCATGATAATTCTAAAAAAAATATATGATGTACATTACTATAAAAACTACCAACGAAAATTGGTTTGAACGAGATCTAGCCAGTAGTTTTATTTATACGTCATAAATGGTAAACCTTAATTTAACTTTTATTAAATCAACTAAAATATAAAAATAAATCAAAAATCTTTTAATTTTATAGAAATAATCCTTATTGCTGCTGCGGAACCCTTCATGGGTGAGTCCAACTCGCACTTAGCCGGTTTTTATAATTACACTCCTAAGAGGTTAAAATAAGGTTCAAAATTTACTATTGCCATTTTCCAAGGAATTCTTCATCAGGCGGAGTCACGATATAAAACTAGTTATATAATAAAGCAATAAGCAGTAAACAAATATTTGTAGCACTCGCAGTTACACTAACTATTGGACTGAAATAACTGGATGCTCCTATTGTTTTGTAATTCCAGTGCACCCAAGAGAATAATTTCATATTACTGAAGAACAAACGGTAGTTTCAAATAAATATCCCCATGTTATGTCTTCCTATCTGATCTTATATATGAAATTTTAGTGTCGCGGTTTTTATTTTTGTCGTCTGAAACGGCTAGACCGATTTTTGCTGCTTTTTGCCTGCCCATTTTGCCTGCTTATCCTGAAGGTCTGAAAATTAAATGTTATTATCAGTGGAAACTTACATATAAGATCAAGTCAAAAATAAGATCGTGACAAAGAGGTATGGAGAGACGTCTACTAAATATCAAAAGCACACAGAAGCATAAGAAAAAGAACTAAAGTAGCAGACGCTCTCCGTTACTGCAAAAAACTCAAATGGCGCTGGGCGGGCCACATTTCGAGACTGACAGATAATAGATGGACTCAAGCAATAACAGCATGGAAAGGGCCTACAGGCACTAGAACGAGAGGGAGACCTATAGCTCGATGGACTGACGACATAATAAAGATAGCTGGCGAAGGATGGATGGAGATAGCGAAAAATAGAGAAGCATGGAAAACTCTAGAGGAGACCTTCGAAGCGAGGGGTTTTTACTAACACAACATTAATCCTCTTAACTGTTACTAACGAAGATAACATTTTAAAATTTCGCGTTGCATTATAATAATTAAAACTTATTAATCGGGACTTAACGTCGAGAAAAAGTATGTACTCGTAGTAGCATTAATATTTAAATAAGTCGCGTTAAGTGCTGATTAATAAGTTTTAATTGTTACTAACGAAATATGTAATTACTTAATTAGTGAGAAATAAAAGGCTTTTTTATTTTTAACCGACTTCCAAAAAACGAGGAGGTTATATGTTCGGCTGTGGATATTTTTTTATTTTTTTTTTTTTTATTTTTTTTTTTTTTTATTTTTGTATGTTCAACGATTACTCCGCCGTTTGTGAACCGATTTTCGAAATTTTTGTTTTGTTGTATTAGGTTTCACTTCAATTTGGTACCATGTTCACAAAAGTGGTGATCTGATGATGGGATCCATGAGTAATCGAGGGAACCCCTCGAAATTTATATGGAAACATATGGTGATTTTGATTTTATGAGAAGCATCCTGAGCATATGCTACCAAAACGCAAGATTCTTCACCAAGGTATACTATGGTTCCGAAGATACTAAGAGAACTCCGGATTCCTTTTAGATACAAGTTTGGGGGTTTAGGCGCTGTTTTAAGAACTGAAAGCATATGCTACTATACAAATTATATTCATCATCATCATCATCATTTTCACGTCAGGGTCACCAATGTCACCAAAATTGAAAATAACAAAATATTCAACCTTATCTCCAGAGCGTAAGGCACACATTTGACATTACTTCTGAGAAGTAAGTTGCTTCGATAATACAAGTAACATGCTAGAGTGCACAGCTGTCACACTTACCAATCACGGCCACGGGCGGCCGTAGACTTCTCAAGCGATACTACGTATTACAATAATAAAGATAAAGTTTAAAATCATATGACAATGAAAGCCTCGCCGCTGCCGCGCTGCTAAAATTCCGGTTTGGCACGGCTCTGGCACGTGTCCACTTCGATTTTTTTTAATGTATTGTTCAAAATTATCTGCAGCTGATATTATATTTTGTAAGTGTGACTGTTAACAAATTGTAATAAGATACGTAGAATAGTATACAGGTGTATTAGGGCCGATTCACACCGGAATGGCGCAGGCGAGGCGAACAGTTTCAGTGTCATATGATTTTAAACTTTATCTTCATTGTTGTAATAGATAGTATCGCTTGAGAAATCTACGGCCGCCCGTGGTGCTCTTGGACTCTTGCGGCCGCCGGCGGCGTCAATTTCTCAAGCGATACTATGTATTACAATAAAGTTTAAAATCATATGACACTGAAACTGCTCGCCTCGCCTCTGCCATTCGGTGTGAATCGGCCCTAATCTACGTATAGTACGCGATGATTTTACTAGGTAACTAAAAAGAGTGAAATTATTATTTTTAACAAAAAATTAAAACCGACTTCCAAGGTAAAAACAATAATAACATCCTTATAATATGAACTAAAAAGTATTAAATAATTTTTCCTATCTCATGGTGCCTTTTTCCGAATTCGGCTAAAACTCAACTATTTCTGTACTCAATCTTCATAATTTTGAAGTCGGTGCCAGTTACAAATGCTTCAAATGTTCTGGCATCTGGATTCAGCTATATCTGGTACCGACTTCAAAATTATGAAGATTGAGTACAGAAATAGTTGAGTTTTAGCCGAATTCGGAAAAAGGCACCATGAGATAGGAAAAATTATTTAATACTTTTTAGTTCATATTATAAGGATGTTATTATTGTTTTTACCTTGGAAGTCGGTTTTAATTTTTTGTTAAAAATAATAATTATTTATTTATTAACAGAGTTTTTAAGTATCTGAGAACGCGTGGTATATCTTTTTAACCCCCGATGAAAACAAAGCGGTGTTATTAGTTTGAAGTGTGTGTCTGTCTTTGTGTCTGTGTCTGGATTATAACTAAGTGATTTTTAGGGTTCCGTAGTCAACAAGGAACCATTATAGTTTCGGTCTGTCCGTCCGTCTGTCTGTCTGTCTGTCCGTCTGTCTGTCTGTCTGTCCGCGGTTTTTCTCAAAGACTATAGGACCTACAAAGCTGTAATTTGGCATGAATGCACATATTATTAATGATGGCAACAAAATGGTACATGAAATCTTAAAAAAAATATATGGTACCTTCCCTACACATCAAGTGGGGATGAAAATTGTTTTTCGCGTCCACCCCATCGTGTGGGGTGTCGATGGATAGGTTTTTTAAAAAATATTATGAGTATTCATAAATCATTTTCCGATTTAGGGATCAGTTTGTGAAATATTAAGTTTTAAAGTGGAAAAAATTGTTAGAGTCCAGTGTCCCCCCCTTCTACCAGCTAAACGGTTGCTTCTGGAAATGTGAAAAAAATCACGGGAATAGCAAATATGCTAAATTTAAAAGGAAAACTATCACGGCTAAGAAGACTTCATAAGTTTTTGAGTTATAGTCGATCAACTAAAAAAAATGTATTCAGCGAAGTATAAAGGAACTTTTCGTTCAAATTCCTTTGAAAGTAACTGAGATGATGTTGTTAGTAGTATAAAACACGTTATAAATGTACATTCATGGACCATAAAAAATTAAAAAAAAACCACCAAGCGGTATTACGGATCCCTATATTGCACGTGGCCCGACACGCACTTGGCCGGTTTTGGTTTGAAAGTCGGTATGATCCAGTGTTTCTAGCCATAATTCATCACCTACAGCTCGCTCACTACTAGTAAATTTCTTTTTTTTGTATTCCATAATATTATAATATACATATACATACTTATTAACCGACTCTGTGGCTCAGTTGGTGGGCTGTTGGTAGCTCAATCCGGGGGTCGCTGGTTTGAATCCCGCCGACTGAACAAAAAGTTTTCAAAAAAGTGTTCAAACATGTGTTTAAATATGTGTATCATATAATAAAAATCTTAAATAAATGTATAGTATAAAAGTATTAAATATATTTCCGTTGTCTGGTACCCGTAACACAAGTCCTTCAGGTACTTAGCACGGGGCCAGACTGACGTGGTGTGAAGCGTCCATAATATTATAGATAGACTTCCCAATATGAAGAGGTTTATCATTTCGACCTTATAGTTCTGTATGGGTAAATTCAAGACACATGCAATATACATAACAACAAAGCTCTATCAGCGCTGCTACTTTCACATTTAACTGTATACAGGCTCCTACCACGAAACGGTTTTGAGACTCAAACAACCGTACGAGAATCTTGCGTCCTCCTCTAACAAACATGAAATGACGTTGTTAAGGCGAAGACAGCTGCCAATTCGACATCTTTGTGCAGTTTTCTAGACGTATGTATTTCATTGATTGGCACAAAAAAAAATATATGTGATTTTTGATTATATTTGGAAAAGCTTGTCTAATTTAAATAATAAAATAATGTACTCCTACTGGATGAAATAAAAATACCAAAGTCAAACCTTTCAGGAACTTTATACAGTTCCAACTAAAGTAATAATACAATCTATGGTTTTGTTTATTTGATATCTTTTACAAAAATCCAAAGATTGCCAGATTTGATTTTCGGTTCTGACATCTAGATTTCCCATAATATTTATTTTTTCCTCTAACGAACGAAAAATGTATCCACGCTACCGAGTGAACACTTCACATCTCTGTCTCTCTGGTATGAAAATCGACACAGGTGCGAGAGTGATGCGACATCAAGGTCATTGGCAGTTGTCAGCGTCTTAAAGCAGGACGTAGCATTCTCATCCGATTGTTTGAGTCTCAAAACGGTTTCGTAGTAGGCCTACAGATTACGGGGTCTCATACACGCCCAAAACAATTATCACTTTGTTTTGTGACACCCACACCCTGTATAATATTATGTTACTTTTTATCGAAATTGTCTATGGCCTATGGCAAAGTTCTATGGGCATATCTACAGCAGCTGCTTCTATGGCGTACATTATTAAAGCATATCCGTGCGAAACCGACCAGCTGTTAGATAACGATGGATCATTATGCCAGAATTTTTAACAGGTCCATACTATTTGAACATGTTGATAGCCGCCGCCTTCTTGATGGAACAATTACAGGTGTTTTAGGAAACTCCTCTAAAAGGGTATACTTCAATGTTTTCCCGCTAGAGGCAGCACCAGCAGACAGTAAACAAAAAGTTTTTTTGACATTTGACAACGTTTCTGTCAAATTCTGATATGACGTGTCGGTCGGATTTTGGTCGGATTATTTACTGTACGTGCTCAATGATATTATATAAAAAACTCAAAGCAGATATGCTACTAACGCACGCGTTGAGAAGACTCAAATACGACCCAATCGGGTCATCTTTTATTTAGTTTGTCTCTTTTATGTAAATGGCATTTCGTATCTTTTGTTTCACTTATCTGTCAAAATCCAATTTTGAATTTGAAAATTGTTCGGAAGAGATTTAGTCCGGAAAATAGTATGGATGTAACAGATCTCTATAAGTAGAACACAAGTAAAATATCATTGTATGTGCTAGTATCGCCCTTTGCGTAATATTTTTTTGTATGTCAAAACTGCTTAGTCACAAAACATACTTTTCTTGTGAAATTAGAGTATTTACATTGGCAGCGTGAACACGGGATACTTTGAGTCCCGGGAAAGGACATAGGATAATTTTTATCACGGAAAATGTAGGGTTCCCACGCAATAAACGAATTTTGGCGCAACGGAGTTGTGGGCGTCATTTAGCTTTATGTTATAATATTTTTTTTACTTATAACGAAGGTTATTAAGCATGTTTTTCTGCCTGGTATCACTGACATATTATAAGTACTCGTATTAACTCTATGCTTGGTATAGTTTTCCTTACAATTTAGGCAGTTTCTTAGGAAAACCTTGTAATGTGTGATGTTAACAGCTAATAATATGAAATCACGTCTGTTTTCGGTGGAGATTTGTCGGGGCGATAGCGGGGTCAGAGGCGTATCTACTTATTAATATCGCCCCTCAATAGAAATACTTGATCATTTGGGTCCCTTCAGGCCGTGTACAGACTAGAGGTACTTTTTGAGATACCTAACCCTATGTGACGATGTTTCCTATTAGAGTCCACATAAATGAATCGCACCAAAATTCCATAATAATGTAGAAACATTAAATTATCATGTACATATGTAGAGATATTATATATAGTACTGGCGTACAGCCTACAGGGAAGCGACTTTGTTTTGTACTAAAAAGAGATCTCAAAATTTTATGATAAGAACAGCTGGTAGATTAGGCCAGCAACTCTTGGAAGTTGTTCAGTGATGTCAGTCCATGGGCCACGGACGAAGGTAATAACTTTCCATCAGATGCTTGCTCATTAACCGCTTATATTGAAATTGACTCGTCAGTCGTCCTACTAGGACGAGATCTTTCCTACTGGGACGAGATCATGTGTGACGAGCCACTAGATAACTTAAATCTTTATTACCAACACATTCATTTATTTTCACTAATAGTAATAAAACTTTAACGTCATTGTTATACTAGTCTTCAGAACGTTGTAAAACTATGCCACATGTGTTTTTAATTTATTAATTTTATCCTCTACATTAATCACTCTTACAACCATTAATTATATTAATATTACACCAAACAAAGCTACAGTGTAGATTGTAGAATTCTATTTTTGTTTTGGTTTACAGGCAGCCTGTTTCTAAGATATAGGTCGTGAATTTTGGCGCTATACACTGTCTAGACTAGTCTTTCAATAGTAATTTACGTGGTCTAATAGTTTCGTGGATTTTTGACTTGGAGGTCGTAGATTCGATTCTTGCGTTGGAAAAATGTTTCATAAAGTTTGGTTGGGAACACAGACATAGATCAATCTTGATCTACGTCTGTGGTTGGGAGTTAGGAGTTAGGACAATGCAGACGATCACCTAATTGTTTGACAGAAAGATTTTTCAGGCGTCGGAGTAGCAAGTAATAATTAACATAAATAATAAAATTAAAAATAATTAAAAAGACCCCCGCCAAACAACTTTAAAAAGTAATGAAATAATATTTACTAACTTTAAGTTTAAACAATTCCTGAGTGTAAAGCATGAGTAAAGTGATATTTTAGTCCATAATTGTTGTCACGGTGTGTCGGGGGACCGCGAATAGCGACTTTTACATTTTGTATCGCCAAGTCACTGATTGTCTCGATTCGGTTCGCTATGAATGTTATGTGAAATCAAACATTCACATTAGCGGTCCCCCGACACACCGTGACAACAATTATAGACTAAAATATCACTTTACACATGCTTTACACTCAGGAATTATTTAAACTTAAAGTCAGTAAATATTATTTCATTACTTTTTAAAGTTGTTTGGCGGGGGTCTTATTAAATTTCTTAATTTAATTTTATTTCATGCTTTATAAACTTATGTTGGTTAAAGTGCAGAATAATTCCTATCAACAGGATCATATCCCAATGAATACCATATATGAATGTCCTCTTGGATGAGGCCGTCAATATGAGTCCAAACATGAATCCTCCACTTTGGGCTCATATGGAGCTCGGCTCCTTTAGAATCCAGGTGATATTGCAGCAGTAGCATGCCAATATTTACTGTTAATCTACTTCTTAATAGTTGTCGCAATTAAAATGAGCCCAAACACGAAATCTCTGCTCTAAGTTGGTGAGGAGTTGGGTATCCTATTGATTACCAGGTGATGCTGCAGCACCAGGTCAACTTTCGATTAATGTGAAATTCATAAATGTCACGAACTAGAATGCAAAGAAAATATAAAGCCCACCAAACGACTGCAAGTTGCTAATCGGCCCTTCACGAACCAGATGAACCGCGATTTTCCAGCACTGAACAGGCTGATGATGATGAACTATAGCTAAGAACACTCTCGATCATGTCAGCTTTCAAACAAAAAAAAAAACTAGATCAAAATCGGTCCACCCGTTTGGATGCTACGATGCCACAGACAGACACACAGACAGACAGACACACAGACAGACAGACAGACACGTCAAACTTATAACACCCCTCTTTTTTGTCGGGGGTTAAAAAGGCGATAAAAAATCCAATTATATAAACCCCGAAGTTTCCATAAAATAAAAATAAACATTCGAACAAAAAAACTAGATCGAAATCGGTAAAGACGACACTGGTAGCCGTTTGGGTCATAAGATGCCACGAACACACACACACACACACACACACATACACAGAGAGAGTGAGAGAGAGAGACACATTAAACTTATTACCTTTTTTTTTCATCGGAGGTTAAAAACCACGCTCTAGGTACGTGACGTCGTCACACGAAGTGCCCCAGTGTGTACGCAGCGTATAATCCTGTATCGGGCGGCGTGATCGATGACGCTATCGCTCTCCTGTAGGCTGCTGGCCCCACAGCCAGAGATTGGCCCCATACGTCACCAGATATTGCCTGTCTTATGATTCCGATGTAAATATTTTCTATACACGCCATCCCGTTTACCTCTAGTAAGCAAACAAGGATGTGTAAACTATTACCCGACTAAGTAATTATGTTACATTTAGAAAATTTTTAAAGCCCCGAAAGATATAAACTCTGATAAGTAATGGAAATGTTAGTAAGTGTCAGGACTCAGAAGGCAAAATATCAGATTATACGAGAAGGTTTCTTTTGTACAAGAGGATTTATTGACAGTATATTGATGCACACACGTCTTACAGTGATGCACATTGCACATTGCACATTGCACACACATGGGAATGTACAAAATGATTCCGATCAGATCAGCCTGCGTCAGCCCAACCTCAACAGTCAACCTCCCCGTTTAATAATAATAATTATTATTTGCGAGAGTGAAATGTGCAACAAGGTCTTCTAAAATTTTAGTCCACGATCTTTAGGAACATTTTCATATTCATATTCATATATCCTTTATTTCCGAGAAATTATTACAAATTGATATAGCTTTAATGCTGTCACTGCTACCTGTACTATTTAATGCGCAGGACAGTCCAACTGGTATTTTACTTTTAATATGATCTTTATACGGATGAGTTAAGGATCACTCTCATAAGCACTTAGAAGCAAAATAAGCTTGAACGAACTTTGTACACACGTTAGACTTTAGAGTGAAGCCACACTGCCTCCTTGCGTTGCGTCGCGAAGCGGCGCGGCGTCAAGTCAGTTCCGTCGTTTTTCCGTCAGGTACCATCAAGAAATTGATACATAGGTAGTTGACGGACCTAAGGCATTTGGTCGGATTATGACAATTCAATATCAGTCTTGAGCTTATCGGTTGAGTTTTTTCAAAACGCTACCAAATTACGGAGGTCTGGCTATGAATCAACTTCTCTGATAGACGATTAGTACATATTATTTGATAGTACTGGCAAATTGCTACGTTTCAACGTCATCAGCTTTATCGTTAGTATAATTTAACATTCATATTTCATAGGTACATAATATTATAATTTTAGAGCATATTGATAGATTGCGTTGTATTAAAGACTTCATGGAACGACAAACAAGAGACTGGACATGTGTGTGTGTGCAGTAAATTCACTTGTCACCACCATGTCACCGTCTTGTTTTATGTTGCATTTGCTACATCAAAATTTGAAATCATACTCATGTGTGCGGACCCGTGTTTTATTCTAATGTCACCGGTTAGGGCCGGGACACAAAAACACGGCACGGCGCCGTACGGCGTCGTACGGTGTCGTACGGCGCCGTACGGTCGCGCCGCGAGAATTCACGGCGCGCGTCGTATAAAACTACTGCACGGCGCCGTACGGCGTCGTACGACGTCGCGTCGTAGAAACTCATCTTGAATTTCTATGTGAGTTTCTACGGCACGACGTCGTACGACGCCGTACGGCGCCGTGCCGTGGGTTTTTACGACGCTCACCGTGAATTCTCACGACGCGGCGCCGTGCCGTGTTTTTGTGTCCCGGCCCTAACACGGTCAATTTTTTATCAATCTGATCCATCAATCCGGTACGGATTGACGAAAATTTGATCGTATACGTCACGGATTGATGGATTAATCGTATTTTTAATATGAACTTTTTATAACCATCAATATTCAGTAAATCAGATTAATGAAAATTTGACCGTGTAACCGGCAACAATGCGTGCATTCTAGTAACAAAATCGTCTTATATATTGCATGCAACGCTTCCGTGGTCCAGTGGTTTAGAGCGCGGCTCTTGACTCGGAGGTCGTGGGTTCGATTTCCGCGTTGGAAACATGTTATTTGCAAGTTTGGTAAGGACTAAGGACAATGCAGGCTGATCACCTGATTGTCTGACTAGTAAGATGATCCATGCGTCGGATGGGCATGTAAAAAGTCGGTCCTGCACCAGATCTCTCGCCAGTCGTGTCGGTATTCCGTCCCACTGGGTTATGAGAGTAAAGGAATTAAGAGTGCTCTTGTGTACTGCGCACACACTTGGGCACTATAAAATTACTCCTGCATAACTGGCCTGATTTCAATGAAACCAGGCCAGTTACGCAGGAGTTGCGCAACATGGTGTGGGAGTTAGGTACTATTACAATGCGATATTCCAACGCACCGCAATCTACCTTAGCTAATGGCCCCACTGTTGGTTCGTCAGCGATTTCCGTCTGTCTGTGTGTTTGTTGCGGATCGCTTTGACGGCACATTACTTGTTTGGCAAACAGTGTATTTGCCAAATATTGTAAACGGCCATTCCGATATTTGCTGACCATTTATTGATCGCGCTTTCTGTTTTTACCTGCCATGTAAATAGAGATTATATTCATGTTTTTCAATGTAAATAATACTGTTTGAACTTATGCCAAGTGCGTTTTACTGATTGAATCCTTATTTATGATTTTTTTTCCGTAGTCATTACTGCACGATCAAATTAAGTAATTTATTTTACTTGTCTTTATCCGGCATATTATAGGAAAAGTTCAATAACGGACAAGGACATCGTTCCTTTAAATACGCTGCATATATTTACAAGAAATATGTTAAGCTATGTCTTTATAATATTATGTTACTGTTAAAAATAAAAAAAATTGCGAAAATACAAGCCGAAATTTTAAAAGTGCTCAGACCCTCACGCTAACGAGAGAAAATGTTTACTTTAATACCGTTCTTAACGTTTTCTGTTAAATACTGCATTTACGGAGCGAAGCATTGAAAATATAAATCCAAAAAGCTGTAGCGTCATATGAAATGATATGTGGAGCCTCGTGCCGCGGCAGCGAACTAGAAATTAAACGCTCTTCATCTTTTAATTCATATTTAAATGTATGAGAAACATGTTGCAAACTTTACCAAAATTTATCCTTAGCCATAGTACTCAAAATATTTCTTTACCATCCATGAAAATCTGCTTAGTGGTTGAAACAAGTAACATATAAACACTTTTTAACAACGACGAATCTTCAAACAATGTTTTGATAATGAAATCTCTAGAACTTGAGGTCTCCACGACGTTGGAGCAACTCCGATACGTCAAAATTTGTTTATCGCGCAGGATATATTTTTCGGAGATAAAAAGTATCATCGGGTCTCAAAGTATCTCCATACTAAATTTCAGCAAAATCGGTTCAGCGGTTTGAGTGTGAAGAGGCCACAGCCAGATACAAAGAAAGACAGACAGATACACTTTCGCATATTATTTCTATGGATTCGGATTGAAAAAGCAAAGAAAACTAAACTTTATCACGCCTAAAAAGTTAGATAAGTATAAGAACGAAACAAAATCTGCTAGATCTCTACAACGCTAGAAAATATTATAAACGAGTAGCTATCGGAAATTATACAATCCATACAAATATTATAAATTCGAAAGTGTATCTGACTGTCTGTTACCTCTACAGTCTACACGCCCAAAGAACTGAACCAATTTTGCTGAAATTTGGAACGGAGATACTTTGAGCCTGGGAAAAAACATAGGATACTTTATAAACCGAAAAAAACGGTTCCCGCGCGATAAACGAAATTGGGCGCAACTGAGTTGCGGGCGTCATCTAGTTCAATATAATATTACGTCAAAAAAGATTCGAGAACATTTTACGTAATGCATAATAATCAATAGGAATTTAATTAGCCGTATCAAAAAATACAATGCACGTAGAATGTGAATGTAGTTTAATTAATGAAAACTTCCAATGATGAATTTATTTCGTTACAAAACAGAATTGAAAATCAGCGGGCGTATTTTGAAAAATCCCGCCCGCTGCAGGGGGATTTGCCACAAAAATATTTTCGGCTTTGCTGTCGGACGGAAGGCTATTAGTGTACAAAAAGGTATGAAGTAAATTCATAAAGGCCTGGCTTTGTTTCACGTGTAGTTACGGGAGTATTCGGAACCCATTGATGGGTTTAACGTGGCAGACAGACAGATGACTTTATCCTCATAGTTATTGCTCTATGTCGTGGGGTAAAGACGTGGGAATAGCAATTTTGGCATCCAAAATTGCTATTGACAGGAATTTGTACCGGACAATCTGAGAAAAAGGCGAAGAGACAAACATTTTTATTTGTTTGTTGTTCAAGTATTGTTCACCGTTTGACCACGTTTCTGTCAATATTCTGATATGACGTGTGCAGCATGTCGGATTTTGGTCGGATTACTTACGTATAATATACTAGTACTATTATAGCGCTCTCTGTTCCGACCTTTGCGTAATTCACTATTAATTATTACTGACTAATGAGTTACTTTCAAAACATTATAATTCACTTAGCGCGTGTTCAGACCAAACTGACTATACGCCGCCGAAGCTGAGCAGGCTCACTGTGAGCCCCAGTGTGAACGTGAAAATATACGGGATCGAATGTCCGCGCCTACGCCTAGCGTAATAGCGTATTGTCGGTTAGGTGTGAACGAAAAAGTGAACATGTATGGAAATACAATAACCTGCGTAACGTTCGCTCACATTCGATTTGGTGTGAACACGGCCTAAAGCGGCCATATTTTAAGAATGTTACTTTCTGCTTTCCAGTTTCGATCTAATTGAAATTCGAGGTACCAGAATCGGGCCCCTGTAAAGTTGCCGAGGGCATATTAGAATAGTTCCCGTGCCCCGGGGCGTATGTACCCGATGTGAACTCCAGCACGGTACTAATTGAGTTTTTCTGATATTTCACTCAACTTTATCATAACATTTACCTTTGTTTCACGAGGTACAGGTTCGATCCTGGGTTTTATTGTAACTTACTACTTTAAATAAACCTATGAAGATTATCAAAACACTGTTTAATAATAGAAATATTTCATTGTTTGCAAATGTAGATAATGAATCAATATTAATAAAAAGGATTAAGTACTTAACAATACCTATTTTAAAATAAATATCCGGAAAATCGTCAAAAACGTCTCACGCGGCACGCCGCAAAAAACGTCACTAGCTCAATAAATAACGTTTTCTTTCTTTGCTATCGATTCGATATTTTACTTTTACAATGCACTATCAGAAAAGTCGGTGGCGAAGATTGAAAGGCAGATGGATGTACGTTATTTAGTCGAGTTATGTCAAAACCAGCCGATTATTAGTATACTACCAGGATCTGATGGCTTTGGATGGCAGATTTTCAAAAAATATAATTATCATCTCAATGTTGATTATTAGATAATTTTTTATATTTGCATGTTTCACACACAGAATCAGCCGCTATGAGGAAAAAAACCGGCCAAGTGTGAGTTGGAATCGCCCATGAAGGGTTCCGCAGCAGCAATAAGGTAATAAACCTTATCTATAAAATTTTTGATTTATTTTTATATTTTAGTTGATTTAATGAAAGTTAAATTAAGGTTTACCATTTATGACGTATAAAAAAAAACTACTTGCTAGATCTCGTTCAAACCAATTTTCTTTGGTAGTTTTTATAGTAATGTACATCATATATATTTTTTTAGAATTATCATGCCCCTACTTTAGAAGTTAGAGGGGGGGGGGGACACATTTTACTACTTTGGAAGAGTCTCTCTCATAAACTATTCAGATTAGAAAAAAATGATATTAGAAACCTCAATATGATTTTTGAAGACCTATCCATAGATACCCTATACGCATAGGTTAGACGAAAAAATCTTTTTTTGTTTTAGTTGTACCTATATGGACCCCTAATATTTTTAATATTTTTTCCATTTTTGTATCAAAATCTTAATGCGGTTCACAGACTACATCTACTTACCAAGTTTCAATAGTATAGCTCTTATAGTTTCGGAGAAAAGTGGCTGTGACATACGGACGGACAGACAGACAGACAGACAGACAGACATGACGAATCTATAAGGGTTCCGTTTTTTGCCATTTTGGCTACGGAACCCTAAAAAGACGGGTTACACTCCGGGAGTGCCGGCAGAAGTGAAAACTTGATTATTAACGTTGTGCATATTTTTTTTACCCATTTTTTATGAAAATCGATTAAAAAAAAAAAAAAAAAACGATCGTTTTAATGAATTAATCGAAACAATCTCACAAAAGTGCTCAGCGCCGCTAAAGAAGTTTTCACTTCAAAAGTATCAAAATGCTTTATTCCAATTACCCCGGTATTGCTAGAGTCAATTTATTTTCTCACTTTTTACCATCAGACTCTAAAGTACCCCACAAACGATCAAATTTTTGTCAAATTTTACGTGTTTGTCAAACAGTTTGATAGTGTACAGCTTTGTTTGAAGCGTTTGTCAAACAAACTACGTGTTTGACGTGTTTGAAGAAAATTTTCATTGGCGCGGCGTAGCGTTTGACAAACGTGTTTGAACGTGTTCCGCTGTATTTGTCAAACAAGATCTAATGATCTCAAACCGATTCTAGCTAATAGTTTGGCAAACTTGTTTGATGCACGCTTGTTCGTCTGCGCTGCTGTTTGATGAAAACGTAAGTTACGTCAAACATGTTTGTCAAACAAATTTGATCGTTTGCGGGGTACTTAATAGGCCTGTACCTACTAATATTGACTTGTCATAACACTTCCAAATAACATACTCCCGCCATCTGCCTCTAAATCAATTTCTCTACATTAAGGGCCGGGACACAAAAACACGGCACGGCGCCGTACGGCGTCGTACGACGTCGCGTCGTAGAAACTCATCTTGAATTTCTATGTGAGTTTCTACGGCACGACGTCGTACGACGCCGTACGGCGCCGTGCCGTGGTTTTTTTACGACGCGCGCCGTGAATTCTCACGACGCGGCACCGTACGGCGCCGTGCCGTGTTTTTGTGTCCCGGCCCTTACTGACACAATTAAACAACATTATAATAATACGTCAGTTTTGCGCCATCTGTCAGCCGCTGAATTCCGCGCTGATTTAATTATCAGCGAATCATTAATTATATCAGTAATTACAATACATATATTAATTATATTATTATGTTTGAGCATAATGTAGGATTAGCGATCGGGTATCTGGAATATATTATGTGCTGTGTTAATTGCTTTGCCTAATGTATTAACTTGGTAGTAGAAAAAGCTATAAAGTTGTTTAAAACATTGAAACTAAATTATATTCTTAGTAAGTATAAAAGAAACTTATGCATATTGAACATATGATGCATAAGTTTTTTTATATCTTACTAAGTAATTAAAAAAATGCAGAAGTCCGCTTTTTTGTTACCTTTTAACGCTCGAACCACTGAACAGATGGAGGCCCGGGAAAGAACATAGGATATATTTTATCCCGAAAAGATGTTCGGTCATCTAGTTGAGCTATAAGTGTTTTAGTACAACTATTGCTTATTAATCTTTGTCTATAATATTATTATAATGACTCACGCGATCTCCATTTCCAGCTATAAACGCGCTATAAATTATCCTCCCGGTTGACAGCTGAATGTGCACTTGAGTTACCGTTTTCGGCAATCGTAAAAACCGTCAAAATTGAAGACGTAAGTGGAAGATGTGGCTAACTGACATTTTATGGCGTAAGGACAATTACTCTTTTTTTCCCCTTATAATTTGAACAAACCGATCTAACACCTACTTTATCGTCTAGCTGATATATCTGGCTATAATACATTAAGGCTGCTCTTTCGAAAAAAGCGTGCAGATGAAACAACTTTTCATCGGCATTAACAGAGAAATCATATCTGAAAAAAATAATTAGTAATCTACATGATATTATGATACGTAATTTGGTTTTGCCATATTTTTTCTATCGGTATCACATAATAAAGAAATAAAAAACCAAATCGTTGAATGAAACCACTTTACTCCTTCATTATTTATCAAAAGAATATATAAAAAAATATCTACTGCTTTGCAATACATAAGTTAATAATTTGTTTTTTTTACTTTTTTGAAATAATATGTATTGTTACGTGCTAGGGTTCGAGGATTCGGAGAGAAAGACCTGGTGACTCTTTTTGAAGACTTTATCCACAAACAATAGCTCACACAAATCACTAAGTCCAAACACTAAGCACTAGATCCAAATCACTGAGCACTATCACTGTCCTAGGTCGTAGCCGAGTCGTAGGTCACTATCACAATCACTCACTATTGATCACTTGTTCTCACTTCGAAGTCGCCTTGATGATCACTTGTATCAAACTGTATTGACTGCCGGCTTGTTTACCTTTTATATGGCTCGCGACACTTTCTGGAACATTCCATTCTGGATTGTTTACGTAAACACGCAATTCACATAAACAAGGGTTGGACTTTTCTAGAAAGTACGCGCAGAGGTAAACAACTGTCTGTATCCGTAACAGTATTATATTAAGCCTTAAAAAGGTTTTTTCTCCTATTTCGCCGTATATCATGGACGCGGCGAGCGTCGTAACTGCCACCATAGAAGGCGCGCTGTTATGAATGTTATTTTAATGTCATTTACGTCGATATTCGCACTGACAGACAATGGACCTGCTAATTTAGGGAGAAAGGGCCCTTAAATGCACATTTTTTCATTTAAAATCTGCGGCTCTATTTGTCCAAAAAAACGTCAATTTTCGAATTGTTACTCACTTCATGCGCTTAAGTCTTCAATTGTTTTGTTCGGTTTCTCGGTTCCCTGAAGGTGTTACCATCTGTCAGAAATCAGATTCCATAAATATTTTCGCCCGTAAACCAATTTTCGGGGAGTATTTTTGAATTCTTTGTTTGATTTTTATGGCTTTTTTTATTTCCGCGTTGCATTGTATTTCTGTAATTTGATTTGCAACTTTATATGTGGTATACCGTATGCTGGATTATGATAATACGGGTTTATGATATGGTTAATCCACACGTGTTTTTTCTACTCGAATCTTGGGAATTTTACTACCAAGAATATAGGTACTTACTCATATTATAAACTAGATGACAAAATTCCGTATCCGCAATCCGCATACCAAATTTCAGCAAAATCGGTTCAGTGGTTTGGCCGAGAAGAGGTAACGGACAGACACGCTTCCACATCCATACTAATATTATAAATGCGAAAGTGTGTCTGTCTGTCTGTTACCTCTTCACGCCTAAACCGGAACCAATTTTGCTATAGAGATACTTTGAGTCCCGGGAAAGGACGGAGAGGATGTACGGTTCCCGCGCGATAAACGAGTTTGGGCGCAACGGAGTTGCGGGCATCATCTAGTTTCTAATAATAATTATCAAATCAAATCAAATTCTTTATTCACAGAATGTAGTTTTACAATCATGTAGGCGGTAAGGTAGTAGTATATATTTAGTTCTGACATTCTACCATGATACCAAAATTTTCTTTTTTCAGTGTATAGTTGCTTTATAAATTATAACTTTTACATTCCGTATTCAGTGAGAATGTAAAGTTATTATTCAAGTTACTTTGTAGAATTAATGAAGGATTTCATTCATTCAATTTCAGTTTATAGTGTTTAATTAAATTATGCAAATATTAAAGCTTTTAATTAAGCATTAAACATTGAATGGTAAAATATTTCAACTGCTGCTATGGTCTATAGAAAAGGAATTACCTTGTAACTTTATTTGTTTAATATTGGGATTTCTTTCCCTTTACTAATTTAAAATTATTGTTACTCATTGTAAATATAAACTAAACAATAATTTGTCCTTGCCTCTCTTGTGACTTTTCTCACTTATCAGACAGGGACAACGACTGCTTATCAAATACATTAATTTGTATTCATTGTGTATATTTTTTTAATAAACGGGTACATTTTAACCTTAAAAACGGTCAAGCGGGAAGACAGACAGAAACAAAAGAGAGTTCGCATTAAAGCATTACTAAGGATTACTATAATAAAATTAAAATATTTTCCTCAATTTTTATCAAAGACGTGCCGCGACTTAGGCTTAATTTTGCGTTTCAATTTTCCTGACGAAAATATTTTCACGGTAAAAATAATACGGGCAATTGAATCTCTTGTAGCAATGCGTAAACCAGTTTTTGTAGCTTGCTACAGCTATACAGGCGAAAAATATACAAAATCTGCTATCAAAACGCATACGTTAGTCTCGATAGCGATAGTCAAACATAAAAATATTATGTATTATATAACCATCTCGAAAATAACAACCTCCCTATTAAGTTGGTTAAATAAAATAAAATAAATGCTTACAACATTCCAACATAATTAGTGCGATAGTAAAAAGCTCAAAGGGAAACTTAATAAAGCTCGCTGATATTGATTAAAGCTTCGTGTAATGAATAAAAACAAAAGCTCGTGTGTGATTGGACAATGTGTACAGTTGAGGGCATTTCCGGCTGTAATTCTTTATTGCTATGATAATAAGGTTTAAAATGCGCTATGCAAAAGTTATTTTTATACCCCCGAAGTGTGTGCGCAATACCCAATGAGGCTTTTTTGTCTGAAAATTAGGATCAGACCTCAGCCTGCTATGTCCTATATATAGCCAATCTTAAAAAATGTTTCAACGCTTTTAGCGTTAGAGATAAACTATGATAACATGGCGCGCCCCTCCAAATTACTATTTCAATGTGTGTAGCCATCCTTATGAAAGATTTTGTATGTAGTAATTATTCAACCAATCACATAACACGTAATATTTCACTTTAATGTCACTTATTACCAAGATTTGTTGTTCAACTAATCATAACTAGCCTACCGCGCAAGACAACGCACTTCAAACTTTTTGACAACGCACTTCAAACGTTTTGAATTTTGGAGGGGTGCGCCATGTTATCGTAGTTTATCTCTACCTACAATTACTTACGTTATTTGGTTGGTTAGTCAAGTCAAGTTTATGTCAGTCATGAGTTCGTGACTCGTGAATGCGATATTATTTTGGCCGAGGATAATATAATCCGACCAATTTACGGAAGTCTGCCATCTATCTTTCAAATCAATTTTTGGCCCCTGTAAGCTTCACGCACTACCTAATTATTTTGCTTGATGCTAGTGATAATGGTGATTAGTTCATAATAATTGAAGACGTGAGTGGAAGAATCGAACAAGCAACATTTCGTAACATACGGACAATAACTCATTTTTTCCCTAATTATTTTAATAAAACTTGTAACTTATCTACTTCATAACCTAGCTAATATATCTGGCTACACATATAATCCATAGTTTTTCTATTTCAAATAATTTTTCCGGCCTCCATTTAAGCAAAGAAACGGGAAGTTTTTTCATGTTACTTTTCTTATTCTTCCACTCACTCACTCATTACTCCATTAAAACTATTTTCAATAATGTGTCCAAATGAGTACGGAGTTTCAAATAAAAGCTCAAAGAAAATTTTTTCGAACCCCAAAAATTACTATGAAACTTCTGATATCTTTTGATCACGCTTATAAAGTCGATTTTTTGGAAGAATTTTCATATTTTCCTTGTAAAAGAATGATATTGTTTAGCCGGCGGGGCTTACGTGACTTCGTACAGGTTTTATGGTTTGTTCAAACCTACGCGACCAAGCGACTGCGAAGCGGGAGCGTCAAGTTGCGTCAAGTTGTCAAATATGTGTTTTGATTCAAAGTTATATAATGCGTCAAGTTGTCAAATGTGTGTTTTGATTCAAAACATACATTTGACAATTTGACGCAACTTGACGCTCCCGCTTCGCAGTCGCTTGTTCGCGTAGGTTTGAACAAAGCATTAAGAATGGTTATTTAGCTTTCAGTAATCTATACAAACATTTCAAAAACGAAAGCGTGTCTCATCCGCTTTATGGTATCAGCATTTAACCGATTTCAATGTAATTTGGTAAAGAGTCGTCAAAACTGAATGTGCTTTTGAAAACTGAAAAGGATACAGACCCCTTAGCCAAGATCTTTTCTTTATCGATTATTAATCACCGATCAAAATGTATGAAATTGACATAAGATCATGTTGACGTTCGACTCGTCTAAGTCACTGGCTACACGGTCAATTTTTCATCAATCTGGTACATATTGATGAAAATTTGATCGTGAGTTTGATCTGGATCACGATTCTGGGTCCACCCCACCGCCCCGCTCGCAGCTCGCAAACTTTCTCGATCACTCTTTGTCGGTTCGAGCGGCGACATCGCCTAAAAAAAGGTTTGGTGTCAAAATAGGGGTTTTGAACCATGCCCGTTCGATTTATGCGATCCGCTTCTGCGTAATTGCACTAGTTTCAAAGTTAGCTTTTGTGTTTAACCCTCATTATCTACTATCACCACGCTCCATTGTTCCTTCATAATTATGATTGTAATTACAATCGCTACTTATTGCATTGTTATGTTCGCCTCGGTGTCCTATTGTTCGTAATGACTACCTGGGCTTATCGCTTACGTCACCTCAATTTCTTACAAGATTTTAAATAAGTAAATAAAAATTGATAAATTTTTCATTACAGTTCTTTTATTTAATTAAAACATGTAATATTAATAACTCTCATAGTAGTATGTTTTCGTGCATTGTGAATGCATATAATATAGTACATATAATATAGTTCCCCTCGGTATCTAGTGAATATTGACAATGCATTCCTGGTAATAACATTTTGCTGTGTTACAATCCTCGTAAACAACATTCCAAAGTTTTTTTTAACAATAATTAAAGCTAAGGTTAAAATAAAACTTTGGTTTACTTTCAAACAAATTATTTATTTCGTATTGTTCATAAAACAAGATTCAAACATTTTATTCAAAAACATCAAGTGTGTCACTATCAAATTCAGTCTGAAACTCTGACAATGACTTGTTATGAAACTTGTATAACAAGTACATTAAACAGTACTCTCCACACACAGAAGTCCAATCATTTTATAGCCTGATAGTATTATAACGCCATTTCTTTGCATTTCTATTCAAAAACATTTTGTGCATTCCCGTAAGGAAGCGACCATATGTATCAAAATAATCACCGATGCCATGTTTGTCTATGTGAATAACTACCCAGTGAGATCCTGGTTTTGAGACCGGGTCCAAATTGCTTTTAAGATAATATGTAGGAGTCGTTATATGCATTGGCAATCGATTCGCGGCATATACGCTATTTTTTAGACTAGGATGAATCTTTTCAAGTATGATTTTAGTCGTAAAGTATCCATAGTCCGTTAAAAAAAGCCTTGTGATATCGCATAGAAGCGCGCCCAAGCGTGCATGGATATCCAGTGGGATCCAGGTTTACTATCAGGGTCCAAGTTGCTAATAAATGTATGTAGGCCGTAGGGGTTTGATCATATTATAATAATATATAGGCAGAGGCAGATCATATTATAATAATATATACATTATCTTCTTAAGTCTAAATCTTCACAAATTCTTCTCAAATAATCACAGATCTCTATTGTGTTCATACTGATCACAGAACCAAAGTAGATCCAAACCAAACCATACTGATCACAGAACCAAAGTAGACAAAAACCAAAGTAGATCACAGAACCAATCTGGTTTATGGATCTTGTATAATAATATGTCACATAATAATTATTATCCGTATAATGTATGCTTTATGTATTTACTAAGAGGGGTATTACATATTAAATAATGAATGAATAAATAAAAGAAACATAACTTTGGTACAACTGTACTACTACTCTTTGGTACTATGTCCCAACCATTAAGTTATCCTGTTATTTTAGCGACTCACAGGAATAATTATTAGTAAAGAATATAAAAGTGTATCTATTGTATGCTTTACCATTAAATTGATGCTAAGGATGACTCAATAATAATTGTGAATAACGTTTATGATATTACGACTTTCCACTGATAAGAAAAAAAACGCTTGATAATATTCCGGGGCAAGTACTCAAAAGATTTATCATAGGATTTGTAAATAACTCAACATAATATTTTAATCGTTAGTAAGAATACTTTTAATTTTGAAACTTATGGTATGAATTCATTTGTTATATACAGAGAATATAGACAACAAGTGCCTTTAAAAACTCTACAACCATCCTTCAATGGTATCTAATATGTTCACTTCAACCTATCATACATTATTTTCTGGCACTGGTATACATTTCCTTAATGAAGGAAATGGGATATCAATTGATTCTAGTCTCTCTTAAACGATTAACTGTATTGTATTTGCAGAGTTTGATAATGTTATAGAAAACTAGATAAAAACCGTAATGTAACTGTACTCTGTAGACTATAGAAGCTAAGAAAAGTCACATGTATGATATATTTGAGTTATAATGTGTAACGTGGGTGTGTGAGTGTTTACCTAATAGTGTGTGGATATTATGAAATAAAATATTGTACCAAAGTTATGTTTCTTTTATTTATTCATTCATTATTTCATATGTAATACCCCTCTTAGTAAATACATAAAGCATACATTATACGGATAATAATTATTATGTGACATATTATTATACAAGATCCATAAACCAGATTGGTTCTGTGATCTACTTTGGTTTTTGTCTACTTTGGTTCTGTGATCAGTATGAACACAATAGAGATCTGTGATTATTTGAGAAGAATTTGTGAAGATTTAGACTTAAGAAGATAATGTAAACGCTGCGAATCGTCTGCCTATATCTTAATATATATAAATCTCGTGTCACAATGTTTGTCCACAATGGACTCCTAAACCACTTAACCGATTATAATAAAATTCGCACACCATGTGCAGTTCGATCCAACTTGAGAGATAGGATAGCTTAAATCTCAAATTATGGTCGCAATTTTATTTTATTGCAAATTATTTGTCTATAAAGAGCGACCATTGTTTATGCGACGCGGGTCACAGGATAGCGATGGACGTTGCCATGGTGATATACTAATTATATTTTAGTCACTAATTCAATAAAATAATACGGGCGATATACTTAATATAATATGGCAAAGAAACGTTTGCCGGGACAGCTAGTATTATTATAATATGATCAAACCCCTACGGCCTACATACATTTATTAGCAACTTGGACCCTGATAGTAAACCTGGATCCCACTGGATATCCATGCACGCTTGGGCGCGCTTCTATGCGATATCACAAGGCTTTTTTTAACGGACTATGGATACTTTACGACTAAAATCATACTTAAAAAAGATTCATCCTAGTCTAAAAAATAGCGTATATGCCGCGAATCGATTGCCAATGCATATAACGACTCCTACATATTATCTTAAAAGCAATTTGGACCCGGACTCAAAACCAGGATCTCACTGGGTAGCTATTCACATAGACAAACATGGCATCGGTGAATATTTTTATACATATAGTCGCTTCCCTACGGGAATGCACAAAATGTTTTTGAATAGAAATACAAAGAAATGGCGTTATAGTACTATCAGGCTATAAAATGATTGGACTTCTGTGTGTGGACTCTCCACTTGTTATGAAACTTGTATAACAAGTATTAAACAGTACTCACTGTTTAATGTACTTGTTATACAAGTTTCATAACAAGTCATTGTCAGAGTTTCAGACTGAATTTGATAGTGACACACTTGATGTTTTTGAATAAAATGTTTGAATATTGTTATATGAACAATACGAAATAAATAATTTGTTTGAAAATAAACCAAAGTTTTATTTTAACCTTAGCTTTAATTATTGTTAAAAAAAACTTTGGAATGTTGTTTACGAGGATTGCAACACAGCAAAATGTTATTACCAGGAATGCATTGTCAATATTCACTAGATACCGAGGGGAACTATATTATATGAATAGTGATTCACAATGCACGAAAACATACTACTATGATAGTTATTAATATTACATGTTTTAATTAAATAAAAGAACTGTAATGAAAAATTTATCAATTTTTATTTACTTATTTAAAATCTTGTAAGAAATTGAGGTGACGTAAGCGATAAGCCCAGGTAGTCATTACGAACAATAGGACACCGAGGCGAACATAACAATGCAATAAGTAGCGATTGTAATTATAAAGGAACAATGGAGCGTGGTGATAGTAGATAGTGAGGGTTAAACACAAAAGCTAACTTTGAAACTAGTGCAATTACGCAGAAGCGGATCGCATAAATCGAACGGGCATGGTTCAAAACCCCTATTTTGACACCAAACTTTTTTTTTTAGGCGATGTCGCCGCTCGAACCGACAAAAAGTGATCGAGAAAGTTTGCGAGCTGCGAGCGGGGGGTGATCCAGAACCCGCGAAAACACACTACTATCGTGTACGCCACGGATTGATGGATTGATCGTATTTTGAATAAGTATGAACTTTTTATAACCATCAATATTCCGTCAATCAGATTGACACCAGATTGATGGATCAGATTGATGAAAAATTGACCGTGTAGCCGGTGACTATGGCATCCATTACACGGTAGGTTCTTCGTCAGTCAATTCCATCAATCAAGAATTATGTTTGACTGATGGTGACTGATGGAATGACGAAAGTATCCAGATTTTCTTCAATCACCGTCCGTCACGCTCTTACACGGTAGGTTACCCATCAGTCACAGCTCACAGTCATGACTGTGGTAAAACTGACAGCAAAACCTACCTTCTAATGGATGCCTAACGATCGATGATTCTATAAAGTTGCGATAGAGAAAAAGTCTTGGCTGCTGGCTCAGGATTGTTTTTAATGTTTATCACTCTAAAATGTATGGCTTCTGCGCGTTATGTTAAGTATTTCTATGCAACAACACTGCAGGCAATATTTAGTCGTTCCTCGGGATATAAATAGATAACAATAATATGACGTATCAATGTGTAGTAAGATAATATCTTAAATAAAAGTAAAATACTATAATCAGAGAAGTTGATTCCTAGGCGGAAGGGGGACCTACGTAGCTTAGTCGCGTAGAGATCATCTACGATAACATGTCGCGCCTCTCCAAATGACTGTTTCAATGTGTGTGTGTAGTCACATCCATGAAAGAGTTTGTATGTAGTAAGTATTCAACCGATCACAGTACACGTAATATTTCAGTTAATGACACTTATTACCAAGATTTGTTGGTCAACTAATCATAACTAGCCTACCGCGCAAGACAACGCACTTCAAACGTTTTGAATTTTGAAGGGGCGCGCCATGTTATCGTAGTTGATCTCTAACGCGTATTACGTAAAACCCAACCGACAGATCACAATTAACATTGAATTGACATGATCCGAATAGATGACGTTGGTCTGTCAACTGCCTAGGAATCAATTTCCTCGATGGACCGATGGTACTATCAGGGAAGTTGATCCCTATGCAGATGGCGGACCTAAGTAATTTGGTCGCGTTACGTCAAAGCCAGCCGACCGATCGCAGCTAACATTGAATTGACATAAGCCGACCACATGACATAGGTCCGCCATCTGCATAGGAATCAACTTCCCTGATAGTATATATTATGAGATGCTTAAAAAATAGTTGTTCCAAAACATTGTTGGTTTCGTTCCATCGTTCCATTTATACGTGGGAGAGCCATGCTTCGGCACGAATGGGCCGGCTCGACCGGAGAAATACCAGGCTCTCACAGAAAACCGGCGTGAAACAGCGCTTGCGGTAAACTCACTCACTCGGCGAAACACAGGTTTCGCCGAGTGAGTGAGTTTACCGGAGGCCCAATTCCCTTCCCTACCCTCTCCTATTACCATATTCCATCTTAAAAGGCCGGCAACGCACCTGCAGCTCTTCTGATGCTGCGAGTGTCCATGGGCGACGGAGTTGCTTTCCATCAGGTGACCCGTTTGCTCGTTTGCCCCCTTATTTCATAAAAAAACATCAAAAACGATTCAGCGGTTACGGCAACCGTTAGACACACAGACAGAGACACACACAGACACGCACTTATAATATTAGTGGAGTTATAGAATTATTGAAATGGGTATCAGGTGTACGGGAAGACTCGCAAGTGCAAGCGCACTCCGATTACACAAATTCTTAGCCATGCGTCAAATTTAAGCTCATAAGCTGCCCGCTATAAATAGTACTGCCCCAACTCATTCGCGCCTGACATACGAAACCTTTCTATGGTGGAAACCGCGAGACGAGAGAAATAATATTATGGATTCATGCAAAATTTCACATAATATTATAAGTCCCTGTTTCACCACTTATTGATAATTGATATGTGCTACTTGCTAGATAGGCTATCCACCACTTAACTTGAAAGAATATAGAGTATGGAAAATCTGTCAAAAAAGTTGTGGATAGCCTATCCGGCACTTTATCAAGAGTGGTGAAGTAGGCCCTAAGGGCCTGTTTCGCCGCTTCCTGATAAGGTGCCCGATAGGCTTATTTGGCAGATTCTCCATACTCTATGTGTCAAGTTAAGTGATCGAAAGCCTTATCAGGAAGCGGTGAAACAGGCCATAAGTGTTTAATAACGGAGATGGGTTTCATGTTCCTAACTTAAGAAATGACGGAATTTCATTCAAACTTTCAACCCCTTTTTCACCCTCTTCGGGGTAAAATTTTCAAAATTCGTTTCTTAGTGGGTGTCTACTTAATAAAACAACCCTACTGACCAAATTTCGTGGCTGTAACTTTAACAATTTTTGCTCAGCGATGATGAATCAGTCAGTCAGTCAGTCAGGACATGTAATTTTATAAGTATAGATTGAATGTGAAATTTTTGAAGGAATAGTTATTATTGTCCAACTTTTCCAGCTATACAGACTTTGATGAATTTTTGAGTGTTATATTCTTACAAAATGACTAAGATGGCAAAATAATGTCGACCGGATCAGCTAACATTAAGTCATAAAGTTCTAATAGAAAGCTCAGTAAAGCAGTGTTCTAGCAGCCTTAGTATGGCCACCGTAGGTTTAATATTACGGTAAAGTAGAAAAAGGAAATCCGTCAGATTGTCCGCAAAAACTGTCAGCGTTTCTATCCTTACGTATTTCTACTGTGCAATCAAGTCTGCAGAATATGTAACCAACATAATCTAAATATATAAAACTCAAAGGTGACTGACTGACATGGTGATGTGGTTGTGGTGGTGTCTGACATGGCAGAGTGGTTTGGGCTGTGCGTTGATAGACAACGCAAGCCCAAACCACTGGTGACTGGACGGATCGGGCTGAAATTTGGCATGCAGGTAGATGTTATGACGTAGGCATCCGCTAAGAAAGGATTTTAAATTCTACCCCCGAGGGATTAAAATAGTGGACGAAAGTTTGTATAAATAATACTTCTTAACGCGAGCGAAACAGCGGGCAATAGCTCGTATATGATAAAGTCAACGTCACACAGCAATAAAGAGCGAAATTAAAAACGTAAATTCATATGGGCACTTTAAAAAACGGCGTCTCTTAATGCATTTTATTAAAACATTTTAATAATTCCCGCGCTGCACAATAAAATCATGTAAATGACTGCAAATGCAATTCTGGGGCCGCATGCCCCGCCGGGGCCCCGGGGCCAGGGGGCCATTTAAATCACGCCACTCCGCCTATTAGTGCCCCTATGTTTATGTATGTATGCATGGACATTTCGTTGTTGAAATGAGAGTAGGTTTGTTGGTTTTTATGGTTTCGTACCTAAAGTGTTAAAATACCTATTAGTGACTTATCTATCTGTCCGCCTGACGAACGGACGGACACAAACAGATAGATACACAGATACACAGGCAGACAGCGAAGTCTTAGTGATAGGTGATCCCTATTTCATCAAATTTAAATTTCAAATTTTTTTCAAATTCAAGTATTTATTTGCCAGAATATGGTACAAAAAAGATGTTTAAAAATTAATAACCTTATGTATAATTACAATAAAACAATATACACATTTCAACATTTTCCAAATTAACTGCATACTGATAGCATACATTATAATATTTTCTATGAAGTAATAATCTATCTTTTTCATAATAATATAGTATAAGGAGTTGCGGTTTATATAAAAATTATTAAGTAACACAGAAGAGTAGTTCAAAGCTCATAGCATGACCAATAACAAAATGGCCAAGCCACCCATTTTGACCAATGTGTAGAGTTTTAGATTCTTCTCGTGCGGCTGACATATTATATCAAGTATTTTGCCGCGATTTATGTGTAAAATTAAGGTATTTAGATTTAGGGTCGAGTGTTTACACACTCGGTTTCAAACTTGGCTCTACATGAGATCTTACTACTTTTTGACACCTCGAACTATTATGTTCTCATCTTGGCAGCATTTTTACATGAAAATGTTTTTGGTGGGATTTCATTTCTTTTTGTAAGTTTTACAACACACGTGAAATTAAGGGACATACGAGCATGTGCACTCGCATTATTAGAAAAGTTGCAAGTGCTTTGCCAGCCTTTAAGAGGGGATCGGTTATATAATATAAAATTAGGGGACAAACGAGCAAACAGGTCACCTGATGGAAAGTACTACCGTCGCCGAGTTGCCTTACTTTCAGACAGAAAAGGCTTAATTGAGGGAATAAGGAAAATATATTCCCCTGTTCTCTTTCCCTTTTTTATGAAATTAGGGGGCAAACAAGCAGACGGGTCACCTGACGGAAAGCAACTGCCATCGCCCATGGACACTGTAACATTAGAAGAGTTGCAAGTGCGTTTCCGGCCTTTTTATGAAGGAATAGGCTAAGGGAATAAGCAGAAGAGAATAGGGATAGGGAATAATGTATTGGTATAGAGTGCAGTTGGGTCTCCGCTAAACTCACTCACTAGACGAAACACGGCGCAAGCGCTATTTCACGCCGGTTTTCTGTGAGGACGTGGTCTCTCAAGGACAACACGAATTTTTTAGGGTTCCGTAACCATAGGGTAAAAACGGGAACCTATTGTGGGTATAATGTGCGGAGGCCAAAGGAAGATCTTCCGACCGAGCGAGGTGGTATGCTCGGTCAGGCCGAAGCCCACGTGATACATTTCAGCTGTCGTATATATACCGACGCGCTTAGAAAACTTCGATAGCGCAATGCAGGAATGTTAGGCGAATTGTGGGTACCGCCACATCACTCCCCCCCGAAGACCGGAGGTCGAATCTTGAAGGTCTTGTCGCTTGAGTCGCCAGTGCCAGAGAGTTCCAGTGAGTCGGAACTGTTGCAGTGAGTCCCAGTGGGTCGGAACTGTAAGCTGCTGCAGTGAGTCGGATAAGCTGCCGTGCGGGGCCGATGCTACGTGCTGACCAGGAGAGATGTGCTCTGCTTGCTGACCGGTCGGTGTAGTGAGAAAGCCCGATGATGCCGATGCGGAGTCGCCCAGGCCGCGGTACATTGCGGCTAGTGGACGATGTACCCGATGAGGCGATGCTGGCTGGCGTGGTGCGGAGGGGCGGGGGGGAGTGATGATGATGAAGGAGGCGTGTTCTGTCGAGGGTCACCAATGTGGGTATAATGTGCGGAGGCCAAAGGAAGATCTTCCGACCGAGCGAGGTGGTATGCCCGGTCAGGCCGAAGCCCACGTGATACATTTCAGCTGTCGTATATATACCGACGCGCTTAGAAAACTTCGATAGCGCAATGCAGGAATGTTAGGCGAATTGTGGGTACCGCCACACTATTACTAAGACTTCGTTGTCTTTCTGTCTGTCCGTCTGTCTGTCTGTCTGTCTGCAGTCTGTAACTCAAAAATAATAGCTAGAGAGTTGAAATTTTCACAGATTATGTACATTTGTTACCGCTATAACAACAAATACTAAAAACAAAGTAAAATTTATATTTAAAGAGGGCTCCCATACAACAAACGTGATTTTTTTGGCCTATTTTGCTCTATATCAATAATGGCAACAGGTGGGTACTTAATTTTTTCTCAAAGTCCTTAATAATATGTCCACTTTAATATTTAATAATAATATTAAAATAAAATAAAAAAATAAGTGGGGCCCCCATACAAAAAACACAATTTTTGGGCTAATTTTGCTCTATAAGTGTACGGATATAGGTTAGGTTGGATTTGATAATTTTTTTGTTGTTTCTGTACTAATGGTGTGTTACATACCAAATTTCAGCATTCTCAGACTTCAGGAAGTACCCTAACAGTTTTGATGATAGGTTGAGTCAGTGCCAAAATTGTGGGTTTTTGGACACCTATAAAATCTAAAGTATAATAGCTACGATATTCAAACTTTGCGAATTTTATTATTTTACTCATGTCATTATATGCTAAAAATTTCAAGTATATGGCATTATCCAAACCAAAGTTACGAGGGTTCAAAAATACGACGAAACGTTTCGAGAAAAGGTAGGTAGTGCCCTTGCGCGCTTCGCTTGGCTCATCTTGGCGGGGGCACTCCCGTGCCCCCAGATACATTAAATTTTACATACTATATTTAAGGCTGATTTACATTGATACAGTAGCTGGCGCCAATATCACTGGATTCCGTCGCTGGATCAGCCTTTATACATTAATTACATTTTATTCAAGTCTTTATCATTAATGCATTCATTTACTGAGTAATAACATTTTTTATCAATAATTCAAATAAGTAATTGTTTCTTAAATATTCTGGGGTTATTGTTTTTAATAATGTCAGGTAATTGGTTATAAATTTTAATTCCCATACAGAAGGCATTTTTTTTTGAAAACGTCTGGTCTTTGTGTTGGTATGTACACATAATTTATTTTGATGTCTCAGAGATCGGCTTGTGTTAAGTATCTAATGTTTTGTCAAAAAGATTAATGTTATTTTTTTAAGCGACTTCAAGAAAAAAAGGAGGTTATCAATTCGACGCGTATGTATGTAATATTTCCAGAACTGCCCGATTTTGGAATATGTTAGTCTATATCAGCGTCTGAACAAATGTGCCAAATTTCAAAAGTGTATCATGTATGTATGTATGTATGTATGTATGTATGTATGTATGTATGTTTTTATGTTTGTGTTCGCATATCTCTGGAACAGGTATTGTTCAACTTAGGAAATAGTGCAAGTTTCATCAAAATCGGTTCAGTAGTTTTGGAGATAGGGAGTTTTAATTCTCAAATAAGTACAATTTTGAAGTCCGTTTTATCTTTTTAAAATACAGTTATTAATAAATACATTTATTTCGAACAGATATAAACATGATAAAGGCAGACAATTAATTTTCCTAAAAAGTGGTTTACATATTTCAGTACAATTTACACCAAATATAGGACGTATACATTTTTTTTTCAACAAATACTTATCTGCAATCTGTTGAGTTGCCCCAGAGGAGCTAGCAACGCCGATTAATTATTAGTTTACGCCGATTAAATAATTAATCGGCGTAAACTAATAATTATAGTATACGTTTCGTAATCGATTTAATACGAAGACAAATCGATCTAATTTTAAGGTTGCTTCTATGTTCTTTTTCCAATTAAAATATTTATAAATGATCAAACGAACTTACCAAGTGAAGTTCGATCATTATTATATGAGTCGCTTCATTCGAAGATATATAATTATTAACCAGTAGTACCTCTGTATCTGCTAGGCAATCGCGTTTTTTCAAAGACGTATGTGGGTAGTTGAAAAATTACCCGCACGCTCGGTCACTGGATGTTCCGGCATGTTTCATTATGTTTAGAGAGAAGTAATGCAAAAAAATCTTTCTTTCTTTCTTTGGGTACTGCAGCAAACATAGTTTCGTGCAGACTGAGTGGGAGGGAGATTATATCTTCGAATGAAGCGACTCATATAATAATGATCGAACTTCACTTGGTAAGTTCGTTTGATCATTTATTATATTTCTTCGCTTCATTCTTCGATATATAATTATTAACCAGTAGATTTTCAGAGTAACGAAAGAAAGATTTTTTTTTACGAAATACCATATTCATTATGAATAGCAATCATTATTATATTGGAAAAAGAATTTAACAATAAATAATAATAATAGTCAGAAACGAAACGTAAGAGACCTCTATGGTTGGTGATTTAAATGATAACCCACTGGGATCATGGTGATTAAACATAATATTATAACTGATTCAGCGAAACATTGTTCGTCGATAAAATTATGGCTAAGGAAAATATCGAAAGTATTGGAGTCGCTAGTCCTGCCTTTCGACTGTCGTCTTAATAATCGTCATTAATCGTGTCCAGTTTCAGTCCCCGTGTCTACGCTCGTGTCGACGATCGTGTCGATGATCGTGTCGACGCTCGTGTCGACGCTGCGCCGATCTCGCACAGCATCTACTTTATCCTATTTAATATAATCTTGAATAACCATCGTACGGCGTAATAACTTCAATATAATTTGAAAATTCTTTTTTAATAGAAAGGTATTACATAAATTAATAACATCACCGATCCAATCACGCCCGGAAATTGATGTCTTTGTAATATAAATTTCGATACCGCTATTTAAAACCGTAATTTTTTATTTTGCCGACTTTTATTAGGCAGAAAGTTTTAAGTCAATGACCAGTATTCAGTTGGTAACTTGGTACAGAGTGCAAGGAAAAACAAATAATTTATAAGTGGATCCCGGGTACTATACTACTCAGGTATGTATTTATTATACAGGTATTTTTACCGGAAAGCTTCTTTCGAAAGACGCTTCAGTCTTCACACATTCATCTGAGCCAATGTCACCAACCAATAAAGTCAACATTGTTCATAAACAATGACAGTGCACAGTGACGGCTGTAGAAGATAATATCGTGATTCGTATTACAGCTATTGTCAAATTGTTTGGCTAAGGTTCCGATGGAGCGGACGAAGATCTCTGTAATAAGTCTATTTAGTTAATAAGATTAAACAGAGTATTTATCTAAAATCTAAGCCGAAGTAAAGTATTTTAGAATAAATTTTAAGGAGTATACTGCTTTAACTGGGTCCAGCTCTGTGGTCGTCGATAATGTGATTATTGCATATTAATACGATTAAAAGTCGAGAATATTGTGTTCTGGGTCCACCAGGCTGAATATTTTAACAATTATTATTCAAGAATAAGTGTGAATCTGTTATCGTATTTATCATTGCATATTTTATTTAGTATTAAATATTTTAATCGCTTAAAACTAGTTGCATTGCAGGATATGAAGGTGTCCAAATATCTATCAGTTGAGATAGCTCACGAGTACATCGATTTAACTGTTCTATATTATTTCGTTTTTAATGGGCATATATTGTTATATAATATATTGAACTCTATATTATATAATAAATTGAACTCCTTTGAAACGGCTCGACCGACTTTCATGAATCTTAGCGAGCTAGGGTTGAGGATCGGGCAACATCTACTCTTTTATCTTTATATTAATAAGTGTATTCATTTGTTGAATAAATAATAGTAAATTGTTACAACTCGAGACTGACGGCGACTATTGTTTGCGCGACGGGATAGCAATCATGAACTTTGCCATGATGACATACTCTTTAGTAGGTATAGTCACTTCAATAAAATAATAATATTATGGGCGAAATACTTTATATGGCAAAACAACGTTTGCCGGGACAGCTAGTTATGTTATAATAATATATATTATAAATGTCAAGACTTAAATATTTACATATTGTTACGTGCTAGGGTTCGTTGGATTCGGAGAGAAAGACCTGGTGACTCTCTTGAAGACTTTATTCACAAACACTAGCTCACACAAATCATTAAGTCCAAACACTAAGCACTAGATCCAAATCACTGAGCACTATCACTGTCCTAGGTCGTAGCCGAGTCGTTAGTTTACTATCACAATTACTCACTATTGATCACTTGTTCTCACTTCGAAGTCGCCTTGATGATCGCTCGGATCGAACTGAATTGATTGCCGGCTTGTTTACCTTTTATATGGCCCGCCATACTTTCTGGAACGTTCCATTCTGGATTGTTTACGTAAACACGCAATTCACATAAACAAGAGTTGGACTTTTCTAGAAAGTACGCGCAACTGTCGCGCGCAGGTAAACAACTGCCCGTATCTGTAACAATATTTTTGTGGGTTTAATACACCCATGGCACTATTAACAATAAAACGTTTACAAAAAGGGGGCGCCTGAGGCTGAAGAATTGTCGCCTAGAATACTGATATTGTTAAAGCGTGGTGAGTCTAGTCCAGATAAAGCCTACATCTGCTCTAGTTTCCTTCTTTATATTTTTTGTGAAAAAAAAATGAAATGTAAGCGCATCTGATAGTCTGTATGTCAAGACTTAAGGCTCTTAATCCGTTAATTAAAATCTTTCGATCGACTAGTGAGTTAATAGAAAACAAGAAGTAGGCTCTTAAATCTATTTTTGCTAGATATCCACTTTTGGGTATTGGCTTGAAAGCCTTAAAAGTAAATTTTCCAAATTGACAAGTAATTTTGAAATAAACTTACGAAGTGGTTTCAAATTTAAAATAATCCAAAAATTGTATTTAAAATATAACACAACATTTTACGCCGCTTTGTTTGGGGAAAAGAAAATCTTTGAAATAAGGTAACCTTCGATAAGGGTACACGAAGATATAGTTTTAAATTCTAATAGTTTATTGATGTCATGATGTATATTAAATTAAGCCAGTGGTCCCCAACCTGTTTTTGTTTTTGGAACGAAGTTCCCTAATTTTTTTATTTTTCATGCGGTCCGCAAACATTTTTGGTCTTGGTGTCGCGGGCGGCAACAAACATTTTTAGGTTTAAAAAATAACGTTATTTAAAATTAACTATTTACAAGTGAAAAAAGACTTTCACGTTGACTGTATAATATTTTGCCCGTGGGCGTGAATTTCAAAATGGTTTAACATCACGCGGGCTACAAATAAAGTCCCGGTGGCCCGCATGCGGCCCGTGGGTCGGGGATAGCTGTGTAAAGCCCACAATAATTATAATAGTAACATCTATAAAATATATATAAAATTAACTGTCAGCACTCGGCTGCGGTGTTGAGCGTTTAGTCGCCTCAACGCTCTTCGAACTAGAAAGAGGTTGATTGTAGCCAGCTCTGCCCCCCCCCCCCCCCCCCTTTTGAGGGGTAGCGGGAAGGGTTTGCCAGAGCCCAAAAGGTACCCGATTGATGGGATGTACTAATTTGTCTCTGAGAATAAATACTGGAATTATCCAACGAAACAATAATAATCTCGGTCTGATATTGAGACAAGATTTATCGAGTCTGAGTGTTATAGGTTTCCGTTACGACGTTGTCTTTTCTGATAGTATATTATCTGATAAGTTTGATAATAATTTATATCGAGATAAATCAGATACTGTTGATACTTGATAAGTCTGATCATATCGAGACTTTGTTAGGTGAGATCTATAATGATTATAATCGATCGAAATGGAATCGATCTGCAACACTTATTATCAGGAATGTTTTATAAGCAGTAGCTTAACTTAATCGTTTTTGGGATCACTTAAAACAATAATCTGGCGAATCAAACAAGGGTGCATCTAACGTCAGTAGGAGCCCTGGATCTATCCGGTTCTATCAGTGCCGGTACTCGGAAAGGCTTCGGGTTCATTCGTAACCTGATCGTCCCGTACCTATATTGGTCACTTTTAGTGATATTTTCCCGATTGTCTGGTCTTAGTGACCTAAAGAAATAAATATTGGGGTAGCTCGTTATAATCGACTTATTTGTCGATAAAATATGTTGCAAAAAATATTGAGGGTAGTAACTATAACGTTACGTAGATATTAAGTAAGTTTCGTTATGTACACTCGCGGTGTATCCCGAGTCCCAAAATTGGTGCAAGATTTATTAAATAATAATAATTATATACCGGCAGACAAAGTAAATCATAATCGTAGTTCTATATTTAGAACAAAAGGATCGCGCGAGACGCGCATTGGTTGTTAACTGATGAGACTCGCAGTCTATCTAGTTATAAGCTCGAAATAGCTATTCTCTGTAAAACGGCAAAGATATTAATATAATAATAATAATAATTATCTAGTTATATTTATAGAACAAAGAGCGCGGGAAAAACGCGCGGTAGTTGCATTTTTTTTATTTTTAAGCATTGTCGGAGACTCGTAGTCAATCCATACATAATGTTGATTTGAAAAATATCAATATATTTTATATTGTAATTAACTCGCAGTTAATCCCCTCAAACCAGCCACCATTGTATTGTACTTCTATTTTTAGATAAAACATCGTTAGAGACCCGCGGTCAATTCCGATGCATAAGGATAGTGCTTAGAGACTCGCAGTCAATCCACACATTATAGCGGTTTATAAAATAACTCGCTGTTAGCCCCCAAACCGGCCAACGTATAGTTCTATTTATAGAACAGATAAAGCATCGTCAGAGACTGGCAGTCAATTCTGATGCATATAAATTGTGCTTAGAGACTCGTAGTCAATCCACACATTATGGCGGTTTATAAAATAACTTAATATATAATTAAACTTGCAGTAATTAACTTGCAGTTATTTCCCCCAATCGGACAAACATATAGTTCTATTTATAGAATAGGTAAAACATCGTCAGAGATCCGCAATCAATTCCGATGCATATTATAGAATATAGATTGTGTAAAAGGACTCACGGTCCAAACACACTGTACTTATTGACTCACAGTCGCAGTACGTGCCGGTTAGTTAAAATAATTGCAGTAATCACCTGCAGTTGTTTCCCCCAATCCGGCAATCATATAGTTTTATAATTCTATTTATAGAACAGATAAAGCATACATAATATTATAGATCGTGTATAAAGACTCGCAGTCCCAACTCCCAACACATTGTACGTTTATTGACTCGCGGTCGCAGTACAAGCCGGTTAGTATTGAATATACTTGACTCGTCTAGGCCTCGGTAGTGCCTGCCGTTTATTTAAGTATTTAATAGTACTTACATGTATTTTCTTATTACACGATAAAATAACACTGACTTTAGTTACTTCCAACACTGACTCAATCATTTTAATAATAATTATAACCAGTTGCAGCGCTTTGGCATGGTTACTAAGTATTCGTGCTCGCGTTGCCTCGCGTTAACAAAGAATGAAACATGCCGGAACGTCCAGTGACCGAGCGTGCGGGTAATTTATTAACTACCCACATACGTCTTTGAAAAAACGCGATTGCCTAGCAGATACAGAGGTACTACTGGTTAATAATTATATATCGAAGAATGAAGCAAAAAAATATAATCAATATTTACTCCTAAGAATATTGTATTGTCTACAAATTGTACGATTTTACCATCCAATACAATATTTTTACTCATGGATTTTCTATTATAAGTTAGATATTGTATTATATTAGTTTTGTCAATATTGATAATGAGGTCATGTTTTTCTAGCCATTTTTTGTCAATTAAGAAAATTATCAAAATCATCCAATTAAGAAAATTATTCTGGAAGAAAATATACTACTCGTAACGTGAGTTTCTGCAAGTCCACATGAGATTTGGTAACATTTAATTGGATCTCCCCTTTGAATACCTTGTGTAATTTGTAAGCGGCCCTTCCCTATCCCTAGTTTTTAACCGCAGATTATAAATATTATGTTTCCTTGTACTGTAGCAAAGATTAGGGATACCTAGGGTCGCGGGCGAGACCTAAGTTAGGCTATAACTAATGGAATAGCTTACACGATCCGACCCGACCTGACTGACCTGACCCGGGGAAGTGGCAGCGCTGATGTATTAATATTACTGCCATACAACGTTCATCGACTTTTGAACTATTATTATAGTCTATAGCTCTTATCTAGCACGTGTAACTAAGTGATAATACTTTAGGGTAGATATGAGTCCCCTGTATACTTATACATATACCAAATATTCTCAAATCTCAAGTAGCAGCGCTAAAAGAGTGCTTTGTTCAAACCTACACGACCAAGCGACTGCGAAGCGAGAGCGTCAAGTTGCGTCAAGTTGTCAAATGTGTGTTTTGACTTTTGAATCAAAACCAGCGTTGCCAGACGCAGAGACGTCCCGATTTTGGCGGGACGCCACGATTTTTTCATCAAAATTAAATGTCCCGCGCGGGACAGGCTCAGTCCCGCTTTTCGGGGAGAGCCCGAACGTAGGTACGTGCAGCGTGCTGAGAAAGAAAGGTGCGTAATGAAGAAGATAAGAATGTGGGAGGTAGATTGGTGGATTTTCTATGGCTACTTTAGCTATCTATTGTAACGTAAACGTTATTTTAACGCAAATAAAAAGATAAAAATTCAAAAAACTTTTGATTTTATACCTTTTTTTACTTTGTCCCGCTTTTGACTGAAAAATCCCGCTTTTTCACTCAGAAAGTTCCAAAGTCCCGACTTGGCACAAAAAAATCTGGCAACGCTGATCAAAACACACGTTTGACAACTTGACGCGACTTGAAGCTCCCGCTTCGCAGTCGCTTGGTCGTGTAGGTTTGAACAAAGCATAACTTTATTTTTTACTGTTCTATGGACAAACTCCTGATGCTGAGTCGCTTGCTGCTTGCCGATACAAATCACAAAAAAAAACAGCGCTGCTACTTTCACAGTGAACTTCTTACTAATATTATAAAGGCGAAAGTTTGTTTGGATGTATGGATGTAAGTATGGACGTTTGTTAATTAAAAGGGACACATAGTATACATATTACATACCCTAAAGTTTTAACACTTTGTTTTGTTACGTCTATTATGATATTTAACGTTCGTTAATATTGCAACGTGACGAGGCGATGCGATCAAGTCTGTCAATGCAATGTGTATCTTCTGATGTGGTAAATAAAATTCAGTTTTTTATGGGTCATTGAACACTGGCAATATAGAGGCATAAACTCACTTTCGGCATTCGTAATCTTTAAAACTGCATTAAAATAAACTTGCTGTTTATCGCAAAACTCAACCACCTTTTCACAACACAAGATATTATATTTTTATTTAAAATATAAAGCCCTGTTCTTTTCGTTCTAGATAATGAATAAAATATGAAACGCTTCTAACTTTGACGATAGCACTCCAAACTTAAGTTAAACTTAATCTAAACAATGACCAAAGTAAATTAGCGTAGTGCAAAAACTTAAAGTTTCTTACAACATTTTTCCAGCAAAAGTTCGTTGTATCAAAATTTTAATTCGTCGGCAATCTCTGACCGAATAAAAAATGAGTGCTTCGTTGGTTGTTTGAAGTTGGTTGAAGAAGAAAACTGCTTGAAGGTTTTAGTAATAAAAATATAATATACCTATATTAATAATAGTTATGTAAACAATTGATACGTCATTTGTATTGTACTTGTCTAATACATTCGAAAAGTCGCTGGAGAACATCAGGCGACGTTGTATGGGAGCCCCCCATAACGTATTTAATTTATTTTGTTTTTAGTATTTTTTGTTATAGCGGCAAAAGATAAACACAATCTGTGAAAATTTCAAAAATCTAGCTAAAGCGGTTCTTAAAATACCGCCTGGAGACAGATAGACGGACAGACAGATATTGAAGTCTTAGTAATAGGGTCCCATTTTTACCCTTTGGGTACGGAACCCTAATTACCATACATCTTTAATAAAGTAAAGGTGTAGTTAGGTTACACACCACAACGGAACATTCTTTATAAGGCGTAGTATTATTCACTTTGTATGTGTTTTTACATTTTTTTGGTCCAAGTTTATTCACTTTTTATCCACTCTCTGGCAGAGTAATTTACATTTTACGTGGCAGTTCTGAAGTTCACGAAGTCTGGTAACAAACATCGCAACTATTCTTCACACCAGAAATTAGCTCTACAATATTAATAAGGTGCCTTCTTTAAAGCGAGGATAAACCCCAATTTGTTATTCCGCGACTCCCGGTTTACCTAGTTCCAATATAATAACGAAATTTAAAAAATATGAGATATAAAGCACAATATTTAAAAGACTTTAAACCATAAACATTTTTATAAAACGTAATACTTTGGCTGTAATTAATTTACAAACTCACCTCCGAGAAAAATATATTTCATCGACATATAAGTATTAACTAATTATACATTTTATTTGAATAAATTGTTAGTAAATCTATATTAAAATGTTCTGAACCGAACAATTTTGTTTCTTAATTTCCAAATATATTTTTAAAAAACATTAAAAATAGAGAAGATCCGCCCCTAGTAACTACAGTTTTATGCTAAGCTAAAATGAATTCTTCTTATTGCGATGCGTATACGGTTGGTCTTTGGTTGTGTGCAAGGTTATCGTTTTGGATTGAGATTGATCGCTGCCTTAAGCCCCACGCAGCGCTTTCTGGGGTTGAAAATTCTTTGTTAAGGCGCTACTACCTCATGCAGTAAATATTCCGACATGTTGTACTCGTCATTTCAGAATATTGTCAGAAACGTTGTCAAACGTCGAGCAAACCTTTTTGTTTACTGTCTATACTGATTGCTGGCGCTGCCTCTAGCGTGAAAATATTGCAGTAATATTATATCCTTTGCATATTAATTTAAATTATAAATGATAATTTGCATCTTTCTATTCTTTTAGCCTTTTATCTTTAACCCTTCCACGCAGAAATGGCTTGATTTTGATGAAATTTGGTTAAAGGATTTTTGAGCCTACAAGCGCTCGGATGAGTGGTGACTCAATTTGTAACTAATTAAGATCGAGAAGTTTGACTTTTGATCATGAGATCGAGACTGATTCGATGTCGATTCTGATTAAACTTCGATCTTGATCTCTCGATCTAATTGATTCTATTCTTGATTGTATCGGGAGTAAGGGTTAGGTCGAGTTTCGATTCTCGATTGTGTGTAGAGTTGACTTACAGACGATAGTTACGCAATATCTGAATCACACTGCACGTGGTGCTTGCGTCACGACTCACGCTGACGAATTGTGTTCGTAGGACAAGTAGGACACTTAGTACTTAGCATAACTAGGTTACAGAATTAGGTTACTTAGTAATAGTCTGAATGCTATTGATAGTCTATGTTAAAAAAAAGTGTGTCAGCTCCGACGCACGACTGGAGTTTACTCCTTAAGTACGAGTATCTAACCATACGCAAAAAGAGTTTATTCAACTGAAAAAAGATTAATATAATATAAAATCAGATGTTCCGGCAATATTATCTACACCCCTTTCTGCCATAGTTATTTCAAAATACTTTTAGTTCACTTTAGCCAGTATAATGATAAAAATTATAACTTCACAATAACAATATTAATTATTGATATTTATAACAAAAATAGCAATATAAATACATCGACACTGATAGAAACAAACAAGCCCAATAACATATAGTATATAGATATAGTCGCCTATACAGCATACCATATGCACGTCTTAATCATAAAGTTAATATAACTATCGGAATATAATATTATATACTTAGTAATATAATAATATAATTATATAATAATATAATATTATAATATTCCGATAGGTATATTACCTTTATGGTCTTAATACACTCACAGCCAAATTAGAAAGTTGCGCACTAAAGGTGCGCACCAAACCCGTGACAGATTTTTTCGTTACTTGTTAGTAGGTTTTACCCCTCGGTTTTTTCTCATACCGGGCGCCTTTATATGAAAATCGATTCTTAAGGAGTAAACTCCAATTAACTGCATACACTCTGTGCTCTATACTATCATATCTACTGCTTATATAATTCAAGACGTGAGTGGAAGAATAAGGTAAGTAACATGAAAAAACTTCACTTTTTTTTGCTTAAATGGAGGCTTTAGGGCCGGAAAATTGTTTGAAATAGAAAAACTATGGATTATATGTGTAGCCAGATATATTAGCTAGGTTATGAAGTAGATAAGTTACAAGTTTTATTAAAGTAAATAAAAGTAAATAAGGAAAAAATTAGTTATTGTCCGTATGTTACGAAATGTTACTTGTTCGATTCTTCCACTCACGTCTTCAATTATTTAAACGCTTAGGCCTACGAATAACAAAAACTAAGGAAAAAAACTGCGTCAAATTTGTTCCAATTCTAAAAAATGTGACCCGAATACATGCAAGAATTTTGTGTAATTATAGAAGTGACAATTATTGTCAACGGCTTTATTTTGTCAATTTGAATGTAGTGTTTCGTAGCTATTGTCATATTATTATTTTAGTGTGCGAAAAGAACCTTGAGAACCAAATTCAAAACGATTGAAGTATGGGAGTTAGTTTCCTTAGTTTTTTTATTCGTAGGCTTAGGCATTTTCATCATCATTATCGAAACAGATCTCCCTATAGAAGGTGTAACAAAATTATGTGATAATACTTTAGGGTGTATATCAGTCTCATGTATTCAGTTTACTGTGAAAGTAGCAGCGCAGAAACAGTAACTTTTTCTCAAGTTTTGTATGGGCAAATTCTTGATGTTGGGGCGCTTGCTCATACAAATAACAAAAAACTTATTTTTAGCGCTGCTACTTTCACAGTTAATTATATAGATTTGTAACACATACTATTATGTAGGTTAAAGTATTCTCACTGTTTTACTACACTCTGTATCTTGCGTTGAGTGCAGGGTCACCCATGCAATTTTTAACTTTGTATTAGTTCAGCAATAGGTTAGGAAAAGTATACTTATTTTATGGTTTAGCATCGTAGTCTCTCTCAGTTCAATTACCATTATGAGTGATAATGAAAGTGAAGTAACACCAGGAATAGAGCGAGATAAACTCCATATCAGAGGGTAGACCAATATGGGCATTGAGAAGTAGGAGCACAAACCACAGGCCGTAGCGGATGTAAGTATTTAAATTATTATGATACAAAAAACATAAAAAAACGTATTTAAAATCCCGCAACTTCCTTGCGTCCAAAATGGTTTTAAGAACCAACAATTAGATATGGCATACGCCATCAAAACTATAGCAATGTTTTTGCATGCAAAATGTGTATCGAGAAAATATTGTCGTCCTTTTTTGACTTACAGTAATAGCATATATTACCACTTCTCTTTCACTCATTTTACGTTTTCAATGCATATTTTACGTAATCAATGTCCTGTCACACACTAAGGCACCTGGCACACTGCTCACAGATGAGTGAGCTCACTCATTTCTAGGGTGACACATTTTCGCGCTGACGAATGTATGGAATGCCTCTTCTGAAGGTTATATTCTATATTAAAAACCATCCTATTGCCTTTCTTGGGACTCTAAATATTTATCTCCACATCCTTCAAATCAAAGGATGAAACAATAGACAGTCGGACCGAAAGACAGGTAGACAGATTTTCGTATTTATCATTATAATTAAGTATACTTGTATTTTCTTTAATAAAATAAGGGGGCAAACGAGCAAAGGGTTGACCTGATGGAAATCCTACCGTTGACCATTGACACTCGCAACATCAGAAGAGCTGCAGTTTCGTTGCCGGCCTTTGAAGAGGGAATACGCTCTCTTCTTGAAGTTTTGCAGGTCGAGTTTGTCCGGAAATACTGCTGGCAACAGTTTTATAGTTGTATGGATTATTTCTATTCATTGTGCAAATGGTTTGTCGCCTGTACCTTACATCACCTTATTTACAGCACACGCTATAAGGGCTGCCATATCACGCCGGCCAGAGGTCAGATGACTACCATATCTATTGGAGGCTTTAAGCCTTAAGGTCTAAGCTAATTAGATAAATACTAAGCTAGAATATGGTGCTCTAGCTTTCAAATCAATGTGGGCTTCGGCCTAACTGCATACCACCTCGCTCGGTCAGAGGATTTTTGTGACGTGAAATCCCCTATAGCTATAGCTAGCGGCAGGTCCTAGATTAAGACGACGCCTTGATAATTTGGCTGTAGCGATGCCGATTTTTCTCAGCAATGACTTAAGCTAAGAAACTAAAGTTCATTGTCAGTATTCATCATGTCTTTGTCTTTGAATTACCCATAGCATAACACGATTGGACAACTTTTATAACACAGAATTATCAATCGAAAAGACCTCTGTAAAAAAAGGGATTCCTATTTTTCCAATACAGGAGAGTGATTTAAGGTTCCAAAATTTGTACATAAATTGGTTGAAGCATACACTTTAATATGTGCATAGCTTATATGAAATGTATTTATGGTTTTTAAATTACGCGACAAAAACCTTGTTGTCGCTTACGCCCTTTCCATTTTTTGCTGTTCCATTGCTTGTTTTCTATGAGAGGCCGGCCCGGCCTCTCATAGAAAACAAGCAATCTAAAACATATCCAACACGGTTTCTTACTTTAACGCGGCGTCACCTTAAAAAGTGTTGCCCAGAACTCTGGAAGTACTCTGCTTCAATCTGGAAGTAAACACTATGGGGTTTTTGTAGGTAGACCGCAGGGGAGTCCCACATACCACGGCTGATATCCCCAATCCGCCGGGGATACGTAAAGCAATCCCCATGTAAAAAATATATAAAAAATCCGCCAAGTCCGAGTTGGACTCGCACACGAAGGGTTCCGTACCAATATAGAGTAAAATTATGCCAAAAATTATGTTTTTTTGTATGAGAGCCCCCCTTATTTTTTTTTTTATTTTAATATTATTATTAAATATTAAAGTACACATATAAATTAGAATTTTGTGTAAAAATGAAGTGCTTACCTGTTGCCATTATTAATATAGAGCAAAAAAGGCCAAATAAATCATGTTTATTGTATGGGAGCCCTCCTTTAATATTTATTTTATGTTGTTTTTAGTATTTGTTGTTATAGCGGCAACAGATATTATACACAATCTGTGAAAATTTCAACTCTCTAGCTATTACCGTTCTCGAGTGTCAGCCTGGGGACAGACAGACGGACAGACGGACAGACGGACAGACAACGAAGTCTTAGTGTAGGGTCCCGTTTTTACCCTAAAAAAGGTTGAAAAGTGTTGGAACATTGTTCTAATTGGCAGATTTGAAAACACGAGTCCGGGATGACCACCTAGCGGTAAAATGAAATATCAAAACTCATTCATTTGCCTACGTACTTTTACTCATAGTGTCTGAACACACTAGGCTGAATTACGCCGGCGTAAATTCCGCCGCAAATGTCAAACGCATACAAATACGCGACGGAATAGTGTGTCGTCTCTCGCGTTCCGCCCGTTTTTTGTATAAGTTTGAAACGCGCCGTAAACGCGGCGGAATTGACGCCGGCATAATTCAGCCTAGTGTGTTTAGAGCCATATACTTTGAACTGCGGACACAACTGCGCATTATAACTTTATGTCTTACCATGTTTATATAATATCGGTTGTTTAATAAATATCAGCTTTACGCAGAGCGCGACGCAAAAACGTAAACCCAACAATGGTTGTTATTGTAAATATTATCAATACTAGGATAAGACAATACTGTGGCCCTTATATTACCAAGGAAACTCGAAAATGAATGTTTAATACCCAGTTTTTTGTCAAGAATTTATAAATAGCGTTCTTAATTGGTTAACTGTTTGACTAAGCTGATCGAGAGTGCTAGTAAATGGCTAGTAATATAAAAAAAGACGCTCAGCAACCGGAAAAAGGCACAATTTTTCTGATATTTCAATATTGAAGTTGCACACAACTTATCTTGTGTTTTGAACCATAACTGTGTTTTCACTTATTTATTTTGATAGTCGCGAAACAATACTGTGAGTTTTTTGCTATGTTATAAGGTTATTTCGTTAACTAAAATTAGATCTTGACCAATTTTGAAACCCACAGAAGCACACAAAATATTAATAATATCGTCTTAGCTCTTTTGCAGAACTTTGGCAACAAACACGGCGAAACAAGGATTTTTTATATTTGGTTAGCTGGCCTAGCATTTTCTATAAGTATTTTGGCTTTGGCACCGTTTTCACCCTAGCTTTCCTGCAATTTCGGTCAAATTACAATCGAGTATCGTTAGTACCACAGCACTCGAATCGCGCCACAAACCCGCGCCATATATTTTCTGCGCGTACGCCGTACGTCATACTAAACTGCACTGTTTATCAACTTTATATATAACTTTACGACCGCAAGCGCTAATCATCATCAGTATTTATCATCATCTTGCATTTGATGATATTGAAAGTAAGATAAGCGAAAACTTCTTTAGCATATTACACACACTTTTATAAGACGGTAAAAAAATTAAAACCGTGTCAGGTGACCTTTTTTATGAAATAAGGGGTAAACGAGCAAATGGGTCACCTGATGGAAAGCAACTAGGGCTTGTCTAGGCCATTCCTCTGAGTTTACGTCGCGATGTACTGGAACAGAGAGAGGCCTGAGGATATGCAGCCCGCGCATACACGGTGTAGATGAAAATAACGTTTCCAATCCCGTTCTATTTCTTCTGCGCGGCGGAAGTGTATGTCTGCTTCTGCCGCTTGATTTTCACTTCTACCCGCACAAGTGGAGAGCAAAACTTTATTGTGACAGAAATTGCCGCATACAGTTTAGTTTTTATTTTCATATTTTTATCCTTCTTCTGTGGCCAAAGCTACTCTACTCTACTCGTGCAACTACGATGAAACATCTCAAACAAAATTCCTATTTATCGTACGCCGGTGTAAAATATCGTATTTACACCATTAACGATTCATTTCTCTGTAAACCGCCTGTAAAAAGTTAGTCAAAGCGACCAGCGTTCGTTGAGCCCCGATTACCTTTGCACGGGAATTTCGTTCGGCCAACCCCCACTAGATAAGCACCGCCGCGGTTCACTTTACGCTGGTTATATTAAACCGAATGGGAAATGCTTTACGATATGAGGATTTATATTTTTTCAGGCCGGTACTGCTCTAATGCATGAAAGGGTATTCATAAACTAAATGACGCGATTCGGTTGTATTGCTCTTAATTTTAATACTTAGCACGACCAAGACTCAAAGAAGCGGGTATGCAAAAAATCTGTCGTTTTATGCCTAAAATCAGTCAGTGTTTCTATTCCTTCAACTGTTTTTTAAAGGGCTTTGATCCACCACTCGTTCCAACCACTGCATCTGCTGTGATTCCCAGGATTGACACGGCATCCATGATCCAACCACGAAAACTCTTTGATATTACGATCTCAAGAAGTCCGAGGGTCGTGCTAAAACTGTCTTGGCATAGGCAGTGGTTAGAAAGTAGCTCCTAAGTAATCTATGGTAGAGGAATAGAAATAGTATAGGAAGTACTTTAGTGTATATTCTAATGTATTAATGCTTTCATAGAACACAATATGATAGTGAAGTCGCCAGAGGTTTTAACCTCCGAAAATTGTAATAGTGAATAGATTTTTGTTTTTGAGGTGTCATTTTCTTTTTTACACTATAACTTGCAAAGCTTACCAATTTTTTTTGTGCTTTTAATTTTTTAGTTACTTAATTAAAAATTAATATTTCACCATATAAAACCGGTCCAGAAAAAAAAATCTTGTTCCTGTTATTTAATGTGTCTTATCCGATTGTTTACGTTGAAAATTAACCAAATACACAATTTTTAAAAAAGAAAGTTTGCTTTGCTAAGCTAAATACAACTATAAGGTTTTTGCAAAGTTTTTACAGATTAACGCTCATCATAACCAAGATAGAAGGGTTTGGGTGGATTTAAGGGTTGTAACGAAAAGTATGTCGAGCTTACTTGTTGTGCGTATTTAATTTTCAGAGAAATTTTAACTTTTAAGTACTTAAAAACGTTTAAATATCCCAAAAGATGTGTAAAATAGACCGAAAATATTTTTCTATATTTTTTGCGAATCTATTTAAGTAAAAGCTAAAACATTAAATGCACCGACAAATGAAATACTTTTTCTAAACTTTGTAAATATATTTAAACTTCCTACTTAAAGCCAGAAAAAAAATTGGGTGCTACAAATCTCACGTACATACTAAAGACTCATGCTGCGACCTATGTTTGGAAAATGCTTACCTGAATACAAAAAATATCAGTTCTTAACCTAATTTGTATTTTTTTTAAGTATGTTTTAGCAAATATAATTAATGAAAAAAAAAACAATTTTATTCTGTAAAAACCTAACCAAAAGAAATAAAATACAAATTTTCTTCGACAAATCCGTGAAAAGTTTGTGCTACATTTTCAGAAAATTTAATAAAGTAAGAGCTAAAAAGTTATACACATTTAGAAATATAAGGCTTTGTTAAGCCTAAAAAATACTTTTAAGCTTCCTATTTAAAACCAAAGTAAAATAGGAACGCCATTTACCTGGCGAGGCACACAACAAGCACATTTGGAGATATGCTCATCTACATACAAAAATATTAATTTTAAATCTAAATTATATATTTTTTCAACTTATTTTCTTTCTTTGGAATATAAGCAACGATACAAATCAAAAAAATAGTAATATATTTTATTATTTTGCTATATATTTAAAAGAAAGAAATACGCAAATTTTCTTCAAAATTTTACAGTTTATGAGTTTACTTGAAGTGGAAGAGAATAATTTAAAAATCAAAAGCACAACTTTTCAATAGGTAAACTTTATCATTTATGTTATCAGCTACACATTCCTTTTTTTCTTTTCAATTTTCATCCACTATTGCAAAAATCGGAGGTTTGCACGATTTTTACGCCCTGGGAACTCCACTATGATCAAAATTTATTTAAAACTGTCATAATTTTATGTCGACATCGATTTCCTACTTATTCGTAATATACCCTCGTGACACTTTCCGCCCACATCAATACATCATTAGCGAAGTAAAAACAATATACAAAGCTGAAATTATGTTATTTTTCAATAAACATTTTAACAATCGCGTGATAGTATCGATTCCGTAAATATGTAATGTCCCGTAATTGTTCTATTGCGGCACGCGACGTGTCAAATATTTACGGTATTACGGGTTTTACGGACATTTTTGGATTATACTTGATTTTTGTAGGTTTCGCCTGATTGAATAATAACGAGTTACATTCTATTTCTTTACTGATTGCGCTAGAAGGGTAGGAAACTTGTTATTTTTCGCCGACATCGAAAAAATAAAGACTTATGTCTGGTTGTGGCTTTTTCCGGCTACGTACATAAATTTGAATTGGGAGTATAATATGCACCGGTATGTAAATCAGGTAAATTGACTCATAGGCAAGACTGCTGACCTTCGTTAATTGATTGGGTAATGTAGTATATGTACAACCTGTACACTCTACGGAAAAACTATCACGCAGGCCTATTGATTTGTGCTTTTACATCGTAATTTTTATTTATATCTAGATGTGTTATAAATATTATCATCGGTAAAACAAGATTTGGTTACTATTAAAATAAAGCCTCAAAGATTGTATTACCACGCAGAAATACGACGCGAAAGCTTGGCTATTAGCTAGTGTAATCATTATTCTACGTTATCCTACCAGATTAGGTAGGTCTATTTACAAGTATAATTTCTACATCAAAATTACATACTCAAGATTCCTTAATATTTACCAACATTAAAGCGAACTGTGAAATGTGCTTCAGGAACTATAAGGTGACTGGTGACAGAAATTTTCAATTAAGTACCGCTCAGCTCAGCTAAATACTGTGTAGATATTATGCAGCTCCGTAGTGTTGCCAGCTGTATGTATTCTCTCTAAATATTTGCAAACTACTGATATTGCTATTTGCGATAGAGACCAACATTAAGCTCAACTGTTGAAGGTAGTTTTTATATTGGGTTGTGTTTTATTTAGAGATTGCTTAAAAAAATAAGTTTGCGTCTGGACACGTGACCTGACCGTGTATTTGTGAAACGAAAGCAGGGTAGAGTTGAGAAGGAGAGAGAGTAATATCCCTTCTTTTTATACCGCTTTATAATATGATATTAAGGCGCTTTATTGAAAAACTGTCCTTTTTGACGTAATACTATAGGACCCTCAGAAATGTTACAAATCTGGTAATGAGATATACATAATATCTTCATAGCCTTATCTAGGTTTGAGAAGAACCAGAAACATGATTAATGTATTTTGCCTCGATACATTTCTCGATCGAAATGACCTCTTAAAAATACGAAATTTGAAGATTATTTTTAAACGAAAATAGATGTATTGTAGGAAATTAGTCTAATTGATAGACACCTTTGCAACTCAAAATCGTATACAAGCATTTTGCTTAAATGCTCCTAGTTATTTTTTAAATAATTAAAATTACGTTTTTCGCATGTTTTCCGAGCGAGCCGATAGCTTCTCTCCGTAGCGTTTTCACGACTTTATAGTCATACAAATTAAGTATTGTTAAATTCAAGGAAAAAATAACGTGTTGAGTTTTAGGAAAAATTTTATTGTTCGAAGACATTATTCTGTATCATTGACATTATACTTCAAACATATTTTAGATTACAAATACGAACTAAAAAGTTCTTATTACAAGATAATCCCCCCATAATCTAAATATATGTTACATTAAAATAAGTACATAACAATTATGAGAAAGAAAAATAAAAGTTTAAATTGACTACCCTAAGAAAAATAACAAAAATATTTATAAAAATCTAGGTTATCAACCCTAAACTTTTAACACATCTGACATGCGATGGACGCCTTAAAGCTTTCGTTAAGACATCTGCCAAAAAATTCTCTGACGGAATAAATTTTAAAGGAATTATATTTTCGGCAACTTTCTCTCTTACGAAATGAAATTTCGTATCAATGTTCTTAGTCCGTCCGTGGTGGATTGGATTATATGCTAATTTTTGCGCACTCTGACTATCACCAAAAAGAGAAACAGTATCTATCCTTCCACTTACCTCATAAACGAAGCGCCTAAGAAACACGGCTTCTTTAGCTCCAGAGCATAGAGCCATGTATTCCGCTTCTGTAGAAGATAGCGCAACCGTGGGTTGCTTCTTTGCCTCCCAGGACACAGGACCACCACCTAATATGCTCTGTGAGGGCTTCTATTTTAAGATAGACAGCAACACAAAATGCGTCTTCCCAATAAGCTTTAGGAAGTGAACTCTCAGCCAACATAGAACGTGCCTTTTCTACAATAGACCTATTAGTGCGTTCGGCAACGCCGTTTTGTTGAGGACTGTATGGCACAGTTGACTGATGAATTATACCCTTTGTCGCTAAATGTTCCATAAAGCCTTTATTTACATATTCTGTCCCATTATCGGTTCTTAAGACTTTAATTTGAGCACCTGTCTGCCTTTCAACTAGCGATTGAAACGCGCAGAATTTATCCTTAACTTCTGTCTTCGAAGAGATAAAGTAAGCAAAGATCATACGAGAATAATCATCAATAAATAATAATACATATTTATTACCTTCAAATGATGTTGCACTCATGGGTCCACAAATGTCCGAGTGAACCAACTCCAAAATATTTGTACCCTTTTCGTAAGGAACTTGCTTAAAAGGTTTACGGGCTTACTTACCTTCCACACAGGCAATACAGCTTGTCTTATCGACAACAGTATAATCGATACCGACGTCGCTATTCTTTAACTGGTTCATACCTATACGGCACAAATGACCTAGCCTTCTATGCCATAAAAGAAATTTAGAGGTCAAGTCAGAGTGCACATCATAAGCATCAACATGGGGTTTATTGACAGTACAGTCTAATTTGTACAAACCACCACAAACTGAACCATGTAGAAGAGATTTACCTGTGTAATAAAAAGTTTTAGCATTAAAAAAGTTACACCCATTGTTATCAAACAAAACAGTAAAACCTTTATCTACTATCTTTTTAACGGAAAGCAAGTTGACATTTAACTTAGGTATATATGTGACATCATTTATACTATTTACAATATTGGATTTAGTATTAATATTTACATTACCAATAGCCTGACATTGAATCTCATCACCATTAGCAACAGTAACCTTTCCGAAATTCACGTTTTTTACGTCAGATAGCCAGTCCAACCTCGAAGTTAAATGTGTTGACGCACCCGAATCAATGAACCAAACATCTTTCTTGTTTTCAGAGACAGCCAGCGCCATAAGAGCAGTATTTTCTTTAGCTCTTTCTTTTCTCTTACGAAGTGGACACTCCGGTCTCTTATGTCATCGTTCTTTTTCGTAATCGCCTTTCGAAACTTAGCTTTTAAAGTATCTTCTGGCTCTTCATTGCGTGTCATTTCATTCAAAAGCTTAGTTTTGACCAAGTCTGTGGTTATCTCAATATTGCTATTTTCGAGACCCATAATCATTGAATCATACTTCGCTGTGAGTCCACCTAATAATTTTGCTGCCACTGAGGCATCCTCTATCTTTTTACCAATATCATCGAGGTCTTGAACGGTACTCAATACAGCATTAATGTATGTTTCCATATTATCGTATTCAGAGAGACTCATTCGATATAGTCTTCGTTCTAGCGCAAGTCTACGTCCCATTCCACGGTCTTCGTAGGCATTCTTAAGAGAATCCCAAGCCTCTTTCGCACTTTGCGAACTACGGACATGCGTAATGGCCGGACCATCTAAACTAAGGCAAATTTTTGCCAACGCCTTCTGATCATTGCGTTTCTTAGTTATTTCGGGAGTTGCATCACCTTCCGGATAACCATTTATTGTCTCCCAGAGGTCTTCGTGGATTAGGTAGTTCCCCATTTTAAACTTCCATGCCGTGTAATCCTCGCGGCCACACAATTGAATGCATATAGGTAAAGTCATACCTGAGGATTTTCTATTAGTACCAAAATCTCCACTAGATCTTGCCATTATTATGTAGACTTCGACACTTTTCCTATTTCCTTTCTATCAATTTATTCAGAGCCTCGTGCTGATAACGTGTTGAATTCAAGGAAAAAATAACGTGTTGAGTTTTAGGAAAAATTTCATTGTTCGAAGACATTATTCTGTATCATTGACATTATACTTCAAACATATTTTAGATTACAAATACGAACTAAAAATTCTTATTACAACAAGTATAAAATTGCCTTTGCGGTAAAATGACTTTCAATATAGCGCCTTAACTACAACGATGTTTCATACTTTTACCTCTTAATTTGGACATTGACCTCTGGGCGGCTGTGGGTAGACCTACAAAGGTTGTACATATTATACTCAGTAAGGCCAAAGACCACTATCGATATTTCAGAAGTTGTAAAATATTATGTCTTGCCGATCTCAGAAACTTCGATAGCACGGTGCAGAATTGTGCGCTGTTTCATTCACTACTATCCCAATAGGTGAATCAATCCTCGATTTTCCCCGCTTTCAGGCAAAATCGGCTGTCATACGGTCTGGCAACACCTCGGTGACAGCAACATTAGACGGTTAATTATACGTTGGTAACCCCGCGCCGCCGGTGCATAATATTATATTACAATTATTAAGTTCATCACGACTTGTCTAGTTCTCGTATTGTTTTAGCGAAGAACTTAAAGCTACGTATGATTTGTTAAACTCTAGTTATTAATTCTAAGTAATTAAAGCTCTTCACACACATCAGCAGCTTTAATGCATATTCTAAAACACCTAAAAAGAGATCATTCTCCCTAGAGATCAATTATTATTAATGTAGTAAAGTTTTATACAGGGTGTCACAAAACTAAGTGATAACTGATAATACTTTGGGCTTAGGGCCTGTTTCACCGCTTCCTGATAAGGCTATCCACCACTTAACTTGACACATAGATTATGGAGAATCTGTCAAATAATCCTATCGGGCACCTTATCAGGAAGCGGTGAAACAGGCCCTTAGGGTTTGTATCATGTATGGGTCCCATGTATACATTGTCTGACACTATGAAAGTAGCAGCGCCGAAAGAGTAACTTTTTTACTTTTGTATGGGAAAATTTATAACGCTCGGGCGCTTGCCCATACAAAACACAAAAAAAAAACTCGCTCTTTCAGCTCTACAGCTACAGTAAACTTTATGATACAGTGGACCCATACACATCCTAAAGTATTATCACTTAGTTTTGTTGCACACTGTATATTGGTGGTTATTTTACTAAGGGGATCCGTAAGCTTGAGTTCTTACTTCCAAGGGGTCCGTGACTGAAAAATTTCGGGAAGCACTGCTCCATAATATTGCCCTTTAGTCCCTAGTCAAAAGCTGGCGACGCCATTGTTCTACTCTACATGTTTTCAAGGAATTAAATGTACTTACTATAAAACATTGTGTAACACGATAACATTTTATAACATCGTGTAATATACGCTACAACTTGTCAAAAAATAAACGTGTATTTAGTTATAAATTGTTAAAAAATGTCAAACAAAAATGTTATATATAACGATATATAACTTCTGTCCGAGAGCACCCTAACAAAACTTGGAATTAAAGATTATTTTGAAGTAAGCGCCTGTGACGTTGAGCGGTAATAGCCGTGTAGCCGAAATATAAACAAACCCGGCCAAGTGCGAGTTGGACTTGCCCATGAAGGGTACCGCAGCAGCAATAAGGTTTATTTCTATAAAATTAAAAGGATTTTTATTTATTTTTATATTTTAGTTGATTTAATGAAAGTTAAATTAAGGTTTACCATTTATGACGTATAAAAAAAAACTACTCATTAGATCTCGTTTAAACCAATTTTCGTTGGTAGTTTTTATAATAATGTACATCATACATTTTTTCTAGAATTATCATGCCCCTACTTTAGAAGTTAGAAGGGGAGGGGGGGACACACATTTTACCACTTTGGAAGAGTTTCTCTCGCAAACTATTCAGATTAGAAAAAAATGGTATTAGAAACCTCAATATGATTTTTGAAGATCTATACATAGATACCCTATACGCATAGGTTAGACGAAAAAATATTTTTTTTGTTTCAGTTGTATCTATGGGGACCCCTAAAATTTTTAATAATTTTTCCATTTTTGTATCAAAATCTTAATGCGGTTCACAGACTACATCTACTTAACAAGTTTCAATAGTATAGCTCTTATAGTTTCGGAGAAAAGTGGCTGTGACATACGGACGGACGGACAGACAGACAGACAGACAGACATGACGAATCTATAAGGGTTCCGTTTTTTGCCATTTTGGCTACGGAACCCTAAAAACGTATTTATCACGGGACTACAAGCGATACATTTTAAAAATATTATTATTTCACGTGACCGAATGGCATTACTCGTTAAGATTTTAATTTTTGGACGTTATGAATCATTATTATAGTGGACCCTTCAAATAAGAACAAAACAGACACTAAGGTGGTAGAGCTATATTTTTCCTCCTATTCAAATTCAACACTGTAAATAAGAACAAAAACAAACAATATTAGGTATTGTTATTGTTTTGCAATGATGATAAATGATAATGAAATATGAAGCAGGCTGTATCTCCAACTTGTGACAGCTCAGAACTCCGGCAAAGGGTTCTGACGTGCCTCATCTCACCCCTTCTCCCTTCCCCCATTCCCAACCCCCACACAATTGATATTAATACGCCTAATATCTTATTCCGTTTCACGAGTTTGATATGGGTAATAATATTTCATTACATGAGGGAAAGGGGTAAACAGCTAAAACTAACGTTTAGACAACGTGAACTATCAATACAAACTGACATGAGCCTTCCAAAGATTTCCCACTAAACCTTTGTGAAGTAACGGCGTTTATAAGATCTAAGATTGGATGTGAATAAACGTAATTATTGTTCATGATCATTTCCATTTCTTCAGTAGGTACCCTAAATTTTGGCCGTCTTGCACCAGTCTCAGTAAAATTAACCCGAGGTTAAATATCTGGGGGCACGGGAGTGCCCCCGCCAAGAAGAGCGAAGCGAAGCGCGCAAGGGCACTACCTACCTTGTCTCGAAACGTTTCGTCGTATTTTTGAACCCTCGTAACTTTGGTTTGGATAATGCCATATACTTGAAATTTTTAGGGTATAATGACATGAGTGAAGTATTAAAATACGCTAAGTTTGAATATCGTAGCTATTATACTTTAGATTTTATAGGTGTCCAAAAACCCACAATTTTGGCACTGACTCAACCTATCATCAAAACTGTTAGGGTACTTCCTGAAGTCTGAGAAAGCTGAAATTTGGTATGTAACATATTATTAGTACAGAAACAACAAAAAAATTATCAAACCCAACCTAACCTATATCCGTACACTTATAGAGCAAAATTAGACCAAAAATTGTATTTTATGTATGGGAGCCCCCCTTATTTTTTATTTTATTTTAATATTATTATTAAATATTATAGTAGATATATTATTAAGGATTTTGAGAAAAAATCATGTACCCACCTGTAGCCATTATTGATATAGAGCAAAATAGGCCAAAAAAATCACGTTTGTTGTATGGGAGCACACTATAAATATTAATATTATTTTGTTTTTAGTATTTGTTGTTATAGCGGCAACAAATATACATAATCTGTGAAATTTTCAACTCTCTAGCTATTATTATTGTGTTACAGACTGGAGACAGACAGACAGACAGACAGACAGACAGACAGACGGACAGACGCAAAGACAACGAAGTCTTAGTAATAGGTTCCCGTTTTTACCCTATGGTTACGGAACCCTAAAAAATACGTGTTGTCCTTGAGATACCACATACTCACAGAAAACCGGCGTGAAACAGCGCTTGCGCTGTGTTTCGTCTAGTGAGTGAGTTTAGCGGAGGCCCAAAACGCACTTGCAACTCTTCTAATGTTACAGTGTCCATGGGCGATGACAGTTGCCTTCCGTCAGGTGACCCGTCTGCTTGTTTGCCCCCTAATTTAATAGAAAAGGGAAAGAGAACAGGGGAATAGCGATACCCCTTTTCCAGCTCAAATAACCCTTTTCTTTCTGAAAGTATGGCAACTCGGCGATGGTAGCACTTTCCATCAGGTGACCTGTTTGCTCGTTTGTCTCCTAATTTTACATATAACCGATTCCCTCTTAAAGGCTGGCAAAGCACTTGCAACTTTTCTAATATATAATTCTTTTCTAATATATAACAAGTGCACATGCTCGTATGCCCCTTAAGAGTCCGTATACGAAATTTTGCCGATGAATATGAAATTGCAAAGGTTCGCTACAGAAATATTATTTGGTTTTTTCCCCTTATTAGATTTAAAAAAATATATATTAATTATTAGATTTAAAAATACATTTAAGCGCAGTCTGCCGACTCGAGCCTTGCGGCGAGTAATAAAATGTGAGATTTAGGTTGTTTTGAATCGTGTTTTTTGGCACAATTTGTTTTTTTTTTTCTTTTTTCTCGAATTGGATAGAATTTTTATCTATAGATTATTTCTGTCGTTTTCTTTTTATGAATTACAGCTCCAAGTTGCCGAAATTAACAGCAATTCTTTGCCCATTTTCTCTAAAATTTTGCCGAGTTACATATTTTTTACTCAACTATTTCACATTAAAGTGGTAAAAAGTAATTCCAACATTGTATAGACAACTTTCTTAACAGTACATTGTATTTTTTTCATACCGTTAAGACATCAATACAATCCATAAATAGGTGATATTCTAAACCTTTTACAGCAAAAATCACAAAACTGTTGCGGGTTTGAGTTGGATTATTTAAAAATACTTTAAAAAAAGAACTAGCTCCAACATTAGATTATAATTGAAATGATCTTACATGTTGTGCATTAAAACTTATAGAAATATTGTATTTTAACTGTTAAAACATGTCTGTAAAATCAGCGAAATCGGCAAATTTCGTATACGGACTCTTAATTTCATAATAACGTGTGTAGTAAAACTTACAAAAAGAAATGAAATCCCACCAAAAAACATTTTCATGTAAAATGCTGCCAAGATGAGAAGATAATAGTTCGTGGTGTCAAAAAGTAGTGAGATCTCATGTAGAACCAAGTTTCAAACCTTACACACTCAGCCCTAAATCTAAAAACCTTAATTTTACACATAAATCGCGGCAAAATACTTGATATAATGTGTCAGCCGCACGAGAAGAATCTAAAAACTCTACACATTAGTCAAAATGTGTGGCTTGGCCATTTTGTTATTGGTCATGCTATGAGCTTTGAACTACTCTTCTGTTGTACTTAATAACTTTTATATTAACCGCAACAAAATGGCCAGGCCACCGATTTTGACTAATGTGTAGAGTTTTTAGATTCTTCTCGTGCGGCTGACACATTATATTAAGTATTTTGCCGCGATTTATGTGTAAAATTAAGGTTTTCAGATTTAGGGCTGAGTGTGTAAGGTTTGAAACTTGGCTCTACATGAGATCTCACTACTTTTTGACACCACGAACTATTATCTTCTCATCTTGGCAGCATTTTTACATGAAAATGTTTTTGTTGGGATTATGTTTTCTCACTCGTTAATCGTTCTTCGTATCTATGATAAAAAGGGTTAGATTTTTTGACACAGGGTTAGCTGTCATTAAAATTGGTGCGAGTAACCCTTAGCCTTGTGCAAACAACGCATGATTCTAAATCGCACTAGCGAAATAACTGAAAGTTGCAAGTTCTGAAAAAGTTGTGTGTTGTCATATTTATTCATTTATTTATTTACAACGCACACGTATGAATTCCTCGCTCGTTCAGAAGATTTTTCTTTGAGGGCATATTCCCACAACGTATAGATGGATATGTATATTAATAACATGTAAAAACGTTTGGCGAATCAACTAGTAAAAGTATTTAAAAAAATGCTAGGGGCATACAATATAGATTAGGTACTGATTGTAGATATCAGATACGAAAGTGTGTCTATCTGTTTGTTACCACTTCACGCCCAAACCGCTGTATAGATTTTGCTGAAAATTGGTATGGAGAAGTGTGTAGTTCTGGGAAAGTACATATTTAGGATCCTTTTTATCCCGGGAAACTGCACGGATTCTCGCGCGATAGACAAGTTTTGGCGCAACGGAGTTACAAAAATCATCTAGTAAATCGGTTTGGTCGTGAAAAGGTAACAGACAGACACACTTTCGCATTTATAATGTTAGTGTGGATAGAGCAGATTGTAACACAAGTTTAAGAAGCGCGTATAATCGACCCATATGAAACAATTTCCCAACAAAATACTTTCTCGGAGGTAGTAAGAGAATTATTAATGCATCGTTTTCGTCAAAAGTTAAATACAAAAATCCTTCTCCTTTGATCCTGTAAATTACGTTCCGTTATACGGGGATAATGTACGTTAAACTTTTATCTAAACACTAGACGCCTCCGTTGCGTCAAAAATCACACAGGAACCGTACATTTCTCCGCAATAAAAAGTTTCCAATGTCCTTTCCCGGGATTCAAAGTATCTCCATACGAATTTTCATTACGACGGTGACGGTGATTAAGATAGCGTGCTGTTAAATACCGTCGTGTGTGGCACTACAAGTCGGCAGACTGGGATGGGATGCGGTCGTTTTTTGCATCCTATCCTTGGGGGCACGTGTGCTTCTCGCCGGATGATCCCGACAACACTGCCAACTCTGTTGCCGATGTGGTGATGCAGGGGATGGAACTTTTCATTCCGTCCTCTGTAGTGCCAACTGGCGGCAGATTTCGTCCCTGGTTTGGTTCATCCCCCAAAAAAGCTTCTCGCCGGAAGAAGGAGGCTTACCAATCTTGGGCCAACGCGGTGTCTGCTCGGGATTTAAATACCAGCACATATAAAAAGGAGTACAACCTTGCCTCTAGGTCCCTCAAGAAAGAGATTACTCGGGCAAAGCAACAGCACGTCAATAGAATTGGCAAGAGACTTGAGCGCTTAGACTTTAGCGAGCGTAGCTCGGGAACCCGTGCATTCTGGTCTCTGGCCAAAGCTATTGAAGGAAATTTCTGCAAGCCAACCCTACCATCCCTACACGTAGGAAATGGGTCGTTGGCCCAAGACGCAAAAGATAAAGCCGATCTTCTGGGCAAGCTCTTTGCGTCAAACTCGACCCTGGATGACGGGGGGCAAAAACCGCCGACCATACCGCGATGCACGAGCATCATGTCGGATATTCGGTTTCATCAGCGCTCAGTGCGAAAAACCCTCCGTTCCCTTGATATCCAAAAGTCGAGTGGGCCTGACGGAATCCCGCCTATTGTGTTAAAAAAGTGTGCTCCAGAGTTGGCTCCGGTCTTGACGCGTCTTTTTCGGCTCTCCTATTCTACTGGCATCGTCCCGGCTTCCTGGAAGACAGCCATGGTGCACCCGATACCCAAAAAAGGTGATCGCTCAAATCCTTCCAACTACAGACCAATCGCTATAACCTCTCTCTTCTCGAAGATAATGGAATCCATTATCAATAGCCAGCTTCTTCGATACTTGGACGGCCAGGGATTACTAAGCGACAAACAATACGGGTTCCGTAAGGGTCGCTCGGCTGGTGGTCTCTTGGCGTACCTGACTCATCGTTGGGCTCAGGCAATTGAGTCGAAGGGAGAGGCATTGGCTGTTAGTTTGGACATTGCGAAGGCCTTTGATCGGGTTTGGCATAAAGCGCTGCTTCCAAAGCTTCCATACGGGCTGCCTAAGAAATTATGTAAGTGGATCACTGGTTTCTTAGCAGACAGAAGCATAAAGGTCGTAGTTGACGGCGAATGCTCGGAAACTCAGTCTGTTGATGCTGGTGTCCCTCAGGGCTGTGTGCTATCGCCTACAATATTCTTAATGCATATCAATGACATGTTGCAGACCAGCGGCATTCATTGCTATGCGGATGACAGTACAGGTGATGCTGTATATACCGGCTCCCCCAATATTTCTCGGCAAAATGTCACTGAGAGTCGAAACGAACTTGTGTCTAAGGTGGAGAATTCATTGGAGAAGGTCTCTGAATGGGGTAGACGTAACTTGGTCCAATTTAACCCCGCCAAGACACAAGTCTGCGCGTTCACCACTAAAAAGTCACCAATGGTCGTATGTTCTTGTTTCGAGGGCACATCTTTAACCATCTCCCCTAGCATTGAGATACTTGGCGTCAACATATCGAGCGAAGTCCAGTTCCGATATCATCTAGAGGGTAAGGCCAAATTAGCCTCGAAGAAGCTTGGTGTTCTTAACAGAGCGAGACAGTACTTCAGTCCGGACTAACGCTTACAACTCTACAAGGCGCAGGTTCGGCCTCATATGGAATATTGTTCTCATCTCTGGGCAGGGGCGCCAAAATACCAACTGCTCCCTCTGGACCGTATCCAACGAAGGGCCGCTCGAATTGTTGACTGTTGACTGCCATAGTGTTTCAAACAGCTTGGACCCCTTGGAATTACGCCGAGATGCAGCTTCACTCTGCATCCTCTATCGGTTGTATCACGGGGAGTGCTCTGAGGAATTGTTCGGAATCATACCACCTGCAACTTTTCACCATCGTCCCACGCGAAAAACATACCATCCTCATCACCTTGATGGGTGGCAGTCTTCCACAGTGCGTTTTTCGCGTAACTTTCTGCCGCGCACTGTAAAACTCTGGAATGAACTGTCACCAGCAGTTTTTCCGGACCTATACGACCTGCAAACCTTCAAGAAAAGAGCGTATTCCCTCTTAAAAGGCCGGCAACGCACCTGCAGCTCATCTGATGTTGCGAGTGTCCATGGGCGACGGTAGTTGCTTACCATCAGGTGACCCGTTTGCTCATTTGCCCCCTTATTTAATAAAAAAAAAATTAACACCTCCGTGGTCCAGTGGTTTAGAGCGTGCTCTTGACTCGGAGGTCGCGGGTTCGATTCCCGCGTTGGAAACATGTTATTTTCAAGTTTGGTTAGGACAATGCAGGCTGATCACCTGATTGTCTGACAAGTAAGATGATCCATGCGTCGGATGAGCATGTAAAAAGTCGTCCGTCCCACTTGGTTATGAGAGAAAAAGAATAGAGAGTGCTCTTGTGTACTGCGCACACACTTGGGCACTATAAAAAATACTCCTGCGGAACTAGCCTGGTTTCAATGAAACCGGCTACCGTCACCGAAACCGGTGTGGGAGTTATTATTACGTTATTATACGAATTTTTAGGAAAATTATTGGTTCAGTGATTTTGGCGCAACGGAGTTGAGGGCGTCATCTAGTATTATAATATTAAGTATCAGATTTTTAGAGCTCCACATAAGTCTCAAATCGACTTTGGCTTCGGCCAAAATAATCATTTCCAACTAATTTAATTCTACCCGCCGACCTAACCCAACTATTTTTCTCGATGTTGTTAAACGGGTTTTAACAAGAATTAGATCTAATAGTCTAAGATCCCACTGCAAAATTGTGCAGGTATCGAGTACACGCTTAAAATCACATTTTTACAAATATTTATGATAAGGAGAACATATTTCTACTGGGGTGCCAGTCCAAATGTGGCCGAAAATATTTTTAAAAAAATTTTGAAAAATTGAGTTTGCGGGATAAAATGTAATCATCAGGTATTGAAAGCAAACATCGTTCATTTCATGGCAATGAGTATAGAGATTTAGAAAAATCCGGTGTGCCGTTGGGCACCCGGCCGCAACCCTATTGTAACCAGGTGTGAACAGGTACCATTCCGATACATTTTTGCATCCATAACGTATATTGATCTTTTATATATCAAATGGAAGCTTATTTTCCTCTTATTATTATAAAATAGGTGTGCCTAATTAAATCTGGCCGCAAATAAGGGGTGCCGGCTGTCAAAGATGGCAAAGTATCGAAGGTTGAGGGAAAGGGAGCTAGCGCGTAACATTATGGGATAGTGATAGTACATCATGTTAGTGTACTTAAACATCGGTTCAAACAATAGTAATAATCGGTCAAGTGCGAGTCGGACTCGCGCGCTAAGGGTTCCGTACTATTTTTGTGTAGTGTAGTGAGCAAAATTAGGCCAACATTTGTGTTTTTGTATGGGAGCCGCCCTAATATTTTAATTTTACTTTAATGTTATTATTAGTAATTAAATTGCACATATTTTAATTGAAGATTTCGTGAAATTTTAAGGTGCCCATCTGTTGCCATTATCGACATAGAGCGAAAAAGGCCAAAAAATCACGTTTATTGTATTCAAATTCAAATGTCTTTATTGCCAGAATGTTATAGTTATTGAATATAGTTAATATAAATTGGAACATACTTAAATTTTATTTTGTTTTTAGTATTTGTTGTTATAGCGGCAACATATTATTATAAATTACATAATCTGTGAAAATGTCAACTCTCTAGCTATTACCATTCCTTAGTTACAGCCTTGAGCCTGGAGACATACAGACATACGGACAGACAGACAGACAACGAAGTCTTATAAGTAATAGGGTCCCGTTTTTGCCCTTTGGGTACCCTAAAAACGACCAAATAAATTAATACTCTACAAGAATTTAAAAGTTCATTCAAGTGTTAAATTGTTTGTTACATAAAGATTAAATATTCATAATGTTATGTACTAGCGACTCGCCCCGGCTTCGCACGGGTATAAAATATATTATAGTCTATGTCACTCACTGAAGAAATGATTAAAATCGATTCAGTAGTTTTTAATTACATAATATTATTATATTACGTCCCGCAATTTTAGAATCTGTAATATGATCTTCAAAAATATATCGTAATAAATCGTATGCCGTAAAGGGCCATATATTAAATCAATAATGTATTTAATAAAGTATTTAATTTAATAAGGATTATTGCCGTATTGGTTAAAATTGCTTCGAAAATTAACCATTTAGCCAAGTTAAAAGTAAATGACAAAAAAATGTTATTGTGGGATATCCATAAGAGATTATAGACATATACCATCGCGGAGTTTTCTGTAGACCTTTTTATAGTGTACAATACTTAGGCCCAATTTCACCAAAGACTGTTAAAGTTAATGCTCGAATTAGTATCACGTTACTTCTTTCGTTTTTCGTATGAATGAAAAAGAAGACATGACATTTTAAGAAGCTGTTAACATTAACAGACATTGGTGGAATTGGGCCTTGGTACATTATTTTGATAAATCTCGTAGGAAGCCTGCGTTTGCAATGTTTAAGTGGAAAAAAATGAAATGAAATGAAAAATAAAATTAATTACTAATAATAAGTAATAAAATTAAAGTAAAATAAAATATAAGGACGGCTCCCATACAAAAAATACAAATGTTGGCCTAATTTTGCTCACTACACTACACAAAAATAGTACGGAACCCTTCGTGCGCGAGTCCGACTCGCACTTGACCGATTATTACTATTGTTTGAACCGATGTTTAAGTACACTAACATGATGTACTACCACTATTCTCGTAATGTTACGCGCTAGCTCCCTTTCCCTCAACCTTCGATACTTTGCCATCTTTGACAGCCGGCACCCCTTATTTGCGGCCAGATTTAATTAGGCACACCTATATTATAATAATAAGAGGAAAATAAGCTTCCATTTGATATATAAAAGATCAATATACGTTATGGATGCAAAAATGTATCGGAATGGTACCTGTTCACACCTGGTTACAATAGGGTTGCGGCCGGGTGCCCAACGGCACACCGGATTTTTCTAAATCTCTATACTCATTGCCATGAAATGAACGATGTTTGCTTTCAATACCTGATGATTACATTTTATCCCGCAAACTCAATTTTTCAAAATTTTTTTAAAAATATTTACGGCCACATTTGGACTGGCACCCCAGTAGAAATAAGTTCTCCTTATCATAAATATTTGTAAAAATGTGGTTTTAAGCGTGTACTCGATACCTGCACAGTTCTGCAGTCGTATCTCGTACTATAACCCTATTTAGAATTTCCGCACGAATTTCAAAATCCAGTTTAGGTGTATAACTAACCGGCCGAAACCAGCTAAAACCGGATAAAACTAATTGAAGACAAACACCAACAAATCCTGACTAAACCGGTGAATGGACGCAGTAAATTTAGTGGATGTACTAAATTTAGTGAATCTACTAAATTGCAATTAGTAAGACACAGCTCGCACTCACAATCGCTTAATTACACTATTTCAAACACCATTAGGCGAACACAAAGCTCGTTGGATTCACCGAAGAAAGCGATGCATGTGAGAAAATAGGAATAGAACAAACTATTATTGTGTGTTATTGCTATGTATTTAGTTAATAGTTTAGACTCTAGATTAAAATAATAATTTTATAATTTTCGTTTTCGGGAATATTCCTGATATTAAATATGCAACTATCCAATTTTTTCACGATATATTTTAAATAGTAAGTACATAATAGGTATTATTATACATCTTTTTATTTTAAATCAGTAAACAAAAAATAAAGCTTCATGTTTCTAACTTTAGAAATGACGGACTTTCATTTAAACTTTCAACCATTATTTCACCTCCTTGGGGTAGAATTTTCAGAAACGCTTAAACACGTATCCATTCATTTTTAATCAGTAGCCCAGAAATAAACTCTCATATTTCTAAGTTAAGAAATGACTGACTTTCATTCAAACTTTCAACCCCTATTTCCAATACTGAATATCAACAAACTTCGTTTAGTGGTTTGAGCGTGAGGTAACCGACAGGCAGTCATACATAAATGCATTAGTAGGGATATTTTTCGTTCCAAAACAAATTATTACTTACAGTTATTTGCTGTGAAAATAGCTGCGCTGAAAGAACTAATATTAAGTTATGCATCCCAATACCCCTACCACAGTATGGGTAATGACTAATGGGAATGAATGACGTTGGAGCACTTCTCACATAGAAGTCAAAAGTAACTCTTTTAGCGCTGCTACTTTCACAGTGAACTCTATAAGGATTAAAGGGGTGAGGGGACACATACATTCGATGTATATTATTGCGTGTGTTATTATTTTATTTACAACTACATAATATTTTTTCATGAGAAAGCAAGTCTATCTTAAAGTGGAACAGTAATACAACCAAATGGAACTAAGCGACACGTGAAAAACGACTTTGTTCCCTTATGTTAAGGGCGAAGATACCACTTTATGTGCACGACAGATGTTCACTTTATGGACGACTAAAAGTTTGGAAAACTTCGAGATGGAATTTTATTTGCTAAACCTTTTTTGAATATGAAAGTTTGAGTATCGGTGGTCGACGGAGGTATTTACTTACGTGGAACGGAATGTTTGGGAACTTCTGACATGATGGATTCCAGCATCATTATCAGTGACTTTTTTATAAAATAAGGGAACAAACGAGCAAACGCGTCACCTGATGGAAAGCAACTACCGTCGCCCATGGACACTCGCAACATCAGAAGAGCTGCAGGTGCGTTGCCGGCCTTTTAAGAGGGAATTCGCTCTCTTCTTGAAGGTTTGTAGCCTGTAGGTCGTATTGGTCCGGAAATACTGCTGGCGACAGTTCGTTCCAAAGTTTTACAGTGCAGTTTTCATTTGATTTTTGCATTATTACCTCGATCATGGGAAAACCAGACATAATAGATATTCAATTGTTATACTGCCGCCGGGGGTGGGGCTTGAAGGGTTACGTAATACTTGGCTTGTTTTTTTTTGCCAGCAAATTACCTGTCTCTGCGAATCCCCTGTCAAAAACTAGTCAAAGAACAACCTGTAAGTTTACACACAAAAGCTTTATAACAAGGGCGAAATTCGTATGGCACATTTTTAATTATTCATTCGGGTGTAGTCAACCTTTTCACATATTTTATCGATGACCTGTGAACTTCGTATTACTTCACTTCAAAATTTTCTCACCGAGTAAACCTTCCATGAATATTTCAAGACTAAAATAAGCCAAATCGGTTCAACCGTTCTCGACGTTTAGCATGACTAACAAAATTTATATAAATTTTTATGTAGATTACATACAACATAATATTGTGACTAATTTTAATATAGAAACTGTAGTATTGTAAAGCTTTGATAACAATTATTACATTTGATTTGAATTAGATTTTTGAAATAATTATCACTAGCTGCACCTATTTGCGCATTAACGGTTTGTCTATCCATCTACTTTTGGCATTTCAACTTTCATCGTCGCGTCGTTGTAATTGTGCAGTTAAATAATAACCGTAAAATAATATTTTGTTATAACGGGGGCAAAACATTTTTAAAATGTTATGAATAGTGAGGAATTTTTTTTTTATTTTTTTTACGCCATTTACAAAATGGTTTAGCAGCCCTGCATTTTTTGTGAAACTTTTTTGTATTTTTTGTCCTGATCAGGTAGTTCTATGAATTCGTCGGTCGTTTCTCAAAAACTTGACTTTTTGTGTTGTCTGCTTGTATTATTTACTATGGGGATGCCACCATAATAGTGAAAAGAAAGAGAGAAGCAGAGTTAGAAAGAGAAGGAAAGAAGCTGGTATTATTAGGAAAGTGATGTTTTTTGGTTATAAAATATAAATAAAATAAAAAATAAAAATCGTTTTATTTCTGAATAAATTTGAATCAAATGTTTTCAGAACGTTGAGCTACATGTTGCCTACCACCGGTTCGGGAACTAACCCGGCGAGAAGAACCGGCGTAAGAAACTCGCACGGGGCCACTTTTTACTAAAAATATAATTAATTGTAATCAGTATTTACATACTACATAGTAAATATTATTTTTAAAGACATCCTCATAATAATTTTATTATGTCGGCAATCAGCATAGTACATTAAAACAAAGACTATTTTGGCGATAGGTCTGTCCAATTACCAATATGTATATTGTGTATATTATCTTATATATAAAAATAGATTTTCAAATGTGTTAGTCGCGCTAAAACTCGAAAACGGCTGAACGGATTGGGCTGATTTTAGTCTTAAAATATTCGTAGAAGTCCAGGGAAGGTTTTAAAGTGACACAAAGTTCACCGGGACAGCTAGTATTTAATAAAAATACACAACCACAGCGGATTTTGATGCGATCTTTAATAGTGTTTTAACTGGAAGTACATCATGGGCTATTTTAAGAAATAGTAAATGCAATAAAGGGGTTGAAAGAGGGATGATGAGCTCTACATACCTATAGTAATCATAAGTATGAAGTAATTTATTTCAAAATTACAATAATTAAAAGTACCTATCTTAATCTATAAAATATATTTTGTAAGTACTAAATGACACCCGCAAATCCATTCCCTTAAAAGTTTATCGTCCGGGAACTGTAGATTTTTACGTTTTGAAAATGTCTTTTCCCGGGACTCAAAGCATTTCCATAGCCAGAAAAATATGTTCACTGAATATGAGGTTACATACAGACAGACAGACATACTTTCACATTTATAATAATACTAGATGACACCCGCAACTTCCTTGCGCCAAAATTCGTTTATCGCGCGGGCACCGTACATTTTTTCGGGAAAAAAGTATCATATGTCCTTTCCCGGGTCTGAGAGTAGTATCTCCATGGCAAATTTCAGCGAAATCGGTTCAGCGGTTTGGGCGTGAAGAGGTAACAGACAGACAGACAGACAGACAAACACACTTTCGCATTTATAATATTAGTATGGATATTATTTGTAAAGTATGAATTTTTTGCCAAAAGACGATCACAAATAAATTGAAGATATGATTACCAATTTTCGTAATCTCAATTTCTGAATTATCTCTGCTGATAAATTATAAACCTATGAAATATCAAAATATAAGCGTATTTGAAACCAATCTAAAACGAAATATGAGCTGGATTAAGAGATTTGTTTCATCTCCACAGATTATTTACTCAATATTGTTACGGATACGGGCAGTTGTTTATGTGAAAAGTCCAACCCTTGTTTGCGTCCAACCTTTGTGAATTGCGTGTTTACGTAAACAATCCAGAATGGAACGTTCCAGAAAGTATGGCGGGCCATATAAAAGGTAAACAAGCCGGCAATCAATTCAGTACGATCCGAGCGATCATCAAGGCGACTTCGAAGTGAGAACAAGTGATCAATAGTGAGTAATTGTGATAGTGAACTAACGACTCGGCTACGACCTAGGACAGTGATAGTGCTCAGTGATTTGAATCTAGTGCTTAGTGTTTGGACTAAGTGATTTGTGTGAGCTAGTGTTTGTGAATAAAGTCTTCAAGAGAGTCACCAGGTCTTTTTCTCCGAATCCAACGAACCCTAGCACGTAACAATATGTAAATATTTATGTCTTGACATTTATAATATATATTATTATAACATAACTAGCTGTCCCGGCAAACGTTGTTTTGCCATATAAAGTATTTCGCCCATAATATTATTATTTTATTGAAGTGACTATACCTACTAAAGAGTATGTCACCATGGCAAAGTTCATGATTGCTATCCCGTCGCGCAAACAATAGTCGCCGTCAGTCTCGAGTTGTAACAATTTACTATTATTTATTCTACAAATGAATACACTTATTAATATAAAGATAAAAGAGTAGATGTTGCCCGATTCTCAACCCTAGCTCGCTAAGACTCACGAAAGTCGGTCGAGCCGTTTCAGAGGAGTTCAATTTATCATATAATATAGAGTTCAATATATTATATAATAATATATGCCCATTAAAAACGAAATAATATAGAACAGTTAAATCAATGTACTCGTGAGCTATCTCAACTGATATATATTTGGACACCTTCATATCCTGCAATGCAACTAGTTAAAGTTGCAAAGTTTAGTAAAGGTAAACAAGCCGGCAATCAGTTCAGTTTGATAGAAGCGATCATCAAGGCGACTTCGAAATGAGAACAAGTGATCAATAGTGAGTGATTTTGATAGTGACCTAAGACTCGGCTACGACCTAGGACAGTGATAGTGCTCAGTGATTTGGATCTAGTGCTTAGTGTTTGAATTTAGTGATTTGTGTGAGCTAGTGTTTGTGAATAAAGTCTTCAAGAGAATGACCAGGTCTTTCTCTCCGAATCCTCGAACCCTAGCACGTAACAATATCAAGGGTTTTTACTTTTTAGGGTTCTATGTCCACTCCCACAGGGTCAAAGTTTTTGTAAAATTACTGGGATTTCACTGTCTGTCAGTCTGTCTGTCTGTCTGTCACTTGGCTTAATCTTAAATAGTGACAGTGATGAGTTCAATAATATTATTTTCGTTATAAAAGCATGGAAAAGTACTTACAATAAATTGCTTACTTATTATTATTGGTTAAATTTTATTTTCTACACTCTACAGTAATAAAATAATACTTGAAAAATAAATTTGATAAATTATGTACAACCTACGAATAATAAAAACTAGATTTAATTATTCGTAGTGTAAGTACAGGCTATAAAGTACGAAAGAACTGATGTTAGTACAAGTAACAAAATGTAGATGGCGCTAGCAGTATCTTTAGAAGTTAAATCACAAACTGCAGTTTGATATTTACAGACCTGCCATTTGAGACGAAAACACTTTGGGAGCGTTTTCGTAGTATAGGGCCGTGGGTAGAGGGTAGGCCGTGCGCCATATTGTTTTGGCTAGATTTTTTCCCTAGACTTTTGTCACGATCCAGGAGTTAAAGATGGGTCCACAAATTTGGCTGGGCCCTCGTCCAACTAAATTTCACCAAGTCTCTCATGAGTGAGAACTGAAAATAAAGGGATTTTTTCAGTAGAATTATTTAAATGCGTTTCCTAAAAGAGCGTTTCAAAAGCTAAACATTCTATCATTCTATGAAATAGCAATAAACAAAATATTTATAAGCCAGCTTCTGAACGGACGTACGTCACTCCAAAAACTCACTCAGCTTTTAGTTTTTGGAATTGACCAGGCACTGAATTGAATAGACGTATCGCTAAGCGATTTGTTGTATGAACACTGAAACAACAAAATGAAGTACAAAACACCCAAATGATAACCCGTCCCATTTGAAAAGGCCATTTCAAGTGTAAGCGATGAAGATAGATGGTACACGAGCGAGCGACTCTAAACAATATCTATGTTAACATCATTTTATTTGTGCCTGGCGGTAAGCAAAAAACTTGCTGCTAATTGTTAAATTGTGGCACGGGATTAGAAGCTGTATGACATGGTGATACGGTAGGTTATAGCGTGAAGGGTTGCAGATAAGCGATCAGCTGTTGAAGGGTCGTGCAGGATTCGGGTAAACAACGTGTATAGGAAATTAACTTTTGGGTTTGCGTTTAAAAGTTTCTAGAAATAGGTAGATTCATAAGTTTTTGGAAGTAGGTTAAAATTTTATATAAGTAGTAGATATTATTATCTTACTAATAATCTCATTTACTTGTTATAAATTTAAAAGTGTATTTGTTTGTTTATCTGTCTGTCTGCTATCGGCTTACGTATTAGCCGCTGAACAGATAGAAGTTTGCTGTATAATAATGCCTTCCACACCGGTTTCAGTGACGGTATGGAAGGCACTAACTGCGACTAACGACCATGATGTGATAATTTTTATAGTGCCCAAGTGTGTGCGCTGCAAACCAGAGATCTTCCTAAGTTCCTATAACTCTCGCAACTCAGACACTCACCAGTCGCCAGTCGCGTTGGTCGAATGATGATGAGGACTGATGAGAGATCAGGCTTTTTCATGCTCATCCGACGCATGGATCATATTTCTTACGTACTTTACTATTATTCTCTCCCTAGTCGTAATCTATTCAACATCTACAATCAAGAATAGCCAAGAGATTATTTTACTTCAATAATCGAATTCCTGGACTCACGCACACACACACACACATACACACGCACACACGCACACACACACACACACACACACACGCACGCATGTCCTGTCAGGTACCATCAGCTGTTCCCAGCCCATATGACTTCAAGGACGCCCTGTGGAGGCGTTTTTATGCTCACGTCGATATAAAATAGCCTAGATATTTCGGCTGAAATTCTTTTATAGCTCGGAAACCGTAAAACCATACATTAAGAGATAAAACTATTAAAGATGGGCTCTAAGTATCTCCAATTTTCTTTAAAATCGATGCAGTGGCTGTAACGAGAAACAACATACAATTAACATAACTATAGTTTTTAATATTATAAAATGAAAATGAGCGGTCAAGTTATTTTATATACTTAATAATAAGAATAAAAATATTGTTATCATTATATTAAAATAGCACAGAAAATGTAAAAAAGGCATTTTAATGTAGTTATTTCTATGCACCAAGAATAAAGACATTAATCATTAAATAATTACTGCTTTATTATCGTAATTATAAGACAAATCGGTGTTATATAAGTTTTTTCACATCATTCTATTATTAACTTATACCCCAGCCTCATAATAATAAAGAAAATATTATCATTAATGCTGCGTATAATATTAAATAAATCAAGGTATGCCGTATGCTTCCATTTTTGTCAAGTAACTTAACCAATGTGCCAGACAAAAATATTAAATAACCAGAATCTTATACACCAGCTGTGGTCTCCAACCTTTTTTTCATGCGAGCCACAAAGTACATAGTCTTAGTGTCGCGGGCCGCAACTAAAATTTTTAGAGTTAAAAAATAACGTTCGTCAAAATTAAGATCTAAAAGTGAAAAAAAAAAATCACGGCTACTTTGCATTATTTTGCCGGTGGGCGTGAATTTCAAAATTGTTTTACTTGACGCGGGCCACAAAAAAGTCCCGGCGGGTCGCGGGTTGGGAATAGCGGTTATCCATACTTCCATACTAATATTATAAATGCGAAAGTGTGTCTGTCTGTCTGTCCGTCTGTCTGTCTGTTTGTCTGTCTTTCTGTCTGTCTGTTACCTCTTCACGCTCAAATCGCACAACCGATTTTGCTGAAATTTGGCATGGAGATACTTTGAGTCCCGGGAAAGGACATAGGATACTTTTTGTGCCGAAAAAATGCACGGTTCCCGCGCGTTAAACGAGTTTTGGCGGAATTTGGCGCAATGGAGTTGCGGGCGTCATCTAGTACACTCTACATTTATTCGCCGTAAATTATTTCTATTGCGGAGGTAAGAACATAATATTATTATTTTTAAGTAGACTTCATAAAGTTATCTTTTAGTGAAATGAGATAATTTTCTTTTGTCTTTACCGACAAAAATTAACATTATTTTCCACAAAGAGGAGTTACTTTTAAATTTATTTTTAAATAATCTTTGCCGAGCAGAACTTTTATTTTATGAATCACTTTATATTATTTATTGTAGGGAAGAATAAGATTAGTGATATTGTGTGTTCCATTTCTATTTATTCTGATGTAAACAAGGCTCAGTATTACCTACGCAAAAATGAGATAAGTACTAAGAAGACGTGAGTGAAAGAATCGAACAAGTAACATTTCGTAACATACGGACAGTAACTTATTTTTTCCCTAATTATTTTATTAAAACTTGTAACTTATCTACTTCATAACTTAGCTAATATATCCGGCTATACATATAATCCATAGTTTTTCTATTTCAAATATTTTTTCCGGCCCTAATGCCTCCATTTAAGCAAGAAAACGGGAAGTTTTTTCATGTTACTTACCTTATTCTTCCACTCACGTCTTGTATTATTAATATCTTTGCCTAACATTAATGTTCAAATTTTCCTTCGTGATTTTGTATCTTGCGAGAGAATCTGCTGCCCGTCACTTTAAAACTGCTGTCCGCCTGTTGCATTTACCAAAATCATCCAGCAGGCAGCAGCAGGCTTAACAACATTAGAAACGGGAAAGAATGGACGTACTGACAGATACATAGTGACAAACTGGCGGATTTCTTTTGTAAATCTGTCACTTTGACTTGTCTATTCTTCCGCAGAATGAAACCGTTTCTACGGTGACCATACTAAGCCTGCTGTTGTTTTATCTATATTATATAAGACATCGACGCGACGGCCCGATAGTTCGTTAACAAGACTTTGCATCCGTTCTCCATTTAGAACACGTATTGGGACTCGGGAATGGGACACGCTCGTAATTGTGAAAAAAAAAAACCGTCACGGCACGAAATTATTTCAATAATTTAATCGTCATCTTGCTTAATAAGTTCCAAAAATCTAAAATTGCTATTTTACAATATATACAACGTAGTGCCCGCAATTTTATTCTAGTAGTGTTTGTGCTAGAATTAAGTTCGGAATCCTTATTAATATTATAAATAGTAATATTGCCACAATGTCAGATGAAATTGGAAAACTCAATAAGTATACCTTTCAATGATTTATTCTGATGTAGGGTCAAATTATTGGTGAATTTGTTGGAAGTTAGTGTGGAGCAACATTTTTCAAATCATTGTAAGATTCACGAAAAATAATTTTTGACTTGCTAGAATAAAGAAACCTATCCATACTGATATTATAAAATATGCGTAAGTGTGTCTGTCTGTCTGTCTGTCTGTCTGTTACCTCTTCACGCCCAAACCGCTGAACCGATTTTGCTGAAATTTGGTATGGAGATACTTTGAGTCCCGGGAAAAGACATTGGCTACTTTTCATCCCGGAAAAAATTACGGTTTCCGCGCAATAAACGAGTTTTGGCGCAACAGAGTTGCGGGCATCAACTAGTACATTATAAAGTAATCTATGAAATCAAAATGAAGACGGCACAGAATTTCCTATAAAGGACATTTTACAAAACTTAATTTTTGTATCTCAATTCGAATTTGCTTTAACTGCATTTCTAGACACACACGACATCATAGCATCAATGCTAGCCAGGGCAGGCCTAGCCTAATGGGTGTTTTGGGTAACGTTATGGAGTACAAGAGTGTGAGGGATGACCAGAAGTTTGCAGCATACGTCATCCGAGCTGCAGCAGTAACAAATGAGGCGATTTGTCTCCAACTCTAGTTGTACGATGCCGTAGCCGATGCGTATGTTTTTAGTAAAACGACTATGACACATTTTCGTGTCATTTTTTAAAAGGTTATGTAGTTTTTTAGGTTCTGGATATCGCAATAGAGCTAATATTGTGAAAATTTATGAGAATAGCTAATACATATTATTATGTACTTGATGACTCTAGTAAATAGAGAATATTACACAAGTTCGGAGCAGGTTACTAGCACATACATAATTTCTACTGTATTTACTATCTGACCAAAGTCTGACATATTGCACACGTTATATTTCTGAAATATTGATAGAAACGTTGTCAAACGTCGAACAAAACTTTTTGTTTACTGTCTATGCTGATGCTGCCTTTAGCGTTTGCAGTATCGTGTTAGAATTTCAATGCAACGTAATACATTGGATGGAAATTCGATATACATAATATATAGCTATATAGCCTACTAGATGACGCCCGCAACACCGTTGCGTTAAAATTCGTTTATTGCGTGGAAACCGTACATTTTCCTGGGATAAAAAGTATCCTATGTTCTTTCCTGGGACTCGAAGTATCTCCATGCCGAATTTCAGCAAAATCGGTTCAGCGGTTTGAGCGTAAAGAGGTAACAGACAGACAGACAGACAGACAGACAGACAGACAGACAGACAGACAGACAGACGGACAGACAGACAGACACATTTTCGCATTTATAATATTAGTATGGATATGGATATGGAAGTATGCATATCCTCTCCCATTTCCCGAAGTGTCTCTATAGAAAACATCTAAATTGCGTTAAAGCGTGAAGAGGTAACAGTTACACAGATATATATTTTTTCATTTATAATACAATAGTGGGACACAAACGGCTAATAAAAAAAAAAAAAAAAAAATACAATATAATATTAATAAAAATAAACGAATATCTTTAGAATCCACCGAAAGCAGCCGATTTGTCCGAAAAGTGCAACGCGACATAATTCGTAAGTACTTAAATCCATACTAATATTATAAATGCGAAAGTGTGTCTGTCTGTCTATCTGTTTGTCTGTCTGTCTGTCTGTTACCTCTTCACGGCCAAACCGCTGAACCGAATACCGATTTTGCTGAAATTTGGTATGGGGATACTTTAAGTCCCGAGATAGGAAATAGGCACAGAATATATATTAGTTGACATAGGCTACTTTTTACCCCGGAAAAATGTATGGTTCGTCGAGATAATGGGATTGCGGGCATCATCTAGTATTTTACAATATTTGTGCAAACTTCAGAAAACTATCATTGCAGGATAACTTTAAATCAGAAGCATGCAGGCAGGTAGGGTTACCAACTATACTGTTTTAAACAGTATTATACTGTTTTTCACTCAATTATACTTTTAACTGTTGAACAAAAATAAAGTATACAATATACTGTTTTCAGCATCAACATGCAAACACATTAGTAATTTAAAAACATAACTAAAATTGTCTCATATCTACTTTCTAGTTTCTGTTCCTGCCACCTCAGCATTTACTGAAAGACTTTTTTCAGTAATGAATGCTAAGTGGTGGGAGGACAGAAATAGAGCATCGATTAATTTAATTAAGAATGAGCTACAAATTTAATTTCATTTAAGCTATAGTTGTGGTGAAGCGTATGATATTTTTAAAAATGATGATAAATTATTGAGCTGTGCGAGGAGTACTAAAAAATATATGTTTAAAATAAATAAAAAATAAAAATACTGTTCATATGTCTGAAATACTGTTTAATTTTCTTCGTAAACCTAAATATACTTTATTTCTTGAAAAAAAAGTTGGTAACCCTACAGGCAGGCGGCCAACTGTTTCTGTCAATACATAATATTATGTATTGTTAGTTTCAGCTGATGCTGAGATATTGTTATGTATTTTAAACGCTCAATTTTACGGCTGTTTTTTGTGATATCAGATAATTATTTCCTAGACAGATGATGGACGATGGATGGACATCCATCGTCCATCATCAACGACGGACGTCGTTTGGTCGGGTAATATCGTGTTCAGGGGACTGATCACGACTAACAGGAACATATCCCAACTAAATAAAGTAAGCCCACTATCTGAATTTGAATCAATTTATTTGATGGTACGTGCCAAATTCCATCGAAATCTATCATCGGTGTATTACGGTCGCAACGGTGGACGATATTGAAAATAGAGGTAAAGAAACATCAGCAAATTCACAATGTTCCGTCCCAGCCCTAGTGTATTTCAAACCAGATTCAAGCCATAACATCTATGATACCAATAAGCCATTCAAACCGGTTGGAAATAGCCCGACAACACATGCGCGAACAGCTGACTACGCACACACGCATGCAGTAATGAGAGGGTTTCGAAAAAAGTACAGGAGGCCCTTAACCTACACACAACAAAACAAATCCAAAACACACGCAATTGATTTTGAAACTTAGCACGGAGTCATTCGATTCAAATTTGAAAAGCGCAGTCCTCAAATGCAGCGTTTCGCTTCTGGAAATTGATGGATGTCGGATACGAGATAGTGCAATGCAAACTGCAGTAGTGGGAGAAGGACGGGAGATTTTATTTTGCGCTATCAATGTGTTCCTTTTTCAAAAGCTCGCTGGGAGGCAAGGTGCGTTGGATTTTAATTGTACCCTGAGTGATGTGTGTCCCCGTGTTGGACTTTTTACGGCATTCTTTTAAATGTTCTGCATGTATGGCGGAGAAATCTAGTTTGGCCATTTCAATTTGGATACGTGGCAGATTTCGAGCTGTCCATTTGCAGAACTTTTTGATGATCCGTGAAATTCATGCTACATTTTTTTGAGCGTCATTTGCATTAAATAGTATTTCCGGAATATAAAATATCTTAGTTTCCTCTTTCCTACTCTTGAGATAGTTTTTAAATCTGCAAACTTCAATACAAACTGACATTATTGAGTAATTTCCACTGTTAGTAAATTTTCATTAATTGAATAGTATTACGCTTTTTAGCCGACTACGACGAAGCTAAAAGGAGGGATATGGACTTGGGCAGTCTATGTACCAATGTACCATCGAAGAAATTGATACATAGGCAGTTTACGGACCTTTGTCATTTGGTCGGATTATATCAATGTAAGTCGTGATCTGTCGGCTGCGTTTGACACTCGATCAAACTACGTAGGTAAGACATTTGCCTTAGATGATTCAACTTCTCTGATATTCAGCTCTTCTGCTCCTTTTTTAGCAAATAATGTGTCAGTAGTAATGATGTGACGGATGACATAGACTTATTTATATTTTGATATACTGTATTAGTACGTAGTAGTACGTAGTCTGGTTATATCGATTTTTAAACTTGTATAAGTAGATAAGTTTAAAAAGAGCGTCCGTGGCCTATTGGGTAGACCTTTGGTTCGCACTCCCAGAGGGTGCTGGTTCGATCCCGGGTGGAGGCGTGTACCAATGAGACATTTTCTGATCTCAAGTACATAATACGGACGCTCGTACGGTGAAGGAAAACTTCGTGAGGAAACCCGCACATAGTTGGTCCCAGATGTATTGACTAGTTCTTTCCTCTGGACTAGGCCGACTATGTTGCGAGAATGTCGTATATATGTGTTTGGGCAACCATACGGTAATTTAAAATCTTGTCCCAGGCACTGCAGTATTTGAGGAATGGTTACTTCGCTCTGAAATGAAAGCACTGTAAGTATATAAATCATCCACAACGGATGCAAAAGCCTAGTTTATGGCCTAGTTTATTTTTTATAGATAAGTTTAGATTTTCCAGGCCCCGATAGGATAATAAAGTATACCTGTCTCCATTTACCATCGAAGAGATTAATTCTTTTTTAACCTACGTCATTTGGTAGAGTTATGTCCATTCAATATTAGTCGTGATCTGTCGGCTGGGTTTGATACAACGTGACTAAATTATGTTGGTCCGCCATCTAATCTGCATATGAATCCTCTTCGATGGTACCTATATTTTAACATAAACTATGTATAGTGCCAATAAAACCGATCGGTAGTATGGATATTAATCTGGTACATGTCATTACGGCAGCCCTGAACTCGTGTGATGAATATTAAGCGGATTGTTACACTAAATTAGATGGTATAGTCCTACGAGAAATACTATAATACACTGGTTTCGGTGAAGTTCGACGGTTTCATTGAAACCAGGCTAAATGAGTAATTTCTATATTGCCCATGTGTGTGCAGTATACAAGAGCACTCTCTATTCCCTTTACTCTCATAAGTCATAACTCAGTGGGACGGCTGACCGACACACTGGCGAGAGATCGCGTTGTGAAATTTTCAAACTTTTAGTTGGTACTTGGTCAAAAAATTTACGTTGCCTTAGCTACGTCATACGTATCACGATATAATATGTAGTAGGTAACCTGGAGCCATATTTGAGCGATCAAATGTATGAGAATGTTCCATACAGCATTATATTTCAATGGTACAGTCCGTGTTTTGCACTATGGAGTTTGCTGTTTTGCTACTAAATTAGGAGTATCAGAACAAGATCTATAGTTAGGAACCCTCAAAACTCAGACGTAATGCGTGATTATAGGACTAGTATAAAAATGCTGCCCACCCTAATGCGTCATAATATGCGCAAAACTGCACATAAGCTATAAGTCATAAACAGCTGACGGTGATGATGATGAACACAAAAATGTGTAAGGCGTAAGCTCATCGATGTATGACGATATAGAATGTCTGCAGGTAGTTTTACTTGAAAGGAAATCCGTACGTACGGATGTGATGGCGGCTTAACAAAATCACTTAGCCCGGACACAGAGTAGCGTGTAGAGAGTATAAATATTGTTTCTTACCTATCGATAACTAGGCGTTAATTAGGCACCCAAATATTACAATAATTTATTCTATGGACGCTTCACACCACGTCAGTCTGGCCCCGTGCTAAGTACCTAAAAGACTTGTGTCACGGGTACCGGACAACGGAAATATATTTTTTACTTTTATACCATACAAATTTGACAACCTCTGTGGCTCAGTGGTAAGCGCGTTGGACGCTCAAGCCGGGGGTCGCGGGTTCGAATCCCGCCGGCGGAACAAAAAGTTTTCAATGTTCCCGGGTCTGGATGTGTATTAAATATGTCTATCATATAATAAAAATCTTAAATATATGTATAGTATAAAAGTATTAAATATATTTCCGTTGTCTGGTACCTGTAACACAAGTCCCTTAGGTACTTAGCACGGGGCCAGACTGACGTGGTGTGAAGCGTCCATAGATATTATTATTATTATTATTATACATTTAAGATTTTTATTATATTAATATTTAATACACATCCAGACCCGGAAACATTGAAAACTTTTCATTAAGTGGTCGGGATTCGAACCCGCGACCCCCGGCTTGAGCCGCCAGTTGCCACACACTTAACCAATTGAGCCACAGAGGTCGGCTATTCTATTCTATTTCTATTCACAAATAAAAACGTGTTTGAGTCACATTTGTAAACGAAGAAATAGTCAAAATGTAGAGGTACTTAGTTATTAGCTAGATATCTAATAGATATAGAGATCTATGCTTTTTAGATGTTTACTGTTAAGGGAGCAATTGAAAATTAAATAAGCTCTAGCGCCTCTAGCCGATAGGCAGGAAATTGAATGACGGTCTTCAAATATATTTTGATGGGAATAACAGCCGATACGAATGGGCTTAAATATTTCTCCGATACTGATGTAAAACTACTTGTTGTGATTGGAGTTTTAACCTGCGCGGCGCGAAGAAATAGATTAATGTCGCAGAGTATTGAGGGATTCATTTAATGAAATCCATTTCTCCAATACCTGCAAAGTCTTCGTTCCTCTATTTCCTAACTTATTCTTTGTCGAACAATTATGGTGTGCCGAAGGGCCCCGTCAAACGGGTCCCCTTTTTTGTCGTGCGGTCTGAGACCACATCGTGTGTGTGTGTGTTTGTGTGTCTGTCTGTGTATTTGTGCGTGTGTGTGTGCGATCAGCTGACATAACAGCTGTGTTGAGCACGAGATTCGAATTCGGCGAAGCATTCGCAACTTGATATACCTAATACCCGTTATCAGGGCAGATGTAAATTCATTATCATCATCACCTTGTTACGTCACGCTTTTGTTATTTGGTCTCTTTATTTGTGTTATTTTGTGTCCGAGTAAAGGACTGGTTTTGGTAAAAATTATATAAGCTTGTAGTATTTAAGGGTTTTGTTGATTTTCAGAATACTATAGGCTTTATAAACGTTTGGGTTTTTGTTAATTTCGGTCGAAAGTTTGATCGGAAATATTTCGGTTTTAAAAACGTTTTGGCTAAAGTACCTTCAGATTTAGTTGTTAATTCTTATTCTACGTTGGGAAGAATCCTACATAATTTTAAGACTTCCGTTTGTCGTTCCGTTGCTGAATGCTTCTTACGAAAGTAGGTAATGACCTAATAATATACTTAATAAGTTATGTATGTCGGAGCGGAGCGGAGCGGCTCAAGAACGACATCAGAATGGGTTTTTCATCATGAGATAATAAGATACTTTGTTTATAGATAAGATACTAGATCGTCACTTTGTAGGCGTTGGGTAAAACGTCCGAGTTGCAAAGACTAATCACAATCGTTTAAACTCATCAATACTCAATTAAGTAAAGTAATAGTTTTGCACGTTCCTATCACAACTAGAATTAAATTATTTTTAGAACGGATAACGAGTCCGCGGGTCGCGCTCTCTCCTCGGCTCGGGCTCATCTGTCCGCAGCACGTCCACCCCTGAAACCGTCTCTCGGCACAACAGTCAATGTAAACATTTAAAACAATAGGACTCTTGTTGCCGACCCGCGGCCACGTTCGGCGACACTAAAGGAGTGATGTCACCTCCGGTCACAGAATCCATGGCGGTACACCTTTGCTTCAGGATAACATAAACAAATTCTCAATTATATTAAGTAAGTAGTAAGTAAGTAAGAGTAATAAGCCGCCTGCTAGGAATTAGCGGCGGTTTTGTATTTAAGTAAGTGTATATTTTTATGTATGTACAAAATGATCTGGTAAACTTTATATCACTTTCCTCCCAATACAAACTTTCCCGGGCTTCTACTAATATTTCAAGACTAAAATGACGCAAATCGGTTCACCCATTCTCGAGTTTTAGCGAGACTGAAAAAAATTGTAGCTAACTTACTGATGTGTACAAATGTGTACACGTAATTTTCCGGAAAATTAATTATATTTTGTACGAGCTTTTGCCCGCGGCTTCGCTCGCGTTAAGAAGTATTATTATATCCAAACTTTGATCCCCTATTTTCACCCCTTGGAGGTAGAATTGATCAAAATCCTTTTTTAGCGGATGCCTACGTCATAACATCTACCTGCATGCCAAATTTCAGTCCGATCGGTCCAGTGGTTTGGGCTGTGCGTTGATAGATCAACATGTCAGTCAGTCACCTTTGAGTTTTATATATAAAGATTTGTATTATTTGTATTTCTCAAAATATGTATGCTAAATCGAATGTATGCTAAGCATGTTGATGATGACGATGGTTAAATCAAAAACAAACATTGACCCGATTAAGCTGGGCTATTAAGTTTGAACCGCGCGCCTCACGCAACGCTAACGACAACTTTACAGCTTTTAACTATTATTTTGTCAATTCATTTAGAAGGACGACCAGAGTATAGTATTTTTAATAGCCGTATAAAGCATAACGATGGTTTTTTATCGTGGGAGAACAGAAAACTCAGCTTAAGGGGCCGGGCTACCCTCGAAATTCTCATACATACGTAATACCAAAATCATTTAGTCATACGGAAATATTTAACATGTTTGAGTTATTTTTCAGCTTAAAATAGTAATTACCTAGGTTCCTGAACAAAAATTAACTTCAAAATATTTAAACACTAAAAAAAAACTGTGTATAATTTTTTTTTACTAAATTTACTACTAAATATTTAAACACTAAAAAATATATAAATAAATAGTAAATTTACTACAAAATATTTAAACACTAACAAATATTTTTTAGGGTTGAAATATTTTGTAGTAAATTTTTGTACAGGAACCTAGGTAATTACTATTTTAAGCTGAAAAATAACTCAGACATGTTAAATATTTTCGTATGAGAAAATGATTTTGGTATTACGTATGTATGAGAATTTCGAGGGTAACCCGGGCTCTTAATAAGCCACCAAGGTCTCTAAAAATCCATTGCAAAACACCATGGTGTTAGGAATTCGTATGCTGCACTTATTACTTACTACTAAACTTATAACTTACTAGCTGCTATCCGCGACTCCGTCCGCGTGGACTTCAGTTTGCAGCGCATGGTGGTTCCCGTCTCCATGGCGTCATGGGCAAGCAATAAAAATATGTAGCCTACATTACTGCAAAGTTTGCTCAAAATCCATCCAGCAGTTTTTGCGTGAGCAAAATACATTCAAATATCCTCACAAACATTTCCAAAAACAAAAACACTTCGTAACCTTTGTATACTTGCAACATCAAAAGAGTTATAGGTGCGTTACCAATTTTAATGTAGTTGTAATAAAGAATAAGATTAATTTTTTCTTCTGTTTTGTGTATGTTGCGTGTTGTCAAAATAAATGTATTCTTAGGGCCTGTTTCACCGCTTCCTGATAAGGCTATCCACCACTTAACTTGACAGATAGAGAATGGAGAATCTGTCAAATAAGCATGTCCGGCACCTTATCAGGAAGCGGTGAAACAGGCCCTTATTCTTATAAAGCCTCCGATATATGGGGAGGCTATTCGATCTATTCGGACTGATCGCAGGCTAATCTGACACTCGCTTTGTGGATGCCCGTGTGAGTTCATGAGTACAGTCAATAATCAATTAGTTCTACCGAATTGGTCAACTTCTTTCACACATGATTCACTGCCTTCTTAACGCTATAACCCATATAAGAGTTGTATGATACCAAAAACACTATCAAAAGAGCTCTTAAAAGGTTCGGTGATCAGTGATCACTGATCACATCAGGTTATACACTCGCTCGTTTTCTTCTTTTAGCTCTTTCGAAACATTGTAAAAGTACAAAAAATCTTACCTGAACAATTATGTATATTGTATAAATCTTATAGTACATTATACAATGTCTTTACAATACTTTATATTTTGGCTAGCTACCTGTGCCTGAATAACGTTTTTACTTGTAACTAACTGTGCCAAAATCAAAAAGGCTCTTTTCGAGACGTAGTACTTACTAACTCAATGCTTTCGAGAGAATTATAATATTGTACTTATGTTGCACTCTAGACGTTAAACTGCTCGTTAGATTTGGGACTTAAATGTATTATTATTAATTTCGCCTAACGATTCAGATCGGAACGCGATGCGTAGATGGATTTAATTGACAGATTCGCAAGACGTCTCACGCAATTGAAATCTGTCAAATCCATACGAAATGCCGCGGCCGCGCCGCGCCTCTCCTCGCCTCGTCGCGTTGCGGTCTGAATTGACCCTTAGTAGGTCTAAGCAGTCAGGTTCTTTTATTTTAAATATTCATGGTTTTGTAGACATGCCCTTTATTTCATCAAAAACTAACAACCGCACTAAGCACTTAGCGCCAATTAACAATTACATAACTTTAATTCAACATCCAAACTCTTTACTCGTTATCATTAAAACTCTAGCCGTTAGGTTTTATTGTAAATTCTAAAATTAAAACGCCTAAAACATTTTCTATAGGTCTCAAACTTAGCCCCATGTACAGTGTGGGGTCTAAGGATGCGGGCGTCTGGTGGTAGCACCTGGGACCACCGCGTCGGACCTACCTGGGACGAACAGACGGTTGACCCGTATATTGCATACTTTCGCTACTTGGTATTATTGTTTGATTGTTTCTAATAATATAGAGCCGCGTTTAAGCAAAAAGTTTTACTTCACTGCCACTACGAGCATTTACTGCTCTGCTCTTATTGGATTTTTAGAGTTCTGTAAGTTTAAAAGGTGAACTTCACTGTCCGTCCGTCCGTCTGTCGGTCTGCCAGGCTGTATCTCAAGAACCGCGATAGGTTGACAGTTGAAATTTTCACAAACGATGTATTAACCCTGCCCGTGTTCGACTCACACTTGGCCGATTTTATTTATTGCCTTTTTGTCGTATAACAAAGTATTATAATACTAGATGATGCCCGCCACTCCGTTGCGCAAAAACTCGTCTACCGCGGGAACCGTACATTTTTCGGGATAAAAGTATCCTATGTCCTTTCCCGGGACTCAAAGTATATCCATGCCAAATTTCAGCAAAATCGGTTCAGCGGTTTGGGAGTGAAGAGGTAACAGACAGACAGACAGACACACTTTCACATTTATAATATTAGTATGGAAGTATGAATAATGATGAATTTCTACTAACTAATCAGTATTGTTGATGATCCAAAGCGTCTATGTCCAAAGTAAACCAATTCCATGTTCACAACAGCTTGGGAAAACACATTCTACAACATAATCAGGTAATGTACCAAGTTTGGGCAGTAAACTTTGTCAATCTGTTCTGATGATGAACGGCCTCCAGGACCATACAAAGGTTCTGATAATCCAGGATAATGAGCTGGGAATAATAGATGCGAATGGCTCAATACGGTACAGTGTGCAGAAAAATTGCAAGATGTCAAGTACATATAATTATTTTGTTTGCATTTTAATTTGGTATTGTTTTGTGTGTGAATAGAATATTAAAATTACTTGTTTGTATTTGATGCTATTTTTTTTAATTTGTAACGTTGTACGTAACGTGTTTTTTGTTACAAAAAAGTATGTAAGTATTATAACTGTCGAGGATTATTGAGCAAGTACTTATGATTCATCATAATTCGAGATTGAGTCAAAAATTAATTCTGTGAGCTTTTTAATATAAATTTATCTCTTAATCTGTCATTGTGGTGACCGCTGCAAAAACAACTTTGTTGACTTTTTTAAACCGCCTTCTAGCTTAAAAAACGTGTGTCGTAAACAAAATTTAAAAAAGATATTGGTGGTTGTTGGTTTATCTTCTCTGTCCTCTTTTTTTTTAAATGGCGACTAGCATAAAACTATTGCCAGTGTCAAGTGATTAAATGTTGGGAAAATTATGACGCGGTAAGTAGGGATAGTAGGGAAGTTTTTTTATGAAATAAGGGGGCAAACGAGCAAACGGATCACCTGATGGAAAGCAACTTCCGTCGCCCATGGACACTCGCAGCATCAGAAGAGCTGCAGGTGCGTTGCCGGCCTTTTAAGAGGGAATAGGGTAATAGGGGAGGGTAGGGTTGGGAAGGGAAGGGAATAGGGTAGGGGATTGGGCCTCCGGCAAACTCACTCATTCGGCGAAACACAGCGCAAGCGCTGTTTCACGCCGGTTTTCTGTGAGAACGTGGTATTTCTCCGGTCGAACCGGCCCATTCGTGCCGAAGCATGGCTCGTATAAATTTTGGATAGGATCTCTGTCCTCTTTTAATAAGGTATCTTTTGTTTCCTCAAACCAATTTTGTATATTTTTTTGCACACACATCTTGCAATTTTTTTTTTACCTCCATAATATTAATGCAAACCAACAGCGTTGCGGACGGTACCGCTATGGACCTGATAAATGGTGTATGATTCGTTCCGCTCGGCTTCATCAGATCCTATCTTATCTTTCCAGATATTGTGGACGTTTCTTTTTGGATCTTTTGGTTCGGCGGCCATGCCCTAAGCCATTTTACATAACTAGTTATTTATGTAAAATGTAAATTATTTATGTAATTTTGTGCATCAAAGTTTTTCTTCATACTTTTGTTTAATGATTTTTTTTATATTTTTATACCAGAAGTTGCTCGCGGTTCCATCGGCGTAAAAACACTTTGCCGCGGTAATTGTACATTTTCCAGTGATAAATAGACGATAGATAGGGTACTATAAAATATCCTACTTTTCCCCGAGGTCTATTATGTCTATGCCTCTAGGTTATATCATCTACATAATATTCTAAGGGGCTGTTTCATCACTTACTGATAAGTGCCAGATAGGCTATCCACAACTTATTGGATAGATGGAGTATACTCTATCTGTCAAGTTAAGTGGTGGATAGTCTATCCAACACTTTATCTGTAAGTGGTAAGACAGGCCCTAATACTTTTAAACCTTACTTTGAGAACTTTTGAAGGGAACTTTACGTGGTGTAAAGAAACTTGAGATTTCTTTCCTATAGTATATATCATAATCTGTAGCATATTATGTATGTTTATGTTGTACCAAAACATATAAGTTTGGACAAGATGTTCTATTTATTATCTTTTTTTCTTCACACAGTAAAACGAGACCACATGTCTCGTTTTACCGCCTAACCAGGTCAAACATGTTGCTACGGGTAACTCACGCGTCGTTGACACGTAGGAAATAAAAAAAAGGATGAATTAATTAGTAAATAATTAAAAATATAAATATTATACTTAAGTGATTTTTGATACTTACTATTTTTTAATTCTTCTAAAAATAGTATTCATTGCAATAACACTATGAAGAAATACAGTAAGTTATCAACATTATGATCACGCATATAATATATCTGTGCAATAATTTTTACTAGTTGATGCCTGCTACTCCGTTGCGCCAAAACTCGTTTATCACGCGGGGACTGTACATTTTTTCACGATAAAAAGTAGCCTATGTCCTTTTCCGGGACTCAAAGTATATAATATAGTATACCAAGTTTCAGCAAAATCGGCTCAGCGGTTTGGGCGTGAAGGGGTAACAGACAGACAGACAGACAGACACACTTTCGCATTTATAATATTAGTATGGATATAAATTAAAAAAGAAATAACAAAGTACAAAGGAAAAAATATTGTGTTTATTATTTAAATAATAATTAATTAATTATAAGATCTTCTGATAACAATAGCAACATTAGCAACAGAGATCATTAACACCGGTGTTTTTTAAATATTTTATTTTACTAAACTTAATTTATTAATATAATTACTTACAATAATTAATTGTGCGCTGCAATTAAAATAATTACATTTTATATTTTATTGTTTCTATGTGACAAAATCAGTATTATAGTCTTTGTATTTTGTGGTGGGTTATTTTAGTTATGTGTAATATAATTTACTTTTTTTAGTTATGTGTAAATACATTGCAGTTGGTTAAAAGGGAATGTCACAATTTATATCGTACTAGCTGTCCCGGCAAAGTTGTTTTGCCATTTAAAGTATTTCTACTTCATCATTTGATATTAAATCTTACCCCCTCTTTTGTCCCTAAGAGGGGTAGGGGGAAAATTTGTATATACCAGATATTAAGCTAGAAGAAGACAAATATAATATCGGGGAAAACCGCATCCAAATCGGATCAGTAGTTTTCGTGTGATAGTGGAACAAACATACAGACAGACAGACAGACAGACAAACAGACAGACAGACAAAAAAACTGACCACATTTTTGGCTTCTATAGCGATGTAGTGACAACCTCCACTGATTATATTTTTGAATATCTTTAATGTACAGAATCTTCATTTCTACAGTTTTATTATAACTGTGAAAAAACACGTACACCTTTTAATGATCAAAACTTTGTGATATTTAAATTCAATTTTAGCTATCCAAACTTTGCTTTCACTTAAGGGTCCGTATACGATTACGAAATTTGCCGATTTCGCTGATTTAACAGACGTGATTTAACAGTTAAAATACAGTATTTCTATAAGTTTTAATGCACAACATGTAAGATCATTTCAATTATAATTTAAATAAACGATTTAAAAAAATATATTATAATCTAATGTTGGAGCTAGTTTTTTATTAAGTATTTTTAAATTATCCATTTCAAACCCGCGATTGTTTTGTGATTTTTGCTATAAAAGGTTTAGAATATCACCTGTTTATGGATTGTATTGACGTCTTAACGGTATGAAAAAAATACAATACACTGTTGAGAAAGTCGTCTATACAATGTTGGAATTACTTTTAACCACTTTAATATGAAATAGGTAGTTGAGTAAAAAAATATGTAACTCGGCAAAATTTTAGAGAAAATGGGCAAAGAATTGCTGTTAATTTCGGCAACTTGGAGCTGTAATTCATAAAAAGAAAACGACAGAAATAATCTATAGATAAAATTCTATCCAATTCGAGAAAAAAGAAAAAAAAAACAAATTGTGCCAAAAAACACGATTCAAAACAACCTAAATCTCACATTTTATTACTCGCCGCAAGGCTCGAGTCGGCAGTCTGCGCTTACATGTATTTTTAAATCTAATAATTAATATATATTTTTTTTAATCTAATAAGGGGAAAAACCAAATAATATTTCTGTAGCGAACCTTTGCAATTTCATATTCATCGGCGTATTTTAAAATGATTTAAAACGTATTATATACTTACTATGCAAAAGCTTCATTCCTTGAAAAAGCTCAATTCCATCGTCAACGACCGGTGACTTGCGTTCACCTCGTGATCTGAGGTCAAACCCCGTACTCTTTTGTCAGAGTTAACCAGATTAGGTCTTTTTTGTTGCATGTTCATCAATAGTCTATGTCTGTAATGATTTTGATTACGTTTTGATAAATATCTCTCGTGGTTGGCCTCGTAAGTTCTGGAAGAAAAAGCTTTAGTCAGAGGTAAAGAAATTACATAAGTCAAAAATAAGTTTTGTGTTTTTATGACTTTCTCAAATTACAATTAGATAACTCTAGTTTCACTAATTTAATGGCATTTAATTAGTGAAACTATGTGTCAACCTCGTCAATGTCTCTGGCACATCATTCCAATCGCTATTTTTAACCGACTTAAAAAAGGAGGTTATTGTTTTTCTATAAATAAGGTTTTCTATAAATAATCAAGTTATTATTCTCAAATTACCGAATTCTGTCCGTAGCGGAGATTAGAGGTTTTCTTATAAGAGTTAAAAAAAATCTTAAGTTATAGAATACCTACTAGAAATGTCAGTGACTACCACCCTTAAATTATTTTGACTATAGGAATTTGGTGTATTTACAGTCTAATTTTGGAAACCTCTATAATTTTGGTCCAAGACATAAGTTCCAAAACCGATTGTACGGAGGAAAATAATTTTATCTAAGGTTTAAGTCTTGGACAAATCTACATTTACCTTGTAAAGGTAAGATTAAGGCCACAAAGTAAAGGTACCACTTTAAATTGTTATTCGGCAGTCGCGGAAACATTGTTTCCACGCAAAACCACAATTACCATCAAAATCGTCACAGGATACGTGAACTGGGGTGTAAAGCGGAATCTTGAATTACCACCAAATTGGCCACCACATATTCCCACCACGCCTTACTTCCGTTCACCAAATACATACTAATAATATTATAAAATACTAGACGTTCCGCGCGGCTTCGCCCACGTAAATTAGATATTTCACAGAGAAGATAGTCCACAAAAAATAACCTATGATCTTTCACGTGTTCTACTTCATAACCCTGCCAAATAACATAAAAATTGCTCCAGTAGTTCGTGAGATAAGCTCTTTTAAATAATTTCCGCGCTTTTTGTCGTTCCTATTTCTCTTAGTGTGATAAAATATAGGCTTCCTCGACAAATGGGTTATCTAACACTGAAAGAATTTTTCAAATCGGACCAGTCGTTCCTGAGATTAGCGCGTTCAAACAAACAAACAAACTTCCGCTTTATAATATTATTAGTATAGATGCGTAGTCTGTCTGTCTATTATCATTGTTATTTGTAGCGCAAAACTGCTGAACCGATTTGGATAATAAGAAAATATCTGAGTCTCGAAAAGTACCCACACAGAATAGACCACACTCTATTAGCAAAATACATGGTCCCCGTACCCTACGGTCTATGCAATTTTATGGAATACATGCAGACATCTAGGAGAGAAAGAAAAAAGCATAGTAAAATCCCAAATACAGCTGAAAATCTGTAGGATGAAGATGACGTCCTATAAACACTCGATCATAGCTTTGATAAAATATATAAAAACGGTTACTTTAAAAAAGCTATGCCAAAAACAAACACACGAACATACAAGTCAAACTCATAACATCGCGATTTGTTCAGCGTTAAAAATATTTGCAAATGCTGAAAAATTGACATTAAAATGTACACGAAGCAATAAATAACTTATTATTTACGATTGAGCAAGAAACGAAAATTCATCTTCCAAACCAGAAACATATTTAGCGTTTATTATTTAACTAGATGACGCCCGCAACTCCGTCGCGCAAAAAATCGGTTATTGCGCGGAAATCGTATATTTTTTCGGGATATAAAGTAGCTTATGTCCTTTACCGGGACTCAGAGTATCTCCGTACCGAATTTCAGCAAAATCGGTTTAAGTGTCTAAACTCTAAACACACTATGCCGAAGTTCCGCGGCGGAAATTCCGCATGATTACGTCAGCCATTGCTGACGTAAACGCACACAATATGACGCGACGGAATTTCGGCATGGTGTGTCATCGGTAATTTAAAATACATTGCAGGCGGAATCATGCGGAAATTCCGCCGCGGAACTTCGGCATAGTGTGTTTAGACACTCATAAGTGAAGAGGTAACAGACAAACAGACACCCTTTCCGATTTATGAGTACTAGATGACGCCCGCAACTCCGTCGCACAAAAATTAGCTTCTCGTGCGGGAACCGTAAATTTTCCCAGGATATAAGTATCCAATGTCCTTTCCCAGCTACCCTAGCATACCGTCAGCGGACAAACGAAAGAATCTAAATTTTGACAGTTTTACCGGAAAAACACTGGAGAAAAAGTTTCTTTCGTATCTCGATTTCTTTCGCTTTTGAAAATCTATATGTCAAGCATGACGACCATTTTTATCCGCTTTTGACATTTAGTTTCTTGATTCTTTTCTTTTTTTATTATGGCACTTCGGCTCTAAAACCATGGCCAGTGTCGAGTAAATGGCGGCAAATTCAAAAAATCAACGTGTAGCAACCTTGTCTATAGCCGGAATTATAGTTTTGATCTACGAAATACGAATAATAGAAACTCAATTAGAAACTACGGAACTTTATTATTCGTAGTTCGTAGATCAAAACTATAATTCCGGCTATAGACAAGGTCTACACGTCGACTTTTTGAATTTGCCGCCATTTACTCGACACTGGCCATGGTTTTATAGCCGAAGTGCCATAATAAAAAAGAAAGAATCCAGAAACAAAATGTCAAAAAAAAAAAAAAAATTGCCGTTGCTATAATGGTTGCTATGGAAAGAGTTTCTTGTCTTTGTCCGCTGAAACTCGAGTGCCATGCTCGGGAAAACGATATGTAGACATGGGAAAGAAACTGCCAGTACTTTCTTCCGAAGAACCGACTGGAAAAGGCCGTGCTAGCTATGCTGGACCTGAAGAGGTAACAGACAGACAAACTTTCGGATATGTTTTATTAGTATGTATTATATAATACGTGTTTCGTTTTTAAATTTATAGTGCGTCGATGAAAATAAGCCAAAAGTGAAATTTATGGGTTCAGCCGTCGACGCCGAAAAAAGTCCACGACCGCTGGCGTTGGCAAGAATTACCTTACGTGTTTAGGATTTATTTGATGTTCATTTATATGGTTGAACGTTTTCTGTGGTGAAATGCTTAAACTGTGGAACTATATATTGGCTATTTTACATGTACATAGTCAAATTAACTCGACGCATGGTTTGATCATTGATGACGTTATTATAGTAGAGGAGGGGAGGGTGATTTTGTAGTCACTCGAGCGTCATGGAGACCTAGTAGGTTTTGTACATTAGGTAAAGCTATTAAAAAAAGAGCGTTTTTTTTATTTTAGCGGTGGGTTCAGAAACTGCAGCCATTTTAAAGTTTTAAAAAAGAAAATATATTCAGAAAATTGCTTATTTAGGTAAATTATAAATATATTTTAGACAACAACGACTAAATCATTTACTTTAGAGCAAAATAAAATATCTGCGAAGCTTAGTTAAGAAAATATTATGAAGCTTTATTTTTTATATTTTAAAATGTCCCTACAGGCTTACCTAACCTTTGAATCGTCAGTGCTTTATATGAAAGCTTCTTTGGGGTATACTAAACACCCCTTATCTTAATCTGACAGATTCGACGACATTTCAATATTAATTATTATTACAGACAATTACCCACCACGTGAGAAATCTGATTTCTATACCATGATAACTAGACACATGTCGGAAGCCTATGCAAGCTTAATCTGACACGCTCGAGCTATTCCCGAAATCCCCTCTTCCCCTCCCCTACTAATTATGGAGCCGGCATATTCAATAACAAAATTATCTACCTGATATTTGTGAGTGTGTCTCTTAACAAATTGTAATAACATAATGCAAAATGCATTCCAGCGATGCGTCAAGTTAATGTGACCGTGCTATACTATCGATACTGATATTATAAAATATGCGAAAGTGTGTCTGTCTATCTAACTGTTACTTCTTCCGCTTAAATCGTTGAACCGATTTTGATTAAAGGTGTATGAAGATTTTTGTATGGAGCCTGGCCGACCAACATGTCCGCCATTTTGATTTTTTTTTAAATCGCGTTCACGAATAATTCTTTTAAAAAATGGATAGCTAACATCAATACAAACAAAAAATAATATTGGACAAAACCGCGTAAAGTGTCACATTTCGAAGATATGAGCTGCCAAAGTTTTACCATTGGAAATAAATATTTAAGATATTGCAACTCTAAGGCACGGTTATTCCAAGTGGTTTCTCGTCTATGAAGCAGTAGCCGCTCTGTTACACGCCGTCGCGAGTTTCTCATTAGGTATGTAGTTGATAAAAATTATTGTTTGAGCTAGATTGCACTTTGTCATCACGCGACGGCGTGTTACAGAGTGGCTACTGTGTCATAGACGAGAAACCACTTGGTTTAACCGTGCCTTAGAGTTGCAATATCTTAAATATTTATTTCCAACTGTAAAACTTAGGCAGCTCATATCTTCGAAATGTGACACTTTACGCGGTTTTATCCAAGATTATTTTTTGTTTGTATTGATGTTAGCTATCCATTTTTCAAAGAATTATTCGTGAACGCGATTAAAAAATATATCAAAATGGTGGACAAGTAGGTCGGCCAAAATCTTCGTACCCCTTTGAAAAAAAAAAGATTGAGTCCCGGCAAAGGACATAGGATACTTTTTATCCCGGAAAAATGTACGGTTAGAAAATAACGAAAGTGCGATGCAGGATTGTAACTCTATGTCCGGAACACCTGAGCCTGTAGCCAAGACTTTTTCTTTATCGCTTCTTTACAGAATCGTCAATCAAAATGTATAGAATTGACGTTAGACGAGTCGAACGTCAACGTCATATTCACGAACTCTTCAGTCAATTCCATACATTTTGATCGGCGGTTCTATAGAGATCAAGCAATAAAGAAAAGGTCTTGGCTAAGGGGTCTGCTTCTTTGTAGAAATGTTAGTCCTGCGATAAAATCCCTAAAACTACCTTTATCGTTACAAACAATAACAATTATATTAAGTCGCAGTTATAATTTCGTAATAAGTAATAACATTAGATCGGTAAGGATAAGTCACGTCGGCCCACGATGTGTCCGCTTGTTACGTGATATGGTCGTTCTGACCACAGGTGTCTTATCGTGCCCCACTGACTCACTGCGCAAAGGGTTAATCAATTTTATTATTTAATACACGTGTAAGCTAAACGTTGATAAAATTCGTTTTTTAGTCTAGACTAATTTATTGAGTGGTTTTTATTGTGAACGATTTTTTTTTGGGTTTCTTACCTGACCGAAGATACTTAAATTATTAAGAATTTAAAAAAAAACATGATGCTGCATACAAATTCATTCATAAATTCGTTTATCCGAGACTCTAAGCATTTTCATTTAGTTTCTCCGGTTTTAATGAAATGTGGTATGGCGAATACCACATTTCATTAAAACCAGAGAAACGTTCGGAGACATAAGATACATACATAATATTTTTAAATAAGATATACCTACAAAAAACAAATTCAAGTGAATTTGTTTTTTGTAGGTATATCAAAAATCTATCGCAAATGCTTTCAACAAAATATCCTAATTTCCTTTTTTTCTGCAAAACACGAAAACCACGTTGCTACAATTACTAATTTGAAAGGTCTAAGTGAAGGGTTAACCGGGGAGGTCCCTGAGGCCCCATGCGCTTCGCTACGGTAACAGGACTCATTGAAGGGTTAATAATTTAATATTTTTTTAAATAAAAGGACAATAATTTTATTTTATATTTACATACTTAGTACAAAATAAGTTTATTTCTTTGCTCTTTTGCATCGAATAGGTTAGATTTCTGCATGTATGTGATTTGAAAATTAATAAATATTATTATTATTTATTAACATAATAATAATTTATTGTTAAGGCTGCCCGGGGTACTTAATTTAGTTTTTTTTTGGACATTAAACATGTTTCGGTTCTGGCTTCGACTACCTTTGGCCGAAGGTTGGATTGTAATGAGGCTTTTAGGTGGCGAAAAAATTTAAAAAAAATTTTTTATGCAATAAGGGGGCAAACGAGCATACGGGTCACCTGATGGAAAGCAACTTCCGTCGCCCATAGACACTCGCAGCATCAGAGCTGCAGGTGCGTTGCCGGCCTTTAAGGGGTAATAGGTGAGGCTAGGAAAGGAAATAGGGAAGGGTAGGGAAGGGAAAAGGATAGGGGATTGGGCCTCCGGTAAACTCACTCACTCGACGAAACACAGCGCAAGCGCTGTTTCACGCCGGTTTTCGGTGAGGACGTGGTATTTCTCCGGTCGAGCCGGCCCATTCGTGCCGAAGCATGGCTCTCCCACGTCTATAAAATATCGTCATCAACAACGTCATAGACAAAAAAAGTTTTTACATAGTCAAAATAATTTAAGTTGGCACCAGCGGTCATTGACCTCTTTAGTCTAGGAGCTAAGTGAAAAATGGTCGCACTGTATTCAGTTAACTGAGGATAGCAATCATAGGCCCCAAGGAGAAAGGCTCCCCCGATGCCCAGGGAGCCTCTCGGTGCAGATAGGCGGCGGCTAAGGCTGCTGCAGCTAAAGAGATGCCGGAAGCGGCAAGCGCTGCGGAGGACACGGTGCGGTTTCGATCCCGCTTACCTCCGCGTGTAGCGTTGACGAGGTCGTGGGGGGCTTTTAGTCGGTAAACCTCTGCGGAGGGAGCCCGAGATACCCCTGCCCCTTCCCCCGAGGGGGCGGGGATTCGTAATGCATTTTCCCTCTCATATTAAAGACACACACGATCATAGATTCATCGGAAAACCTCTTGGTAACTCTTAGAATTATAATAACCTTCAACCATTTATGAGTTCAAAGTGATATACTTCATACTATCAGTTCACATCGAGTATGCAAAATACGATATCATCCGACTAGAAATATCTGTCACTTCATTGTCAATCGCGGTTTGTATAGAAAACGATGGAAAATGACAAGTTTTTTGAAAGGAGGTCAATGACCGCTACAGACAGAATTCCGCGATTACAGAATCGTAAAAGGGGTGACAGACGTGCGAGTAAGTACGCGGACTTATGGCTCGACGATCTTAATCGTCTGTGTGTCAGCAAAGAGTCGGGAGCCGCGGGCCGCGAACCGCGAGCCGCGAGCCTGGGGGCATGGTAATTCAGTGTGAGCGATTCTCGTGTGTCATCGACGCGAGCTGAGTAAGTTCGCGAATTTAAAACCCGCGTGCTTTAAGGGCCTAGATTAGCAGGTCGATTGTCTGTCAGTGCGAATATCGACGTAAATGACATTTAAATAACATTCATATCAGTGCGCCTTGTACTGTGGCGGTTACGACGTTCGCCGCGTTGGGTTGGCGATCTGAGACTCATTTTTAATTAATTATTATAAAAATAATACATATTTCAAAAAAGTAACCAAACTAAATCATTAACTTTTGTATTGCAAAGCAGTAGATATTTTTTATATATTCTTTTGATAAATAATGAAGGAGTAAAGTGGTTTCATTTTAACGATTTGGAGGTGATTTGGTTTTTTATTTCTTTATTATGTGATACCGATAGAAAAAATATGGCAAGACCAAATTACCTAGCATATCATGTAGATTACTAATTATTCTTTTCAGATATAATTTCTTTGTTAATGCCGATGAAAAGTTGTTTCATCTGCACGCTTTTTTAAGTTTTTTTCGAGAGAGCAGCCTTAAGTTCGTACGTCTGTCACCCCTTTCAGCAAAGAGTCGGGAGCCGCGGGCAGCGAGCCTGAGGACATGGTACTAATCCAGTGTTCATGAGCGATTCTCGTGTCATCGACGCGAGCCGAGTAAGTTCGCGAACTTAAAACCCGCGTGCTTTAAGTTCGTACGTCTATCAGGCCTTTAAATTAATATGAAAGTGAAATAATAAAACTATTGGCACGAAAACTGTTGTCTGCATGAGCGGTCCGCCCACAAGTTGCGAACTCCAATTTATATTAGTGGGATTGTTTAATAATGGAAATAAAATGTACTAGTGTACTCACTCGGCAGCGCTCGTCGAGTACTCAATAAACTGGTGAACCACGAAAACTGGGGACTTGAGCACAATTAATGGGAGAAAATAAATTGCACTTAAGGGCGTTCCCTACGGATATTCCGTAATTTACCGTAAGGGCTTATAAACTCATAATTTGAAAGCTATAAAGTTATAATAAAAATACAGCAATAATCATCAGCATATTATCAACATTCTTTTCCACGTTTTAAATTTTCTATTTTTGTTTATTATACTAATGATATCAGCTTCCAAAGTAAAACCGATTTAATAAAATTCAAGCATGCATTCAGCATCTCCTTAGTATTTACAAATTACTGTTATTTGAAACACACGCCAATAGATCGACAATATCATGAACTACATATTCCACGTTTTAATTTTCTTTAGGTCAATTTTGAACCAAGATAAGTAAAAAAATAGGGTTTTGGTGCGATCTCGGTGACGCGACGCGGCAAATGTATAGTCAAGGTCGTTTGCTCGGGGGATGGCTTTAAGTGTTAAACTAATATTATGTATTCTGTGACTTAAGTCCAAATGGTGGATCGAGGTACACAACTTCACACAAAATGTCACAATTTGTATGTAATTCTGTGATTGTTAGTATAGTTCGTGCTTGACGTAAAGTTGGCAGTATTCGCATTTATCGCAAATTTTGAGGAGCACTGAATTCGCAATCTGTGCACTGAAAGAGCACTTAATGAGCACTTATTACCTAAGTATTTATCACGGAGCTATATCATAATTATTAAGGTTTTGGTTATGTACACTGCTAGATTGACCTAAAGTTGGCAGTATTCGCATTTATCGCAAATTTTGAGGAGCACTGAATTCGCAATCTGTGCACTGAAAGAGCACTTAATGAGCACTTATTACCTAAGTATTTATCACGGAGCTATATCATCATTATTAAGGTTTTGGTTATGTACTCTGCTAGATTGACGTAAAGTTAGCAGTATTCGCATTTATCGCAAATTTTGAGGAGCACTGAATTCGCAATCTGTGCACTGAAAGAGCACTTAATGAGCACTTATTACCTAAGTATTTATCACGGAGCTATATCATCATTATTAAGGTTTTGGTTATGTACTCTGCTAGATTGACGTAAAGTTAGCAGTATTCGCATTTATCGCAAATTTTGAGGAGCACTGAATTCGCAATCTGTGCACTGAAAGAGCTCTTAATGAGCACTTATTAGTTAAGTATTTATCACGGAGCTTTATCATCATTATTAAGGTTTTGGTTATGTATACTGCTAGCTTGACGTAAAGCTAGCAGTATTCGCATTTATTGCGAATTTTGAGGAGCACTAAATTCGCGGTTTTTGCACCAAAATAGCACAATTAACACTTAATTAATAACGCAATCCCGAGTTATTTTGTTGACTTTGTCATGCTAGCTTAACATACGTGGGTGGAGGCGTGTACCAATGAGACATTTTCTGATCTCAAGTACATAATACGGACGCTCGTACGGTGAAGTAAAAAATCGTGAGGAAACCCGCACATAGTTGGTCCCAGACGTATTGACTAGTTCTTTCCTCTGGACTAGGCCGACTATGTTGCGAGAATGTCGTATGTACTTGGGCAACCATACGGACAATTAAATTTTGTCCCAGACACATAGTATCTGAAGAGTGGTCACTTCTTAGTATAGTCACTAGTGGCCAGTGTAAAAATGTATCACTTTGATTGTTGAAAATACATAGTTCATGGAGCCTTTTGGACAGCAAACAATAATATTAAATAGATTGTAGCACAATATTACGCTTACTATGTAAAAAAAAACCGGCCAAGTGCGAGTTGGACTCGCCCATGAAGGGTTCCGCAGCAGCAATAAGAATTATGTCTATGAAATTATAAGGTTTTTGATTTATTTTAATATTTCATTTTTGATATAATGAAAATTAAATTAAGGTTTATCATTTATGACGTATAAAAAAATCACTGGCTAGATCTCGTTCAAAATAATTTTCGTTGGTAGTTTTTATAGTAATGTACATCATATATTTTTTTAGAACTATCATGCATACTTTAGAAGATAGAGGGGGGGCGGGGACACACATTTTGTGTGTCCCCCCCCCCCCCCCCTCTAACAAACTCTCTCTCGCAAACTAATCAGGTTAGAAAAAAATCATATTAGAAACCTCAATATTATGATTTTCGAAGACCGATTGTCGAAGACATACCCCACACGCATAGGGCAGATGAAAAAAAATATTTTTTGTTTCAGTTGTACCTATGGGGACCCCTAAAACTTTTAATATTTTTTCCATTTTTCTATCAAAATCTTAATGCGGTTCACAGACTACATCTACTTACCAAGTTTCAATAGTATAGCTCTTATAGTTTCGGAGAAAAGTGCCTGTGACATACGGACGGACAGACAGACAGACAGACAGACAGACATGACGAATCTATAAGGGTTCCGTTTTTTGCCATTTTGGCTACGGAACCCTAAAAATCAGTGTTTTATATTTTTATAGTACTTAAATATTATAATTGTATGCAAAACAAACGATGTCTATTAGTTGAAATAGCACACACTAAAAAATTCAAATTAATAGCAAATGCAGGTGTGAAGTGGTGTATCAAATTCTTTATTATTTGAATTCTTTAACAGGATATCTAAAGGTAATATAAATTACCTTTAAACACTATTGCTCAATCAACAATTATTTATGTTGGAAATTAAATAAGATCATCATCAACGATATTTTTAAACATTAGAAATGTGTAGAATTTTTCTAAACGATGAACATCTTCATTTAATTTGCAGTTAAGTAAGATTCGCCTCTGAGTGCGGCACTAAGTTTATTATGTTATTGGTAAATACTAAATAGTATTCGGGTACTATTTACCAAGTTCACAGTTTACGTGTTCCCGTCGGCGCGCGTGCTCGGTGTATTGCGCTGTTTAATTTACTGAAAACTTTCTGAAACCAGCCCCCAACATCAGCCAGTTACTGTAACGTTTGTATTCGTTCATCATCATCAGCCGCGTGAGCTTACCATGAAGACATGAGTGGATGAACTGGGTAAGTAACAATTTTAAAACTGTAATTTTTTGCATAAATGGAGGCCTTAGGACCGGGAAAATGATCTGTCATACTTACTGCTACAGCGACAGTTAAATTGCACCTCTTCCAAAGGCGGATTGTATATTTTAAGCTATTTTCTTACCTTTTTTATGTTTAATTGTAAATATATTTATAGACTATTATTGGAACTCAAATAATTCTAATGCATGCTTGAGCACTTTGTTTTCTTCGTGAGAATCAGTTTTTAACCGACTTCCATAAAACGAGGAGGTTATATGTTCGGCTGTGGATATTTTTTTTAATTTTTTTTTTGTATGTTCAACGATTACTCCGCCGTTTGTGAACCGATTTTCGAAATTTTTGTTTTGTTGTATTAGGTTTCACTCCAATTTGGTACCATGTTCACAAAAGTGGTGACCTGATGATAGGGTCCATGAGTAATCGAGGGAACTCCTCGAAATTTATATGGAAACATATGGTGATTTTGGTTTTATGAGAGGGTGTTTCTCATAGCATATGCTACCAAAACGCAAGATTTTGCACCGAGGTATACTATGGTTCCGAAGCTACTAAGAGAACTCTGGATTCCTTATAGGTACAAGTTTGGGAGTTTAGGCGCTGTTTTAAGAACTGAAAGCATATGCTACTATGCAAATTACATTCATCATCATCATCATTATTACCACGTCAGGGTCACCAATGTCACCAAATTCAACCTTATCTCCAGAGCATAAGGCACACATTTGACATTACTCTTGAGAAGTTAAAGTTGCTTCGATAATGTAACATTATGTTTCATTTCGCTGAGATATTCTGGAAAACAACCTAATTTCAACCTTTTGCATTGCGTTTAGCGTTCATAGTATAATAACGCATCGCATCGCATATTATCTGCCAGGGCTGTCAAGCGAGCGGCCGGCGCGGCGGCGCGGGCGCGGGCCGGGTACTATGCACAGAATACAAATTACTCACGGAGGTACTATGTGCGCTGCGTGTGCGACAAGTCGAGCGAGTGCCAGCCTATTGAAACTAGTCCGGTGACCGGCTACTTAGCACGTCACACGTGTTCACTTCGATTTTTTATAATATATTGTTTAAAATTATCTGCAGGCTGCAGCTGATATTATAATATTTTGTAAGTGTGACTGTAATAAGATACGTAGAATAATATACAGGTGTATTATTCCACGTATAGTACGCGTTTGCTTACTAGGTAACTAAAAAGAGTGAAATTATTATTTTTAACAAAAAATTAAAACCGACTTCCAAGGTAAAACAATAATAACATCCTTATAATATGAACTAAAAAGTATCAAATAATTATTCCTATCTAATAGTGCCTTTTTCCGAATTCGGCTAAGACTCAACTATTTCTGTACTCAATCTTCATAATTTTGAAGTCGGTTCCAGTTCCAAAAGTTTCAAATATTCTGTCAGAGAACAGAAGATTCATCTGGTACCGACTTCAAAATGATGAAGTCGGTACCAGATGAAGTTTTAGCCGAATTCGGAAAAAGGCACTATTAGATAGGAATAATTATTTAATACTTTTTAGTTCATATTATAATTATGTTATTATTGTTTTACCTTGGAGGCCGGTTTTAATTTTTTGTTAATCGAGCATAAGATAAACATAATACTTTTTAAAATACAAAGGGCGGAGAAAAATAATTGCAAAATCAGCAAAAATTGGCGGCCTCGCCCAGATGATGAAGTAGGTAAGTTAGCCGCTTCATTAGCGCTTCATACACTCATGTCTTCGTAAATCGTATATCATTTGACGTAGCAGTGTGACCATAATGTTTATTTATTTATTTATTTATTATTGCTTTTAATATATTTTATATTACAGATCCTGACTTTGGTCAAAAAGCTGCCAAATCCTGCCAAAGCCTGTATTAAAAAGTGCCTAAATACTGCCAACTTTATTTACTGTTGTTTTAAAGTTATGATTCGGCTTTATGTCTGATACAGATCTATAACGATGGAATCTTGGATGATATTGTCATGGTATGGATTCAATTTCGATTGGAGCTGTACTTAACGATAGATAGTCGCTACGAAATTTGGTTAAAATCTTTTAATAATTTTTTAAGCAACGAACAAACATACACAGATATTATCCTAATATCAAATACTCATGTAATAACCAAAACAGTCGACTTAAGTCCATCCCTTACCGTTATTCAAAGCATCTCAGCTATTTAAAGATACAAAAAGTTCAAGAATGCGAAATTCTTACGTTTTTCCTAAGTCATTTTCGCTTTGAAATTCCGGAAAAGGACAAACAAAGTTATATCTTTTGCGGTTTTCGGGTAAATTATAACGTAATACATTTGGGCTATGGCCTTTTTTGGAATTACTTTTCGCGGCATTGCCCATTGGGGCCGCGTTTTCCGGTATAAAGACTTATTGTGTATAAGGTTTAATCTTTTATGAAAATAAATACGGGGGCTCCCCTCATTTATCGCGTTTATGTATAATTTAAAGTCTCCTGATGATCGTTGGAAATAATTAGGTTTTTTTTAGAAAATTTGAACGGAAGAGTTGATGTTTGTGAAATGTTTGTCCTGTTTTTGTCTGTCCTGTCTGTAATTAATAATGATGATGATGATATGATTATTAACTCCAGCGAATATGTTTTTCTTTATATATTTGGAAGTATATAATGTTTTTAATTATTCGTAAAAGCTCGATCAAAATAAAAATTGTAGCTAGTGTGTACCCACTTCCTACGTTTTATGTAATAATACTTAGCCATTTTTTTACAATACCACCTTACCTTACCTACGAAAAAGCTATCATTATTAAGGTGACGCCGCGTTAAAGTAAGAAACCGTGTTGGATATGTTTTAGATTGCTTGTTTTCTATGAGAGGCCGGGCCGGCCTCTCATAGAAAACAAGCAATGGAATAGCAAAAAATGGAAAGGGCGTAAGCGACAAAATGGTTTTTGTCGCGTAATTTAAAAACCATAAATACATTTCATATAAGCTATGCACATATTAAAGTGTATGCTTCAACCAATTTGTGTACAAATTTTGGAACCTTAAATCACTCTCCTCTGTTGGAAAATTAGGAATCCTTTTTTTTACAGAGGTCTTTTCGATTGATAATTCTGTGTTATAAAAGTTGTCCAATCGTGTTATGCTATGGGCAATTCCAATACAAAGACATGATGAATACTGACAATGAACTTTAGTTTCTTAGCTTTAGTCATTGCTGAGAAAAATCTGCATCGCTACAGCAAAATTATCAAGGCGTCGCCTTAAGGACAATATAGTACTCCTAAAAATATTTAATAAAATTATTTATAAAATATAGCTTATGAGTACTGTGTGATTGAGCGGTAGCGGATAATATAGAGTTAAAAGGTAATTCAAACAGTCATTTCACATAAATTAATAATTATATTATTCTCTAATAAAGATATTATATGATTATGTATGATCAAAGTAGATAAGAATTCATCACATTTGGGTCTATATCGAGTAGGTCATGTATGAGTCAAACATTACCGCATTAATTATAATACAACTAACATCATCAGAAAAACTTCATTTAAATAAAATTATACTTAGTATTTGTGTATCGCCCATGTTAATTATGAACTACTAATATCATAGTGTATAAGTCTGTTTGTCACCTTTTACGACGCGACGTTAAAACCGCTCAACCTAATTAATATAAGTGTATAAGGTAGAGATGCTAAGGATATGGGAAAGTTCCGTTTTAGGGTTCAGCAGTCAACCAAGTTTTGTTGATTACAAAACCCTATAACGGAACCCTAACAAGCTGATTTTTTGTATATTGATAGGTTATTACTTATTAGGTAGGTACTTATATAACATATATATTTGTCCTACAAATAAAACAGTCCATATATTTTTAGACAATCAATTCAAAGTTTGAAATCCTTTGTATCTCTGTTAGTTACCACTTTCGAGATTTTCAAATAAAAATGTTGTTCGTCTTATCAAAATGAAGCTACTCACAAAAAATTAGCTTGATTGTAATAAAAAAAAATTGTTCTAGGGCTCCCGTACTAGCACAGTGTAAATAACTACAGTTACATAGTTATTTACACTGTGGTACTAGTACAATTCCTACGAGGGAAAATTATGCGCCTCTAGTTATTATATAAATAAAAATGAATTTTCCACATGTTTGTATTGCTATAACTCGAGAATGGCCTAACCGATTTGGCTAATTTTAGTCTTGAATTATTCATGGAAGTCCAGGGGCCAGTCCATACAAACCTTTTGTATAGTAAGAAAATATGTTTGGAGGGAAGTAATACGCAGTTCACCGAGTCAATCTAGTAATGACCAATGACGTTTGAAATGGAACAGTACACAAAATGTACGGTTCCCTTGATATTTATAACGCGCACGGAGTCGCGGGTTAGGTATTGTGTAAATAATTTAATTTCAACAGGTTTTTCTACTGATTCAGTTTTTGTGGAGCAGCTGTGCTACTTTCGAACTTTAAATAAAAATAGCATTTAGTAACCTTTTAGAAATTTGTAGAAGTTTTATTAAATGTTATATTTTATTAGTTTTTGCTCAGTTTTCGCAATTTAGGAACTTGTTTTATGACTGTTAAAGATATTAAAGTATATTACCTGGGTTGAATCCTTCAGTGATAATGTTTTGGTCGTTATTTTTAATTCTATAATATTAATTATTATGTATTTAGATATTATATCCATATCACATGATAGTAATCAATGATCTCATCCAATATTCCAATAATAGGCATCCCTATGCGTAAACTCAACATTTTACTTACTTACTTACAATTCAAAAATTAGCATAAAATACCCCGTGTTGAGAATATTAAAAATAAATTATTTTTAAATATAGTACATACATTTTTTTACTTCCTTTTCCATATATTTCCAAAATGTTAGCCAGTTCTGAATAATATTAGACCTTTTCTGTCAATACTCTTAATAGCATAATTATTAAGTGCTGGGTATGCTATCCACAACCTATTTGACAGATTCTCCATACTCTACATGTCAAGTTAAGTGGTGGACAGCCTATCCGGCACTTATCAGAAAGTGGTGAAACAAGCCCTTAATCTCAATGATATTTGACATGATATTTAATTCAACATTGACTGCAACTGTTTTAGAGAGAGCGCACATCTGAGACACGACTGTAGTTAGACAATCTTGTTTCACATAGACAAGTCGGTCTAACGACAGTCTAACTGTCTTTAGACTGTCTATCACGTGGCGCACACCAAGTCAAGACTGTTTTGACTACGATGACGCAAAGCATACAATTGTATATTAATAATCAGTAGAGAACGCTCGGACAGAGTAGACAGAATTATAGAGTATACCGACTTAGAAATTAGAACAGCTGATGTTAAAATTTTTAAATTTGACGTATTATGACGAAAACCGCTGGGGTTGTTAACTTTTCACTACGAACTTAAACTATGACGTATTTAGGCATTAGGGTTTCCTGTTACTGTATTTCTCTGGGATGTTAAACACGTTAAACACGTTAAGAACGGGATGTGAAACACGTTAATTTATAATAATTTATGTTTGCAACTTAGGTATTACAAAAAACAAGTTGTATATTAATAAAATTAAAACCGACTTCAAAACTACTGAACCAATTTTGATGAAACTTACCTAAACTAAATTGAACAATACCCAGCACAACAAAACAAAAAAAAAAGAATTACTTAAATCGGACTTGCAGCTCGGAAGATACGCGAACACAAACATAAAAACATATAACATACACTTTTAAAAGTTCGTACATTTGTTCAGATGCTAATGAAATATTCTCATAATATACGAAAAATAGGCAGTTCTAGAAATATTATACATACTTAATGGCTCAGATTGAAATCTTTTTTTTAAGTTGGTTAAAAAGCACAAAAAATGTTGTATTAGGTACGTTACTGAAAAATATATTTTGCGTCTATTGCGAGCAGTTCTGAAAGATTTTCTGAAAGATAGAAAAGTTCTCATTCGGATAAAAATAAAGCTTCAAAAATAAACGGGAAAGACTCGACGGGAAAGATAGTACTTGGATCGCTGGACGTGTTTCTCTTTTTTTCTCGTATTATTGTTTATTGTTTTGGCACATGTGATTAAAATTGTCACAATCTTATTTTTAAATATATGAGTAGGTATTTAAAAAAAAATTATATCAGCCAGCGCGAGGCACATTCCATTCATAATGTTAGTGAAACCTGACGAATTTGATAAAATACATAATTATATTGAAACCTGTCCGTCTCTTTGCAGTTGAACTACTGGTAGTTATGTCTATTGTGGCTAGTCAGTTTTGTCGTAGATGTGCGCGCTCGCATACACTTCAAAGGGAAGCCGACAGTCGTTAGTCAGACTTGTCGCGGGCAGTTCTTGTGTCGCATTAGACAACTTTGTCTATTAGACGTCTTGTCTTAGATGTGCGCATCTAGTGCATTTTATTATGCGATAGTCTGTCTAACTACAGTCGTGTCTCAGGTGTGCGGTCGCACTTATATTGACTCAATCGATCTACGCATCGTTCTAATATAAGTGACCCTTAGCCGATTGCGTGCGGCGATAAACTTACCTTTATATTATAGTTATAATGACTTAATAACTCCTCAGATAACATCGCGCTTTCACATCTTGTGACCTGAGTTTCGCTCGGACTATATTAGATCATAGGCCGGGAGGCAGATGTGAAAAGACGTTGAATAAGGATTAGAAAATTATTATGTTTTTGCAAGACGTATACCTAGTTTTTATTTTTATTTTCACATAATTATTATGACGAATTATAATATTTTGTTTTTTGAGATAATAAATAAGTTTTCCTTAACAGAAGAAATAGGTACGTTTTAGGAATTTGGAAAGAACTTTTAATTTATAGTTTTCGTCAATTTTTTTGAAGTGAAAACTTCTTTAGCGGCGTTGAGCACTTTTGTGGGATGGGTAAAAACTGTAAACCCTCGCGCCAGATTTTCGTGTTGATCGAAAAACCATACATACAAAACGCGTAAGACGGTTGGAGAGTAGTGTTTTGTGTCGAACTCGAACTCGAACGAAATGTACAGTCGGGGAAATGAGTTGTTTAGCAGAAATGTACAGTCGGGGAAAATTGTGCGAAGCAGAAATGTACAGTCGGGGAAAATTGTGCGAAGCAGAAATGTACAGTCGGAGAAATGAGTTGTTTAGCAGAAATGTACAGTCAGGGAAATGAGTTGTTTAGCAGAAATGTACAGTCGGAGAAATGAGTTATTTAGCAGAAATGTACAGTCGGGGAAAATTGTGCTAAGCAGAAATGTACAGTCAGGGAAATTAGTTGCTTAGCAGAAATGTACAGTCGGGGAAATGAGTTCTTTAGCAGATGCGCTGATTAAGGCCGCGTTTCCACCTGCAAGACAACTGTCGCGAGAAGTGTCTGACAGTATATCTGACAGCAGCTTTTTTTTTCGATTGTCGATATTTTTTAATCGATTTCGGATCGGTTTCGATTAATTAATTAAAACGATCGTTTTTTTATGTTTTTTTTCTCATAAAAAATGGGTTGAAAAAATAATGCACAATGTTAATAATCAAGTTTTCACTTCTGCCGGCACTACCGAAGTCAACCAACCCATCTTTTTTTATTAAGTATTATAATATTTGATAAGTTCTCTTTAAGTTTTAACAAGACAGGGTACAAAATATAAATTCTTAATTTACTTTTGGAAGTATGTTAAAAATAATTAACGAAATAATATTGAATTGCTAATAGTAAGTGCATTAAATGGTGAATAATGCATCGGAAGGGATTTTAATGGCGGCGCTGAAAAGATTAATCACTTCCCATCAGGCGAGTTATCGCTTTTAATCTCGTGCATCACATTTACAGTTGCATTACAAATAAAGTTTTAATGTAACATAATTTTTTTAATGAAACATTTTAAAAATAATTTTATACTTAAGATTAAAACCTGGATTGCATATTTTATTTAAAGTTAATCAGTATTTTTAAGGCATACAAAATGTAGTATGTGTAGATCGCAAACGGTCATGTGGTAGTAACAATACCATTAACACCAATAATAGCCCATATTAAAAATAATTTTTGTAGTTACCGCTTAGCCTATAACTTGCTGTAGTACATTGCTGTACATGTAGCCGCAAGATGGCCAACACAGCAATTTTATTATTTATACAATATGTTGAAAGTAAAATTTTTCAGGTTCAAACAATGTTATAATAAATTATTTCAAAATCTAACTTAAAAAAATTGCATATTTTTCTGTTGAGAGTTTTTTGTAATTATACCTAACTAGTGGATGCCAAAACTCGTTTATCTCGCGGGGACCGTACATTTTTTCGCGATAAAAAGTATTCTATGTAATTTCCCGGGACTCAAAGAATCTCCATGCCAAATTTCAGCGAAATCGGTTCAGCGGTTTGGGCGTGAAGAGGTAACAGACAGACAGACAGACAGACAGACAGGCAGACACACTTTCGCATTTATAATATTAGTATGGAAGTATGAATATGGATGTTGAGAGAGCTATTATACCTATTCATAACTTTCCATTCGAGATTTCGTTTGTTCAACTTCAGCGTTCAGCTATTAGGGCGTGAAGAGGTAACAGACAGACGAACAGACAGACACACTTTCGCATTTATAATATTAGTATGGAAGTAAAGATTGTTTTTTTAAATTTAATGCTATTGTTAGAAACTCACTGATGACTGGTACTAACCCAAGTATTATAGGTACCTACTTCATTTTAGCCGAATCTCTTTTATCTTATCAGTAAATCTCTGACCCACCGACGGAACCCCAAATCATATCTGAAGGTCGACAATCGCCTCTTTGTATCTACCATCGCCACGATCTGACCCTGAGGTCACTGGATTAATACGAACATTCGAAAAAACGGTCAAGCGTGAAGCGTGCTGGAGAACGTGGACCTGCAGATTCTTGTTCATGTTTAGAGAATAATTATTAACGATCGATCTATAAGATCTTGTAAATTATTGTGGTCGTTAATGACCTTTGCTGTTAAAAAACGACCTTAAATAAATAATTTTAAAAAAGGATGTAACAAAACTAAGACGTGATAATAGTTTAGGGTGTGTATGTATTCCTTATAATAATATTACAGCGTTCACTGTAAAAGTAGCAGCGCCGAAAGAGCTAAATTTTTGTGATTTGTATGGCCAAGCGCCCTAGCGTCATGAGCTTGCCCATACAAAAGTAAAAAAAGTTACTTTGTAGCGCTTCTACTTTCAAAATGAAGTCTATACAGGGAAGTCATACACACCCTAAAGTATTATCACTTGGTTTTGTGACACCTTGTATAATACTTACCTAAATTATAAATGAAAAGGTGTGTCTGTTACCTCTTCACGCTTAAACCGATGTTGATTAAATTTAGTACAGACATACCAAGTAGGCTACATGGTAGGTAGGTACACAGTAGGTACGAGTACTTACCAAGGAAGGACAAAGCCAATTTTAATCACGGGAAAATGCACAGTTCCTTCAGGATTTATTTAGCGCGTACGTCATGGAGATCCTTTCGGAGCAAAATGTGCAAAACGCAATGTATCAGCAGCATGAACGCAGAGCAAAGAGCAAAAAGAACTTCAATAGTTTCTTTATGCTTAATAACTTAATTTTTAACAATCTACGCTTGAATAGTTATTGATGGCACAACGGATCCCCAAAACTTTCATTATATAATCTTATTAAGATGGCCCAGATAAAGATACAAGATGGTCGTTAGTGTTCAAACAAACCGATCACGGTGATAAGCCTAATGGTTACTGAACGAAACTCCTATTAGTTAATTTAACTAACCATTGTAGTAAAAAACAGTTAAGTAATCGCTTGAGTGCGATCGTAAGCTTTATTGGTACCAAAATAAGCATCTACTGGTACCTAGACTGTATACAGAAGTAAGTTATAACACTTTAGGTAATAGGGTGTTTATGAGGCTCCTGTTTAGTTCGTGACGAAAGAATACTCTTTCTGATAACTTTTGTACTTCTTTTAATTTTTTTAGCTTTTGCGCCAGCAAACTCACGACACTGCGGTACTTGCCCGTACAAATCACAAAAAAATTTGCTCTTTCATCGTTGCTTCTTTCACAGTTAACCATTTATACACATACACATCCCAAATTAATATAACTTAGTTTCGTTACACCTTATATTTCAAAAGGAGGTTGCTAGAGAATTTTCATCTTAGCTATTTAAATTTTTACATTATACCATCTTATTATTAGTAAATGCCATATTATTGCAAAAAATATGTTCATATTAGTGTTCTTCCTAATATCTAAGTCTATCTTATAGTTTTTTTTTTCAACTTTTTGTTGCTAAAATGTAGTCATCCCGAGAAAATGGTTTGCTGCTTGATTTCAAACATAGTAAATCTAACAGAAAAGTTGCAATGTCTCAATGAAATAGTGGAATCAAGGAAGCTGGATAGATATGGAAATAGTACCCACAATCTTGAACCTTCACCTGACCAACTATCAAAACGTCACTAAAACTTAGCGATAACTTATCTAATAAAACGTCAAATTTATGACCCTCAGTCCCTCCATAAAGGTCCGAGAGGTCAAAGGACAGGGGACATTTATCTGGCCAGAGGCCACTTTTTTGATAACGCCCGATGTGGCCGCAAAAAACTGCCCATAATATCGGTATACCTCAATAGATAAGACGCGGAGGGATAGCAGCAAATTTTTTTTGGTAAAAATATGTGCGACATCAATCTTGGATCACAAAATGTGGCGGAGTCATCGTCGTTTGGAAGTAACATCAAGTCTTGCAATGCAGCGCGCTTTCTTTAGATTTGCAACTGTCAGTGGACTGTGGGAGAGTGAGTGGTGTCAGTGCAAGCGCGCAGGCATGGGCGACGGGCGTAAGCGGGCATACATATTCGCCGGTAGCACTTCCTCTCCTACGTTGCATCAGCAGCTTACACTCCTTTTTTACCAGGTTTTTCAACATTTTTCATCCCAAAAAAGTGCCCAACGCTAAAGCTTCCGCGTTTTCTGCAGACCCTCCATCGCCCCCATGTCCGCTGAGGCTGCGATGCGAGTGTGATATCGCCCACTGTGTTATCTGTATCTTTATTCATATATTTTTTACCCTCCCAATGAATAACACGTGCAAAAGTTGCTAAAAGATGCTGATAGCATTGTAATAGACGACCGGAAAGGTTATTTAGAAATTGGACGTCACAATCAACTTTTTTGAAAAGAATTTTCGCCAATTTTAAGAGCCTATGCTGTCCCGCTGCTGGACAAAAGCCTCCACCAAGGGTTTCCATTTCTCTCGCGCTAACAGGCTAACCCGCCCTTAAACATTCGTCGAGAAAATTACTTAATAGTCAATGGTCATATACAGGAAGGCCGATTGCATCCGGTCGGACTGAAGCAGGCCTCATCGACCTTACCATGTAGGGGTCCAATTAAGCTTAGACCGAATGGCTAAAAGGTGAAGTTTACTGCTATAGTTTTCACTTTTCACCCGTTGCTTATATTTAGTGCCAAGCTGTAGAAACCTCGATATTTTCTGTAATCTGTAGCATTACGCAGACATAACGACTGGTCATCGGTCAGCATTATAAATCGAGGCGTCAACAACACAATTTATAAACCTCATACAAATCACTTCAGCCTTATAAGCCCCCATTACCCGGAGCTTTTAAATTCAAAATCTCAACACGAATCCTTTCAACTTAAACCGTACCATACAGGCTTCATTTGATTGACGGTGCCGATATAAACTGAGCTACGACGGCCTCTGCCGCTGTACACGGATGTATGTGAGTCGGGGCTCTTTTGAAACTGGTCGATGTTTATGCGAGGGTTGTGCTAAGCTGGCGTAAGCTGAGCCCCGGATTAGTACGAGCTCCCCCCTCTTTGGTCGCGTTTTTGGGCGATCGGGGAGGGCGGGTGGTTCAGGGTACGCTGGTTATAGCGAGGATCCTTCTACAATGAATTGCATTAAGCGACAGAGCTATGAATGCTCTTAATGTATGGACACGATTTGATCGCTCCAGGCCTCTAGGGATGTATGGACGGTATCGATATTATGTCGATAAATAACTATCGATGATAGATCCTATTATAATAACGATCATGGACGAAAGTATATTTAAGTGCTAATTTTATTCTTCACCTAAGCTTGCTATCAGTTTTGCTTGAAGCGCATAAGTTCTGCCGAGCGTTTAAGTAATAATAATATATTTTTTGTTAAAAATTGTCACCTCCTTTGCATTTTGCGAGGATTCAATTTATTGTGCCATCAGTATAGTGTATTCATATTTATTTTTTATTTTTTATTAACTTCAATCCCTGATAGTCGTTGAAAGAAAAAGCTGTGTCCCCAAGATATTTAACTGCACCCATTGTAATAATATTATTCATAATATACTAAATTAATCATCATATTCATATACTAAGGAACTTAGTGAATATAATATTATACTCACTAACTTCCGTTTGTAACAACCTTTTGTATCTTTTTATCTCAAACTCAACTCAAACTCAAAATTTTTTATACAGAATAAATAAAATTTTGCAAATATTTTCTGAAAGTCTACATGATGCCTACCACCGGTTCGGGAACTAACCCGGCGAGAAGAACCGGCGTAAGAAACTCGCAGGAGGCCCACTTTATTTACCAAAAAAAGTTAGAAAAAAATTAATCTTTTAAAATAAAGTTTACAATGCTGTAACTTAAAATTATACAATACAATTTTATCGATAGACTTATATTTTTATCGATATTCTCACTAATATCCAACCTTTTGTATCCTTATTTTATCGACAATTTTTATCGATAAAACCTTCTCCATCCCTCCGTCAGCGCCAAGTCACGACTGGTTAGCTGTATAGTACAGTGTTATTATTTCTGGCCATTTCTTCTGTTTGTTATTCACTGTTATGTCATTATTATTCAAGATAACATCCGTCAGAATTTACATACATTTGCGGCAACAGAAACTCCCTAAATACAAATGTTTTTTTATTTACTTGTTTGTTTATTATGGAAATCCATATCCATGCTGAAGTAACAATACGAATATATTATGTATGTATTTGTCTGCCTGTAAGATATTTACGCCTAAGACACTGAACTGATTATGATAGTGTTAGCGGAACATCTTGGCAATACCTATAAGCTGTCAAGTTCGATTACTTGACAGCTGTCAACTGTCAAACTAGTGCTGTGACAAGTGACATGCTCGTGACCTATATAAGACGTTATGTGGGGACTTTGCTCTTTGGTTGAGTGCTGTCAACAAGCGTCTTTTTATTATTTTGGTTAAAATAGTGTTTATTGCAGAATTATTATTGGTTTTGTTTCTTTTGTTGAATTATCTTGTATTTAATTTGTGTTTTGTAATATATTTTGTGTGTGTATGACTGTAAGTATTTAGTTTATATTGGTTTTTGTTTTTAGGTTAGGCTAGTCGCAATAATGGAGTTGGATACTGATCCTCCGGATCCTGGTGGTGGTTTAAATAGGAAAAGACCTAACTCAGATATTAGGGAACCACTACCTAAAAAGGCTACAAACAATTCTCATACAGTGCCATCGATACAATTAAGCTATGTCAATCCAGACTTTGCAAATAAAAAACTGTATAGCCCTGAGGATGCTGCACCTTATATCGTGCACGTTACTAAACCTGAGACTGAAAACGGTATAGCCTTGAGTCCCATCCTTTTTGGTCAGTTCCTTTTTAAAAATAATATTAAAAATATAATGATGGACGGTATCAAAAAGATTGGACGCAACCGCGTGTCTATTGAATTCAAGTCATATGAACATGCTAACGATTTCATTGACCTGCCTGCTGTTTTAAGTGCTGGATATATTGTATCGATACCCTCGTACAGTGTATCCCGCATGGGCATTATTCGTAATGTTCCTGTGGACTGGTCAATGGAAGAGCTAGTGGAGAACCTGCAGGTTCCTTCAGGTTTTGGTAGAGTTGTGAAGGCGCGTAGGCTGAGTCGCAGAATCATGAATGACCAAAATTCCCCTACCTGGATCCCTACCCAATCAGTGGTTATCACAATCACTGGTCAAAAACTCCCTCCCCGTGTATTCTGCTATTTTAATTCCCTTCCCATAGAAAGTTACTTGTTACCTACCATACAATGCAACAACTGTTGTCGATTTGGACACATTAAGGCACAGTGCCGATCAGAGGCCCGCTGCTATAAATGCGCACAAAAACATGAAGGAGTAACCTGTAAAGCAACATCTTTTACCTGTTTGTACTGCAGTGGTTCGCACGCGGCTAATGATGTCTCTTGTCCAGAATACGCTAGACAAAAGGAAATAAAATTCGTCATGAGTCAGGAGAGTGTCTCTTACTTGGAGGCTTCAGCACGTTTCCCCCGAGTAAGGAGATCCTTTGCTGACTCTGCGAGGACTTCTCCTTCTTCTTTTACAGGCATTTCCAAACAGACAGACAGACGGACTATGTCCCCCACAACTACGTCTTACAGGAAGACAGTTTATATCCCTCGTAAACCCATTCCGACTATGTCTCCTGGTTATGATCACCAGGCACATAGAAATATAATAGAGGAACCCGCTTCACAAGCCCCCAATGGGTGTGCATACCCGCTTAACCCAGAATCTCCATGCACCTTGTCAATGTCTCCTAATGATAACCTCCTGAATAACCTTTCCGTCCTTTTCCTTGATCTCATTTCAAGGTTTAGCGACTCCCTACCGAACAGAACTCTAGAAAACCTGACCCAACTCGTTAAATTGCTGCCCAACAATGGCTCACACTGTAATCCAGTGGAACAGCCGCAGCATCAAGAATAAAAAACCCGATATTCTCAGAATTATTAATACTCATAAGCCATCTATTCTTGCCGTCCAGGAAACATGGTTAGTTCCTGGTTCTCGTTTTCGGGTTCCAGGTTATGCCTGTTTCCGGGACGACAGGTCTGATGGCAAAGCTGGAGTAGCCATTCTGGTCTCCAGCCAATGTACATACTCTGTATATACTTTACCTGTACATAGTTCTTGTTTTAATATTGTAGCTGTCCGTGTTGTAGATACTATTTTTTTGTCTGTGTATGTCCCGCACCCCAACCTGTCCATTTTTTCCGAAATTTTCTCCTTAATTTCCTCTATTCCTCCACCCCTGGTTGTATTGGGTGATTTTAACACCCACCATACATCTTGGGGCTCCCACTTTAATGACCCTAACTCCTCCTCCTTTATTGATTTTGTAGATGATAATAACCTAGTTATCCTTAATGATGGATCCCCCACTCGTCGGGTATCTCCCTTGCAGAACCCGAGGAGTGTGGTAGATCTATCATTATGCTCCCCTTCCCTCTCCTCTTCCTGTTCCTGGTCTATTATCCCTGATTCTTTTGGTAGCGACCACTTTCCCATTGTTATAACAATTACGTACAGACATACAAGACCGACCTCATCTCCAAATCCTCCCCGGTTAAAATATAAGGCTAATTCTGCGGATTGGGATCAATTTGCAGAAATTACAGATTCAGAAGTCAACCTAATTCCCCCCATTAACTCAGGCAATGCTCTTGACTCCTATCAAAATTTAAAAAGGATTTTATATTTAGCTGCAGATAGAGCGATACCATTAAAGAATACCCATAGCCAAAAAACTTTATCTCCTCCTTGGTGGGATACGGAATGTACCAGTGCCTGTAAAAGACGCAAAGAGGCAGAAAAGTTGTATTCCAGATCAATGACTCAGGATAATTTTTTAAACTATAAAAAAGTCGCGGCAGAGGTGAGACTCTTACTTACAGAGAAAAAAAGAAATGGTTGGCATAACTTCTGCTTAAGTCTCTCACCTATGTCCCGTCCCTCGACTGTATGGCAGAATGTACGAAAATTTCGTGGAGCTCTAACATGCAATTACCGTCCGTCCAATGATCCAGCTGAGTGGATACATGACTTCTCGCAGAGGTTGGCGCCGCCGTCAGTTCCCTCTTTCGATGAGTGTCACAACTTCATTTCTTCTACTCAGACTTTGGATCCTTTAGATGCTCCTTTTTCTCTAGATGAGTTTAAGCTGGTCCTAGGTTCATTAAAGGATACCGCTCCAGGCAGTGATGGATTGCCCTATTCATTCATAGTTAACAGTGGACCCAATACTCAACAAACTTGCCTTAATATTTTAAATGCTTTTTATGAGTCTGAAGTTCCCCCGGATGAGTGGAGAACTCAGATTATTTTACCTATACTCAAGCCGGGAAAACTTAGTAACGACCCAAGTAGCTATAGACCAATAGCTCTTTCGATTACATTGGCCAAAATTTTAGAACACATGATTAAAAATAGACTAGAATGGCTATTGGAGAGTAAGGGCATTCTATCCAAGACACAGTTCGGTTTTCGAAAGGGTTTTAGTACAATGGATAGCTTAGCCACTTTTGTGACTGACATCCGTATTGCTCTTTCGAAAGGCGAACACGTGGTGGGTATGTTCCTGGATATATCAGCCGCATACGACAATGTCCATCTTCCGGTACTCAGGCAGAAACTGCTAAATCTGAGTGTCCCGGTGAGGATGACGAATTACATTTGCAATAGCCTGTCCTGTCGATCCGTAACTGTTTCCACTCCAAATTTAACTCTCCCTCCTAGATTAGTTTACAAAGGTCTTCCTCAAGGATCCCCTCTTAGCCCCACCCTATACAATTTTTACACACATGACTTAGATTTGTCCGTTATTAGTTTTTGTAAAGTCAAACAGTATGCGGATGATCTGTCCGTGTACATCTCCTCGAAGGATATTAATGAATGCACTGCTCGCCTTAGCTCTGCCATCAGATACCTGTACGATTGGCTGGATAGGCATGGTTTGTCCATCTCTGTCCCCAAGAGTTCGGTGGTTGTTTTTTCTAGATCCAAAATTATCCCTGACATTACTATTCAATATAATCAACAAGTTTTCCCGGTTAGAGATAGGGTAAAATTTTTAGGTGTAATCTTGGACTCCAGGATGTCTGGCGTTCATCAAGTCCGTCATATAATACAAAAATGCGAGAAAAATTTAAATATTTTACGTTCACTCAGTGGTGTATGGTGGGGTTCTCACCCTTACACCCAAAAATTATTATACAACGCACTTATTCGCAGTCATATGGATTATGGGTCATTTTTACTGGTACCTTGCAATAAAGCTCCTTTAAAAGATCTGGATAGGATTCAAAGCAAGTCACTAAGGATTATCCTAGGGGCAATGAAATCGTCACCAACTAATGCCCTTCAGGTAGAGTGCGTTGACCCTCCGCTTAGTATCAGGAGACAATATTTGGCAGACAGATTTCTCTTCAAAGCTTTTCAAAATTCATCACATCCCCTTATTGGTAAACTTGATACATTGTCCCATTTAATTTCTTCTGGTAACAATTATTGGCTTCACAAAGAACCTCCCTGCCTTCTGGTTAGTTACCTTAAGATTACCCGCCTTCCTTGTCCGGTTTTTCAGTGCCTCCTTAATCCTCTTTTTTCCACCCCATTTGAAGCCCTTACATTTTCCCCAGAAGTAATTCTCAACCTTCCTATAACTAAGGGATCTGCTCTGGCAAATACTCAATTTAAACAAGTCATGGATGAGCAATTTGGGGATTGGCTGCCTGTTTTTACAGATGCTTCCAAATTATCCGATGATGGCTGTGTTGGAGCTGCAGTTTGGATACCAAAGAATAATGTGATTTTGAACTATCAACTGCCCCCGACCTCATCTGTTTTCACAGGTGAGGTCCTTGCCATATACGAGGCAATTTCTTTTATTGAATCACATAGGCTAAACAAATCCATTATCCTTTCGGACTCCAGAAGCGCTTTAGAGGGTATCATGGCCAATCAGTTTCGTAGCAGAAATAGATTTCCATTGATTCTAAAAATCAGGCAGCTACTCCTAAGATGTAAGCTTCAGAACACCCAAGTAGTTTTAGCATGGATACCGGGCCACAGTGGGATCATTGGTAATGAGAATGCAGATGCCTATGCCAAACTAGCTGTAACAACGGGTGTGCTTGATCATTATAAACTATATTGCCATGATCTGATTCCCAGTGCCAAAAAACACTTAAACATCCAGTGGAATAGAGAGTGGGTCAGATCTGGTAATATTAAAGGCAAACACTATTTTGACATACAAAGTAGTGTTCCAGTTAAGCCTTGGTTTTTCAAATACATTAATGGTCGCAAAGCAGTATGTTCTACCGTTTGTCGAGTTAGGCTTGGACATTGCTGTTCACCGGTATTCTTAGCTAAGATTAGGGTTAAGGATAGCTCTTTATGCGAGTGTGGCCTAGACGAAGGTTCCTTGGACCACATCTTTTTCTGTTGTCCCAAAAACCAGTCCTCCCTATATGACCTCCTTCCTATCAATATTCCTCGCCCTATCAATTTTAAATCAATTTTATGTTATGTAAATACCTCTTTTATTGATATTCTGTGTACATATATTTGTTCTAACAATATCAAATTGTGATGTTTTACTAACCTCTATTTGTTTGTGTTTGTTTTAGGTATATTCAACAGAATTTAAATTATTATTAGATACTGTACCTTGTTTCTTCACCAGACCTGCAATATAGAGCAAAGTCTACCCATAAGCACTCTGACATTGGCAACTCACTGAGGCCGCCATAATTCAAAGAAGAAGAAGAAGACGTTATGTGCTGTGATTCGCTCTTTTTGCTCGTGCAACAACGATCAGGTGATATTAGGGATTGTTTTAGTGCGTGTAGAATAGGACTAGTGAGCCACTGTGCTTATGTTAACGTTAAATTGTGCTGTATATAACAAATTTTTAGTTTAAAAGTGTAGTTAGGTAGACTTTTGTGTAATGAATGTTAACTTTTTTCTATAATTGTTTGTCTAATTTTTAAGTGTAACTTGTTTTGCTAATTAAAATCATTTGTTCCTGATTTTTATTTAATAAAATTCTTATCTTAAGGCTTATAATGATATACGTCCATTTCTGGGACTCTTAGTATCTTTATAGATACTTAGAGCCCCAGACTCCCATAGAAAAAATAGAAAAAATAGAAATCACTTATTTGCTGAAATAAGGTACAATATGATGTTAAAGTTATGTGATCAAGCTCTCTTATTTTGCCTTTGGGTTGGTACTACTAATATAATTATATTCTGTGCTTTGGGTGGCGTGCAAATTTTATACAGTCTTTCAATTTATGATTTATCTACTTATAATAGTGTTAGTATAAGTAGATAAATCTAATCTAATCTAATAATACTACTATAATTATTTATCCTTTTATCTTATACTTTCAATTAATCTATTTTAATAAATAATTATTTTAAAAACTAAATACAATATTATGTCAATTTGAGCTTTTTTCTAGCATATACAATTTTTAATTTTAGTTAATGAATAATATTAATGTCATGAAGAAATTAAGCTTACCACGCGACAGGTCTACCCACTCTCACGTTGATGATGAAAGATAATATTGATCATGATGATGATGGTGATGGTGGTGGAAGGTCCATGGGCGGCTCGCGCTTGACCGGGTTACGCAACTTATTGTGAACCAACAATAGCAATGTTAAGTTCACCGATGTAGATATCAGTGCCAGCGACGTACAAGCATAGAGAAGTTGCACTCATGATGCAGTAGATGCAGGAGTACCTTTTTTGAGTGTAAGACAGAGTAAGTTTTTTTATTACTAACCTGTTCCTTTATTATAACTCTTTATGTTCACTCATTTCTCTTACTAATAAAATAAACACTGTGTATGCAGTATGCACATACGTTTTAGTTACACAAAACTTTTTCCTTGTTGAACAGTCAAAAAAGTCGTCTTTGTCTGAAGACTGATATACAAAAAATTTATATGACAGCAGTCATGCATGACTGTCAAGTCATATACTGAACATGAAGCAACTATAAAGTCTGTGTACGCGAAACTATCTCTTTTAGTAAGGATGCAGAATATTATGATGTGTAAAATCTATAGTCGTCCGTGCTACGAATTTTGATTTTCGTCAAGTGTCTAAACGCGTGGTTTAAAAAAAATATATCCCAAAAAAGTTCGCAACAAGTTCAAATGCCTCAAATTCTCAGGAAATGCGTACCGCGACGTCTACGTCTGACACGTCGTTGACCACACATAAACCACACCGATCGCTATCTATCGGTTGACGTTTTGAGGTTAGTTTTTATGTAAAATTCGAACCGTAGCCTCGCATTGTCCACGAGATACCATCACGTAATACTTAATTAGCGAGATGTGAGTGATTAACCCATACATTATGTATAGCACGGTGTAGCAGTGATCTGCTATAGAGGTTAGCATTTTGTAATCTGTACTCTGTATCAATTCATTTTGACCTTTGAAAAAAACAAAAAAATACGTGTGGCACTTGGGGACTGCCGCGGTAAAGCTATTGCGTAGCATTTTGCAATTATAATTCGCATACGTCTAGTCGCAAGTACACAAACACCGTGCCGGTGTTTTATTATGCAATAGCTTAAAAATAAATTCGACCAAATAGCAAACAAAGGGCGACTCCCCCAAACAATTTTGTATATTTTAAAATAAAAATGCGTTAAAAATAACTAAGATCATAATTCATACTCTACTCAAATTTTTGTCAAAATAACTCAGATATCTGCGCAAATCATCGTTAAAAAATTACGTGATTGATGTAAAAAACATCCAACTTATTATACAATAGGTACACAACTTATTATACTAGAAAAATTACAATTATCTTTCAATAACTAATTTATTTATTTATTATTATTATTTATTTATATTTTTAAGCTTACAGTTCTGACAATATGTTGTCTTTAACCCGTGAGCGAGTTGTGTTAACTGAGCTACAAGTGGAAGACAAACATTAAATCTAGGTAATGAGATTCGATAAGATTTCGCTAAACCCTTCCCTTCCCACCTAACGTGTACGTATGTTTAAATTAGCAGCATTATATTTGCCATCATCAAAATGTCTCGAAACAGCCTACTCGGTGGGCGGTCAGATGGAGTTTTACGCGATATTTTATTTCCTTTTTTACGACCAATAAAAATTTTCCGTAATTTAAATCCAATCAAAAATATTTATTGTTATTGTCGAAACACGGTTAAGTTTTAGTTTTTGTTAGTAGTTTTAGGTTAGCAGGTTAACAGGGACCTTATTTTTAAGCATCGAATATCATATAGGCCAGAGCTCGGCCGCTCAAAGCTCTGTGGAGCCCAGGGGCTCTGCACAGGACGGGCTCTGTGAGCAATACAAAAATTGTTCTTAAAAATGTCATTATATATACCAGCATGGAGACGATTCATTCAGAGTTGAGATGGAGACAAAACAGTCAATTTTTGAGGGTCAAAAATATAACTTCTTAAAAGGGTTCTGCCACCAAAAAAGTTTGAGAATCGCTGGCATAGGCTGTCTCATCTTTGCATGATTGAAGCGACATTCGAGGTTTTAAAATCAGAACCCTATGTAAAATATAATCAGGACCCCAAAACTTAGAGGGCTAAAAACCTCACGCAAAAACCGTAAACTGTAACTTTTACCGTGATAATCCATCCATACTTAATATAAATGCGAAAATGTGTCTGTTTGTCTGTCCGTCTGTCTGTCTGTCTGTTACCTCTTCACGCTCAAACCGCTGAACCGATTTCGCTGAAATTTGGCATGGAGATACTTTGAGTCTCGGGAAATGACATATGATACTTTTTATCCCGAAAAAATGTATGGTTCCGTGCGATAAAAGAATTTTGGCGCAACGAAGTTGCGGGCGTCATCTAGTACTACTATAATATTTTATTCATACCACATCAAAATCGGTTCAGCGGTTCAAGCGTAAAGAGCTAACACACAGACAAACTTTCGCATTTATAATATTAGTTTGTATAATCTTTAACGATAATGATGATAATTAATCACAAGCTACGGTCGATTACTTCGAAGGGAATTTCGCCCTTTCCGTCAATTTAGAAACCTTTTACTAAATAAAGTTATTTCCATGGTTATGCAAAAACTAATGGCTCAGTAATGTATACAATAGTGATTTATTGAGACTCGAATAAGAAAAATGATTCTAAACAGAGGCGCTTTACAGCGTACGATATTTCCACACTAATAATGCAAAAGTTTGTGAGATTATGTTTATGTGGGAAGTATCAATAACAATATAAATTAGATAACTAAAAGTTACAGTTTTTTTTAATGTACACTATTTTTATTTAAGTACGATGACCAATAAGAATGAATAAAAATAAGAATAATGGAGATTTGGACCGCGCCAAAATATATATTGTTTCTGCGAGATTTATTTATACAAATAAATCTAGTACCTATCAACTTGTTTGATACTTCATTAATTTTAATGATACCTATATCATTTAGTTGCTTCTGAAATTTCTTTTTCGCACAGAAATAGGTTCATCGTGTTATCTTACTGACTGACGGTAACTGAATATGATTGCAGTATTGGTAAGATTACGCGTACGATGTAGCAGATGACATCGATTTCACTATAATCCCAGAAAAAAGATTACTACGAAATTCAAAAGGTATTATTATATTATCACAAGTAACGTCTTAGTAGTAAATAGATTACCTTATTTAGAATAATCACAATCTACAACTTTTTAACCGATCGAGACTCGTACGACATAATATCGTATCGTAAGCTCTAACACGAAGCTCTTTAGTTGATTATGGAATGGCGTGGCGTCTTGATGCCGATTTATTCGAGCTGACCATTAATACAATTTTATAATAAATAATGATCGCAACGTCTAATTACTGTACTGAGTATCTTTAAGAGCCCGGGTAACCCTCGAAATTCTCATACATACGTAATACCAAAATCATTTTGTCATACGAAAATATTTAACATGTTTGAGTTATTTTTCAGCATAAAATAGTAATTACCTAGGTTCCTGAACAAAAATTAACTTCAAAATATTTAAACACTAAAAAAATTTTTTTTGTGTATAAATTTTTTTTACTAAATTTACTACTAAATATTTAAACACTTAAAAATAGAGTAAAACACTCAAAAATTTATAAATAATTAGTAAATTTACTACAAAATATTTTAATACTAAAAAATATTTTTTAGAGTTGAAATATTTTGTAGTAAATTTACTATTTATTTATATATTTTTTAGTGTTTTACTCTATTTTTTAGTGTTTAAATATTTAGTAGTAAATTTAGTAAAAAAAAATTTTACACAAAAAAAAAAATTTAGTGTCTAAATATTTTGAAGTTAATTTTTGTTCAGGAACCTAGGTAATTACTATTTGAAGCTGAAAAATAACTCAAACTTGTTAAATATTTTCGTATGACAAAATGATTTTGGTATTACGTATGTATGAGAATTTCGAGGGTAACCCGGGCTCTTAATGATTTCTTATAGATAATGCATTCTGTAAAAAGTCTACGATAGGAATAAAAAGTATCTATAAATAAGAATAAAAAAGTTTACCCTATGGTAAACTTTTTAATAATATAGAGAACAGAGTAAGCGTACTTGAAATTAAATCTTTAAAAAACTACAGACATACCTAGTATAAAGTGATTAGAGAATTATTCTTATTAAAACCTAGGTAAATTGTAAGCGGTGAATTAAGGCGGGCATAAATCCTAATTTGTTATTCCGTGACTCCCGGTTTACCTAGTTTCAATATAATAACGAAAGGTAAAAAATATGAGATATAAAGCACAATGTTTATAAGACTTTAAACCATAAACATTTTTATAAAACGTAATACTTTGGCTGTAATTAATTTACAAACTCACCTCCGACAAAAATCTAATTCATCGAAATATAAGTATTAACTAGGATAATTATACATTTTATTTGAATAAATTGTTAGTAAACCTATATTAAAATATCCTGAACCGAACAATTTTGTTTCTTAATATTTATTTCCAAAGATTTTTAAAAATACACGAATAATAGAGAAGATCCGCCCCTAGTAACTACAGTTTTATGCTAAGCTAAAATGAATCTTATTGCGATGCGTATACGCTTGGTCTTTGGTTGTGTGCAAGGTTATCGTTATGGATTGAGATTGAGGCACCAAAAGTTACTACATAATATAAATTGTATGAAATCCAATGCCTCGTTATTTTGATTCTATGATTGATTAAGATTTTATAGAGCATCTGAACAATTTTACCTTTATCAATAAAAGCATGATATACATAACATTTAGTATTATTTATTGAACTTGTAAATAAATCTAGAATGACTCTTTTTAATAGTAAAGAAACGAGCGAACCGCAGCTAGTAAAAGATAACTCTAAGGCTTTTATTTACTTTACCCTTTTCTATTTATATTTATTCAAGTTCGCCTCAAATAAGTTGATCCCACAAAATGGTAGCGGTGCCAATGATGTACTAAGTCTAGATATGACATTTCATGATTCATCTTAGACTAGATCAATAATTCTTAGGAGACTAGACGGTCGGGGCCATGACTCTACGTTGGCACTTGGCCCTGACAAAAAATGGGGGTCCATAATTATTATTGTAGGTCCATGTAAGCTAATTTGGTTAGCAGTAAAGAACTTTTGTGTATATTACAATTACAATTTATATCTCGCTTAGAATCTTACGAAAGCTTATAAATTTCCAGAGAAAGCTTATAAAGTTCCAGATCTTGTTTACCAAATACATAGTTACTACGTAAGCCGAATTTTGAACCGGGGTTATCTAGATTCAAGACCGATACACTTTTTAATGAGTCACCGTCACTTGTGACATGACAACATATTTTGGCAGTGGTTATCTGTGGTTGCGCAGAAATTCCCTTATCGCACGGGAAGCGTATATTTTCCGGGATAAAAATTATCCTATATCCTTTCCCGGGACTCAAAGTATCTCCATACCAAATTTCAGCAAAATAGGTTCAGCGGTTTAAGCGTCAGGAGTTAATTAATAGACAGACAGACACACTTTCGCATTTATATAGTAATTTTAATTAGTTCTAACTTTAATCTAGCGTATCTATTTAATATGAGTCGTTGGCTAAACTTGTTTTTCAGCCATCACGCGCTCGCCAAATTTATACCAGTATTTTGCATGTCTGAGATGTAAAAACTAGCAGATATTTCATTTTGTATTTACAGAATTCACAATTTCGCTTTAAACTGTGGCAACTTTATAAACTGGAGCTTTACTTATAAACGCTTTATGTAGTTTATAATTTCGCTTTTAATCTTTTGAATGTAGATGCAGATGTAAGCTTTTTTATTTAACTTTAACGTTGAATATGAATATCAAAAAAATCGTTACTGATATTAAAAAATATGCTAGAGTGTCTCTAAAAATGTCTTGATCCAAACATCGCTAAGAGCTACCGCACACCTGAGACACGACTGTCTTAAGACAGACTATCGCATAATAGAATGCACTAGATGCGCACATTTGAGACAAGACGTCTAATAGACAAAGTTGTCTAATGCGCCCCGCGACAAGTCTGACTAACGACTGTCGGCTTCCCTTTGAAGTGTATGCGAGCGCGCACATCTACGACAAAACTGTCTAGCCACAATAGACATAACTACCAGTAGTTCAACCGCAAAGAGACGAACAGGTTTCAATATATTATTTTGTCAAATTCGTCGGGTTTCACTAAGATTATGAATGAAATGTGCCTCGCGCTGGCTGATATAATTTATTTTTAAATAATTATAGATTTCAAAATTAGATTCTGACAATTTTCATTCACATGTGCCAAAACAAAAACAATAATACGACCAAAAAGAGAAACACGTCCAACGATCCAAGTACTATCTTTCCCGTCTAGTCTTTCCCGTTTATTTTTGAAGTTACTTTTATCCGAATGAGAACTTTTCTATCTATAACTATAAAATCTTTCAGAACTGCTCGCAATAGACGCAAAATATATTTTTCGGTAACGTAATACAACATTTTTTGTGTTTTTTAACCAACTTAAAAAAAAGATTTCAATTTGAGCCATTACGTATGTATAATATTTCTAGAACTGCCTAGTTTTCGTATATTAGGAGCATATTTCATCAGCATCTGAACAAAATATGTAGAAACTTTTAAAAGTGTATATAGGATGTTTTTATGTTTGTGTTTGCGTATCGTCCGAGCTACATGTCCGATTCAAATAATTCTTTTTTTGTTTTGTTGACTTTGTTGTGATAGGTATTGTTCAATTTAGGTAAGTTTCATCAAAATTGGTTCAGTAGTTTTGAATTCGGTTTTAATTTTATTAATATACAACTTGCTATTTGTAAATTTACCTGAGTTGTAAACATAAATTATTTCAAATTGACGTGTTTCACATCCCGTTTTTAACGTCTTTAACGTCATGTTTTACATCCCAGAGAAATACAGTAATAGGAAACCCTAATGCCTGTGATATGTCATAGTTTTAAGTCCGTAGTGACAAGTTAACAACCCTAGCGATTTTCGTCATATTACGTAAAATTTAAAAATTTCTAACTTCTAAGTCGGCATACTCTATAATTCTGTGTACTCTGTCCGGGCGTTCTCTACTGTTTAATATTATACAATTGTATGAGTTGCGTCATCGTAGTCAAGACAGTTTTGACTTGGTGTGCGCCACATGATAGACACAACTGTTTTAATTGTGTCGTAAGACTGACTTGTCTAAGTGAGACAAGACTGTCTAACTACAGTCGTGTCTCCAATGTGCGGTCGCACTTAATCAATATTGATGTTGTATGATGTCAAATTACTTTGATTTTCGGGAAAAAATGACGTTTCGTACGTGATAATCGTACTTCGACAATACCTACTCTACGAGTACTTTAAATAACGTTATTAATACTTTATACGTGGGAGAGCCATGCTTCGGCACAAATGGGCCGGCTCGACCGGAGAAATACCACGTTCTCACAGAAAACCGGCGTGAAACAGCTTGCGCTGTGTTTCGCCGAGTGAGTGAGTTTACCGGAGGCCCAATCCCCTACCCTATTCCCTTCCCTATCCTCCCCTATTCACTTCTCTTCCCATCCCTACCCTCCCCTATTACCCTATTCCCTCTTAAAAGGCCGGCAACGCACCTGCTGCTCTTCTGATGCTGCGAGTGTCCATGGGCGACGGAAGTTGCTTTCCATCAGGTGACCCGTTTGCTCGTTTGCCCCCTTATTTCATAAAAAAAAGTATTTAATTTTGAGATAGAATGTACTGGAAAATTCAGGATCAAATACACGAGTAGGGTGGCTTATAGACTAAAGCCTAACCAGTCAGGATCAAAAGACGCAGCTAGAAATAAAACAGCCTGTTTCCCCCTTATTAGTCCAAAATCAGTCGGTGGAAATTCGACAGAGCTGGCTTATTAGCGCATATCGAAACCGACGTAAAATTCGCAGCTCAATTTAAAGCACTCCAGTAAATACATTCGAAGACGTGAGTGAAGTGGGTAATTAACGATATGAAAATTGATGTTCTTTGCATAAAAGGAGGCTGGAGACCGAAAAATGAAATTAAAAGAAAGTGGATTTTAGCCCGGAAAAATTAAAAGAAAGTGGATTATAATATATGTATTATCAAAGAGATGATAAAGTAGATAAGTTACAAGGTTCGTCCAAATTATAAGGGACAAAAAGGACTATAAGGAGAGTAGCTCGTATCTTATAAAATGTTAGTTATAAACTTCATCCACTCAAATTCTCATTCCTCAGTAATTACAAACATAAAGGCAAAGAACATTCGAAGCACATACCGAATTAATACACGCTAGGCGGAATCAAAGGCAGCCTCCGCACGAGCAATACGAAAACAATACAGCCCAAACAATGCACGCTACGTCACGGCGGTGACGTCGCGTCTAATGCTATTGTCGTTACCCAGTCCACTCCAAATAGCTCTTAAAGCGACGGAATAGAAACAATTATTGCGTACGCAGTAATTGAGTTAAGGTGCACAGAATTTGGGATACCGTACGAGAACACGGCGCCCGTTAAACTGACAAATGGGTTACACATATCTGATACTTAGTTACATCCCAATAAAGATCGGAATTGCGTGTGTAAAGTTGAAATAGATGTGCAAACTTCTGGAGGTACTGTACTGAAATATAGGCAAATAGATACGTAAGCAATTTCAGTTTACAATGGAGTATTGTATGAAGCAGAGCAAAGCATAATCGACGTATGAAATACAAGCGGAGTCAACAGTGCCCCAATAAGAGCATCACGCTGGAATTAAATTGAGAAGATTTGCCGTCGAATAAAAGCACTGTAACGTAGTTTTTATTTCTCTAATACATTATGTTATATTATGATTATGCCCTACATTGTGCCACAATCAGCCGTGTTCTACACATCGATTCGTCCAACACAAATACAATTTTATCGTAACATCAATAATGACTCGAAAAGATTTTGAAATGTCCCATTTTAGATTAGATTGTCTATAATGTTACGATTACGCACACAACTTATGCTCACCCTTTGGAAACTTACGCTGATGTACAGTGGTCTACTGTATATATCAGTTATACTATAACTCTTCCCTGAAATATTTTATAATAACGTGAGCTTTTCGAGCTCTGCCCAGGGCATTAATTGAACGGGGATATTAGTTTCAACATCCAATGAATCCATTAGCGTATGTGTTTTTTGAAATAACTCATTTTTTATTTGCATTACACACTGCTGTTGCAGTCCATAAATGAATGTATTAAAATATAATATTGATATTGAGTTGCAGAATATTTTATGTTTTAATTTGTGAAGTTTACGTTGGACCATCATGAGTAACCATGTGAAGATGCCTCTTTGGCTTGAAGTGAGGCTCTTGAAGTATTGACTGTGTTCGTGGGTTCTATTCTTACACTAAGTTTCAAGTTTGGTTTTTGTCATTTCATTGTTTGACAGGGTGATCCATGGGTCGGATGGGTGTGTAAAAAGTAGGTCCTACGCTTGACCCCTAGCCATTCGTTTATCCTCTCACCTGGTAATGGGAGTGATGGAAGAGAGAAATGACCTGGTCAGACCGGCAGGCGTAGCCTGCTTTTATGAAACTGGCCACTGTCACCAAAATCGGCGTGCGTACTTACTGTACCTAGTGTTAGGTAGCATATTTTCGCCTAAAATGGTTTATCAAAATTGGCAGCCCTATTTGCTACACTGTGCCTCGTTCTCACGAGCAAGTGCAGATAATAAACCGTTCAAGTCCAATTGATTTTTGAGATATTCATGCTAATAGGAAGCGCCGGCGGTCATATCACGTGATACAGGCGGAGTGGAAACCCTACGTCTAGGTACAGACTCGGGGGGTGGTGCGAGCGATAAGCGGAAGCGGGTTTACTTGGAAATTTATTATATTTTGCGTTTGTTTATAAAAAGGTTTGAAAATTATGAATTGAAAATTATTGTAAAAGCACAGATTCCTAAGCATAGTTATGCTAGTCAGATATAAAATGTTGAATTACTACTATTACAATAAAAGTTACTCTACAATAATTGGGAAAATACATCAGACAAAAAAGAGAAAGCATAGTGTTATTGGGTGAAATATATTAGTATATGAATCATACTTATTTCGAATTAAATTGAAGTGGTAGTAAAAAATATAAAGAATTTTTACTTTCATCTGCTGGTAAATTGGCACTCTTGGTTGATAACATCTAGAATACTGGAACTCCGCGTGTGTAGTCCAGCCACTGTTTCTCTTATGAGAAATATCAAGGATAGCATAATGCATGCATGCATTTTTTCATGCATTTAACTTTTTACCACTTTGCACAGCCTCGATCTCCTCTCCTAAAATCTAATAATTTCAATACGCGTCTGCTTATAACTCGCGGCAGATCCTACCACTATACGCACGTTCGGTCGCCTGGGGCGTTTCGGTCGCAGCCTCACCTGTTATTATAATGAACTGAGGGAATGGTTCCTTTTGAGGCAGTATCGCTGCAGTATCGTTACGTCCTGACCTGTGACTGTGTGACCCGAATGCCCGTAGCTCCTTGTACGGCAAAATAGATTACTCCAGTTTTTAGGAGGTACCGTTTTGAGTTTTACTCATATTGCTAGGTAACAATATGAGTTTTTCTTATATTGTTAGGTAACAATTTTTTTTTAAATTAAATACGGGGGCAAACGAGCAAACGGGTCACCTGATGGTAAGCAACTACCGTCGCCCATGGACACTCGCAACATGAGAAGAGCTGCAGGTGCGTTGCCGGCCTTTTAAGAGGGAATACGCTCTTTTCTTGAAGGTTTGCAGGCCGTATAGGTCCGGAAAAACTGCTGGTGACAGTTCATTCCAGAATTTACAGTGCGTGGCAGAAAGTTACGCGAAAAACGCACTGTGGAAGACTGCCACTCATCAAGGTGATGAGGATGGTATGTTTGAGTATAGAGCTCAAAACTTTGAGTATAGAACTCAAAACTATCTCAATTCTGCTTATAAGCTGGACTAGATAACAAATGGAGTGATTTATTTTGCCGTACAAGTTGCTGGTATAGGAATTAAAATTTGAATATTTTTATTTTTATCATCTTCATCAGATTGTCTCCACCGCTGAACCCAGGGCTCCTATAATGAACGCCAACCAGTCTGCTATTGGGGAGCCCTCATCTATCTTGCGTATTCTTTTACATTGAGCTGCAAATTTTGGTAGCCATCCGCGTTTATAAAAAGTTCCTGGGTCATGGATGTGTATTAACTTTTAACGTCACGGGCGGGGTCTACGCAGACCCCACGCGCTGTATTTTGACGATATTTTTTTAAATTGGCAAGTTACGTTCGCATGTTTTCGGCTAATCTCAATGCAACACGAGGTTTTTCAGTGAGTAAAAGTCCGTCGCTCCTCTAATAAGAGAAGTTACATTTTTGCTTATGTGGAAATACCTGCAGACCCCACCCGTGATTTAACGTATGTACTTTTTTCACATTGGTTATGTGTTTATTTGTTTGTTTTTTTTAATTGTCTATGTATAAATGAAAAATTTGTTGCCGACTAACAGAAAATCAAATTGCTCAAATCTGGGGGCACGGCAGTGCCCCAGCCAAGCTTTTTAGCAAAGGCACGGCCGTACCATACTTTTCTCGAAGCGGTTCGCTGCTATTTCACACCCCCTTTATCTTCGATGTTAACAAAGCTAGGGATTTAAATTTTCGGTCACTAGGAGCAAGTATTAAAACTAGCTTAACCTCCAAATTACATGAAATTTCGATAAATCGTTTAGTGGTTACGGATGGTCAAAGTTACTACATTTTGTCACTGACTGACAGATCATCAACATTCTAAGGTACTTCTAGCAGACTTAGAACCTTGAAATTTGATACCCGGATAGGTCACAATGAAAGGAAAAATTATGAAACCGGCCAAGTGCGAGTCGGACTGGCGTACATAGGGTTCCGTACCGTAAATTTGTATGGGAGCCCCCCTTTAATAATAAGTTTATTTAGTTTTTATTATTAATTATTAAAGTTTACATAAAATTGAGCGTTTCCTGAAATTTTTAGATACCTTAGTCTTACCATTATGGACATCGAGAAAAATAGGGAAAAAATCGTGATTGGTGTATGAGGTCCCCCTTTAATAATTTATTTTATTTTGATTAGACTATTAGCTTTTATAACGACACCAGAAATACATTATTTGTGAAAATCGCAACTATCTAGTTATTGCGGTTCTCGAGATCCAGCCTAGTAACATACGGATGTAAGACGGACAGACACCGAAGACTTATTAATAACTAGCTGTTGCCCGCGACTTCTTCCGCGTTAGCATAGTATAATAACGGAGATGGGTTTCATGTTCCTAACTTAAGAAATGACGGACTTTCATCAAACTTTCAACCCCTATTTCGGGGGTAAAATTTTCAAAATTCCTTCCTTAGTGGGTGTCTACTTAATAAAACAACCCTACTCACCAAATTTCGTGGCTGTAACTTTAACAGTTTTTGCTCAGCGATGATGAATCAGTCAGTCAGTCAGTCAGGACATATAATTTTATAAGTATAGATAGTGCCCCGTTTTCATCCTTTGGGCAGGGAAACCTGAAAACTGAAATTGAAAAATAATAATATAATACTTTAAGTATTAAATAAAATAAAAGATTTTTATGTTTGTAACTTTGCAAGAACAGTATGAGTTTCGACTGCATATTTGTTTGACGTACAAAGGGCTCTAAGTTAGTTATCAACTTAATTAAATGGTATTAATTAAATAAAAAATAATATTAACAACGTTAATAATGAAACAATAATTAAATTCGATTTAAATATTATAAATGTATTCACTAATCACTATTAATCAGTACTGAGATATACACTCCTTATTTGCTCGATATAATATGGGACTTTTAAGTTATCGCATGAAATAAGGTGTGCTCCTTTCCTGCGAAGAACGTCGAGACGCTTACAACAGTGCTGTGTTCAACGGTAATGCTAAAAATGACCACCTTCAAGTATTCGCTTAAAAGAGTCAATTATATATTATGAACATAATAATCGACTCAGAACTCAGAAGTATTTACGTTACGTTATCCGCCTATAGAACTAACGAAGCCTCAAAGAAAAAATATATTAAAGGAGATAGGGAATGGGTGCTAAGCTAATAAGAAAAAAGACCTGAAAAGAAAAGAAAAAAACCTTCAAAAAAGAAATGAAATCCCACCAAAACATGAAATGTAAAAGGAGCCAAGCAAAATATTGCATAGCTATTCAATACTTCTGTCGTAAAAAGTTTTCAGATCACATTCAAGCCAAGCCTTCAACTTATTTTGTAATTTAAATCAACGCTCAGTAAATGTATCAATAGATTTATTTATTTTATAATTATTATAATGGCTTAATGAATACTTGAGAGCTTCCTTTGAAAGTTTTTGTCAAGGAAGTGAAGGGTTACTAAGCGATTACTACTTTAATTGTACAAATGTAAAGAAAGTATTTGGCGTTGCGTGAGTCGAAATACACCGAGGGGTTCCGTGAGAATATTCTGGAATTTTCTGGAATAAAAATTCCGGACATTTTTGTCGAATGTGTCGTTTTTACTCTTGTCAAAATTTACACCTTTGCCAATGAAGTATTAACGCGTTCAAAAGTCAAAAGGTAAAGGAGTAATTAACACTTCCTTTTATTTTGTAATAAGGTTAAAGGTAGTTTTTGCAAGTATTTTAACAAGTGTAGCAAAATATTTTTTAATTCGTGTAAGGACTTGCCTATTACTGTGGCAAAATTTTGAATATTTTTCCGGGACAAAAACTATTACAATATGCCTTTTCCCAGGACTGACAGTACATAATTAGATTCCATACCAAGTTTCACCAATATCCGTTCAGACTCATCAGAGGTTAATATTATAATATGGTCAGTAATTTAACTATGATAAAGAGATTTGTATTAAATGACTCAAGGAACCCTTCGCATAAAATCCCCACATTAAGGATGTTGATAATTTGGCAAATGAGACTGAACCCAAAATTTCCTTGTAAAAACGGTATCCGGAGATTATGTTGTGATTAAATCATCATTATCATCAACTACATGAGATCATAAAGCTTCCCTGATCCAAGATAAGTATATAAGTTCTTCTGCCCAGTATCCTTTTTTCTATAAAATTAGGGGGAAAACGAGTAAACAGTCACCCGATAGAAAGCAAAATATACCGTCACCCATGGACATTCGCAACAGCGATTATTTGCTTTCTATCGGTTTGATGTTTCAGAAGAGCTGCAGGTGCGTTGCCGGCCTTATAAGAGGAAATACGCTCACTTCTTGAAGGTTTGCAGGTCGTATAGGTCCAGAAAGACTGCCTCCAGAGATTTACCGTGCGTGGCAGAGAGTTGCGACGAAAGGTGATGAAGATGGTATATTTTTCGCGTGTATCTACGGTTTTTTGACTGTAGTTTATCTATTCAATGGCTTTGTTCATTAGTCAATGTTCGGTAGTCTATTAAAAGCGTTAGAGAAAAGATTAACTTTGTTCAAAAATGTCTCAGAAACCTGGCATTAAAGAGTTCTTAAGGACCTAAAAAAAAACTTATGTCGGGATGGGCGGACAGACTAACAGAGCGTAGGTTCTTTGTAGTTACTACGGAGCCCTAAAAGTCGACATGGACATCAGGGTGATGATGATGCTACAAAGAAACGATCGCGTGACAAACTCAAATACGACTATAAATGTAAATTGTATGCAAAATTAAAAAGTTACATTATGTACAACAAGCAGGTGCAGGTTGTAAGAAAGTGGAGTATATCTATTATCTTGTAAGTATAACGCTGTATAATATGTAACACAATTAAACTGTATACTAAAATTATAAACACGTAAGTTTCTGTCTGTCACATTTTTTACCCTGCTGATGATCAAAAAGGTGATGATTTTGGCAGTCTTGGCGGTTTTAAGCGTATAGATACAATATGATTATGGAGAAAAACTAAATGACGTCCACAACTCCGTTGCGCCAAAATTCGTTTATCGCGCAGGAACCGTACTTTTTTTCGAGACAAAAAGTGTCCTATGTCCTGTCCCGGGATTAAAAGTATCTCCATGCTAAATTTCAGCAAAATCGGTTCAGCGGTTCGGGAGTGAAGAGGTAATAGACAGACAGACATACTTTCGCATTTATAATATGTGTTAGTACTTAGTATGGATTGTCAGACAAACAGACCGACAGATGTCTTTCCACAAGTTGGTCAGTCGTAGAAGTTAAAAATATCTATTATGAAAAATAAAAAGCTCGCTCTTCTGTCTTATCCTACGAGATCTTAAACAACTTAATACCTTTTTAAGTTTTAACAGTCGGTTAAGTCAACTTTAGATCCTTTAAAAACTAAAAGGTTAACCGGATGTTTGGTCGATACATATATTATAGTGGAGTCGCCAGAGGTTTTAGCCTCCGAAAATTGTAATAGTGAATGGATTTTTGTTTTTGAGATGTCATTTTCTTTTTTACACTATAACTTGCAAAGTTTACCAAAAATTTTTTTGTGCTTTTAATTTTTTAATTACTCATTTAAAAATTAATATTTCACCATATAAAAAAAAAAATCTTGTTCCTGTTATTTAATGACTCTTATCCGATTGTTTACGTTGAAAATTAACCAAATACACAATTTTTAAAAAAGAAAGTTTGCTTTGCTAAGCTAAATACAGCTATAAGGTTTTTGCAAAGTTTTTAGAGATTAACGCTTGTCGTAACCGAGATAAAAGGGTTTGGGTGGATTTAAGGGTTGTAACGAAAAGTGTGTTAAACTTACTTGTGCGTATTTAATTTTTAGAGAAATGATAACTTTTAAATACTTAAAAACGTTTAAATATCTCCAAAAATGTGTAAAATAGACCGAAAATATTTTTCTATATTTGTTGAGAATTTATTTAAGTGAGAGCTAAAACATTAAATGCATCGAAAAATGAAAGACTTTTTCTAGTCTTCGAAATATATTTAAACTGTCTGTCTGTCTGTCTGTCTGTCTGTCCGTCCGTCTGGTAGTCTGTGAACCGCATTAAGATTTTGATACAAAAATGGAAAAAATATTAAAAATATTAGGGGTCCCCCATAGGTCCAACTGAAACAAAAAAAAAATTTTTCTTGTGGCCTATGCGTGTGGGGTATCTATGGATAGGTCTTCAAAAATCATATTGAGATTTCTTTTATCATTTTTTTCTAACCTGAATAGTTTGCGAGAGAGACTCTTCCAAAGTGGCAAAATGTGTTTCCCCCCCCCCCCTCTAACTTCTAAAGTAGGGGCATGATAATTCTAAAAAAAATATATGATGTACATTACTATAAAAACTACAAACGAAAATTGGTTTGAACGAGATCTAGCCAGCAGTTTTTTTTATACGTCATAAATGATAAACTTTAATTTAACTTTCATTATATCAAAAATGAAATATTAAAATAAACAAAAAACCTTATAATTTTATAGAAATAATTCTTATTGCTCCTGCGGAACCCTTCATGGGCGAGTCCAACTCGCACTTGGCCGGTTTTTTTTTTCTTTTCAATTTTCATCCACTATTGCAAAAATCGGAGGTTTGCACGATTTTTACGCTCTGGGAACTCCACTAATAGTACATCAAGTTTATTGATTATTCCCAACAGGAGCTACTTTTGTCCATTGGCATAATATTTCTATTGAACGTGTTAATATTTCGGACCCTTATAAAGGGCACTATTGTCAAAGAACTTAGGGTCACCTAATACGGAGCCCTTTGTGATGGAAAAGCAACCATATTTAACTACAATAAAGTTGGATATCCATTATCGATGCGTTTCTATTGTATCGAAAACAAACAGCACTGTGTAATAATTTATTGTATGGGAAAGAACTGGTTATAGTATTAGTGGTGATTACATGAAATGGGTACAGTTAGTCATCATCATCAGTCAGGAGCCAAGAAATTATCTTGTTTATGTTTTTTTTTTCGTAAAAGGCTGCAATTATTTTATTGCATTGTCCCAAGGCTTGATCTTGCAAGTACCTTGTATGAGAATAAAGCAGATATTTTCTTATTTATTATATCGCACAAGAACCATACATTTTTCAGTGATAACAACTTATCTTCTTTCTCTTCCACTTGTAACAACCAAATATGTTTAGACTTGTTGTATGTCCCTTTCCTCACCATGTAAAAAGTCGGTCCTACGTCGGTTGCGCTAGATCTATCGCTGGTCAGTGGTCGTATTAGCTTATGAGAGTAAATGTAGAGACTAGAGAGGTCCTCTCGTATTATGCACACACTTGGGCATAATAAATACTACGCTACTGCCTCAATGAACCCGCCACCATCGCAAAAATCGGTGTATTATTATACTATTAACAGTTGATGGTCATAAGATTAGTATGTGTTAGCTACCGAGGCGAAGTTTCGACATATATCTATTATTAACAATAGCTTAAGCCGTCGGTAGCCGTAATTGGTTATTTAACCAATCGGTTAAATTATTTTAATGGTTAAACAAATATGGTGAGATTACCACAAATTACTGAACCTTGGCTGTTTAATTTTGATAAACGACCGCGGCCGTTAGCGGTTGCGTTTTTGATTCACTATTTATTTACTAGGCTTTTGTAGTTGTGAAACTTATAACTGTACAAGATAAAATAAAATATAATATGAAGAACTTAATATATTATGTAGAGACTTGATTGAAAGTAGCAGCGCTAAAAGAGTTAATTTTTACTATGTGTCTATGAAAAATGCTCTAAAACAACGGTTCTGAAACTTTTGATGGCTACTCTAACGTCATGACGTTGATAATAAGTTATAAAAAAACTCTGTTAACGCTACTTCTTTTACAGTGAACTCTATAGAAGGGACACAGTATACAAACTAAGTGACAAGTATATCTCTTAGTTTAGTTACACCGTGTGCATTTTATTTTATTTTTGTAGCGAAAACATATTTTTTGTATAATTAAAAACTGCCTAGTAATTTCGCGAGATGACAGAGACAGTCTGATCACCGATGACAGACAGATGGACGGACAGACGCACGGATAAGGGCTCCCGCACAAGGGCCACCGGCCACAACCACAAAACGCCGCCACTGGCTTTCCTGGCAATTTAGCCGAAATTTTTTCGTTTTCGCTTCGTTATAGAATCGCCGATCAAAATGTATGGAATTGACATAAGACTAGTCGAACGTCAACGTCATATTAACGAACGCTTTTGTCAATTCCACACATTTTCATCGGCGATTCTATAACGAAGCGAAAACGAAAACATTTTGGCACACCCCCCTGTAGCGTTCTAAAAAATTTTACGCCGGTGGCCGCCACACTCTTTAACGATTCACCTTACGACCAATAGACTAGCTTAAAACGGCGTTTGTGGCTGTCGTGTGTGGTAAACATCGACGTTTAAGGAGCCCAAAAAAAAAAGAATGGAAAAATATTAAGGATGCGAACCAGTCGAGTCTTTAACGGACGATGTGTAGATAGAAGAACTGATATCGTCAGAATCCACATGATAAAGCACAATACGTGTTTTTCTTTGACCAATTAAGAAATAGTTTATCTAGGATCACGCGTGACGGAGAGTCGTGAGGCATATAGGACGACACCGGCATACGTAATGTTTAAGTGTTATGCTAGGAACGAATTTATTAGAGTAGTGAGTAGTGACTCGAAAATGCACGGTCACTCGGGGATAGATAGATCGCTTTTCTCCTTTTAGACCCCTTATTAGAAAATGTTAAATATCATATTGGTGTCTGCAGTTCTTCCAAAAAACCTTTTTAGCCTTTTAGAAAAAAAAATACAAAAAGGAGTTTTTAAAAAGAGCATGGTAGGTAAAATCCCAAACTAGAGGAAGATTATTGTGAGCTCAATTTTATAAAGAACTGAGTAAACTTAAAAGTATCTCTGTACCAAATTAAAATAATTCAGCGAATTGTGAGTAGTGACAGACAGAGAGTCACATTATCGCATTCACAATATTAGTATGGAAGTATGGGCACAATATTGGTAGAAGTGAGAACATTCGCCATAAAGACTCGTAGTTCGAGTATCGAAAATGATAACACCAGCGCTCACGTAGGAGATTTAATTTAGATAGGGAGCCGGGATTCTCAGTAGTCGCGGAGTTAGAATACCGAAAATTCCGCCGTGACTACAGCCAACGATGTCATGGCTGCGACATCCGTGATAACAGCGACGAGAACAGCCTAGACGTGTTCCTTAGTGAATAGCCTAGCTGATGTACGAGAGTCGCGGCGTCCCGGGATCCGCGGTACAGAAAATCCCGAGTGTAGTAATTGCGGGATCCCGAGTACATAGCAGCGGGGTACAGAAAGTTGCCGGAACGTGCATATTGTCTCCAGACACGGGGCCAGACTACGAGATAGATTAAGTACGATCTGTGCCAGGGCAGAAATTCGCAGCGTACAGGGTTCGCAGAGTCCCGTGATACGAGAAATCCCGGGGTCTAAGGTGCAGGGAATCGCAGAGTCCGGAACATGGGGTACGTGGAATTTCGTGGTACGCAAAACCCGGGATATGCCAGGGTTCGGGAAGTCACGCAGTTCCAGGGAACGAAAATTCCCGGAGTCCGGGCTACTGGGATCGCAAAGCGCCGGAGGTACGGGAAATCGCGGGGTCCGGGAAGTCCCGGGGTGGTGCGGGGAGTTCCGGCCGGGAATGGGAAAACTTGTGATTGCCAAATTGAAGCGTGACAAACATATTATCAATACACGCAACGCCAAACTTAGATTAGTTTCACCGAATACCTGGGTCAAGACGTCTTTAGTGACTAAAGTTTGACACAGTTTGGAAATGTGTAGGTATTTTTATGTCCAATCATAATTTAACTCGTTGCTGTACATACAAATGATATGAAAATATTATACACAAAAGGAAAGACGACTCAAGAATTCGATTTGCTAACTTAATAGACCAGCACGAGTCGGCGCATGAGTACCGCAAACTATTCCACCTCAATTTTTTTATGCGGTCCTCTTCAAATTGCCCTCCTGATGATATTATAAATGCATGTTGCCATGGTGCAACCCGGTGCCATATTGTTTAAGCATTGTTTAAACAATTGCAAGGAATTGTTGTTTTTCAACCGGACAAATTTTTCTTATATTTTTTATTGAAATACCAATAAAAAAAGTCCTATGACTTTTTACGATAAAGTTAATATTTTTAAAGATATGAATTTTTAAAGGTTCGAAAAATCTCAAATTTGGGTACATTTGACCCATGAAAAATATATTTCAAAACATAATAATGTCTAAGTAATATATATTTTTAAATTCTCCATACAATAGTTAATAATATTGCTAGTAGAGATTTTAAAAAATTTCATTGTTTATATCTTTTTTTATCTTAGCAAAAGTAGACAAAAAATTTTGTTTTTTTGTATGGGGGCCCCACTTAAACATTTACTTTATTTTAATTTTATTATTAATTATTAAAGTACAAATTTAACTAAGGATTTTGTGAAATTTTCAAGTGTCTAGCTGTTACTATTATTGATTACGAGCAAAAAAGGCCAAAAAAATCACGTTTTTTGTATGGGAGCCCCCCTTGAATATTATACTTTATTTTATTTTTAGTATTTGTCGTTATAGCGGCAACAGATATACACAATCTGTGAAAATTTCAGAAGTCTAGCTATAGCGGTTTTTGAGATACTGTCTGTCCGTTTGTCTGTATGTCTCCAGGCTGTATCTCAAAAACCGCTATAGCTAGTTACTTCTGAAATTTTCACAGATTGTGTATATCTATTGCCACTATAAGAACAAAATATACTATATAAAAATAAAGTTAATATTTAAGGGCTCCCATACAAGAAACGTGATTTTTTGGCCTTTTTTGCTCGTAATTAATAATGGTATCAGCTAGGAACTTGAAAATTTCACAAAATCCTTATTTATATTTGTACTTTAATAATTCATAATAAAATTAAAATAAAGTAAATGTTTAAGGGGGGCTCCCATACAAAAAACACAATTTTTTGTCTACTTTTGCTAAGATAAAAAAAGATATAATTAATGATTTTTTTTAAATCTCTATTAACGATATTATTACCTATTGTATAGAGAATTTAAAAAAATATATAACTTAGACAATATTATTTTTTTTAACATATTTTTCATGGGTCAAAGGTACCCAAATTTGAGATTTTTCGAACCTTTAAAAATTCATATCTTTAAAAATATTAACTTTATCGTGAAAAGTTACAGGACCTTTTTTATTGGTATTTCAATAAAGAATATAAAAAAAAATTGTCCGGTTGAAAAACAACAATTCCTTGCAATTGTTTAAACAATGTTTGTTTAAACAATATGGCACCGGGTTGCACCATGGCAACATGCATTTATATCATCAGGAGGGCAATTTGAAGAGGATCGCATAAAAAATTGAGGTGGAATAGTTTCCGGTAATCATGCGCCGACTCGTTCTAGTCTATAAAAAAACACAACAGACATTACAAGATTTCATTTTTTATATAAAAATCCAAAATACAACACTTTAACAAAAATTCCTGTCACAACTCACATAAAATATGTAGTGATGTACCTGATAAGGACTTTTTTTAGAAAAGATTTGTCACTGTCACCTGCTAAATACTAATTATTTTGGTACTCGTGAAAAACAAACAAACACAACCGAAGTCAACGCTCTAATTCAATTTATTTCCAATAATTTCTTTCATCATATTAATGGAATCTCATCCGAAATAAGGTCAGTACTTTATTTTGGGGTCCAAAGAACTAGATTACCCAACAATAACGCTTTAAAAGCCTTTGTTAAAAACCGAGGGACTGACCAAGAGCGCACCCCAATGATTGGGAAGGATGAGTCCCTACTGCATAATAGTTACTCTCACTTGGACTAAGTAAGATGAAACCACATCCACGCTGTGTATGTAAACGTTGTAGTTATAGAAGGTTAAGTGACTTTTATTTATTTATTTTATTTATCCACACTTTATGCAATTTACAAAGGCGGGCTTAAGGGGCCGGCCTACCCTAGAAATTCTCATACATACGTAATACCAAAATCATTTTCTCATACGAAAATATTTAACATGTTTGAGTTATTTTTCAGCTTAAAATAGTAATTACCTAGGTTCCAGTACAAAAATAAACTTCAAAATATTTAAACACTAAAAAAAATTTTTTTACTAAATTTACTACTAAATACTGAAACACTAAAAAATAGAGTAAAACACAAAAAAATATATAAATAAATAGTAAATTTACTACAAAATATTTAAATACTAAAAAATATTTTTAGAGTTGAAATATTTTGTAGTAAATTTACTACTTATTTATATATATATATATATATATATATATATATATATATATATATATATATATATATATATATATATATATATATTTTGTGTTTTACTCTATTTTAGTTAGGATAATTAGAACTTTACCCGCAGCTTTCATTTACCACGTAATTAAACCCAGGGGATACTCGCATTGGGGACATAATAACCCTCATCAGGACCTGTCCTTACGGGAGTCTCTTCAAACCAAAGGAACCACGTGCTTGACTTGTCCCCTCACTGAGGTAACTAAGCTCATTGAAATACTTTTGTTGCGACACACGTGGTGTATACCTTGTAACAAAATTGGGTTAATGCATTCCCCTGGGGTCATTTAAAAAATAGGTGACAAATGAGCAAAACAATCACCTTATGTAAAAGACCTATAAGAATCTGCTGCACCGGAGGAATAGCAAGTTCTTGTAATGGCTTTCAGGTTATAAAGGTTTAAAAATATCGATGGGGACAGCATATTACCTAGACTTTTACTAAGTTTACTAACTGTGTTACTAGTAAAGTAGGTTTTTAAACAATTATGTACTATTAAAATAATCAAAATCTGTTCACTTCTCTCAACTACTGAGTTGAAACCAATTGGATGTTAACAAAAACAAAAACTTTGAAAATTGGTTTACAAACGGCAGAAATGCATAGAACCACCTCTTTTTTGGAAATTGGTTAGAATGACAGGTAAAACCAAAATTAAAAACCACAAGAACTTCTAAAATCAGTACACTTTTCCTGTCGCAAGCTATTAATGTAATCAATATAATATGCTGTGTCGATAATGATGTAACTTATGATCAGCGCGTGCGCATGAGTCACCATGGCAACGGTTACTCACGCGCTATCGCCGGCCGAGCTGACTCAGCAATAGCTGATTAGCCGCTCATTAAATATTAATAATAGCTAAGCTTGGCATATCTTTTGAAACCGCAAAAACGGAAACTTCATTTTAAAAAGATTATTATTGTCTATTATATTAGCTGTGTTTTGTAATCAATTTCCTTGTTTATTTCTTTATAATGATTGCTAATTGTTTATCTTCGTATACTTTAAAACTGCTGTGCCGATTTTGATGAATAGCACAGAATCTGTGCTCTATCTGTGCCACAGATAGAGTAAAGCACAGATAAGTCTATGTACCCATCTACCAACCAACCAAATCCGAGGAACTTTAAGGAACTTTAAGGTTAAGGCTGAACTCTAGGTCTAGAGCTGTACGAAGTATACTACCACTTACCTACACTAAAAAATCATAATATTTGACGCTTTAGTCAGCGTGTTTACTGTGTGTAGTGACTAAAAAAAAACTAGGCTTTTAAATCCGTTGTGGGTGATTTATACAGTATTTTCAGAGCTAAGTTACCACTCTTCAAGTACTGTAGTGCCTGAGACCAAGATTTTTAAATGTCCGTATAGCTGAACAAGCACATACGGCATTCTCGCAACATAATTAGCCTAGCTCAGAGGAAAGAACTAGTCAATACGTCTGGGACCAACTATGTGCGGGTTTCCTCACCGTGTTTTACTTCACTTTACGAGCGTCCGTATTATGTACTTAAGATCAGAAAATGTCTCATTGGTACACGCCTCCACCCGGGATCGAACCTGCACCACAGAATATATATTAGTTGTACCATCTGCACCTTCGGCGAGTGCGAGCCAAAGGTCTACCCAATAGGCTACGGCCGCTCTATGTTTATTATTATGCAGCATATAGTGACTAGATGCAGCATAATAATAAACATACCGAATAATAATATGTGTGTACTATCAGAGAAATTGATTCCTAGGCAGATGGGGAACCTACGTAGTTTGGTCGCGTTACGTCAAACCCAGCCAAAAACATCACAATTAACATTGAATTGACATAAGTCGACCAAATTACTTAGGTCCGCCATCTGCCTAGGAATCAATTTCTATGATAGTACATTGTAAACATCATATTATTGAACAGAATAAAATAAAAAGCGTATTTAAATATTTCCATGTGACGTCGAAAATCCTCCTTGGAAATTTCTCCCTATTCCCAGAACTTATTTATGAACAACTCTCTTCACTTTATCCGTAAAATCCGTTCAGTGGCTTAAGGCGATATATCAAAAATAAATTATACCACAAGGGCAATTTTATACTTAATTTGTATGACTATAAAGTCGTGAATACGCTGCGGCCAGAAGCTATCGGCTCGCTCGGAAAACATGCGACAAAACGTAATTATAATTATTTAAAAAATAACTAGGAGCATTTTAGCAAAATGCTTCTATACGATTTTAAGTTGCAAAGGTGTCTATTAATTAGACTAATTTCCTACAATACATCTATTTTCGTTTAAAAATAATCTTCAAATTTCGTATTTTTAAGAGGTAATTTCGAAAATTAAATGTATCGAGGCAAAATACATTATTCGTGTTTCTAGTTCTTCTCAAACCTAGATAAGGCTATGAAGATATGTATATCTCATTACCAGATTTGTAACATTTCTGAGGGTCTTATAGTATAACGTCAAAAAGGACAGTTTTTTCAATATAGCGCCTTAAGCGCTAAGAAGTTTCAATCAGACATAAATACATTTTTTCAAATTTTTAATAATTTATTCACCAAATAAACATACTTTTGCATATTTTGTAATATTAGTAGGAATTAGTAGGAGTTTTTGTAACATTAGAATCTAGTCTATGATACCCGCAACTCAGTTGCGCCAAAATGCGTTTTTCGGGAACCGTACATTTTTCCAGTACAAATATCCTGTGTCCTTTCCCGGGATTCACTATCTCCATGCCAAATTTCAGCAAAAGGTTCAGTGATTAAGAAGTGACAGACAGACAGACAGATACACTTTCGCATTTATAATATTATAACATCGTAGTTAAGTTTCTTGTTTTTTTTAAAATTGTTGTATTCCTTTCACGCGGTTACAAAGTCCATTTGGCTTACGTATTTCGCCTAATATTAAGTTCTTCAACCCATTTACAGTCCACGATATGAATCTACCGTCTCCAGATCATGGTATCGCCATCCCACCAGTGATGGTATCGTGGTGACTCACCGATAGTATCGACTAATGGACTCACTGGATTTATTACCCTGGCGATTGGTTCCAACGGTAGCTTTAAAATCATTTGTCATGTTGTAAATTTCTCCACGGTCCAAACCTCAGTGGTGTGTAAACGATTTACGTGCGCAATGTATTTTAAATTACCGATGACATACTATTCCGTCCGTATTTTGTATGCGTTTGACATTTCGGACGTAATTTACACCGCGTAACTTCGCCCTAGTGTGCTTAGACACTAAGAACTGCGAATAATAGCTTCATGGCTTTCGGTGATGGCCTGTGTTGGCCAGCGGGCTAGGAGTGATTTTATAGTGCCCGATGGTTTACGCAGCGGACGGGAGGGCTCTTAATTTACTTTCAAACCTGAGGGATTACCGATACGACCAGTGAGAGATCAGGCGCAGACTCTCTTGTTTCATGCCTATCCGACAGCATCACTTCGTCACATCCTGTTGTTTCTACTTTCTGATATCTCTGGTCACAACTCACAAGTCACAACACATTGCAAGAGAATTTACATGCCCATCCGACGTATGATATCGCCATACGCGTCGCCTACTCATGTTGCAATGTGATCTAACTAATATATTATTTTTTAACGAATACCGAAAAATAGGAGGTTATCAATTCGACCCGTATGTATTTAATATTTTTAGAACTGCTCAGTTTTCGTATAATATATTATATCAGCGTCTGAACAAATTAATATTCTGTGCCTCTCCAAAGTAAATGTATATTATGTATGTATGTTTTTATGCATATCTCCGTAACCATAAGTCCGATTAAAGTGATTCTTTTTTGTTATACTAGGTACTTATTGTTCAACTTAGGGAATACTGCAAATTTCATCAAAATCGGTTTAGTAGTTTTTGTAATACGGAATTTTAATTCTTATCTAATTACGTACAACTTTAAAGTCAGTTTTTTCTTTTTGAAATACTATTATTTTCACGATAATATTAATTTATAAAAACTTATCCTCCACGTGCCTGATAGGCAACAAGGATAAAATAATAAAGACTTTGGAACGACGAATAAGGGAAATAAATAATAATAATTAATGCTGTTTATTGGGAGCAAATCGGGAAGCTGAGAGTTTCTGAACTTGCAAACACATGCCAAAGTAAATTATCTGATAAATAGTAAAAAGCATTTATACATTTGTCTGTAGTAAGCCTAAACGCTGATTTACTTTTCATGTCAACAAAAGTATGAAAATAAAATGTTTTTAGTTTGGTAGACAATGCAGGCTGATCACCTGATTGTCTGACAAGATGATCCATGCTTTGGATGGGCATGTAAAAAGTTCTGCGCCCGATCTCTCATCTCTTACCAGTCGTGTCGTCTCCCACTGGATTACTGGAATAAGAGAAGAGTGCTTTTCTGTACCATCGAATAAATTGATTTACAGGCAGTTAACGGGCCAACGTCGAATTGTATCAACTTTATTTTATTTTTATTAAATAAGGTGGCAAACGAGCAAACGGGTCACCTGATGATAAACAACTACCGTCGCCCATGGACACTCGCAACATCAGAAGAGCTGCAGGCGCGTTGAAGGAAAACGCTCTCTTCTTGAAGGTTTGCAGGTCGTATAGGTCCGGAAATACTGCTGGTGACAGTTCACCAGTTGTTCAGTGGTGACAGGCAGAAAGTTACGGGAAAAACGCACCGCGGAAGACTGCCACTCATCAAGGTGATGAGAATGGTATGTTTTTTGCGTGGGACGATGGCGAAAAGTTGCAGGTGGTATGATTTCGAACAATCCTTTTAATTCCAATACTTATTTATCAACATCATCATCTGTCGGCTGGGTTTGACATAACGCGACCAAAATACGTAGGTCCTTTAACTGCCTATGAATCAATTTCTTCGATGGTACATAATATTATCGTACTATATCCTATCGATTACTCCTATCAGTGCGCCTAGCATGGTTCCGTGAAACCGGCATGCCAACGTGAAAATTTTGTCAACATGTTTTCTCGATGTTTGATGGTTTGTCTCTTCATCACTATTGACCCTGAGATACATTTTTTCTCGTGTAGATCTGTCGTCAAAATAACACATTTTTATCGAGTTTTGTCGAGTTTTTGACATTATGAGAAGAATAGTTTTTAACTACACTCGAGAGTGAGATATCTCGTCGAACTCATGCTAGACGCACTGGTTCCAAACCAAGGTTCCAAAACAAAGGATCATAGGCCCATTATATTACCATAAAAACTATATTAAAGCTACCTGTCGCCAAAGTTTTGGGAAAATCTTAAAGTTGTGCAGTTGTATGTCGCTGGAACCCCTCACAGAAGTAGCATGTGATCGTAATTAAACTTAAACCGCTTAACTTCATAATGGGGAAAACTTCTAATGTCTGATTATTAATCGCCATTATGTTAGATTCCATTCGTAAGATAATTTTGATTTCTTGTTAAATAGTTCCAAAGATTTCCTAATTAATGACTTATATGGTTGGTGTTTGGTAAGCCTTTTTCTGTTCTATTGCTCTTACTAATAAAGATCTTAGGGATGCAAGAGCATGTTCGAGTCTTTAGTTGTGTGGGCGTCCATTTTCTCAAGACATTTTTATAAATTCATGGCCTAACATGTTTAGATATCGTGACTCGTGAGATTCACATACCCCACCTCCCATCTATTTACATGATAATTTAGCAAAAAAAAAAAAAAAAAAAACTGTTATAAAAATTATCACATTGCAAAGCTTAAAAACACGTCAATTATTTTATAAGCTACACTTCTGTTCACGTTGAATTTGCAAGTTTGCAACCTTTCCTCCTAAAAACCTTGCGTAATTAATTGATGCACTCTTAATTTTTTAACCTGACTGTCCCAGTAACATTTTCCATACAAAATCCTTACCAATCTGTTTTTCTTTGATAAAAACCGAGTTTTATGGAAACGCGGAAATGCCTTTTGTTTTATTTTGATATTTCCCATGAATCCCTAGGCATTCATATCGATTCCACCTCCGCTCGGGCTTATTTCCTGGTAGTCCTGATCCTTTACCGATAGTTTTTTAATATTTCCATGTACTAGGAATTAAAAACAGTAGGCAACTAAGCTTAGGCTGGGCGTTTTAAATTAATATACTTTGTGCATATTTACAAGGAAATAAAATAAAAAATATGCAATAGAATATGCATAAAAGGATACAAAAATACCGGGATTTAAACCCAGGGGTCAGTACTTAGAGTTCTTTTGTACCGCTAAGGTAGTGCTCTAAACGGAGGCTATACGTATTTAATACCTCTGTAAACTTACAATTTGCAATAATATATACGATTTTGTGACTAGACTATTGAACTGCACAGGTCAATCCTCAAGTGTTGCAAGTGGAAATGGTATGTATCGCTTACCATTAGGTAAACTGTCTGCTCATTTTATTATAAGTCCTAAGTAATGAAGGAGGGTAAACAACGATGATGGTGTTTTAAATATGGAGCAGTTACCGCTGTGAAATATCGCTCCGGGGAAGCGGCGGGTATTATTCATATAAACAAGTCGTAGCTTAGATGTGATCGAGAAAATTGACGTGTCGTTTAGTGCGTACGACACGATAAATTCTGTTTTCGTACATTTCAATGTAAATTCTGACGAAACAAATTAAACTAACCTAATTATTATAATGTTATTATTAACTACAATTTATAATATAATGTTTAAAAAAATAATTTTACTAGCATTATGACAGCATAAGTAATCAGCGCTTTGTTTGCAGTTAGAATAAATTATCTATTTACGTTATTTTTGTAACTGTTGTTGCAATGTCATCTAATACTTATTATAATAACTAATTAAGTAAATACCAAGGCATTTTAGCAGAGCACAAAATTTATACTATTTATTCAAAATTTTTAGTCAACTATATTATAAGGAAACAGTTTTACCAGATTTTACTTAAGCTTTAAGTATATAATTTGCAATCTATTAGTATTCATATCTTATTCTATTGAGGAATTGTATTAAGATTTATTTAAATACATTACACGTTTATCTAAAATTATATATTACCAAAATTTTTCATCTTTACCTTAAAACAAATACAAAGGAAATGTCGTACGACTTATCGTGTGGTGTGAATATGTAAAACTGGTTTTTATTAGCACACAGCAGTGAGCAGGGGCACAAGGTTCATTGGACAGAGTTCGTGGCTGGGGTTTCCGTTTCAATTCCTGCAGAAGTGGTAGACGGTGTTGCCAGTCTACGGGATTTACCGCTTAAAGTGGCTTGTTCACCACTTTAGCCAGAAAATACATAAAAAATACAGTTGCCGATAGAAAGGCATGCATTTTTTGCTATGGATTCGAAAATCCATACTAATATTATAAATGCGAAAGTGTGTCTGTATGTCTGTCTGTCTGTCTGTTACCTTTTCACGCCCAAACCGCTGAACCGATTTTGCTGAAATTTGACATGGAGATACTTTGAGTCCCGGGAAAGGACATAGGATACTTTTTATCCCGGAAGAATGTACGGCTCCCGCGCGATAAACGAATTTTGGTGCAACGAAGTTGCGGGCGTCATCTAGTATCAAAATATAATATGCGTCAGTATGACAAATTAATATGTGATAATGTCGTCTCATAAAATTATTTCCTAAAAGACAGTAAATTTGTTATTGCAATTTCTTAAAATTCATGACCATTTCATCAAAAGGCCACAAAATCGTTGTAGGTTAAAGATAATATAAGTAATTGACTTGGTGTACGCTCTCCAGAAAAGCTGGTAAGTCCCAGTTCAGTGAATTCGCAAAATTGGCAACACAACATTGGAATAGATACGGAGTTACACTTTTACCTATATCGGTTTTATTGCCAGAACACTACCTATTTACTAACCTAACTACATTTAATTTAAAGATCAGATTCAATGTTTTGTTTTTTGCCTTAGTCCTAATCGTTAAAAAAATTACAAATTTTCTTTCCTTTTTTTCAGATGAAAGAAACTAAGAAGTAAGTGACTTATTAAATATTCTATGACAATATCAGGGTTAAGACCTCCTTCTCAAAGAAGATCAGCTATAAACTAAGAAACTACCATCTCCAAAAACTTTGTTCCGACGCGGGAATCGAACCTCCGATTCTCGAGCCAAGCTCAAGCCCGCTAGACCAGGGCGTATTGGCCGTGTTGCCCGATGATATCAGCCAAAGTCACAGGCAGAGGCTTGCCTATACACCTCTTGCCCTTTTGAGAACACAAACCTGATCTGTTGGTGATTTAAGCACTTCTAAACCTTATTCACTAGTGATAAGCGCTAAGGCGACGGCAGAGGCTGAGCTAAGCTTGCGACCGGTTTTGTAAGAGCGTCTGTCCTACTACCGAACTACGCAGAGCATGTGTACGGTAAGTAAAATATTTCTTCAAATACAATTCTTAAACTTGGTGGAAACTAGAAAACTTGTATAACAATCGAAAGTGATGTTTGTAGCTTGAATTCAATTGTCGAAGGATACAACATTTCTACCGAACTGCTGAGAAATCCTGCGTTGCGAGGAATGTGCTTCTTAAAACCGGTAGAATCGTTTTATTTGCCTGAATCTGACGCTGAGCGCAGCAATCCTATTGGATCTTCAGGGATATCTCCTTCTTCATCACACGCAGCTTACATCAGCCTGGATTGAAAAGCAGCCTTAGGATCTGGGTTGTAATGCAAAAATTATTGTTAGCACTCAATGTAGAAATTGCTTTAATCAATAGTGTTATCTTCCTATATTTTTTATTTTATTATTCAACCTTCCATCTCACTTATTGCTTGGCCTCCAACACCGATATTGGTGGCAGTGGCCGGTGTCATAGAAACCAGAGCAGATACGCATAATTTTTACTGTGTCCAAGTGCGTATGTACTCCAAGAGCAATATCTCTGTTCGACTGCTCCTAAAACCCAGAGAAACGGATGACAAAACACGTTTGGTTAGAAATCAGGTGCAGGACAATTAGATGATTAGGTAACTTGCAACGTCCTAACTCCTAACATTAAGGAAATAACATTTTTCTCTCCCGGGACTCGAACTCACGGCCTCAGAATCTTAGGGACAATGTTGTATAATCAGACTTATTTAAAAGTTCTCGTGTTGTTGCTTGTTTTGTTGCTGACGCTCCTTGCAAGTTGTTGCCAGCTTTGATATGTGTACTTCGTTATTTTTGTTCGCCTTTGTAAACTCAACTGCAACTCAAACTTCGCCTCTACTATTAAGATTATTATAATACTTGCTTTTGTTCGTGACTTCGCTCGCGTCCCAAGGAAACTGCACGTTTTAGTTTTCATGGTATGAAAGTATACTTTAGAGTGCTAAATATTTAACTAATGCCCAGAGTTTAGTTCACGAAAACTAGTTTCCACTTTGAGTTAACTTTTTTCATAAATTTAAAACTAATTATCAAAACTTGATGGTTATTATCATTTATTTCATTTCTTCTTATCCAAATTATGTCACCTGCTTTATACTTAAACTGCTACGCTCCAAAATCTAAGGGTCTACACAGTCGGACCGCATTTCAACTGCAATCCAACTGCAAATTGCATTTCAAGTGCAGTTTGAATGCAGTTGACACGACTGCAATACGACTGCAATAGAACTGCAAACCAAACGCGCAGTCGGATTGCAGTTCAGTTGCAGTCGGTGTGCAGTCGTGTGAACGGTTTGGTTTGCAGTTCTATTGCAGTCGTATTGCAGTCGTGTCAACTGCATTCAAACTGCACTTGAACTGCAATTTGTAGTTGGATTGCAGTTGAAATGCGGTCCGTCTGTGTAGACCCTTAAGGTTGAACATATAAAGATAAAACTAGAGATAAAGATTTGAATTTCTGAAAAGCTCTTAAAATAATATATTGATCACAAAGCGTAAGTGGTAGTTACTAAATAGTAAATTCACATTCTATTCTAAGTCAAGCTCTAGATTCTAGAATATTCTTTAGCTCATTCACTGTAGCTCATATTATATAGCTGGTGGCATTTTTTGCTCTCATGCACCATCGTCTCCCAATTTCCGTTGCGCGACTGATAGCTTCCTGCGACTGTGCCTGAGACGTGGAACATAATGTAATATTATAAAGAGAAAAGAGTTTGTTTACATCGAATAGGCTCCAAAAACTTTTTAACCTGTTCTGGTGTTTGGCATAGACAGAGGATACTTTTTATCGTGAAAAATGTACGATTTCCATAAGATACTGTTTGTACGCAGGCTGAGCCGCTTGCAACTTCTAGTAATAGCACAGATTATAGTGAGGGAGCCAACAAAACTTGGTTGACTACGGTACCCTAAAACGGAACCCTAACCAGCAGATTTTTTGTATATTGGCAGGTTAAGGGCCTCTTTCACCACCTTCGAGTAAAGTGTCGAGTAGACTACTCGCCAGTTAAAGTCACCCGTAACTACATGTGTCAATTTCACGACCCTCGAGTAGCACTCTGCGTATGATTAAACTGTCAAGTAACTTACTTGCCACTTCATCTGCCAATTAGCGAGTTTACTCGACGGTTAAATTTGTTTATCTCTTGTCAAATATGGATTTCTTTGATTTAATTGATCACCAATTAGATAAATTGGACTAAATTTCGTTGCAACAAACATGTCTTTAAATCCCGTGTTGATTATTTCATGGTCTTAGATGAAACAGATTTTTTGGCTAGATTTCGTCAATCGAAGTTTACAGCGAACCAAGTGCATAACTTAAACACAAAATAATGCCTAAAACGCAATAGTCAGTTTAATATTTTTATCATTAAATAATCAATAATGAGTAATGACACAGTATTTAGTACCTAGTTAGTTTTTGTACAAATTTTAATAAAGAATTTTCTATTCTATTCTAGTACCTACTATTAATCCTTTTTACACATTGGAAACAAAATAATAAACTTATTGAATATGATGCTCTGTCAGTAACCTGTAACCTACTTCAAGAAGTATCTATGTGCATACTAACTTATACCTGCATATACATAACAAATAAACAACAACAATAGATTTACAGTAATCCACGGTCGAGGGACAAGCTACAACAATGGCAAAAACACACAAAAGAAACACTGTTTCATCGCCAATGACAAGTGACAGCGTCAGACGATTGATGTTTACGTCATTTTGAACGAATGTAATGTACGATTTGTTATGTCATTCACTTAACCGGCAAGTAGTTAATCAGAGCTTCATTTTTGTTTGTGAAATTGACAAAAGTTACTTGTAAGTTTTACTTGCCAATTAACGTTACTTGACAAGTAGCTACTCAACACTTTACTTGGAGATGGTGAAAGAGGCCCTAATAGTTATATAATTTAAGAGTAACAATGTCCTATAAATAGAACAATCCATATTTTAGAACCATCAAATCAAAGTATGAAATCCTTTCTATCTCTGTTAGCTACCACTTTCAAGATTTTTCGCAAACAAAAAAGTTGTTTGTCTTATCAAAATAAAGCTATTCACAAAAAATTAGCTTGTTAGTAATCACAAAAAAATTGTACTTCTTGAAAACAAGTTTATCTACATCGAATAGTTTACTAAAGTAGTGGACTTCTTTATGTGAGTAGTAAGCTGTAGTTCACATAACCTTAAAGAGCCAGCGACAGTCAGACTTTCATCATTTTGTAAAATATGAAAGTTTACCTGTGTGTCTCTAATTAAGAACGAGTAACGACTAGCAACTGTGGTGTTTAGTCGCGATTACTTTAGGGTGAAGCCAAACGAGCGTAGGTAATTTGTGAGTTGTGAGTCGCAGAATTTCGGTCGCGTATCTTTTCATATAAATCATGACTCTCAAAATTACGCTCGTGTGAATCAAACAGGACTTTGGTATGAAACCGAATGCAGCAGAATTTTTGCCAGACGAAATTCTGCGACTCACAAGTCACAACTCAAAAATTACGCTCGTTTGGATTCACCCTTAGTAGCTACCCAGTTCTGAAGATCTACCTGACCTATTTAACTGATAAAGAGTAAAGCTCTTTTTTGAAGTGAAAACTTCTTTAGCGGCGTTGAGCACTTGTGGGATGGGTAAAAACTGTGAAACTCGCGATAGATCTTCGTGTTGATCGAAAAACGATGCAAAACGCGTAAGACGGTTGGAGAGTAGTGTTTTGTGTCGAACTCGAACTCGAACTCAATTTGAAACTTGATCGAAACTTGATCGAAACTTGATCGAAACTAGATCGAAACTTGATCGAAACTTGATCGAAACTAGATCGAAAATTGATCGAAACTTGATCGAAACTTGATCGAAACTTGATCGAAACCTTGATCGAAACTTAATCGAAACTTGATCGAAACTTGATCGAAACTTTATCGAAACTTGATCGAAACTTGATCGAAACTTGATCGAAACTTGATCGAAACTTGATCGAAACCTTGATCGAAACTTGATCGAAACTTGATCGAAACAACTTGACTGACGATTTTTTAAAAATCGATTTTCATAAAAAATGGGTTAAAAAAATGCACAACGTTAATAATCAAGTTTTCACTTCTGCCGGCACTCCCGGAGTGCAACCAGTTTTTTGGGGTAACTGTAGGAATCTCGTCATCCACTGACGGATATTTTTTAGAGTTGCTTCTCACTGCCAGACCACCTCAAAATCTAATACTTTGAGGAAGCTTATGAGTGTCTAATGTCTATGTTACCGCTAATGTGCGTAAACCAGTTAGACTGCAGATTAACAAGGTATTCTGCAGATTACCTGGATGAGTCAGCTAAAGTGCAAAAAGTTTATTCCATTCTCATTAAATTACATGAAACAGGTTCTTGTTTGAATAAAACATGTTATTTAGTTGTAGAAAATTCTTTAATATACTTTGTTGGGCATAAATAATTAAAGGAATTGAATTTTAAATTTTAAGTAAAATCCTAAAATTTTAAGTTACTCCAATAATAAAATATAACAGATCGTATCAACTAGAATAAAAACCAATCATAAATAATAGTCTTATGTTTTAAGTTGGACTTTTACGAAAGAAAAGAATGCAAACTAACTAGGTAAAGTTCAAAAATAAGCTTTGTTTATTTAAAAAAATCACACTTTAAGGGATGGTATCAAGGAATCAGTCTGCAGATTACCTAGGTAATGTTACGTTAATGTATTCTGCATTCTAACGGTAACATCTATACTTTATACAATATACATACACGATACATGGACCTTGATATCTTTTCACAGTAATGTAATATAACTGGTAAATGATAATAATAGATTACCAATTTGCTATATTTTATTATTAAACTATAAATATTGAATAATTGATAAACCAAAACCGAACAAACGTTGTAATGAACATCAAACACGAGGCAAATGTTTGCTCAGTTCTGTAGAGTTGCAAATTTTGTAATAGGCATGGCGTACACGAATCATCAAAATTTACCCTATACTAGATGGCGCTCGCAAATTGGTTCAGCGTGGGAATCGTACGTTTTATAAATCCATACTTCCATACTAATATTACTTATAAATGCGAAAGTGTGTCTGCCTGTCTGTCTGTTTGTCTGTCCGTCTGCCTGTCTGTCTGTCTGTCTGTTACATCTTCACGCTCGAACCGCTGTACCAATTTTGCTGAAATTTGGCATGGAGATACTTTGAGTCCCGAGAAAAGCATAGGATAGTCTTTATCCCGGAAAAATGTATGGTTCCCGCGCGTTAAACGAGTTTTGGCGCAACGGAGTTGCGGGAATCATCTAGTAATATTATAAATTCCAAAGTTGGCCTGTCTATAATTAGCTCCCGCCCAAACCGCTGAACCGATTGAAATTTGGTATGGAGAAAGAACAAAGGATACTTTTTATCCTGGAAAAATTTACGGTTCTCTGGCAATAAAGCAAAGGCGCAACTGAGAGCGCGTCATCTATTTAGTTACCTATCATGAATGAATGATATGAATGAAAAAACTTAATTGCACCAAAACATTGACATACAAAACATAGTAACTAAGAGTTAAATTACAAAAAGCCTTTAATTTTAAAAATTAAGTACCTTTAATTCGTATTAGATCAAACAAGACATAAGCTGCATCAGTGTTGCACAAGGTAGTAGAATTCAGGTTTCAGTTATAATTGCAATTCGAATGCGTAAAAGGTTTCGTATGTTTCCCGTCCGTACACACATCCCCAATTACTGATACCTGATAGCCCTGAAGCTTTGAGCTGGATCTAGACTACCCTTTATGGCATAGGCTATAGTCTACGCTCTACAGAGTGTAACAAAACAAAGTAATCTCATATATAAAATTCTCGTGTCACAATGTTCGTTCCCGTACTCCTCCGAAACGGCTTACATTCCGCTTACATTCCCAAAAAAAAGATTGAAATGAAAAGAATATATAATTTAGATTTAAAACTTAATATTTTTTTGTATCTAGGTGAGCATATCCTAAATATATCTTGTTGTATGCTTCGGCAGTAAGTACCTACCTGATATAATCTAGGGCTCCTACTTTTTTCTGTTTTTTACAAGGATGTTTAAAACTAGATGATGCCTGCAACTCCGTTTCGCCAAAACTCGTTTATCGTGCGGGAACCGTACATTTTTCCGGGATGAATTGTCCTTTCCCGGTACTCAAAGTATCTGCATACCAAATTTCAGCAAAATCGGTTCAGTGGTTTGGGCGTGAAGAGATATCAAACAGACAGACAGATAGACAGACAGACGGACAGACAGACAGACAGACACACTTTCGCATTAGTAGTGATGGTTTCAAGCAACGTTGCAAAAATCTTAATGTAAATAATAATAATAATAATACAAAAAAATAATAGTAATGGAGTATCTTACATTGCCATTTTACAAAATAATGAGCCATTATCGGACCTTTATTGTCCATTAAATGCAAAGAATGTGTAATGTAAAATTTGTCCATTACATTACTGTAATAGACAAATTTTACATTACTCATTTAAAAGTATTGTAAGTATATAGTAGAAGAATCGTCCTTGAAGTTTTGATGTCTCCGATTTAGTCCAGATTCGGGGAGGGGGTAGCCGAGGTATTGCCTTTGAGGTTGGAAGAAACCCCGTTCCTCTAGGCCTATTGGGAGCGGAGTTATCGCTACTTTTGTAAGACATTTGACAGTTGCCGAGCTGTCAATGTCAAAGTTTGAATGCTTGTAACTCGCCAACTATTTGTCCTGGATATGGGATTCTTCGGCTTGTTCTTCCTGGATTTTTCTCCTCTATTCGATCCTGGCCTCAGAATTGAGACAAAATTTGATGTCTCCGATTTAGTTCAAATTCAGGGAGAGGGTAGCCGAGATATTGCCTTTGATTTTAGAAGAAACCCCATTCCTCTAGGCCTATTAGGAGCGGAGTTATGGCCGCTTTTGTTCGACGTTTGACAGTTGCCGAGCTGTCAATGTCAAACTTTGAGTGCTTATAACTCGGCAACTGTTTGTCCTCGATATGGGGTTCTTCGGCTAGTTCTTCCTGGATTTTTCCCCTCTATACGATCGTGTCGTAACGGTCGTGTGTGCGCAATACACACGACCACTCTGGTTTCAATGAAACCAGGCCAGTTACGCAGGAGTAATTTTATAGTGCCCAAGTGTGTGCGCAATACACAAGAGCACTTTGGTTTCAATAAAACCAGGCCAGTTAAGCAGGAGTAATTTTATAGTGCCCAAGTGTGTGCGCAATACACAAGAGCACTTTTCTTTACTCTCGTAACCCAACGAAGCGGAAGACCGACATGACTGGTGAGAGATCAGGTGCACGACCGACTTTTTACACGGGCACACACTTGGGCACTATAAAACTTTTTACTACTTATTAGTTTTGCTCTATAATGGTACGGAACCGTTCGTGCGCGAATTCAACTCACACATGACCGATTTCTTTTTAAATGTACCTAAGTAAACAAAATATTTTTTTTTGGTTTTGTGTTTTTCTTTAGGCACGGTATGGAAATAATAATTTCTAAGTGTTAGCCACTGATATTGAATATAATTGCAAAAAACATGCAAATAACGATTCTTATTCTTCGTATTAGCACTTTTCTTACTGGGCCTAAAGAGAAAAAAAGAAAGCAATAAAATAACGTCTTAGCCACTGATTTTGAATATAAATATTACATAGGGTAAACATGACTAGTGATTGGACAGTAGTCAGTACTAGTCATTGGACACAGCACAAAAACACTATAATATTTATTAAGGTTGCTTTAATAGCTACCTGTTTATCTTTAAAATCAGGCGTTTTATTACTTTAAAAATGCAGTTTTTAAAGCAAACTTTATAAATAATATTGCGTTTTTGTGTTTTGTCCAATCACTGGTACTATCTAATCACTAGTCGTTTTACCCTATCAAAAAATGGGATATGTCTGTTTTGTGTCGGGCCTGTGTCACAATGACCCGTGAGTCTTTGTAAAATATTAAGAACTAAGCCTTTTTTAATATACAAACAAGTCGCATGATTCTACTTGCCTAATTAAAAAAAAATCCAGAGACCAATATGTACTTTGGATCTATATAAAAAAAACAATACTCATTAATTTGTTAGTTGGTAACTTTGCTGTAAAAATGTTTCGTTCTGAAAAAATTGTTAGATTAGTACGATCTTCATAGGGTCGATAAAAGGGCCATTTTGGAATACTTCTGCATTATTAACTCAATTTTGGCAATGGTGTGGATTAGACTCTTGGACTCATTTTGCATAAATAGGGTCAATTATGAATAGAAATCAATTTTCCAAAAATTTGGTTTAAAAAAAAAATCAATCAAAAATCTTTATTAACTTCCCCCACAATACAAAAGAAAATAGTACAATAATTTATCGAGATGTAACAAGTAATCGCAGGAGACTGGTGCCCTAACTAGGTTGTCCTGTGTTAAGGGGTCACCAGGCCCCGGTTTTTATTTATAACTAAGATTTTTTTTTTGCCGGAAATTAAACCTGTAATATTTTAATCATTATTGTAATTAATCTCAAGGGTTATTCAATTTCAACGTGCTAATTTAATTGCACAAACTACTAGAGCAATTTTTATGTAATTTGACAGTGGCGCAGATTTAAAGAAGACTAAGGGGTCTACGGGAAAGGACATAGGCTACTTTTTTGCGGGAAAATGTACAGTTTTATATGTAAATATAAAAAAATAGGCTTTCTTAGAAAGTTTATACTAAACCTTAGGATTTGATGTGTTTATTTTAAAAAAGCTCCTCGTCACGTTGTAATGTCAACTTACTAAGCTTTTATTTTAATTGTAAGCTCTAAAAACTCTTAAAAGCTTTAACGCAACACAGTAGCCCATTACGATAATTATCTATACGTATATTTTATGTGTGTCTGTCTATAATAACCCGTGATTCATGGGTCTATAACACCATAACAGCTCAGACGATGATGTGGTACACGTTTTGTTTTATGTTCTCGCGTCACAATATAATATTATACAGTAGTAGGTACATCTTTTTAGAGTCGAGCGGTTAAACCGGGTGAAATTCTCGACGACGACGACGACGACGACCTCTGTGGCTCAGTGGGTGGGCTGTCGGTAGCTCAAGCCGGGGGTCGCGGGCTCGAATCCCGCCGGCGGAACAAAAAGTTTTGCTGCTCAATTCGAAGCGATTAATATTATATTCCTTCCACGAAATTTCCCACCCTACTTGAAGTCTGTATTTTAGATTTTTCTTTATCTTTAAACTAATGACGTCCGAATGCCACTGAGAGAACCACCCCTACTCTCCCCACTTCCCTACTCTAACTCGGTGTAGAGAGGGAAATGTGGGAGTGGTATGAAACTAAACTGTAAATGACTTGTTTTTTGACTTATTTTTAGTTGCAGATTTGAAATATGATTTAAACTCTTCGTGTTAAGGTGACGCCGCGTTAAAGTAAGAAACCGTGTTGGATATGTTTTAGATTGCTGTTCCATTGCTTGTTTTCTATGAGAGGCCGGCCCGGCCTCTCATAGAGAACAATGGAACAGCAAAAAATGGGAAGGGCGTAAGCGATAAAATGGTTTTTGTGGCGTAATTTAAAAACCATAAATACATTTCATATAAGCTATGCACATATTAAAGTGTATGCTTCAACCAATTTATGTACAAATTTTGGAACCTTAAATCACTCTCCTCTGTTGGAAAAATAGGAATCCCTTTTTTTACAGAGGTATTTTCGATTGATAATTCTGTGTTATAAAAGTTGTCCAATCGTGTTATGCTATGGGCAATTCAAAGATAAAGACATGATGAATACTGACAATGAACTTTAGTTTCTTAGCTTTAGTCATTGCTGAGAAAAATCGGCATCGCTACAGCCAAATTATCAAGGCGTCGCCTTAAGGCCGGTAAATGAAGACAGTACTACAAGTTAAAATCGCTTCGAATTGAGCAGCTCGCATAATTATGATAGAACTTCACGTACAGGTAAGTTCGTTTTATCATTAATTATATTATTGTTATTATTATTATTATTCGCATTTCGATTTTTTGATTCATCGGAAATTAACATTGTTGAAGTGATTGGAGGACTAAAGCTTTAAACAAACCTAAGCGTCAGTGACAGGGGACGCGGTACGCGATACGGGAGCGTCTGCAACGCGAAACTGGCCGTGCACACCTGCGCGACTACGGTGCGAACCGTCAAACGTTAATATCATGACACAATTTATCAAAACGTATACAAATCAAAAAATCATAAACTAAAGAGTTGTAGAAAATAATATAAAAAAGGTTTTAAAAAGAAGTCTAGTTATGTACACTTCAAAACACGCGTCTGACAACTTGACGCGCACGTTTCGCTTGCCGACGCGAACATCCCGCGTCGCGGTCGTGCAGGTGTGCACGGCGCCATAAGATTACATGGGCAGCGTCCGCCGCGCGGTAGACGCTACCGCTTCGCAGTCGCTTTGGTCGCGTAGGTTTGTGCAATCCTTAATCCTTCAGGCCCCGCGCGAGCACCGGTGATCGCGACAACAATAGAATACAATAGCAATTCCTGGAAATTCCGACTAAAGTGACGTCGCCTTCGTCACGTTACATTTGATAGTTTCGATAGGATTTGACCATGTCACTTAGCAACACGGAATGAGAAGTTTCCTCCGTGGCCCAGTGGTTTAGAGCGTTGCTCTTGACTCGGTGGTCATGGGTACATTACCGAGTTGGAAAAATCTTGTTTCTAAGCTAATTTAGGACAACGCAGCCGACATTGCCTTGTAGACCTGACCACCTGATTGTCTGATATTAAAGATGATCATGTCGGATGTCGGATGAACATGTAGTCGATTTAGATTTATTGTAGAGTCGTCTTACTAGAGGGAATGCTGATGCTGTACTACGCACACACTTAGTCATAATAAAAAATTGGGTAGATGTCCTGGTTTCAATGAAGCCAGCTGACATCACGGAAACCGATGTGGCAGCCATTTTATATGACAAAACGCATACAATTTTCAAAACTGCACTGTCGAAATAATTTAATGTTTGACTAGGTACTTTTTTATACTTACCGCAAAACATGCACCTGTGCTCAGCGAACTTGATTTTAAGGACTGGCTGAGTTATTCTACTGTATTCATACTGCGTCAAGTACACTGCATTTCTTATGCGCACTGCATTTCTTTATGAATCATGGTGTAAATTGAACATAAAATTACCCATTTGTGTTTTATTTGTGCCCTAATATAAAACTGCTTTTATGGCGACAAATACCAAAGGAGTAAAAATAAAACTTTAAACTGTAGTATTTTCACGGGAAAGGAAGGGTACCTAATTATTTTGGCAGTCTGTCATTGTAGTATGTATGTAATTGCCCTCTTAGCGACTTAACTACAGGTATGATTTTAAAACATAAATAAGGCGTTAATAAAGGCGACGCCTTGATAATACTGTATGCTAGATGGCTGTAGCGATATCGATTTTTATCAGCAATGACTAAAGCTAAGAAATTAAAGTTCATAGTCAGTATTCATCATGTCTTTGTCTTTGAATTGCCCATAGCATAACATGATTGGTCAAATTTTATAACACAGAATAATTAATCAAAAAGACCTCTATAACAACAGGAATTCTAATTTTGCCAACAGAGGAGAGTGATTTAAGGTTCCAAAATTTGTACATAGATTGGATCAAGCATACACTATAATTTGCCCATAGCTTATATGAAATGTATTTATGGTTTTTAAATTACGCGACAAAAACCATAATATTGTCGCTGACGACCTTTCCATTTTTTGCTGTTCCATTGCTTGTTTTAGAAAAAGTGTTTGTTTAAAAAAAAGTGTTTAGAAAACAAGCAATCTAAAACGCATCCAACACTGTGAATGACGCGGGTAAAACTTTGAAAATTCTGTATATTTAGTATTTACTTAGTTGGAACTCGGATTATAGTTTTACTAGATGAAGCCCGCAACTCCGTTGTGCCAAAGCCCAAAACTCGTTTATCGCGCGGGTACATTTTTCCAGATTAAAAAGTATCCTTTCCCGAAACCCAGGAACGGTTTGGGCGCGAAGAGGTAACAGACAGACTGACATGCAGGCAGTCAAACAGACTGACAGACATACACACTTTTACATCTAGTATTTTGTATGGACAGAAATTTACATTTATACGTGGGAGAGCCATGCTTCGGCACGAATGGACCGGCTCGGCCGGAAAAATACCACGTTCTCACAGAAAACCAGCGTGAAACGGCGCTGGCGCGGGCGCTGTGTTTCGCCGAGTGAGTGAGTTTACCGGAGGCCCAATCCCCTACACTATTCCCTTCCCTACCATCCCCTATTCCCTTCCCTTCCCATCCCTACCCTCTCCTGTTACCCTATTCCATCTTAAAAGGCTGGCAACGCGCCTGCGGCTCTTCTGATGCTGCGGGTGTCCATGGGCGACGGAGGTTGCTTTCCATCATGTGACCCGTTTGCTCGTTTGCCCCCTTATTTCATAAAAAAAGTCCCTTACCCATAAGCAGCTTTGTAGTCAGGTTTTAAAATAGCATTGTCAGCTGTCATGTATGTAAACGTGTATACAGACGGACAAGCGATTTGTCACCAGAGGGCTTCTGTTAGATAACACGATTGCCTCTTATCGAACTTCTTTATTTGCTGACGTAGATTATGTTGCAGAGGGTACATTTAATACTAACGCTCTTAAAATATTTACTTAAAGCCTACGGTAATCCATGTGGTTGATATTTCTGTCTTATTTTTATATATGTAGTTTTAGAGTTTAAGACAAAGATTGTGTAAATTACAAAGGTTAATAAAGGGGTAAAAGTTTTGCCTGACACCTGGTATTTCCTAACTCTTGACTAAATATTATATTACTAACAGTTTTTTTGCTAAACTTTATTCTTTTAAATTAAATGATTCTTATAATATTTTGTTGGCAAAGGTAAAAGGATGCCAGCCACAATATTGAACATTAAAACAGTGTACTTCTCAATAATAATATTAAAAAGAATTTACCTACCAAAATATGCTGGTAAAAAATCTGTTCTAATCACTAATTACTCTATGATCTAAGAGGTGTCCGTTTTAAACTATAAGACTTAAGTTTCGGTGTTAAAACGCCTATTAACCTATTTTATTTGAAAGTTCCTCTGTTTACTGTCCCTTTGGACCTACTATGGGACCTTAAACCTTATAATCTTTGAGCAGAACTCAAATTTGAATAACACAATATTACTAATGTAACGGAAAGCGAAGTATCTTTTATTGTGTCTCCGAACAGAAGCCAAAAAGGTCAATAACATTTTAAAATCGATTTCGAATCGATTTTATAGTCGATCGATATTGTTTCGATTTTATTGTTATTGTTTAATTGGATATGTGGAGTGATTTTATTGTTGAAAATAAACTCCTCGTTTTGGTAATCGGTTCGAAACCGGTTGAAGGTTTATAAAATTTAAAGTTTTCATTTACATAGTACAATTGCGTGAAATCTCGCGATGTAGCCGCCAAGCCGAGCGTTTGGACGGACGCATAATATGAATCCAGCCTTAGGGCCGCGCTACACCGGAATGGCAGCGGCGAGGCGAGCACTTTCAGTGTCATATGATTTTAAACTTTATCTTCATTACTGTAATACAGAGTATCGCTTGAGAAGTGTACGGCCGCTCGTGGCCGCTCGTGGCCGCTGGCGTCCGCGATTTCTCAAGCGATACTATATATTACAATAATGAAGATAATGTTTAAAATCATATTATGACACTGAAAGTGCTCGCTTCGCCGCTGCTATTCCGGTGTGTCGCGGCCCTAATTGTGTTGATCATCACTTTTAAGCTGTCTGGAATTAAGAGACCGGAAAAACTCAAAGTAACTCCATACCCAGCAAAACCGATACACCGGTTTGGACGTGAAGAGGTAACAGACAGACACACTTTCGCATTTATAATATTAAGTATGGTTAAATCGTTTCATACATTTGCTGGTAATCTCACGGTGTAGCCGCCAAACCGCGCGTTCGGGCGGAAGCATATAAATCGAGCCTAAGGCCTTGTTTCCACCTGCAAGACAACTTTACTGTCGCGAGAAGTGTCTGACAGTCTGTCTGACAGCAGCTTGCAAGTGTAAACCCCGTAACAACTACTCGCAGGAAGCGCTTGACAATCACCGTAAGATTGTAAACACCGCGAGATTGTAATATGGCGAAGTGATGGATTGTAAACAAACAGTTTTCCGGTGATTTTAAATTAATTATTTCGTATTTAAAATAACTTCAATGCCAAATAGTATGAGATGTATTACATAAAATAAAATTTAGATACATTTAAAGTGCTGTTTGAATGTTCGGTTATTAAAATTAACCTTAATTATAATTCAAACTGCACTTTAAATATATCTAAATTTTATTCAATGTTAAACATCAAATATTCAGGCAATTAAAGTTATTTTAAATACGTAATAATTAATTAAAAATCACCGGAAAACTGGTTGTTTACAATCCATCACTTCGCCATATTACAATCTCGCGGTGTTTACAATCTTACGGTGAGATTGACAAATTGTCAAGCGCTTCCTGCGAGTAGTTGCGACAGAATGTCAAAACAATATTATGTCTGCGAGGACTCGCGACAGATCTCGCTGCGCGTCACCGCAGATATATAGTCTGCGAGGTCTCGCGACAGATCTCGCTGCGCGTCACCGCAGATATATAGTCTGCGAGGTCTCGCGACAGATCTCGCTGCGCGTCACCGCAGATATATAGTCTGCGAGGTCTCGCGACAGATCTCGCTGCGCGTCACCGCAGATATATAGTTTGCGAGGTCTCGCGACAGAGCTCGCTGCGCGTCACCGCAGATATATAGTCTGCGAGGTCTCGCGACAGATCTCGCTGCGCGTCACCGCAGATATATAGTCTGCGAGGTCTCGCGACAGAGCTCGCTGCGCGTCACCGCAGATATAAAGTCTGCGAGGTCTCGCGATAGAGCTCGCTGCGCGTCACCGCAGATATATAGTCTTCGAGGTCTCGCGACAGATCTCGCTGCGCGTCACCGCAGGTATATAGTCTGCGAGGTCTCGCGACAGATCTCGCTGCGCGTCACCGCAGATAATATATAGTCTGCGAGGTCTCGTGACAGATCTCGCTGCGCGTCACCGCAGATATATAGTCTGCGAGGTCTCGCGACAGATCTCGCTGCGCGTCACCGCAGATAATATATAGTCTGCGAGGTCTCGTGACAGATCTCGCTGCGCGTCACCGCAGATATATAGTCTGCGAGGTCTCGCGACTGATCTCGCTGCGCGTCACCGCAGATATATAGGTCTAGTTTCGTATAGTATTATCCGCGAGCTTCTCGCACGACATTTACTGCAGAAATAAATTGTTAACAATATTGCAAGAAACTCACGCAAGACTTCCGAGAGTTTGCTTGCAGGTGGAAACACGGCCTAAAACCTCAGCCGGTTTTACGCACTTCACGTGTATTAGGGTTCCTTATCTAAATTAAATCAATTTTCTTTATTTATAGAGTAATAAAATTAAAGTTACTTTTAATTACGGAACCGGTTTATTGTCCGTTCATAGTTATAGTACCCCGAAGTTTCAACAGTGACTCTTATGCCCACAGCATAAAGTTCATTTTAGAAGCGAAATAATTCAGTACGCACTGTGTAGATGTAAATGATCATAGTTATTATCAAAACTTAGCACCCTGATTTATAAATGGAAGCATTTTTGTTAATTACCCGTGAAATCAAAAATGTATGTAACTAAGTATGTAACTAAGTATTTAGATTTGTTATTTACCTTATATAAAGGTAGCTTCAACAGTGGAAGTAACGCAAACATCTTGGCTAAAAGACTTTAGGGTGGGTTGCACCAACTTACATTAACCATAACTGTAACTATAACTTTAACTATAACTACAGTGCAAAATATCAAATCTTTGGTTAAGGACGCCATATTTAACGATAACCATAACCGCTCATGCCTACTTAAATATCGAAATTTTTTCATGATAATTTACTGTATTGTTTGTTATAAGAAATATTTTTCCTGTCGATTTTTACGGATAATTCAATGTTTTATACTCTCAATCCCATTACCTGTAGCTTTAAAAATAAACGCAACAGACATCTGTCTATTTCTGTAGTCAAAGTTAAGGTTAAAGCTAAGTTAGCCTTAACTATAAGTTATAACCATAACTTTAACCTTAACTTTAACCACGCCTCTGGTGTAACCCATCAAATAAGTTTAGGCCTGCAGTGGTAAGAATGTGTGGTAACCCAAGATTAAAAACAGTGTAGTAAATGTATATTATAAACTGTGTCTGTCTGTCTGTCACCTCTTCACGTCCAAACCCGCTGAAGCGATTTTGCTATTTTCTATGGAGATACATAGAGTCCTAAGTAAGGACTTTTTATCCCGGAAAAATGTACGGTAAACGAGTTTTAGCGCGACAGGTTTCATCTAGTTGTCTGTAAACCTTATTTAGCCGCTATGCCTGTACAATTTGGGGATGACTTATAACGATAACAAGGTGTAAAAATTAATAAAATTTTAATTTCACGCAGGTGGTAGGACTCAATGTGTTTTTAAATTGTGTGAAATTCGCTGATTGTACAGAAATTGGGAGATTCTCATAAAAGTTTAAATTTTAATTAGAGTTATTAATAATTAATGTTAATTATGTTATTAGGGTATGACACCCGCAACTCCGTTGCGCTAAAATTCGTTTATCGACAGGGAACCGAACTTTTTCTTTCGTTTTCCGCTACGAATAATAAAAACAAAACGCTCCCAATTTCCATATTTCAACCATTTTGAATTTGGTTCCTTTTCGCACACTAAAATATTATGGCAATAGCAACGAAACAAAGCCGTTGACATTAATTGTCACTTCTATATTTACACAAAATTGTGTACCGAATGCACATATTAAAAAGTATTCGGGTCACATTTTGTAGACTCGTGGATTTTTTTGACTCTCCTTAGTATTTATTATTCGTAGGTTTTCCGTGATTTTTCGTCTTAGAATTTTGTTCTTGTAAAAAAAATTATAAAAATTTGTTAGTCTCGCTAAAATGGCTAAACCGATTCTGCTCATTTAGGTCTTGAAATATTCGTAGATGTCCAGGAAAGGTTTAAATTAGGAGGCAAGTGAGTCGAATTTCACCGGGTCATCTAGTTATAGTTAAAAATTTACGGCCATGGGTACAAAATACCAACTAAGTAACCCATTATGCAAAGTTAAAATTGATTCAACCTACTTAACCCCAAACTAAGGGCCAATTATATCCAACACCTAGCACTTAATCTTATCATCTTAAAACCATAAATAATCTGAGATAAAGCGATCAAATATAACGTTAATTTGCTATTAAAATTTCGGTATGATAAGTTTTATAACGTTCTAAAAAGTTCAGATAATTATTTATGGTAATAAGAATAATTAATTGTAATTTAGTAGGTGTGGGGCAGCGTCATGCGTGACGACAAACGGAGTGGTGAAGTGTGAACCCTCCTGTGTGGTGGTGGGTTCCGTGATTTTTTAGTGAGAACTTTCAGGACGAATCGTCAGGAGTCAGGACACTAAACTGATTAAAATTCGTAAGATGGAGGGAAATGAAAAGAATTAATGTTTTAATAATAATTAAAGTAAATACGCCTGTCTTTATTTCTACCGTGCAACGAAAATCCATGTCTGCTTCTGCAGTTTCGTTTTTGTTTTCACTTTTGCTGCCATTTCTGGCGTACAAATTGCTTTCTTAAACGACTTCGAAAAAGTTTTCCGTTTTTTTTGTCTTCTCAACTTATTTAAGGGTTTGTGAATTGACATTGAGGACCCCTTAAACTATTATTGCATTAATTTGAAAGTGTGGAATGACTAATCTATTCTACTTACTAAACCAAAAAAACAAGCGTTAAATAACATTTTTAAATCAAGGTAAAAAAAAATATCTGCTAAACTTCCCATTTTTACCCGACTGCATCAGAAAAAGCTCTATTAGGGAATAAATAGATTGTACTAATGTGTAGTACTTATTATACGTAGTGTTATGCACATAGAGTGTGACAGATATAATATAAAGAAGCGCTTACACGGGCAACAATTGCGGCGATAATTGCCCGGCGACACGAATGGACCGATCTTGAGCAATTAGCGGAGTAATATGGAGCAATTTCAATAAATTGCAGCAATTACTTCAGCGATATTGCTCCAGATATTTCATATCGCCCAAAGTCGCCGATACGAATTGACGAATTATCCTATGGGCTCGTGTATGACAGTATTGCCTAGTAACTAGTTGATGAAGTTGCACCATATCGCTCAATGGAATTGCGATGTATTGCGCAATATTGCTGCTTGTTGCCGAAAATTGCTTGATGTAGTCGTGATGTCAAAGTTTATGAGAAATGACTGGAGTGGAGCAATTTTAGTTGCCCGTATAAGGGTAGCTTAAAATAGCTAACACAATTACAAAATTATGATTTATGTACAACTAGATGACTCATGAGTCATGACCCGGTGTACTTCGTCTCACTTTCCTTTTAATATAAATCTTTCCCGGACTTCCAATAACACTTCAAGACTAAAATTAGCCAAATCGGTTTATTTATTGTTTATACAAAAGTAAAAAAGTTACTCTTATAACGGGTGAACTCTATACAGGGGAATCATACACATACACTATTAGCATTATAGTAGGGGAGGAGAAGAGGGGATTTCGGGAGTAGCTCGACCGTATCAGATTAAGCTTGGCTTCCGACATATTTTGTCTAGTTATCATGGCATTGAAATCAGATTTGTCACGTGGATTGAAAAAATTTTTTTTTACTATTTAAATTAATCTGACATATCCGATCTGTCAGATTAAGATAGGATATAGATGATGATAGTATATATTTAGTATACCCCAAAGAAGCTTCCATATAAAGGAACTGACGATTTAAAGGTTTTGGTAAGCCTATAGGGCCATTTTAAAATATACAAAAATAAAGCTTCATATATTCCTAACTAAGCTTCGCAGATATTTTTGCATTAAACTAAATGATTTAGTCCTTGTTGTCTAAAATATATTTATAATTTACCTAAATAAGCAATTTTCTGAATAAATTTTCTTTTCAAAACTTAAAAGTGGCGGCAGTTTCTGAACCCACCGCTAAAATAAAAAGCGCTTTTATTATTTTTTTATCAGTTTTACCTAATGTAAAAAACCTACTAGGTCTCCATAACGCTCGAGTGACTACAAAAATAGCACCTGCGCCTCCTCTACTACTGTAAATTTGTTTCAGCCTGTACATTACCATATTGTGTACAATACGGTTTTCTTCAAAACTCAGTTAAAATACAAACAATAACAATTTAAGCAACCAAAAAAATATTTTATGAATTATGAAAGAGGTAAAAAGGTTGTATTTGAAATTGTGAGTGATTGATGTTGGAATAATTAAATATTGTGGGAAGGAAGTATTCATTAGGGGGAAAATACTTGAAGAAAGGGTTGATGACAGTTAGGCGTTTTATATTTTAGGCCCAATTTCACTAACGTCTGTTAGTGTTAACGCTCTTTTTTCTGTATTGTATGTTTTTATTTTGTTTTCTATTGAAATTTGAATTGTAATTTTAGCTTAGCTTGCAGATGCTTATTGCTTATAAAATGACCATCATGGCATGGCATTCAATGACATAATGGTCATTTTATAATATTTTAACCAGATGACGTTCGCAACTTTCGCTCTACTAACGATTTCGTTATCGCGCGGGAACGGTACATTTTTCCGGGATATAAAATATCCTATGTCCTATCCCGGGACTCAAAGTAACTCCATACCAAATTTCAGAAAAATCGCTTCAAGGGTTAAGGATTTTTAATCTAGACATAACTGTAAGTCTTTTGATCAGCTTGGTTTTCAATGAATCAATGTTATGATTTATGAACTACTGAACTTTGGACTTAGGTCGTCTAGAAATTGTTTACAGTTTATATGAGTCAATCCTTATCAACAAAATAACATTATAAATACAACGCCAATACTTGTAGAGACTTGTTTAAACATGCTCTATGTTGTATATATAGCCTATATCCTCATTGGTATTCTTGCATTGGTTAGTATAAATAACCGTGACCAGAGATAATATTGTATTAAACTACTTTTTAAATATTGACTGTGAGTTTGAGCCTCGCAATCTCCTGAAATTTGATTATCGCACAGGAACCGTTAAAAACAATGATAACACTAATTAATAATTGAAAACGTGAGTGGAAGAATCGAAAAAGTAACATTACGTAACATACGGACAATAACTCATTTTTTATACCTATTACCTACTTTTAATAAAACTTGTAACTTATCTACTTCATAACCTAACTAATATATCTGGCTACACATATTATAATCCATATTTTTCCCTATTTCAAATAATTTTCCGGCCCTAAAGCATCTAGTGCAGTCGCCAGAGGTTTTAACCTCCGAAAATTGTAATAGTGAATGGATTTTTGTTTTTGAGATGTCATTTTCTTTTTTACACTATAACTTGCAAAGTTTACCAAAATTTTTTTTGTGTTTTTAATTTTTTAGTTACTTAATTAAAAATTAATATTTCACCATATAAAACCGGTCCAGAAAAAAAAATCTTATTCCTGTTATTTAATGACTTTTATCCGATTGTTTACGTTGAAAATTAACCAAACACACAATTTTTAAAAAAGAAAGTTTGCTTTGCTTAGCTAAATAATAATAGGTTTTTGCAAAGTTTTTAGAGATTAACGCTCGTCGTAACCAAGATAAAAGGGTTTGGGTGGATTTAAGGGTTGTAACGAAAAGTGTGTTAAACTTACTTGTTGTGCGTATTTAATTTTTAGAGAAATGATAACTTTTAAGTACTTAAAAACGTTAAAATATCTCCAAAAATGTGTAAAATAGACCGAAAACATTTTTCTATATTTGTTGAGAATTTATTTCAGTGATTGCTAAAACATTAAATGCATCGACAAACAAAAGACTTTTTCTAGTCATTGAAATATATTAAAACTTCCTACTTAAAGCCAGAAAAAAATTTGGGTACTACAAATCTCACGTACATACTAAATACGCATGCTGCGACGTATGTTTGGAAAATGCTTACCTGAATACAAAAAATATCAGTTCTTACTGTCAGTAATTTGTATTTTTTTCCTTTAAGTATGTTATAGCAAATATAATTAATGAAAAAAATAATAATTTTATTCTGTAAAAACCTAACCAAAAGAAATATTATTTTTAACAAAAAATTAAAACCGACTTCCAAGGTAAAAACAATAATAACATTAATATGAACTAAAAAGTATTAAATAATTTCTACTATCTAATAGTGCCTTTTTCCGAATTCGGCTAAACCTCAACTATTTCTGTACTCAATCTTCATAATTTTGAAGTCGGTACCAGATAGCTGAAACTTCAGTCCTCTGACAGAATATTTGAAACTTTTGGAACTGGCACCGACTTCAAAATTATGAAGATTGAGTACAGAAATAGTTGAGGTTTAGCCGAATTCGGAAAAAGGCACTATTAGATAGTAGAAATTATTTAATACTTTTTAGTTCATATTAATGTTATTATTGTTTTTACCTTGGAAGTCGGTTTTAATTTTTTGTTAAAAATAATAATAATTTCACTCTTTTTAGTTACACTAGTAGATAAACCTTCGCGTATATTTTACCTAAGTATCTTATTACAATTTGTTAAGAGTCACAACTCACACTCACAAAATAATATATTATCAGTGAAGTGAACATATTGTGCTAAGTAATTTAACAAGCGTAGCACGTAATTTAACAATTTAGCGTAGCTACTCATAATATTTAATATTATCATAATTATTGACAGCTGTTCTTGTAATAAAGAATTCAAATCGATACTTAGTGCGCCATCTATTGATTAATAAGTATAACTAATTAAAAAGACTTAATAACTTTGTTTTGTTTAAATGCTCTTTTTAAAATAACTTTATTTCAATTCTATTTGTCTATTTAAATTTTATAAAGTAGTTAATAAAGTATTCGATCTGTATATAAAGTAGTTAGTAAAGGATTCGATCTGTCGTCTGCCGCCATGCGCCGCGCGGCGGCGACGCCGTCGCCTCTACGGCGCCGACCGCCATCATGTATTAAATAAACAGGTGTTGTTATACAGTAAGTTCATAATTATTATTATTAGTATATCCATACCTATGCCTTGTACTATTATCTAGTCTGTGCCATGAGACATTGGTGACCTTAACACGACGTGGTAATGATGATGATGACGATGATGATGATGATGATTATGATGATGAATATAAATTGCATAGTAGCATATGCCTTCTGTTCTTAAAACAACGCCGAAACTCCCAAACGTGTATCTATAAGGAGTCAGGAGTTCTCTCAGCATCTTCGAAACCATGGTATACCTTGACCCAATATTTGACTTTTTGGTAGCATATTCTTAGTACGCTTCACATAAAACCAAAATCACCATATGTTTCCATATAAATTGCGAGGAGTTCCCTCGATTACTCATGGATCCCATCATCAGGTCACCACTTTTGTGAACATGGTACCAAATTGGAGTGAAACCTAATACAACAAAACAAAAATTTCGAAAATCGGTTCACAAACGGCGGAGTAATCGTTGAACATACAAAAATAAAAAAAAAAAAAAAAAAAAAAAAAAATATCCACAGCCGAACATATAACCTCCTCGTTTTTTGGAAGTCGGTTAAAAATACAGATTTTCTTCGAAATATCCGTGAAAAGTTTGTGCTACATTTTCAGAAAATTTAATAAAGTAAGAGCTGAAAAGTTGCACACATTAAGAAATAGAAGGCTTTGTTAAGCCTAAAAAATAATTTTATACTTCCTATTTAACATCAAAGAAAAATAGGAACGCCATTTACCTGGCGAGGCACACAACAAGCACATTTGGAGGTATGCTCATCTACATACAAAAATATTAATTTTAAATCTAAATTATATATTTTTTCAACTTATTTTCTTTCTTTGGAATATAAGCAACGATACAAATCAAAAAAATAATAAAACAATTTAAAAGAAAGAAATATGCAAATTTTATTCAAAATTTTACAGTTTATGAGTTTACTTGAAGTGGAAGAGAATAATTTAAAAATCAAAAGCACAACTTTTCAATTGGTAAACTTTATTATTTATGTTATCTGCTACATATCCCTTTTTTTCTTTTCAATTTTCATCCACTATTGCAAAAATCGGAGGTTTGCATGATTTTTACGCTCTGGGAACTCCACTACTCCATTTAAGCAAAAAATACGTAATATTTATACGTGGGAGAGCCATGCTTCGGCACGAATGGGCTGGCTCGATCAGAGAAATACCACGTTCTCACAGAAAACCGACGTGAAACAGCGCTTGCGCTGTGTTTTGCCGAGTGAGTAAGTTTACCGGAGGCCCAATCCCCTACCCTTTCCTTCCCTACCATCCCCTATTCCATTCCCTTCCTGGCTCTTCTGATGCCGCGAGTGTCCATGGGCGACGGATGCTTTCCATCACGTGACCCGTTTGCTCGTTTGCCCCCTTCTTTCATTAAAAAAAAAACGGGAAGTTTTTTTTTTATGTTGCTTACCTTATTCTTCCACTCACATCTTGAATTATCCTATGAATTATCCGATATCCTTTCTTGGGACTTACAGTAATTTATCTCTAAGTATACCAGTTGTTCTCAAACTTTTTTGGTGGCGAAACCATTCAAACAGTGACCTCAAAAATAATGTTTAGTCTCCATGTCGGTAGTATTGCTCGCGGAGCTGGGGCCTGTTCATCGCCCAAGGCTCTACGGATCATACTTTGAGAGTTACTGCTTTATATCATATCTCATCTAAGTAATTTTAGTGGTTTCTTGAACGGGTAACAAACGGACTTTCACATTTAAACTTTGTTCAAAGTATTTCGTGATTTACTGAGTAAATCACAGCACCTCAAAAATCGTAGATCGATTATCACGCGGTCACACACCGGAAAATGATACAAAATGTACACAGAGGGCCCGCTGCGCGCTGGCGTGATGGCCCCAAACTTAATTATTGCCACTCAAAACCTTTACATATTTATCACATCGTTCCATTTGCATACTCCGCCACGCTAGTAGGGCCAGTGCTTTCGAAAGTCAGGATAACCTACAGAAAACCTTAATACAAGGGCCTGTTTCACCACTAACTAATAAGTGCCGGATAGGCTATCTACAACTAATCTGACAGATACTATATATTCTGTCAGATAAATTGTGGATAGCCTATCCGGAAATTATCAGTAAGCGGTGAAACAGGCTCTAAGTTATGTCTGTGTAAAATAATCCTAAATCGCGCACTTTTTAGGTGATAACTTTTTTTTTCGACCATGTTTGCCTATGACATCAATGTGAAACATACAATGTGTCCCGTCACCGGTGCCCGATCCTTTAATGATATATGACATATTTTATCGACAAATTGGCTCTCAAATTTTGTCTTTCTCTCACAGTTGTAAAATGGCAGCCATTTTAGTTTTCTCGGGCTTTCACACTAATCTGACCAATACTTCTCATGTAAATATCCTATGAAGATAAAAAAGGTCTCATTTAATAGCTAAACTTGTGGACTACGCTTACACAGGTAATATGTTATAAATTTCGTGGAATGAAATACAAAAAAACAAATTTTAAGGAAAACAAATAGTGTATTTTTTAATAAATTCCTTTTTATGAAAAATCTAGCGCATTAAACTGCTTATTTTTTATTTTAAGAAGATAGAGAAGATTTTATTATATTATTTCCTTTACTTATATACTATAAGTCAGATAGTTGAGAAGTTATAACGATTTTCTAATGAAGTTATTGGTTAGATTGCTATGAAAGCCAGAGATTTTTTTTTTCAAAAGTAACAGAAAAAAAATTTGATGGCCAATTTGTCGATAAAATATGCCCTACATCATATTATAGGCTCGGACACCGGTGTCGGGACACATTGTATATAATTATATAAATGTTGCAATATTGTATTCTCACTGAGGATGGAGATACTTTGCATTCTGAATTGAAAAATTATAAACGATAGTTTTTATTCCGGAAAACAAACGGTTTCCCGCAAGTTTGTGGACGAAATTGCAGGCAACAACTAGTAATAGGATACTGCAATGTTTTCACGCTAGAGGCAGCACCAACATAGGCAATAAACAAAAAGTTTTGTTCGATCTGTGACAACGTAAATATACTCATATAATTGGACGCTATTAAGCATTCGTGTACTAATCCACAAAAAATACGTATTGAGTTATGAATGCAATTATATCTTTAGATGATTTAGAACAAGACTGCATTCAAAATTTAACAACATAAAAATTGTGGGTTAGGACACTAATGCTTAACAGCGACCATATTATGACGTGTGCAACATGTCGAATTTGGTCGGACTATTTACTGTTGGTGCTAATAGCACCCTATTATAACAGCACCCTGCTTCGCTATGAAAAGGTACAGTTGTGTAAAATTCCCTATTCATAAGTGGTCATTATTAGAATCTTACAACTAACTACATAAAGCTTTTTACGAGTTCAGCTCCATAGAAAATTAATGAATTAACACTTTTAATTAGAACCTTTTTATTTTTATGGATAACGGTGACCCCATTGTAGGTTTAATTGTCAGAAAATACATTAAACGTAAGATTTACAATTGTTTGATTATGCGGACAGGTGGTGGACCCGTTAAGTGATAAAATTTCAACCCTTTTGTAAAATGGGTCAAACGTTTTTTTATAAATAGAAATGGCTTTTATTTGTTAGTCTTGCTGAAAATCGAGAACGGCTGAACCAGTTTGGCTAATTTCAGTCTTAAAATATTCGTGGGAGTCCAGGAAAGGTTTATATTAGGATTTTGGAGGGAAGTGATATGAAGTTCACCAGGTCATCTATTTAACTTATGTTGTTAGTAGCCTCTTGACAAAATTGTATGTTTTCCCGTAGTTTATATTTAAAAGTCTCAATCTACATTAATTCAGCTTACCTACTATTATCCCTTCAAGATTTTAAGATAATAAAAGTTGGCTTGCAGGAAGTTCAATTGTAAAATACATAATACTAGCTACGTAGTTTTTCTGCGTGGCAGTAATCTTTAAGGCAGGTATTTAATAGTAATTAAGCCTTGACTGACTGATGATAAGAAATCTACATATAAATAAAAATTAGTATGTTAAAGCACAAATCAATAGGCGTGATAGTTTTTCCGTAAATTGTATCACAAAAGTGCTCAGCTAGGCTATTCTCTAAGGAACACGTCTAGGCTGTTCTCGTCGCTGTTATCACGGATGTCGCAGCCGTGACATTTGGCTGTAGTCACGGCGGAATTTTCGGTATTCTCTAAGCTCTATTAGCTCGTCGACGATGTCTCGACTGTGTGAGCACTCGGCTGTCGGCGAGGCTGCGGCTAAGATAGTGGACTCGACTATAGATACATTTTTGTCTTAGGAATTTTAGTTATTTTGTCGCTATAAACCCTATATTACTAGAACTTTTATAGTAATAATCATTTGCAGTACATACTTGAACAAATTCAAATAGACAAAATCATTAATGCATCGAAAAAATATCCAAAAAGTTGAAAGTAGCAAGATATGAGCCTCGTGTCTATAAAGTTCTCGTAGTTAAATTTAAAAAAAAAACTCGCTTGACCTTCTATACTTACGTATGTAAACAAAATATAAAGTACGAGTAAGTAGTTACGTATGTAAACAAAATATCTTCTCATAAAGTCTCTGCTGGTTCAAGCTCTTATAGTTCCACTGGTGGATTACGGTGACGTTTGTTGTTTTGAACTCTGTGAAGAACTGCTTAACAAACTCGACCGTATGCTAAATAACTGCATCAGGTTCATTTTCAATCTACGTAAGTTCGATCATGTCTCTCAATACCGGTCTAAGTTGCAATGGCTGCCAATTCGTCAACGTCGTTCACTGCGTGCACTCTGTATGCTGTACTCTCTCCTTTTCTCTCCCAGCGCTCCTCTATATTTATCTTCCCACCTCGAATTTTTCAGTAATACCCACAGTCAGGAATTGCGATCATCTAAAATCTTGCGACTCCATTGTCCTTCTCATAATTCGAGTATTGTCCACTCCTCCTTCCTTGTACAGTCCATCCTCCTTTGGAACGCCCTCCCCCAAGAAATCAGGATGTCCCCTAACAAAAATATTTTTAAACGCAGAGTTCGTCAATTATATTTAAATCAGTTGAACGATAATAATTAGTCATTAGTTTAAGGGTCCACTGGAATTCATGTTTGACAATTAATATATTATTATCAATATTATATTACAATAGCCTCGTTAGGAGCCATCTGGAATACGGCGCAATGATCTGGTCGTCTTACGAACAGAAATATTCCCTAATGTTAGAGCGAATTCAAAACAAATTCCTTCGTTATATATACCTGCGGCTGTACGGCGTTTACCCGTTCTACCCTCTAAACTATCCGTCGCTATTCGTGCTGGCTCGCGGTGCGGAGGGAGCTGTCGGTGGCGCGGTACGTGTTCGGCGTGCTGCGGGGCCGGACGAGCGACGCCGCCGTGCTGGCTGAGGTGTCGCTCAGCGTGCCCGACCAGTACGTGTGGCGCCACCGCCGCCCGCCGCTGCTGCACGTGCCGTGCTGCAGGACCAACCTGCTTAAATACTCCCCGTTTGTTCGTGCACTACGTACCCTTAACGAAGTTGCACAGCGGGTGGACCTGTTCCATTGCACTCTTAGTGAATTCACACTTAGTTGCCTGTTTGTCATTTGTTATGGGAAGACAAATGATTACATGATACAAAGGTAATAATAACTTGTTTTTTAAGTATTATTTTATTAATTGACTTATTTTTAATCATGGATAGATTTTATTTACAATTTTAAACTATATTTATTGATTGATTGGGTATATTTACAATTTATGGTTTTATAATTTTTTGTTATTAATTTTATCGTTATAATTGCACTGGATAGTTATGAAATTATTATTTTAGCACTAAAGTTATACAATTTTATGTACACTACTATCGCATTAGGTAAACCCTGTAATCATAGTTTAAGTGTGTGATGATGATAAATAAATAAATAAATAAATATTTTTAATTAGTATTTTAGTATTTTGATTACTTATTCTATGTATGTGTATTTTAATTATGTATAACTTATGTATGGTATTATAGTAAGCTAGTATGTGTTAGTTTGTAATAGGTAATTACGGTTTATGTAGGTCTATTAAGATATAATATGCATAAAATTAATAATGTATCAAATATTAATATTAATATAACTATTTATTTCATATCACCAATTATGTTTTAGAATGCGCCTATTTTATACTTTCATCATCACTCTAAGGTTGGCTGGTAGAGAATGCCACAAGGCCGCCTATGTAAATATTTGCATAAAGTGTTTTAAATAAATAAATAAATAATAAATTTAGGTTATGCACAATTTATCAAGGTGCTAAATTTTGCTCTCAATTTCTCGCCAGCATTTTTTTTTTAATGAAATAAGGGGGCAGACGGGTCGCCTGATGGAAAGCAACTACCGTCGCCCATGGACACTCGCAACATCAGAAGAGCTGCAGGTGCGTTGCCGGCCTTTCAAGAGCGCTCTTTTCTTGAAAGTTTGCAGGTCGTATAGGTCCGGAAACAAGTGTCACCTTTTTATCTAAATGTCACCTTTTTGATTATTTTTGGCTAAAATCTAAAAAAAATAACTCATACACTGTTAAGTTGTGAAGTGATAAACAGGTAGCTCAACGAGTCGTGTAATGTAATTTGGTGCGGTGTGGGTTCAGATTCTATCTCGCTTCCGCCTCCGTCATCGGACCAATGACTTCTGATTTATCATCGTCATCTACCCAATTCACAGAATAAAGTGGCTCAGTGGTCATGCCAAGCTGGAGGTAGCGGGTTCAAGTTCGACCGGGGGTCAAAACGTTTTCAATGCTCCTGGGCTATGGATGGGACTGAATAAAATGTATTCGTAGGTACTAATATAAGCATCTGTATGTTTGTCATCTAGTTTACACTGCGAAAACAATTTTGATGAAATAACTCATGGAGAATATTTGAGACACCGTAGACATGGGTTATATTTTATCTACAACAAAAATAAACAGTTTATGTGTGATAATCGAAAATCTGCGCAATGTGCATCAGCAGTTGCGCTTTATATCTATTTAAATTAAATCAAAAGCGGTCCAGTAATTTTAAATGTTGTCTGCCTATTTAGTCTATAATAATAATTATTAATTAGTATAAAAGTTATACGGAATAAATTAGATTATTATTGTTACACGAAAGAATTTAGAATAACGAATTTCGGTACAATCACATCCATTACCGATTTTTAATCCCCCAAAGAATTAATTTGACCTTATCTTCAAGGAGAGAATTTAAAACCATTTAAACATAAACGAAACTCAGTTATATTGAAATTTTGAAAAGCAATTCGCTCTGAATGGGCCATAATTGCGAGGGGCTAAACACGGGCCTCTCGACGGGCCAAATAATTAGTACCGCCGTTGGAAAGGAGATCGAAAATTTGAGATTTTCTTCGAATCTAAGGGATTCGTTTTGTACATTAATTTCCACTTGTTCCCCGTTAACTGTTCGTGTTCATTATCATCAGTTTAATGGTGATGCGGAAATACAGTTAGAGAAAGGGTAGAATTATTGCTTCACTGAAATTTATAGTATACTTAATAATAAACGCAACTTTGGTTCACCAGAAATCGTTTATCGCGCAGAACCGTGATTTTTTCAGGATAAAAACTCTTAAACTCTATGTTTTTTCCCGTAACTAAAAGTGTTCAATCCATACTTCCATACTATTACTTATACTATATATACTATATACTATAATATTATAAATGCGAAAGTGTGTCTGTCTGTCTGTCTGTCCGTCTGTCTGTCTGTCTGTCTGTCTATCTGTCTGTCTATCTGTTACCTCTTCACGCCCAAACCGCTGAACCGATTTTCCTGAAATTTGGCATGGAGATACTTTGAGTCCCGGGAAAGGACATAGGAAACTTTTTGTTCCAAAAAAATGTACGGACCCCGCGCGATAAACGAGTTTTGGCGCAACGGAGTTGCGGGCGTCATCTAGTATTATAATAAAAACAGGTCAGTAGTTATAATATCAGAATATCTCACAATCAGACAGACTCACTAACAGAAAGACAGACATTCGATATTTTATTAGTACGGACTAAAGTAACTATGACATAAGTCCCGACCTTTTTCAAGAAGCGAGCAGAGCATCGAATATCATTTTTATAAAATTAGGGGCCAAACAAGGAAACTCTCAGCCGTCGCCCTGCGCCCATGAACAGTCGCAACAACAGAAGAGTTGCATGTGCGTTGCCTATACATATATTTTCTTATTATTCTTATTCTAATACTCTCTCTGTTTCACACGGCTTTCCTGTAAATACGTGGTATTTATCAAGTCGAGCCGGCCTATTCGTGGCGAAGCATGGCTCTCCCACAATTTACTGATAGCTTCCAAATAATTACGAACGTGTCAATGATACATCAATTGTGTTGTACCCGGTGGTGTGGACAATATAGTATAAATGTTAACCAGTAGGCTATATTTATACTAGATCACTCGAAATATCAGAACTGCAGATAATTTTTTCGAGAAACTGTACTAATTCTACTATACATAATATAAAAATAACTGCTTCGTTATTCAATATTAATCCTACAAAAAGTATGACATTTGACGTTTCATAGATGACTGCCACTTTGTTGTGGTATTCCTATGAAACTTCACCTCGCGCTTATTATGCCAATTATCATTGTGTTGCAAGATTTTTATAACAGCCCAGCTGACAGCTGTTCCACTGTACATTAATATTATTGGCGTAGAGTTGTGTTTTACTTGTACTTGTAGTCTTACCTTATGTACCTACACAAAATGTACACAGTTTACAAATTATAGCGAGTAGAACAAAGCGGTAACCCGCGCAAAAAATTGGTATCTGTCTTTCACGACCTTTATTATTATAACAAGTGAGTAACAGTACTGTCTATACTTATACTGTGTTATAAGGGTGTAAGGCCGTAATGTACACACAGGTCCCCGCGCGGCCTGCACAAACAAACATCACTATTTGGTCACATTTCTGTGCCGTATCCTCTAAGTTGCCTGTCAATATTTGAACACCTCACCTTATTCTTGGCAGAGTGAGGTGACGCGTATCGATACATTTATTTGGGTTTTTGGTAAAAATACTAAATAAATGTATTGATACGTGTACTAAATAAATGTACGATATAATATTTAATTAGGACATTAAAGTAAGCAAATAAAAGGCCTTACTTGAAAATAATATCTTGATTATGGTCTTTACTTTGAGTCTGTTTAATATTTTTCCAAATGGAAATTAGAAACATCCTTGATTGATTCGATTCAACCTTTTTTAATTTTGTATGCAATCGCTTACTTAAAATTCACCTCAATTTATTCTTCAGCTTGAAAATTACACGTTGTTTAAAATCGTTTTTGAATTAACAATTGCACTCCTATAGTACAAACTTAATATAGGTACAAAATATCGACAATTTATATTTATCGATATATTTTTTAATTCCAGCTCAACAACACTATAGAGAGCACGTCAGAGTAAAAGAATTAAAAAATCCGGTAAAGGCTTCAAGTCTATGCAAATATTCGCTCACCGGAGCTCGTAGTACTAGTGCTAGCAGGACTAGTGCTAGTAGAGCATTTTGTAAGTAGTGCTAGCACAAGTAGTACTAGCATAGTATAAATAACTAGCGACCCGCCCTGGCGTCGCACGGGTATAAATATTTGCCACTGAAAAAAATATTAAAATCGATAGCCTATGATCCTTCACGTGGTCTACTTCTTATCGGTGCCAAATAACATAAAAATTGCTCCAGTAGTTCGCGAGATAAGCCCTTTCAAATAATTTCCCCCGTATTTTCCACATTCTCCTATTAGTCTTAGCGTGATAAAATATAGCCTATAGCCTTGCTCGATAAATGGGCTATCTAACACTGAAAGAATCATCAAAATCCGTTGCGTAGTTTTAAAGATTAAAGGGAACAAAGGGACATGAGGGAAAAAAGTGACTTTGTTGTATAGTATGTATAGATATACAGTAGCCTAGACAATATCTTCATCCGCCCACATCGCACGAACACATTAGCGTGATATTAGGTAACTTTAGGTAGCAAAACTTGCATCCGCGATATTATCTTACTAATATTATAATTGTGAAAGTGTGATTGTCTGTCTGTTACCTCTACACTCTTAAACCGCTGAACCGATTTTGATAAAATTTAGTACGCAGATACTTTGAGACTTGAGTCCCGGGAAAGGACATAAGATATTTTGTTGCGAAAAATATACAGTTCCCGCGCGATAAACTAATTTCGGCGCAGCAGAAATGCGGGCTTCATCCAGTTCAGAATAATTTAGCACGTTCAAAACTTTCGTACATAGCAAGTTTTTAAGGTGAAAAGTTACTCTACTGTAAACTTTATGCTATACTAGTGCTAGAAATATTCGGTGCGATGTCGGAAATGGAAAACCGATCTGGATCTCATGGCTGTCAGTTTTTGAAGAGATGTATGTAAATTTGTTTGCACTGCTGACAGAAATCCATGAGTGTTTAGTGAAATATATGTATCATATAATAGAAATCTTAAATATATGTATAGTATAATAAAAGTATTAAATATATTTCCGTTGTCTGGTACCTGTAACACAAGTCCTTCAGGTACTTACCGCGGGCCAGACTGACGTGGTGTGAAGCGTCCATAGATATTATTATTATTTAAAAAAAATGGAACTAAAGAGATTTGGAGAAAAGTCAAACGGGCATGTGGTTCATTTAATGGTAAGTTTCTGCTTACCACCTTCCTGGTGTGGCGGTACCCACAATTCGCCTAACATTCCTGCACCGCGCTATCGAAGTTTTCTAAGCGCGTCGGTATATATACGACGGCTGAAATGCATCACGTGGGCTTCGGCCTGACCGAGCATACCACCTCGATCGGTCGGAAGATCTTCCTTTGGCCTCCACACATTATTCCCACATTGGTGACCCTCGATAGAACATGCCTTCTTCATCATCATCACTCCCCGCCCCTCCGCACCGCACCAGCCAGCATCGCCTCATCGGGTACCTCGTCCACTAGCCGCAATGTACCGCGGCCTGGGCGACTCCGCATCGGCATCACCGGGCTTTCTCACTACACCGACCGGTCAGCAAGCAGAGCACATCTCTCCTGGTCAGCATGTAGCATCGGCCCCGCACGGCAACTTATCCGACTCACTGGATCCCGTGCAGCAGCTTATAGTTCCGACTCACTGGGACTCACTGCAACAGTTCCGACTCACTGGAACTCACTGGCACTGGCGACTAAAGCGACAAGACTTCAAGATTCGACCTCCTGGTATTCTTACCAACTAAAGAAGCTTGTAAAAAATTTCCTAGATGTAGCCTGCAAAACCAGGGCCAAGCATAATTATTAAGTACTAGATGACGCCCGCAACTCCGTTGCGCCAAAATTCGTTTATCGCGGCGGAACCGTACATTTTTCCCGGACAAGAAGTATCCTATGTCCTTTCTCGGGTCTCAAAGTATCCCCATAACAAATTTTATCAAAATTGGTGCAGCGGTTTGGGCGTTAAGAGGTAACAGACAGACAGACAGACAGATACACTTTCGCATTTCTAATATTAGTATGGACACCAAATGTCATGTAAATCAGTCCAGCGCTTCAAGCATAAAATGGTGACATATAGAAATACGTACTTTCAAATTAATGCTATGAGTTTCTAATCTGAGAGGCCCCTAACTTGACGAACCTTTGAGAATCAGTCCCCAATGCTGCCATAATTGCTAATGATAACAAACATCTCGTCACAACCGATCACCTCCGTAGGAGTGACAAATTAACTGATATTTCACTAGCAAGAGGAAACAATATCGAATAAGTAACGACCACTGAAAGTATGGAATAGGGACAATCTAAAAATATCATAATTCATAAGTGTATAATTATTGATATATCATATACTCACATAATACCTAAATATTTTTCACAATTGAAGACGTGAGTGGAAGAATCGAACAAGTAACATTTCGTAACCTTCAGACAATAACTATTTTTTTCCCTTATTACTTTCATAAAACTTGTAACTTACCTACGTTATAAACTAGCTAATATATCTGGCTACACATATAATCTACAGTTTTTCTATTTCAAATTATTTTTCCGGCCCGAAAGCCTCCATTTAAGCGAAAAACGGGAAGCTTTTTCATGTTACCTACCTTATTCTTCCACTCACGTCTTGAATTACTTCTGGTCAAAGTTATAATTATAAATTACTTCTAGTGAAAATAAAACCATGAATTTTCGCTAATCCTCTTCGTAAATGCGGCCTTAATTGTTAAATCTAATAGTAAATAGGAGTAGTACATACATTTATTTCTAAATAGGTTAACGAAGTTAACACTTTTAGAACGTCAACTGCATGAGGCCTACCACCTCTTGCTTATACCTATATCTTAATTTATTCAATTTTTCTACTTGAAACAACAATATTCATAATATTTCTCATTCTTCCACTCTGAAATCAACCACTCACGAACCATCACTTACTTCCTAGTTTGTATTTCCCAAGTCTGTAGTTCCATCAGTCAGTCAGTGTCAGTGGGGAACACACCTTTTCGTAATATCCGTCCTAATTGAGGGTGGGAAATATTCTGCCGATAATGAGGGGACCAAGATACTTTTGACTAGCTTTGATTCAGGCTGTGCTGTGCTGTTACATCGTTATTTTAGTCAAAGCTATGTGTGGTGTAGGTACTGCAGCTTTAAAATTTTTAAAGCTCGGTTAAAAATAATAAAAAGACTAAGGACCTGTTGCACCATTTCTCGATAAGGGCCGGATAGGCTATCCACCATTTAACATGACAGCTAGAGGGTCTATTTTATTTTATTTTCTTTATTGGAACAATAAACAGTTATATGCTACAATCTTAAAGTAAGTACAATTACTTATATAAAAGAGATAAACACATAACCCACACCATTGTTCGCAGCGTAACAAAAATAATGCAATATATCCCTAACGAAGAGAAAGAATAAAAAATATATTAGTGCTTAGCGTTAAGTGGTTCTTAACACATGAAAAACATGTTTACTAATATTATCCTTAATTATGCAAATAATTTGAACAATTTAAACACTTAGAGTATGGACAATCTGTCAAAAAAGTTGTGGATAGCCTATACGGCACTTTATCAGGAAGTGGTGAAACATGCACTAAATATTTAAAGAATGATAAGAAGATGATTTAAAGGTATTTTTCGAATGATTTTTAGCACCTTTAAATACCTGTACCTAATGTAAGTCCCTGGATACACTAAAAATAATTGCATAGGACAGGTAAATTTTGACGTAGTCGAGTGCGAATCAAAGGTCTACCCCATGTCTACCCAAAGAATTATTATTATGCCACATAAAATAAAAGTTTATACGACTATAATTAATATAACAACTTTAGCTATTAAGAGGCATCTTTTTTTCATTTTCCGAATGCATATCGTATCTGAACGCAAAATTAAACATAACATTAATGAAACACATTAATGTCCAAATAATGCTCCAGCCGAATGAACTATCAGTCCATGAATGAGATCAAAAATACACGCACCAATCACAAACTTCTTCCATCTTAATAATTACCCCCAAAACGGTTTCCGAAACACAAAAACTTTGGCCGGAAAGTTAAATAAAACCTCCGAACTAACAAGTCCGTATCAGGAAAATGTTTGGAAATCTCCCGCGATTCCAGGAATTTACGGGAAATGTTGTAATTATGGTATTAGATTATAAAACTAAATAACTAAACACAGATTTATATTATGCTTATATTTAAATCAAAGACATCTATTTAAACTTTAAATTGAAGTCTTTGATTTAGATCTATACTTTACTACGTAGGTAAGTACTACGTGAATTTATACGCAAAGGAGTTGCGGTCATTATCTATAGTCTATACTATACTGTACTCGTTGAAAAATGCCGGTAGCGGTCATTGACTCCCTGTCAAAAACTTGTCATTTTCTATACAAAGCCGCAGTTGACAACATCTGACACTTCACTGTCAATCGCGGTTTATACCATAAAGTTAATATACCTATCGCAATAGAGAAACAAAGGCCTGAGCAAGCGAGATGTCTACGATATGAACTATCAGTAACACTGCGTGGTAGAAAGAGAAGCGTGATTTGAGGTTGCATAGCTTTTTTTTCATCTGTTTGACAGTCTGTCTGACCCTGTGCCGGTCGTTGTCAATTTGGGCTCTCAGAAAAATTGTGATTTTAAGTTAAATAATGAATAATTTTTAGAAATACTGCTCTAGAAACATCGTTAAATGTTTATGGAATTATGCATGATGTGTGGCATCGAAAAAACCTGGACAAATATTTATTCTACATCGACAGGACCTAGTTTTAAGTTTATTTTTGCCAATTCCCTACGAGTATTGATTTTGATAATTCACTTCTATATATTATGTTTAATTATATGGAAAACACTAGCTGTTGCCCGCGACTTCGTCCGCGTTAGCATCCCCTCACATCCCAAGTATTATTTACAGATTGTACAGAATGTACAGAATTGACTTTGCTACGATTTTACTATATAAAGATGTTCCGCGCGGCTTCGCTTGCGTAATTTAGGAATTTCACACAACCGTACATTTTTCCGCAAAAAAAAGCCTATGTCACTTCACGTGGTCTATTCTTCATGTTTGCCGCATAACATAAAAATTGCTCCAGTAGTTCTTAAGATAATAAGCAATCCATTCTAATATTGTAAATGCGAAAGTGTGTCTCTGTCTGTCTGTTACCTCTTTACGTTCAAACCGCTGATCCGATTTTGCTGAAATTTGGTATGGAGATACTTTGAGTCCCGGGAAAGGACATAGGTTACTTTTTATCCCGGAAAAATTTACGGTTCCCGCGCGATAAACGAATTATGGCGCAACGGAATTGCGGGCGTCATCTAGTTTCATATAATTTCCCCGTTTTTCCACATTTTCCTCTATTTCTTCGCTCCTATTAGTCTTAGCGTGATAAAATATAGCCTATAGCCTTTCTCGATAAATAGGCTATCTAACACTGAAATAATTTTTCAAATTGGACCAGTAGTTCCTGAGATTAGCGCGTTCAAATAAGCCCTTTCATATAATTTCCCCCGTTTTTTCCACATTTTCCTCTATTTCTTCGCTCCTATTAGTCTAAGCATGATAAAATATAGCCTATAGCCTTCCTCGATAAATGGGCTATCTAACACTGAAAGAATCTTAAAAATCCATTGCGTAGTTTTAAAGATTAAAGGGAACAAAGGGACATGAGGGAAAAAAGCGACTTTGTAGCTTTTTGATAGCCTTCCTCGATAAAATGGGCTATCCAACAGTAAAATAATTTATCAAATCGGACTTGTAGTTCCTGAGATTAGCGCGTTCAAACAAACAAACAAACTCTGCAGAATTATAATATTAGTATAGATGTACAAAAATTTTACCTCTACAATTTTATTATATGTATAGACATTGATAGACCTACCTATAGATAGAGAAACAAACAATAACTAAAAAAACGGTAAAGGTTCGGAAGCCTATCCCAAAATTGATGGGGAGCGGCGGTGAGGGAGGAGGGGGGAGGAGGGGTAAACACCCCCCGTACCGAATCCACACTGAGATATCCCGCAGTATTGGAGCTAGAGGTCAACTACGATAATATGGCGCGCCCCTCCAAAATTCAAAACCTTTGAAGTGCGTTGTCAAAACGTTTGAAGTGCGTTCGTTGTCTTGCGCGGTAGGCTAGTTATGATTAGTTGATCAACAAATCTAGGTAATAAGTGACATTTACTGAAATATTACGTGTACTGTGATTGGTTGAATACTTATTACATACAAACTCTTTCATAAGGATATGACTACACACATTGAAACAGTCATTTGGAGGGGCGCCCCAAGTTATCGTAGTTGATCTCTACTCCTACTACTACTACTACTACTACCTTTGAAATTTTCGGGATTCTGAGGCTACATCAAGTTTTATTCTCGGCAATTTGCATAGCGTGTTTTGTGATGGTCGCCGGCTGCTGCCGCAGCACGCTCGGCTCCCTCTGTGTTGTGGTCTAATTTCTAACCTAACCTACTTTTACTTCCAAAAGTAGGTTACTTTTGGACTTTCTGGATTGTGTTTGTTTTTGTTTTGGCGGGGGCCCCCCTTTCGTGGCGGCTGCAGTACCCGTGGTTAAGTAGGCATTCTGTTAAGTCTTTTCATTAATAATAAAATGAAATAAAAATGATGCGTTTGATACAGCGCCGGCAGTCATTTCGGCAACCTGCTGGGGTAGCTTTGTGAACCTTAGCCAAAACAACAACTTTCTTACCTAATAACACGTTAAATACTCCGATAACCTACAAAACTAAAAATCTATATTATCAGATAATTTTAAACTGATAAATTGAACACAAAAACTCAAAACCTATAAGTACTTGAATAATACCTAATAATTACACAAAAAATATACTTTTTAAATTGATAAAGGAATTAAAATAATATCTACACTCAGAATTAAATAACACAAACTAAAATAAGAAAGATATCGCCAGCTATCGCAAATCCCAATAATACAATTTGAAGGTTTCAAAATGAGTTTCACTGTCATGCATAACATTTGAATTTCGAATTTAGAATGCTATTTTTTTCAGCCAGTCAGGTCAGTCAAGAGTCAAGACATAATTTACTCATCTATACACATATAATAAAATTGTAGAAATGAAAATTCTGTACATTATAATTATTTAAAAAAATAATAAGCGGGGGTGTCACTACATCGCTATATAAGCCAAAAATGTGGTTAGTTTTTGTCTGTCTGTATGTTTGTTCCACTATCACACGAAAACTACTGAACCGATTTGAATGCAATTTTCGCAGATATATTTGTCTTTTTCCAACTTAACATCTGGTGTATAAAAAAAATTCCCCCACCCCTCTAAGAGGACCAAAGAGGGGGTCAGATTTTGTATCAAACTTTTTTCTTTAATACTTACTTCATATTATTAAATATTTTTTCCAACTTAACATCTGGTGTATGAAATTTTCCCCCTCACCCCTCTTAGGGGATAAAAGAGGGGTAAGATTTTGTATCAACTGACGAAGTCAGAAGAACAATACTTTAAATGGCAAAACAACGTTTTCCGGGACGTAAATAATAATAATAATAGTAAATTATTACAACTCGAGACTGTCGGCGACCATTGTTTGTGCGACGGGCTAGCGATGAACGTTGCCATGGTGCCATACTTATTAATCACCTCAATATAATACTTTATATGGCAAAACAACGTTTGCCGGGACAGCAAGTATTATTATAGAACTTAATAATAACATTAATTTGATTTTTCGAAACATCCCTTCTTATATCGCACGTCTGCGTCATACGGAGAATGTAATAAGCGTTCTCTGTGAAAATACAAAGAAAAAATACACCTTAAAAGCATGTTTACGTTTAGAAAATTTTCCCTCCTGTCATGACTTTCTTGACGAAATATAATAATTGTTTTAACACTAGATTTCGCCTAAAACCATGTATAATAATTATAATAATACTGAAAATTATTAAGTAAGTATTATGATTATTATATTATCATATGAAATGTATATATTATTATAAATTAAATTGATTTGTAAAAGTGTTTTTGGCACTTTACGTAATCTTATTTGCATAAAATTAAATCTCAATGAAAAAAAAAACACCAATTGAACATACAGGAATAATTAATTTTGAATTTCGAACGCCAAATATTTTTTTAACACTATTATGATGACAAAACAGAATGTTTAATATAAGCCCTCATTTTCCTAATTAAATAATTACTGCGAAGTCTAGTTTTGCTTTCGCACTAAGAAAAGAGTGACTGCCATCTAAATAAAATGTTAGAGACACGGCCAAAAAATAATAGCCAAAAGTCATCTAAACATGCACACACTTTAGATTTATATGTACAATCTATGGTATGGGTAACAAAACTAAGTGATAATACTTTAGGATGTTTGTGGCTTCCTTATTAGAGTTCACTGTGAAGGTAGCAGTGCTGAAACAGTAACCTTTTTTTCACCTCTGTATGTAAAAATTCATGATTTTTGTATGGCAAACCTTTGTATGGAAAAATTCATGAACATGATTCAAAAATTCTTGTCCACCCAAATAAGAAAAATAAAATTTGCTCTTTCAACGCTGCTACTTTCACTGTGAACTCTATATAAGAGACACATACACAACCTAAAGTATTATCATTTAATTTGTTACACGTTATAATATAAATCTATTTACTAAGTGCTATATAATATTCACTTTATGTAACTCGCTCGCCGTGATAACTTTCCCCTGATATAAAGTTATTAATATTGGAGGAGCACGTGGTGACGGTTATTAGAAACCTAACCCTTGCCAAGATTATTAATTAATTAATAAATACTGCGTCTTACAACTTCATCGGAACTTTCTAGATAAATTTAATACTTCTATCAATATTTAATTTTAATCTCTGGACTTGTAACTTAGAAACTGACTTCTGACGATAAAAGCACAAATAGACATAATTTCAAATATCTATACTAATATTATAAAGCGGAAGAGTTTGTTAGTTGGTTAGTTTGTTTGTTTGAACGCGCTAATCTCAGGAACTACTAGTCCGATTTGAAAAATTATTTCAGTGTTAGATAGTCCATTTATCGAGAAAGGCTATAGACTATATATTATCACGCTAAAACTAATAAGAGCGAAGAAATAGAGGAAAATGGGGAAAAACGGGGGAAATTATTTGAAAGGGCTTATTTGAACGCGCTGATCTCAGGAACTACTGGTCCTATTTGAAAAATTCTTTCAGTGTTAGATAGCCCATTTATCGAGAAAGGCTATAAGTTATATTTTATCACGCTAAGACTAATAAAAGCGAAGAAATAGAGGAAAATGTGGAAAAAACGGGGGAAATTATTTGAAAGGGCTTATTTGAACGCACTAATCTCAGGAACTACTGGTCCGATTTGAAAAATTCTTTTTCTGTTAGATAGCTTATTTATCAAGGGAGGCTATAGGCTATATTTTATCATGCTAAAACTAATAGGAGCCAAGAAATAGAGGAAAATGTGGAAAAAATGAGGGAAATTATTTGAAAGGGCTTACCTTACGAACGGCTAGAGCAATTTTTCTGTTATTCGGGTCAGATAGGAAGAAGAGCACGTGAAGGATCATAGGCTTTTTTTTGTGGACTAATTTTTCTGTGAAATATCTAATTTACGTGGGCTAAGCCGCGTGGAACTCTATAAGTCGCGTATATTAATAATAAAAATGAATCCATATTTCCCTTGGTTACGACATCAAGTCTTGCTGAAATTTGATATAGATACTTATTACTTTGAGTCCCGGAAAAGGACATAGGATACATTTTGTCCTGGAAAAATGTACGGTTACCGCACAATATACTTTTATGATTTGTGCGTAAACTATTCAATCGATTTTGATGAATTTTAGTATGGAGAATGGAGATACTTTGAATCTCGGGAAGGGCAAAGGAAAACTTTTTGTCCCAAAAATGTACAGTTCCCACACAATAAACTTTTATGATTTTCGCCTAAACTATTCAATCTATTTTGCTGAAATTTGGTATCGAGATACATTGAGTCTCGGGAAAGAACATAGGATATATTTTGTCGCGGAAAAATATACGGTTCCCACAAAATGTACCTTTGTGATTTGCGCGTAAACTGTTCAATCGATGTACGGGAACAACAATAAACTGAAGTCCACGCGGACGAAGTCGCGGGCAACAGCTAGTTTAATTATATAAACTGTGAGTATATATTATTATATGGTCGTAACTTTTCAGAGGTATTTTTTATTAGAATTTAGAACCGTTGCAAAACGAAGTGTCAAAATCTTTATGAAATTAAAGATATAATTTCATAAAGTATTAAAGATATAATTTCACACTCTAAAGTAATAATATTTTTTTTTATGTATATTTTTAATTCGCTTACGAGAATCCTATATAAAATACTTGTAAGCCGAAAGCAAACGAGAAAAAAATACTCAAAATGTATGCAATTTTCGCTTGTTTAATTTATAAGTCTCAATTTCAAAATCTAGTCAGAACTTTGTTATTTCCTACGCCTATTCAGAATAATTTTGTGGTCTGAGGGTCATCGAAACATGATTCATTTACTGAGGAATTTGCTGTCGATTTCATTGCACTTCCTGAAACCTTTCGGACCACCAGGAAAATCTAAAAGATCTTATCTTTAGGTCACCTTTATCTTCCAAGAAGTTAAGATAATAAGGAAAATGATGCTAAATACTAATGATTGGCAATAGATTAAAATGTTAGATTTTTAGATTGAAAGATGTTGTCAATCGAAGTTTAAATATCAGATTAAAAGATAATTTCTATCCAAAAGCTGGGAATTAAGTGGTAGCCTGAATAATAAAAAAATGTTATGAATATTTATATTAATACTTCAGTCGGAATTTCCAGGAATTGCTATTGTATTCTATTGTTGTCGCGATCACCGGTGCTCGCGCGGGGCCTGAAGGATTAAACAGTTTAGGCAACAGTTTTTACAATATTGTTTATTTATTTACAAGGTAATAAACATTTAGCATTAAGTTAGGACGAATTCATAAGGCTGTATCCTCGTTGTATGACTTTCAAGTGACATTTTCAACGTATGGAAAAAAGATAGAAACATAGTTAAACAAGTACGTGCAGACTTTACAGAAGAAAGTAATAATATTTTTTTATGAACTAAGGGGGCAAACGAGCTAACGGGTCACCTGATGGAAAGCAATTACCGTCGCCCATGGACACTCGCGACATCAGAAAAGATGCAGGTGCAAAACATTGTAGAAAGGTACTTACCCTTATAGTTGGGGGGTTGTTAGGTACTTCATATTTTCCTAACTAAGCTTCGCAGATATTTTATTTTGCACTAAACTAAATGATTTAGTCCTTACTGTCTAAAATATATTTATAACTGACTTGAATAAGCAATTTACTGAACATAATATTTTCTTTTTCAAAACTTTAAAATGGCTGCAGTTTCTGAACCCACCGCTAAAATAAAAAACGCTATTATTTTTTTTTTATCAGTTTAATCTAATGTACAAAACCTACTAAGTCTCCATGACGCTCGAGTGACTACAAAATTAGCACCCTCCCCTCCTCTGTCTAAAAATACGTTTAAAACCTGTATTTAAATCCTTAATCCCAAAATATGAACAATCTTAAGACAATAAAGGTGTGGATTTGTGCATAAATCTGCCTTATCTTATATTTATGTGGAAACTTTGCGGGGGAATATTCAATTTACGCACAAAACTCATTGTGGGGCAGAGTCGTTTCTATCTTTTTTATTTGTCCTTAGAAGTTAATTATTTATCGTTATGTCTCTTTTTGTTTTGTTTTTTTTTTTTCCGGAAAATGCCCATTTCGAGGCTAATATGGTGTGTGGTTAGAGTTAATTTGACCGAATAAAATCCTTTTCAGGGGTATTTCTGATGATATAAGTTTTGCGTAAAAATGTATACTTTATGAAATAGAAACAAATGTTAAATAAATAAAAAACCGGCCAAGTGCGTGTCGGGCCACGCGCAGTATAGGGTTCCGTAGAACCGTTAGCTTTTTTTTTTGTATGGTCAATAAATGTACATTTAAAACGTGTTTAACACTACTAACAACGTCATCTGAGTTACTTTAAAAGAAATTTGAACGAATAGTTCCTTTATAGTTTTCCTTTTAAATTCAGCATATTTCCAAATCTTTTTCCAATTTTTTTTTCTCATTTTCAGAAGCAACCGTTTAGCTGATAGAAGGGGGACACTGGACCTTAATATTTCACAAACGGATCCCGGTGTAGTGTAGGTTTTCATAATATAAAGAATCCATACCAATATTATAAATGCGAAAAGTCTGCTGTCCGTCTTCTTACCTGTAGCCTCTTCACGCCCAAACCCGGGAAAGAAAGATACATTTTTTCCGAAAAAATGTGCGGTTCCCATACTTTACACGGGTTTTGACACAACGGAGTTGTGGGCGTCATCAAGTCATTCCATAATATTTTCTTGTATTTTCGTTTCTGTTTGATATATTCAGTTGTTTACTTTATTCTTACCCAAGCACAGTAAAACATCTTTTGGAGTTCGTGAATTCTTCTGAATCAGTTTTTTTCTGTCGATATCCCTAATATGAATAATTTTAAATGTTTACCAAGAAAAGTTTTGAGGCTGGAGTTTTGTTTTGTCGCATTGGCTTGAGACCGTAAAGATGTTGCGCTTAGGCTACTTCTGAAATTACGAGAGGGACAAAGATGTACGTTTAAAAATTATTTATCTCTCACACGGCACTATATATACGCATAATCAAAAGTAAAAACTATAATATTATACTCTATACTCCTTTTCAAGGAGTTAAAGTATTATCATATTAAATTTTATCCTAGTAGAATCAGCGATATATGCTTGAAGAAATGAAGAGGTAACAAGCCGACAGAAAGATGTACTTTCGCGTTCATAATATGAGTATGGATTGATTATATTATGGATGAATTATTGTCACAATACGAGAAGCAGAACTATGCGTAGTAACATTTCGCAAACATTGTTCTAATTCAAGCACTGCACTAGACTCCAGCGTAATTCCAGCGTCGTCCAGCGCGTGTCCCAGTTTCGGAAGTCCCAACAACGGATCCCGGTCAAGTGGAAGGATATACGGTCCGCCAGATAACGTGGATGAGTTATAGGGATGGACGTAGCCTATAGGTAGTGAATGATTCCATAACAATAGAAGCGATTTGTTGAAGATTTTGCTTGGTATGGAGAAACCTTATTTGAGTCCCGAGAAAGGACATAGAAAAAAGCCAAAAGGTACGGTTCCCGCGCGATAAACGAATTTTGGGAGTAAGGTACTCCCAGACAGAAGTTATATAACATTTTTGTATATTTTTTTTAACAAATTCGTCGTATATCTTCGTTTCGAGGGCACATCTTTAACCATCTCCCCTAGCGTTGAGATACTTGGCATCAACATATCAAGCGAAGTCCAGTTCTGATATCATCTAGAGGGTAAGGCCAAATTAGCCTCGAAGAAGCTTGGTGTTCTTAACAGAGCGAGACAGTACTTCATCATAAATGTTTTAACTGGGTTGTGACTTGTAAGCCTTATGGGATGGGTAAAAATTATTAGCGTCAGGATTCATAAAACGTGACTTGATCGAAAATTTGTAAGACAGAAGGAGAGTGTAGATCGCCATCGTCACGTAGGAAAATAAACTGTCCTCATGTCTTTATTTTCTGTTTTGTTTGACCTGCCGGCACTCTTGGAGTGTAACCCTTTAGTTTTTAGAATTTATAATGCTGCTTGCATACTTCAAAATGTTGCATTGGTACTTCAAAAACATACATTTGCATAAAGGCAGTGCGTAAAATGAGGGTGAGAGATGTAGTGCTAGAAAACAGGTAATTTTGTCTTTTCAGTTCAGTAGTTAACTCTAGAAGAATAACTAAATAAATAACTACACAGTACACACTAACTGTATACAATATTTACACTAAAATTACTGTGAATAGTAATGTGATGTGATATTTAAATAATTTTTAGTCATAATTAAAATATTCAGATGGTAAACAAATTATGATTAATGTTTGAAACATCTCAGGTATTCGAACTGATAAGATTTAGTGGAAACCTATCTGTGGCATGCTGTATGTCAATAATGATATTTGAACTGTTACATCAAAATGTGTTTATTCTATTTATTGCCTTTATGAGGCAGGAACAATAAATTTTATGATGACCCTGGGACTATGAGTGGGCGTATAATACTTTCCGAGTTTTCTTGACCGAAGGTTTTATGTTTGAAATGATTAGCTATACATTAGACAAGCAAAACAATAAATTATGTTATTGAATAGGTAAAATCCTGTCAATAAACTTGAGAAGGCATCGAATTCTCTTATAAGTTATAACTAGTTGATACCTGCAACTCTGTTGCGGAAACGCACTTTTGTAGGACAAAAAGCATCCTTATTCCTATGTCCTTTCCCGGGACTTAAAGTATCTTCGTATCAAATTTCATCAAAATCGATTTAGCGGTTTAAGCGTGATGGACTTACAGACAGACAGACAAGCTTTTGCATGTATAATATTAGTATGGATATTGGATATCTTAGTTGGATATAGGTACATATTTACAATATAAAGCCGAGGTACTACACCAAAGTTTCTTGCAAGCTTATTACTCAGACCAATAAAAAAAGATAGACAGAGCCATCCATGCTACGCGATAAGGCAGGCAATAGGAAGCCGATACGGCCATAGGAAGCCGGCCGCCCGCCATTCCGGTTTCAACGAGTGACGGCGCATGACGTTTTCATCTGTGTCAAGAAATATCAAAATATGCCGTCCTGCATCGTTAAATGGTGCAAAAACAATTCTTGTGCTCAAAAGAAACCTTGTAAGTAATTAGTTGAATATTTATGTATTACCACCGAAATAACGAATTTAATTTATTACTTTTAAAAATTGTCTCGGGAGTCTCGGAACACAGAACCTCAACCAGTGCTGCATGCTGGTCGCAAGATATTTTTCCCCATAATAGGGGAAAAATATTATTACGTCCTGTATTATCCTGACAAATCTTTATTTTTAACCTAAAATTCGTTATTCATTTAAAATCTATTAATATTAATAAAATTGGAGTGTCTGTTTGTAGTATTGAAAGATTTTTTTACTATTTGCATATTAATCTGTATACGATACATACTGCATACACCAAACATCATTATTTACAATTTTTGTCTGTATGTATGTCTGTCTGTCTGTCTGTTCTTAGTTGAAACACATAATTTATTAGATATAGATATTTAAGTATTTACTTTTTTCAGCAATTACTAATGAATGATGATTAACAATCTAGTTTGATAGCAACTTTTGTAGTCATTACTTAGTAGTTTAATAAGACTGCAACAGGATGGGAGTTTGACAATCTGTAACCCTGAGTTGGCAACATTATTTATTTGCACACAAGCGCACGCCTAGCGTATTTATGCTAGGCGTGACGCACACATTGATCGACAGCGACTTCACCCCATTACCTGTAAATACTCCGTCTTTCTTTTTTTATTGGTCTGAGGCTTATTACTAGAAAATTTCTCAGAAAATGTCAATATTATTATTGTGACAGACAATGATGATTTAATAGCAAATTATAAGTAGACATTATTAAAAATGGCGAAGAAAATACTCGTTCTGCAATAATGAGATCATTAGTAAGGTATGAGGTGATAATTATTTATTTACTTACTGTGTTCGTCTAACCTTTTGATGGCATAATATACTAATGACTAACTCTATGGCCTCGTGGCTTAAATGTCTCTGGATTCGGATGTCGTTGGTTTGATTCCCGCGTTGGTACAAAAATATTTATAATTTTGGATTAAATATAGGCCGATCTCCTGATTGACTAGAGACATGCGTCCGTCTTGTACATGAAAAAAGTCCTACGCCAAGCCATTTAGCCAAGATTTTTCGTTATCGCTTCGTTACAAATTCGCAGATCAAAATGTATGGATTTGATAAAAGCCTTCGTTAATATTATGACGTTGACGTTCGACCCGTCATATGTCAATTCCATACATTTTGATCGGCAATTCTATTAAGAAGCGACCCCCCCCCCCCCCCCAAGCAAAAGATCTTGGCTCACACTCCTGATCTCTTTCCCTAGGCCTAGGCCTTTGCATCCGTTGTGATTGTGAATGATTTATACAGTATTTTCAGAGCGGAGTAACCACTCCTCAAATACTGTAGTGCCTGGGACAAGATTTCAAATGCCTGTATGGTTGCCCAAGCACATACGGCATTCTCGCAACATAGTCGGCCTAGTCCAGAGGAAAGAACTAGTCAATACGTCTGGGACCAACTATGTGCGGGTTTCCTCACGATCTTTTCCTTCACCGTACGAGCGTCCGTATTATATATTTGAGATCAGAAAATGTCTCATTGGTGCACGCCTCCAACCGGGATCGGACCTGCACCCTCTACGAGTGCGAACCAAAGGTCTACCCATTAGGCCACGGATGCTCTCATAGAGCCCTAGGTTCCACAAAAGCCTTGTAGGGTGTGATTATTTTAGAAATGTCATAATACCAGCATGGAGAAGATTCGTTTATAGACACATTATTGGGGGGTATGTAACAATTGTCGCTTCTAAAAAGGGTTCCGCCAAGAAAAGTTTGGGAAACGCTGCTCTAGGGCATCATCATAACTATAATTTCCTATACAGAATACGTAGTTATATAAACCCTCTATTTTTCAGTCAGTTAAGTACAGTTATGATACAAGTCAAAACGACCGTGTGAACGTTTTGTTTGGTAAGTTTAACGTGATTAGAACCGCTCCAGTAACCAAATTAGTTACTTATTACCGCTTAACTTGCCATGATAGGTTTTGTAACTATTGAATTTGATGTTTTTATTTACTTTGGTACGTAAAGGCCTATGCAGGTTGTAACATAACTAAGTGATAATACTTTAGGGTGTGAGAGTACCCTTAGAGTTCACTGTGAAAATAGCAGCGCTGAAAGAAGGATTTTTTTGTGACACTAAAGTATTACTTATCACTTAATTTTGTTAAACTAAGTACTCATATATGGTTTTGCTCGATAGTTTTACTCTAAATCGAGTAATATAATTATTACTGTGTGGACCGCAAAACTGGCAGCTTGAAGGCTCGCATGGAGTCGCTCGATTGATGGAACCGGATCGAGCCGGATTGATGGAATGAAATATTATATATATCGATTTAGACGAGCAATGCTGAATATATAGACGGAAGCCCGAGCCGCGGGTTTTGCTCGACGTTATTGCTCGATTGAGCAAAACCGTATGTGAGTGCTTAGCATTACATCTTGTACAGTTTTTATCGCTGTTAAATGAACATTTGAACGTGTAATCGAATTTCGTTTCTACTTGTAGTCTAATTAAACATAATATTAATGTGTATATAACTTAAAGTTGTAACGCACCCCATTCAAGTCTGTTATCATTTAATTGCTAATTGATAGTATCACCTATTTAATTTGACATAATTGACGGCAAACAGTTCCAGTTGCGTTATCTCGTGCGATACATCATCATCAACATAATATACTACAACAACTACAACAACATTAGTAGCTAATGCTATGCTCAAAATACAGAACAAACATGCTATGTAACTATCCATATTAATATTATAAATGCGAAAGTGTGTCTGTCTGTCTGTCTGTCTGTATGTCTATTACCTCTTCACGCTCGAACCGCTGAATCGATTTGGCTGAAATTTGGCATGGAGATACTTTGAGTCCCGAGAAAGGACATAGGATACTGTTTATCCCGGAAAAATGTACGGTTCCGGGCGATAAACGTATTTTGGCGCAACGGAGTTGCGGGCGTCATCTAGTATATTTTATACTAGTAAAAAATGCATCAAATTGGCTTTGAAACTACTAGAGCGATTTTGATTAACTTGTGCATAGAAAAAGAGTACTTAATTACCATGGGAAGGAACTTATGATAGGTACCAGTATCACAATTCACAGCTATATGTATGACAACCGCGGGCAGCGGGATAACGGCTAAACAGGAGCCGCACAGAGGCACAGATTTCCTACATCAAAAGCAATTGCTTGGATATTGAATAATCTCTTCGATTCATTCGGGGACATATTTCAAGTTACACGCTAAAAATCCTGCAGCATAAGCATGTCCATCGGTTTTAAAAAGCCAAAAAAACTGCAAAGTAGCGACAAAAAATTGCAAAAAACTACATTTTACGAATCGCTGATAGAATGCAATTGACCATTCCATGTCAGCACGGCTAGGAAACGGATAAATTTTAAAACATCCTAAACAACAATGAGGCTGAAACAAAGTGAACCCTAACTTGAAGACCAAGGCATTATTTTCCAACGCAGAAAATTGTAAACAAACCATAGAGTAGTTTATCTCGCTCTGGAAGCATTTTTGTGTCGCGAACCCTGTCGTTATGGTCCGTCCCTTTCCCCCTTATTAGTAAAATGCTCCGTCCTGCTCTTTCACGGACCGGTTTTGAAGAAAGATTTTCGTTGATATGATTTTTAACCCAACAAAAGTACTTCTCGACCTTTGGTTTCTACGTGCTTATGTCAGAGTCTGTTCCATTTTTTACCGTAGACTTCGTCTAAGTCAAAAAGAATAATGATTTTGTAACATTTATCATCATCAGAACCTTTTCATTCGTGATTTAATAATTTAGTACCTAAACAATATTCTATGATTTAAGTGAATAATCACTCAAAGTCTGCTGATCCATGCTGATCCCTTCCTTGCTAACTGCAAAAAATTGAATGCATAACAAAATATGATATCAAAGTCGCATCTAATGAGTAATATTTTGACGCTGGCTATGTCCTAGATATTTTGCCCATGCTAATATTAATCACCAATAAATCTAGCGCTTTGGGTTTCATATGACATTAGTCATTATTGGGCCAAGGGTACAAACTTGAAGAATCAGCGTCTTTGACATACATCGCGATTTCGTCGTAAGTTTCACTTGTGACCTACCTTTTTTGGATTCGAAGCGTTTCCCCTGCAATTCCAAAGGGTTGGGTATATACCTACCTCAGTTAAGCTGAAGCACCCCGGGGGTATGTGGGAATTGTCGTCAGCCGACCCACTAAAACCACGTGTGGTTTTGCTATCAGCCATTGAAAGGAGTGTGTCCCGGATCTGTCTAATACAGGAGGGCACAATCCACGACCGGTCGGTCTATATTATAAGGCCTTCCAACAAAATATAAAAACACTTCGGAAAACTTGTGAACTACCTGAGTTCTACTACCCAGGCCACCATAGACTCTAAAAACAATGATTTGCTCTTCGGGAGTGCTGGTTAAAGTAAAAACGAAACAGCAGGCTTTGACATTTTTGCCACAGGTTACAAAAAAAGGGGATATACCTTCTCCTATACCGTATCGGCCGTCTACTCACCCATTTTTGAGCATATCATACGACATTCAGCACGGCTAGTAAGCCGCGACCGATAGGAGGAATCAATGGAAAATGTGGAAATAAATTAGGGAATTATTCATAATATATAATAAAGTTTTGCTAACGTGGGTGAAGTCGCAGGCAACAGCTAGTTATTTATAACTTACTAGATGACGGCCGCAACTTCGTTGCGCCAAAATTTGTTTATCGCGCGGGAACCGTCCATTTTTCCGGAATAAAAACTATCCTATGTCCTTTCTCGGGACTCAAAGTATCTCTATGCCAAATTTCAGCAAAATCGGTTCAGTGGTTCGAGCGTGAAGAGGTAACAGACAGATAGACGGATAGACAGACAGACAGACAGACAGAAAGACATACAGACAGACAAACAGACAGACACACTTTCGCAATTATAATATTAGTATGGATTATACACAACAAAACTAACCAATACTCATTACTCGTGTACAATCAAAGGCAGATGTGTTGTACCACTTTTCCACTTTATGTCCTGTCAATATGGTCCAAAGTTATACACCAAATGCTTCTTTTATTGTACATAATATTTATATAAGTGTCATGACCATAAGGCAAGACGTGTCCTCTTCTCGTTGTGTCAGCGAAATTGCCATGATTCAAGCGATGAATGATGATAATATCACTTCCGATTGACGCATCATTTCCTGTTACTAAAATGTAATTAAAACACTTCTATTAATGACTGTAGAGTGTAGATAGTAAGAATACATAAGAAGCTAAAGATCCTTGAGCTGGGTACCAAAACTTGGAAAAATTTAAGCCTCATAACATCCGAAAAAGTTCAAACTGCTGATGACCAAATTTCTAGAAAGGATCTGACAATGGTGATAATTATAAAAGGTCAGTTAACAAGAGCTGGCACGATCAACACATTTAAACATTGCGCTTGTGTAGTGTCTGTGAATAAACGCGTGGCGTGACGTCGTACTGCATACGCATCATAAAAACTCTGCCCGTCTCTCTCGCGCGCGGTCTACCTTATGAGCGTGAAGGGGACAGTTATTGTTTTTCTTATGCTACTGTTTATAAATACAGCATGATGTTACAAGTCGGTAACGTGTGATCGGCGGGCGGCCAGCGTTCGGAACCGTACGATAATTATCGTGCACATACGATAATTTTGTGCGTACGTCCGATGTACGATAGCATATTATTATCGTACGCAGATTATACGATAATTTGTATCATGATGCACACATATTATATTTTTAAGCATACTGTATAGTGAAATTGCATAAGTGTGAGCACTGTGAACGTGCCAGCTTTAGTTAACTGATCTATAAAAGGATGTTGACATTGTATAATTTTAAGTTACAGCATTGTAAACTTTATTTTAAAAGATTAATTTTTTTCTCACTTTTTTTGGTAAATAAAGTGGGCCCCCTGCGAGTTTCTTACGCCGGTTCTTCTCGCCGGGTTAGTTCCCGAACCGGTGGTAGGCATCATGTAGACTTTCAGAAAATATTTGCAAAAATTTATTCTGAATAAAAAAAAATTGAGTTTGAAATTGAGTTTGAGATGATCTTCCATTGGGCTGAAACTAGTATCCTGCCATACAGCAAAGTGACACTTGACGGGCTCCACATAGTAAAGGCCATTTGTTTGACACCCAAACCTGTCAATATCTTTTTTTTTATTAAATAAGGGGGCAAACGAGCAAACGGGTCACCTGATGGTAAGCAATTACCGTCACCCATGGACACTCGCAAGATCAGAAGAGCTGCAGGTGCGTTGCCGGCCTTTTAAGAGGGAATACGCTCTTTTCTTGAAGGTTTGCAGGTCGTATAGGTCCGGAAAAACTGCTGGTGACAGTTCGTTCCAGAGTTTTACAGTGCGCGGCAGAAAGTTACGCGAAAAACGCACTGAGGAAGACTGCCACTCATCAAGGTGATGAGGATGGTATGTTTTTCGCGTGGGACGATGGCGAAAAGTTGCAGGTGGTATGATTCCGAACAATTCCTCAGAGCACTCCCCGTGATACAAACTATAGAGGATGCAGAGTGAAGCTTGTAGCTTCACTCGTAATCTCGGCGTAATTTCAAGGGGTCCAAACAGTTTGAAACACTATGGCAGTCAACAATTCGAGCGGCCCTTCGTTGGATACGATCCAGAGGGAGCAGTTGGTATTTTGGCGCCCCTGCCCAGAGATGAGAACAATATTCCATATGAGGCCGAACCTGCGCCATCTTGCAATAGTTTCACATACTTACAAGTGTTATTGTAAATGTCATCCATCCTTGTAGATCTGTATGACCTGCCCAATGCCCATACATAATATTATAAATGTGAAGTGTGTCATTCTATCTGATACCTATTCACGCCCAACCGCGCAACCGATTTTGCAAAATTTTGGTAAGATTTTGGTATATGGAGATACTTGAGTTTCGGGAATTCATCACAATATACGATACTTTTTATCCCGGAAAAATGTACGGTTCCTACACGATAAACGAATCCTGGTGCAATGGAGTTGCGAGCATAATCTAGTAACATTATCTTGTATGAAGCTTGTATGTCATTTCCATTCATCACTGAAGAATCCACGATCTTTGTAAAAGAATTGGATAAGATCAAAATCTTAGCATTTAGCAGTTTTCAGAAAGCTTTCAAGTACCTTTCTGCATTCCATTATATTTAATCCTCTATAAGAGTGAGGCCACGTAAAACATCGAAACGTCGACGTTGCAGCGACGCATCGCAATGCGTCGCTGCAACGTCGTTTCGATGTTTTACAATATACTTTTTGAGATGCCACATTGATTCGTTGCTTTGTCGGATGCGGTGTTTTGACGAGACGACGGACGAAAGACGAAGAGGATGGATATCGCCGTCTTTTGTTGTGTTGTCGCGCATTGTTGCACCGCATAATATTGTGTGGCATTATGGCATACAAAGCACTTTCCGTTCTCACGACGCAAGACGCAACGCATCGCAATTGAGCAACGTGGCTTCGCTCTAATCTAGTTGATTTTGTTGAGATCGAACTCAGGGAATGCATCGTTTGAAGACTTTTTACACTTTTTCTCTTACCTTGTAAGATTTAAAACTTGAGCCATGATTCAGCACGAATGGGCTGGCTCGACCAGACTAACCTGTTATAAACAACCAGCAAAAATAACGCTTCTATCGTTTCGTCAAGTGAGGTCCGGCATAGGAGGTGGAGATTTGACTACTTCTTCTTTAATTTGGCGTAAGCCTCCCCATTTAGGAGTTGCCAGCGTCAGAGTTAAGGCGAAAAATATGTACAGCTAAACGCAAACTGATTGCCATGCACTGGGCACGGGTGAGTGAGTGATGACTTCATGCGACCATGCAAATACAAGATAAAACAGAAAAAACCAGAACAAGCAAATATAAAGCAAAATATTGTTTCTTAGCCTTTAAAATATATACACGGAGTACATAAACATAATTACAGTAATAATATTACCTATATTAAATAAAAGGATGAGAATTCTTGTTACTCGTACAACTAGAGCCTAATGTGATTAAGAGCAATAAACGAGCATAAGGTGTCTATAAATGGAGAATATACTAACGATAAAATAAATTTAAGATTAGAGGGACGAGGAATATTAGGACGAAGGTAATCGTACAATGAAAGGTTGTTTTCGCAAGCAAAAAATATATGGTCTGGAGAGCCTTCATCCAAGCCACATTCACAATGAGCTATCCCTCACCCTTATTTTAGCTAGAAATACTGGATTACATGAGTGACCCAGGAGATTTGACTAGGAACTCAACATGAAACACAACGAGAATAGACGACTGAAGGCGTCATAATTTCACACTATGGTGTTGCCAGTATCCATAAGCAGCTATGGCTTACCATAAGATGATCCGTCTTCTAGTCTAGAACTGATTTTGTCACTGTTTCTGCAGTAACTCCATAATCGTACGAGGTATCTCAAAGCGAAGATCCCTAGAGTGTTCAACATACCGATTTTTATGTGAATTAATGAGAAATTGCAATTCAAAAACCGCTAACGCACTATTCAATAGAGAATGTTTTTTATTTATCTTAAATTCTCGTTCTGGATGAATGCAGCGCAGTCAAAAGGCGCTCGCAATATTATCAAATACACGGGCAATCAATCAAAAAATATTTGAAATTCTTGTGAAAGAGCGACTCGATTCAATAATTAGAGGGAATTCTGTACGTGCGCTGATTTATTTTATCTAGTGATGTACAGGCGTAGTATCGATATTTTTGGCTCGTTTTTAAGGTTCCGTAGCCAAAATGGCCTTATAGATTCGTCATGTCTGTCTGTCTGTCTGTCTGTCTGTCTGTCTGTCCGTCCGTATGTCACAGCCACTTTTCTCCGAAACTATAAGAGCTTTACTATTGAAACTTGATAAGTAGATGAAGTCTGTAAACCGCATTAAGATTTTGATACAAAAATTATTAAAAATTTTAGGGGTCCCCCTATAGGTACAAATGTAACGAAAAAAATTTTTTTTCATCTAGCCTATGCGTGTAGGGTATCTATGGATAGGTCTTCAAAAATCATATTAAGGTTTCTAGTATCATTTTTTTCTAACCTGAATAGTGAGACTTTTCCAAAGTGTCAAAATGTGTGTCCCTCTAACTTCTAAAGTATGATAGTAAGTAATGATAATTCTAAAAAAAATATATAATGTACATTACTATAAAAACTACCAACGAAAATTGGTTTGAACGAGATCTAGCCAGTAGTTTTTTTTTATACGTCATAAATGATAAACCTTGATTTAACTTTCATTATATCAAAAATGGAATATTAAAATAAATCAAAAACCTTATAATTTCATAGAAATATTTTTTATTGCTGCTGCGGAACCCTTCATGGGCGAGTCCAACTCGCACTTGGCCGGTTTTTTTTAAATGTACCTTTGCGGTGATGTGCTTTTTTTTTGATGACACGTGACGTTATCCAAAACTTGGACCGAGGAAAAGGAGACCGCCGCGCGCCGCGTTGTTGGTGCAGTGTATTGTATAGTTGCTCGCTTATGTTATGCCGCATGCCTGCAGAGTGCATTTAATAAAGCTTCGTTTTATTATATAGAATCTGATGGCATGGATAATATCCATACTTATAATATTATAGATGCGAAAGTGTGTCTGTCTGTCTGTTACTCTTCACGCTTAAACCGCTGGACCGATTTTTCTGAAATATGGAGATAAAGTTATCAAGTTATAAATAAAGATTTCTTAACCAACTTTCAAAGAAAATTTACATTATTCTGGACCGAACAATTCTGCAGAACATTTAAGTATACAGGATATTCTATATTTAGTAAACATAGCAGACGTTGTGTGCACAGGAATTAACATAAAACCTAGGACTTAAGTAGATAAGTCCTAGGCATTTACTTAGCAACATTAACATTTTTACGTTGATCTCATTACAGAAACGCACACCTGAACTGCGCTAGAAATATATTTTAATGTTTTACATTTAATGCTCTATTTTGCTATAAAATACACTGTTTAGTGTTTAGTTCTGTATTTTGTTGCTTTTCTTTGGAGTTTTGACCAATCGGAAAGCAATCTTAAGGTGGTTCGTTTCCCATATTTTTGTATGGGAAACGAACAATCGACATAAATTAGCTAATTTCATAGTACTACTAAATAAATTTATATGCACATAGCTATTTATTTTGCAATACCATTCCCGCGAAATATATTTAAAATACTTTATTTCACACAGAAGTCACATTTTTATCAACGATATCAAAATACTTAGATACGACGTATGCCGTCAAAACTAGCAATGTTTTTGTGTGCAAAATGTGTATCGAGAAAATATTGTCGTCCTTTTTTGTCTTACAGTAGTAGCATATATTACTTTCTCTTTCGCTCATTTTACGCTTCGCTTTGAATGGAAGACAATAATTTAAATATTAACAAAATCTTAGTAATTGCGTGTGAAATATTATTACATCTTTGGCTTTGTTTGTATTCCTCGTGTTATTACTGCACTGTCGGAAGGCACACGACGGCATTCTGGAGCGGATTTATCGAAAAACAACGCGGTAATCAATGAATTAAACATGCGTCCGGCTGTCACCGCGTCCTAAGGCACACTGCTCTCAGATGAGTGAGCTCACTCATTTCGAGGGTGATTTTTAAATTTTGCGCTGATGATTGTATGGAATGCCTTTTCTAATGTTCTAGTTCTATGATTTTATTGTTTTTTTTTTTATAAAAAGTGACATTTGTGGCTTATGTCACTTTTTATAAAAAAATCAATAAAAATGTGACTCCTGTGTGAAATAAAGTATTTTAAATATATTTCGCGAGAATGCTATCTCTATATACTTATTATAAAACAAAGTCGCTTTTTTTCCTTCATGTCCCTTGTTCCCTTTAATCTTTAAAACTAAGCAACGGATTTTGATGATTCTTTCAGTGTTAGATAGCGCATTTATCGAGAAAGGCTATAGGCTATATTTTATCACGCTAACACTAATAGGAGCGAAGAAATAGAGGAAAATGTAGAAAAAACGGGAGAAATTATTTGAAAGGGTTAACTTGACGCTAATCTCTGAAACTACTGGTCCGATTTGAAAAAAAATTTCAGTTTTAGATAGCCCATATATTGAGAAACGCTAAGACTAATAGGAGAATATGGAAAAAACGGGGGAATTATTTGAAAGGGCTTATCTCGCGAACTACTGGAGCAATTTTTATGTTATTTAGCACAGATAAGAAGTAGACCACGCGAAGGATCATAGGCTATCGATTTTAATCATTTTTTCAGTGGCTATATAATATTTTATAGCCGTGCGACGCCGGGGCGGGTCGCTAGTTGCAAAATAAATAGCTATGTGCATATAAATTTATATAGTAATAGTATGAAATGATCTAATTAATGTCGATTGTTTTTTTGTATGGGAAACGAACCACCTTAAACATGTATCTTAGTTTGACATTCAATTATTCGAATATTATATCAAAATTACTTAGGTACTTATTGTTCTAGTCAATAACTTTAGGTCCACATTTCTTCACTTTGAGAATAAGTAAGCAGACGCAGGATGTGCTGGGTGTTTTAGAGTTCTGTAGCAAAATGGTAAAAAAGGAACCCTTATTGATTCATCATGTCTGACTGTCTGTGTGCCACAGCCATGACTTTTCTCCAAAACCGTAAGACCTGTTGAAACTTGGTTAGTAGGTGTATTCGGTGAACCGTATTTATCCAATCAACTCAAAAAGAAACATTGCCTACTTGTTCCTCGACGTCAATAAATGGTACGGAACCCTTAGTGCGAGAGTCCGCCTCGTACTTGGCCGGTGTTATTTTAGTGTGCATCTATGATCGAGCCATTTCTGACCGAAGTTTAACTAAACCGTTAAATGTTAATACGCTGTAACATTTATTTATTACACAAATTATTTATTGCCCCGACGATAAGTTTCACGCATTGCGTGTGACTAAACTCTATTTTAAACTTTTGATTTACTGTTACTGCTGATTCGGGCATTGTAACTGGGGAAAATTGTTATATAATTTCATGAACTTTTTAAATTAAGATGTCATTTAATGTGTTGTTAATATAACTTGTTTTTTAAAATTATTTCTTATTTGCTAGTCGATGCCCATAATATTAAACTACATTCCAAAAAAATATCGGGTACTTATTTAACATTTTTTAGTCTTTAACTTTAGATTAGGTTACTAACTATATTAGGTTATAATTTGGACACTTGTTAGCTAAACATTTAAATTTAAATATGGCGTCATTCTTACAACTATTGTATAATGGAAGTCTCATAATGGAATCAACTTGAGATTTGTTTGTTGGTTTGACATTTTTGTTATCGTTAAAGTGAGTTGTAGTGAGTTGCAACTCACTGTAAGTAATAAATAATTATAATAGTATATTTTGTTAAGAGTTAGGACTCGTTGACAAACGCTATTTGAAACCTAGTTAATTGTTATTTATGAATACTTCACTACGTAATAATAAATATACCTCAAACATCGACAAAATAACGAACGTCCCATCACTATTTTCTATCAAAACGAGATATTTAACTGGAATCCGGCTGCACGCGGTTACCGATGACCGCCATATTGATTACGGTTTATATTTTAGTTAATTCTTCGCGTTAGACCCGGGCTTAATTAAACCGCAGTTAAATTGAACTTCAATTTTGTTCGGGTCAAAATACTAGATGATGCCCGCAACTCCGTTGCGCAAAAATTCTTTTATAGCGCGGGAACTAGACATTTTTGCGAGCTAAAAATTGTCCTATGTCCTTTCCCGAGTCTCAAAGTATCTCCATGCGAAATTTCATCATGATCGGTTCAGCGGTTTAGCGTGAAGAGGTAACAGACAGACAGACACACTTTCGCATATTTTATATCAGTATATGAATATTCATCAGGGTTCATACATTACACTTCAACTTTCAATACGATTATTTATTCAAATTATTGTTCAGCCTATCTTTTGAAAAACACATTTTATAGATCGATCGTCTACAATTGATACTTTACATAATACATTGACATCATCGACATAGACAAGTATCAATTTCTACCGAGAACAGCTGTCCCCTCAGGTTATTATTTAGCGTTGAATAAATTTGTTCTCTGAGGCAACTTAAATGTTGTTATATTTTCTACTAGATAGAAACTTCGTTGGTAGATAGAGACTTCGTTGCGCCAAAATTCGTTTATCGCGCGAGAACCGTACATTTTTCCGGGATAAAAACAATCCTATGTCCTTTCTCGGGACTCAAAGAATCTCCATGCCGAATTTCAGCAAAATCAGTTCAGCGGTTCGAGCGTGAAGAGGTAACGACAGACACACTTTCGCATTTATAATATTAGTATGGAAGTATGGATTTCGGATTTTGATGACGGTTTCAAATAATTATGATGATGTGAAACGTTATAAAAGTGTATCTGTCTGTCTGTTACCTCTTCACGCTAAAACTACTTAACTGATTTTGCTGAAATTTGGTATGGGGATACTTTGAGTCCCGGGAAAGGACATAGAATACTTTTTAATCTGAAAAAATGTACAGTTCCCGTATGATAATCGACATTTGGCGCATCGGAATTGCGGGCGTCATCTAATTTAAATATTGTATAATTCTAAAAAAATATGCATATCAAATGTTTTCCATGATAGATATTAGGTAAGTACTTAATAAATAATAATCCTATATCCTCTCCCGGCAAAGTATATTGATTTTAAATTACATAAAAATCGTTTCAGTTACTAGCGCAAACGACATAATAATTACTAAATTATTTTTATTACAAATATCCTCTTAACCGAAATTGAAAGCATTTATCCAACGCGGAAATCGAACCCACGACCGCCAAAAGAGAAGCTAGCCACTGGATCACGGAGGCATAAAACCAGCATGGCTGTATTGATGATGAATTTTAATGTTAAAGAAACATCTCCAATATTTTAATTAAAATATTATTTTCGTCTACCAATAGCCGATGGAAAATTATTTTTCACTTTTACAAAGGAAACCTGATTAAAGGTTACAATCGGTATACATTTTAATTATATTTTGCATTTACTGTGATAATTAAAAGCCGAGATGACGGACTCATTATCGTCGAAATATTAATTTTGTAAAAATTTCAATAATTACAGTCCACCTAAAAATAGTAAAAGTTTGTACTGGTAATAATGGTATACAAAATATATTGCAAAAGCTACGAATAATGAAAACTAAGGAAGAGTAACTCTGTCAAAAAACATGCTCCAAAATACTTGTCAAAAAAGTGTGCCTTAGGTTCACTTTTCATACATTTGCAATATTTAGGTGGCCTTGAGCGGTTTAAAGGCTGACGTTACATGACAGTTCGAAAGGAACCAAATTTAAAACTGTATTAGTATGGGAGTTACGTTTCCTTCATTATATTATTCGTAATGTAAAAGGGTAAAAAACTTCGGTAGACATCACAATATTATATTTTACTAGATGACGCCCGCAACTCCGTTGCGCCAAAACTCATTTATCGCGCGGTAACCGTACATTTTTTCGGGAAAAAGTATGCTATGTCCTTTCCCGGGACTCAAAGTATCTTCATGACGAAATTCAGCAAAATCGGTTCAGCGGTTTGAGCGTGAAGAGGTAATAGACAGACAGACATACAGACAAACAGACAGACGGACAGACAGACACACTTTCGCATTTATAATATTAGTATGGATTGCTAGATGACGCCCGAAACTCCGTTGCGCCAAAACTCATTTATCGCGCGGGAACCGTACATTTTTTCGGGAAAAAAGTATGCTATGTCCTTTCCCGGGACTCAAAGTATCTTCATGACGAACTTCAGCAAAATCGGTTCAGCGGTTTGAGCGTGAAGAGGTAATAGACAGACAGACAGACAGACAGACAAACAGACAGACGGACAGACAGACACACTTTCGCATTTATAATATTAGTATGGATAACTAGATAACGCCCACAACTCCGTTGCCCCAAAATTCGTTTTATGGGAACCGTACATTTTCCGAAATAAAAGGTATGTGCATTGTGCATACATTTCCCGGGGCTCAAATTATTTCTATGCCAAATTTCAACAAAATCGGTTTAGCGGTTTGACACTGAATATAAAATTAAAATAAATAAACACAAAATAATATAACATTATAAGCTAATTAGAATATATTCATAATTACTCGTAATTTGTATCATAGTCTTCATAGACGAGTATAAACATAATAAGTACGTAGGTTCTAAAGTAGTACCCTTAAAGTAAACTAGATGGCAGCACACGTAGTAAAATGAAAAGTGTGTATGTAATTACGTATACTGATTTTACAGAAGAAAATTATTTTTGTTGAAAGGACCATGATAACACTTACGGTTTAAACTATTCCAATTTTGTGGTCGAGTCCAGCGCTGGTTTGCTACTGGAATCATGTAAACGGGGACAGGAATGCACTGGAACGAACTAAATTACATTCCAGTGCATTCCAGTGCCCGTTTATATTATTCCAGTAGCGCTGGATTGGATTACTGGATTGGAATAATATAAACCGGCAATTATTATACTTCTGTCTAATTTTCAAAGGAATTTGCTGTAGGTGTATTACTGTTTTAAATACCAGAAGCGTGGTTAAAGCTAAGGTTATTGTTAAAGTTATGGTTATAGTTCAGGCTAACTTAGCTTTAACCTTAACTATGACTGTCTGTTGCATTTTTTTTTAAAGCTACAGGTAATGGGATTGAGAGTATAAAAAATTGAATTATCCGTAAAAATTGACAGGAAAAATATAACACTGTGAAACATAGTAAGTTTGCACAAAAAAAATATTAGCGGTTATGGATAAATATTATGGCGTCGGACGCCATATTTAAGCCCCATACATACGTAACGATTTATCGTAGCGATAAATCTGTGCAGATCAGTTTGCGCAGTTTTATCGATCGTGTGTATGAAAAATCGGTGTCGATAATAGTTCGTCGGTGGCAGTTGCGATTTCTATCAGATATATCGTTGTCGATTACATTTGCACAGTTTTATCGTTGCGTGTGGACGGCGATCGCTCAGTTCGGCAGTACTTTACGGATCTTGCTAGTGTACGCACGTGCACATCGCTTTCACAGAAACATGTCGGAAGAAGAAATAGTTGGACACCGCGAACTACTTCAAGATTTTATAGAAAGCTACAGAAACCTAATCTTTCATGAGGACTTATAGCTTCTTTCATAACTGTGTCTTGTTTCTTTATTAGTGGAGAAACTAAAGCCAGCAGATTTAAATATGCCTCTTCATTCATCCTTAAATAGTTATGCCAATCTTGCGAAGCGAATTTCAACTCACATAACAAGGTATAAGTAAGAAAATTATTCCTTTTCATGAGCCAATCTTTACACCATAGACTCCGCTTCTTTTTTTCTTTAAAGATATAACCAAGCCTAATATAGCAAGTGCGTCATAATCTTCCATTGTTAACATGTATCTTGCGTGAGCTTCTGCGGAGAACTACCCGATCGACGTCGATATCGGAGCCGTGTGGAGGCACTAGGAACGTTCGATTTATCTGCACAGTTTGAAATCGCTACGATAAATCGTTACGTATGTATGAGGCATTAACGGTAACCAAAGATTTGACATTTTGCACTGTAGTTATAGTTAAAGTTACAGTTATAGTTAAAGTAAGTTGGTGCAACCCACCCTTATAATATTTTCTCTCTAACTTTAGAGTTACAATCGTTACAATCTCGGAGTATCCGAGAGACGCGTCTTTTAAATACCCTTCTAATAGATTTTGATCTAAATGTAAACAAAAAAATTTGCTCTTTCAGCGCTGCTACTTTCACGGTGAACTCGATATAGGGACACATACACACCCCAAAGTATTATCATTTTGTTTTGTTACACCCTGTATGGGATGTTTTCGGCCGGCCCGTTCGTGCCGACTCCCAGGTTATTATGACGGTAGTAATTAAGCAGCCATTTCACAACCGCCAGTCATCTTGTTCGAGCCAATTCGGCCGACCGATGGAAAACTCAGGGTTGCCACAAAATGGAAATTTAGTATCTAAGTATTTTTTTATAGAAAATTGTCAACTAAGTTAGAAAATAGGGCCGAGGATTCCTTCTTTTTGGGAAGTCCGTTAATACGAATGGATATTTTTTTTTGGATGTGAGGAGACGGTTAAAACGTATGGATATTTTTTACAGTGGAGCTGGTTAAAGCGTATCGATAGGTATTCTTTTTAAGTGTGTGGAGTCGGTTAAAACGTAATAATTTATGGATAATTTTTTGATTTTCAGATGTCGATGCATCGCAAGCGAGCAGTCCGCGCCGCGCCGTGTCGCGTCGCGCTAGTAGGACGCAAGACACGGCACATTTTTCTGTGGATGGACAAAATATTATGGTAAGTATGTAACATCTGTATAAACACAAATAAATTAAAATTTTATTAGTCGAGAACAGCTGAATCGATTTGGTTAATGTTAGTGCTAAAGTATTCGTAGAAGTCCAGGGAAGATCTCGCTAAAACTCGAGAACGGCTGAACCGATTTGGCTAATATTAGTGTTAAAATATTCGTAGAAGTCCAGGGAAGGTCTCGCTAAAACTCGAGAACGGCTGAACCGATTAGGCTAATATTAGTGTTAAAATATTCGTAGAAGTCCGGGAAGGTCTCGCTAAAACTCGAGAACGGCTGAACCGATTTGGCTAATGTTAGTATTAAAATATTCGTAGAAGTCCAGGGAAGGTTTATGTAAGGACTTTAATAGGAGGGAAGTAATATAAAGTTCACCGCCCACCGGGTCATTTAGTTACTCGATACTCATAATATATTTTGATGATAATAATATTTTAAAAAGATAAAACCGACTTCAAATTTTTGTACGTTATTAAGAATTAAAATTCCCTATCTCAAAAACGACTGAAACGATTTTGATGAAACTTGCAGTATTCCCTAAGTTGAACAATACTTAGTACAATAAAAAAATCACTAAAATCGGACTTGTGGTTCCGGAGATATGCATGCACAAACATAAAAACATACATACATACATACATACACTTTTGAAATTTGGCACATTTGTTAAGAAGCTGTCACAGATTAACATATTATTACAAAAACTGGGCAGTTCTGGAATTATTACATACATACGCGTCGAATTGATAACCTCCTTTTTTTGAAGTCGGTTAAAATAGGTCTTATGGCCTTTACATATCTGATATTATATCTATACTTATTATAATACAAAGTCGCTTTTTTCCCTCATGTCCCTTTGTTCCCTTTAATCTTTAAAACTACGCAACAGACTTTGATGATTCTTTCAGTGTTAGATAGCCCATTTATCGAGGATGGTTATAGGCTATATTTTATCACGCTAAGACTAATAGGAGCGAAGAAATAGAGGAAAATGTAGAAAAACGGGGAAAATTATTTGAAAGGGCTAATTTGAACGCGCTTATCTCAGGAACTACTGGTCCGATTTGAAAAATTATTTCAGTGTTAGATAGCCCATTTATTGAGGAAGTCTATAGGCCAGGGGTTCCCAATCTTTTTCAGCCTGCGGCGCAGTTACACGGAAAATATTTTGTCACGGCGCCCTACTCTACCTAGCTATTAGAAAACGATCCATACTAATATTATAAATGTGAAAGTGTATCTGTCCGTCTGTTACCTCTTCACGCCCAAACCGCTGAACCGATTTTGCTGAAATTTGGCAGGAGATACTTTGAGTCCCGGGAAAGGACATAGGATACTTTTTGTTCCGAAAAAATGTACGGTTCCCGCGCGATAAACGAGTTTTGGCGCCACGGAGTTGCGGGCATCATCTAGTCTCATCTAGTACATAAATAATGCTTCTTTCAAACCTAAGCGACCAAGTGACTGCGAAGCGGGAGCGTCAATACAAAACACACATATTTTGACAACTTGACGTAACTTGACGCTCCCGCTTCGCAGTCGCTTAGTCGCGTAGGTTTGAACGAAGCCCTAATTCGTCTACCTTTCATGATTACAGTTAGGTTAAGCAGGTAAATAGTAATAAACAAATATTTAATGATCTACCTGATTTACATTTAATTCATATTTTTATTTTATTTTATAATATTTGTGGTTTCGGATAATGATGGAGGATCGACTCACGGCGCCCCTCTAGCATTTCCACGGCGCCCTGGGCGCCGCGGCGCACAGTTTGGGAACCCCTGCTGTAGGCAATATTTTATCACGTTAAGGCTAATAGGAGAATGTGAAAAAAACGGGGGAAATTATTTGAAAGGGCTCATCTCGAGAACTACTGGAGCAACTTTTATGTTATTTGGCACAGATAAGAAGTAGACCACGTGAAGGGAATAGGATATCCATTTTAATCATTTTTTCAGTGGCTATATATTATTTTATACCCGTGCGACGCCGGGGCGGGTCGCTAGTTAGTTAATAATTTGACGACCTCTGTCATAGCTGTGGCTCAATGGGTAGTGTGTGGCAGCTCAAGCCGGGGGTCGCGGGTTCAAATCCCGCCGACGGAACAAAAAGTTTTTTAATGTTCCTGGGTCATGGATGTATCTTCTTCTTCTTATATATAAAAATGGATTTTCAAATGTGTTAGTCGCGCTAAAACTCGAAAACGGCTGAACGGATTGGGCTGATTTTAGTCTTAAAATATTCGTAGAAGTCCAGGGAAGGTTTTAAAGTGACACGAAGTTCACCGGGACAGCTAGTATTAAATAAATATGTGTATGATATAATAAAAATCTTAAATATAATATGTATAGTATAAAAGTATTAAATATATTTCGGTTGTCTGGTACCCGTAACACAAGTCCTTTAGGTACTTAGCACGGGGCCAGATTGACGTGGTGTGAAGCGTCCATAGATATTATTATTATTATTTATATTTATTTTTTTGTAAAGCAAAAATTAATCTTAACTCACAATTTTTTTTCTACAACTTTGTAAACAAAACTGACTTTCCTTTTTGTAATAAAAGGTATAGGTAGGTATCACGTTTTAAAATAAAAACAAGGACGAATTTGTTTACTTGTAATAAATGAATAAAATACAGAAGTTAATGCACCGTCTGCGTTAAGCCGCGTTTTCGATAAGGGTTTTTATATTATTGACATTTAATCTAAAATTCTAGAAATTAGATTAAAGAAACAATCAGTTATCGTCATCATCATCAGTCTGTTCTTAACCGGTGGTCCGCGGACCACTGGTGGTCCCTGGAGGCATTCCAAATGGTCCGTGAAGGCATCCTAATAATATGTGAGAATTCAGAAGTTAGTAATGAGTATATGCACTATGCAGTCACAAAAATCTGTAACTTTTAGATTTTTGCCAAATAAAAAAATGTGCTTATTATAAAGTTGTGCTTATTTTCTTTATTAAGCAACCCGTTGCTTAGGTAAACCAACTGGGTGGTCCCCGGCTAGACAAACATTGGTAAAATTGTCCCTTATGAGTTATGACTTAAAGGTTAAGGAAGCACTGGTCTAAAGATACGTACTACATGTTTTAACTAATTTAATCTCAATGTAAACGAAAACAGAAACTACAAATTAATGCTTTTATTAGCTTCACTTGTAACTATGTATGGAAGAAAATCTTGGAATCTTAATTTGACTCACTTCCCGATCTTTGATTATGATGAAATTTTGCATACGCACTGAGTTCCGATGACAATACATGACTAGCTAAGAAACGTCAACAAATCCAATATGGCGGCTTCCCCAAGATGGCGGACAGGCTATTTGAAATGTCAGAATGTCAGGAATACGAAAAAAAATGTCGCGTGACTTAAATTTAACATGGCGGACATCCAAGATGGCATTCTTAGTGCGTGCTAAAAGCGTGTTTTTTAAACTATTGTGCTTGTGTGAGTAATTGAAATAAATGCTAGCACAAAAATCACAAATACATTTGCATCAAAAGGAATTGAAACATTCACAAGAATTTACCGATCAATATAATATTAAATAATAATATAGTAAATAACAAATACAGAGAATTACTAATAGTTACTATGTAAACGTCTTCAGTCTGTATAATGCTAAATGTAATACATTATAATACGATAATAAGGATATATCCTCCTATGTTACTACTTATGTAGTAACATAGGAGGATATTATATTATTATTAATATAATACACGACTTTGAATTAGTAACCTTTCAAAATTATCACACTCTTCCTGTCTTAAGTAACAATATAATATTATTATACTTATCTAGCATAGCTCATATTTTACTGTGCGGTGCCCTATTTAAAGGGAAAATAAATTGTGATATTTTCGTTCAGTAAAAGGTAGCCTATGTGTAGAATATGAACTAAATTCATACCGATCGCTCCAGCCGGTTAAAGGGGTGACAGACGTACGAACTTAAAGTACGCGGGATTTAAGTTCGCGAACTTACTCGGCTCGCGTCGGTGACACACGAGAATCGCTCACACTGGATTACCATGCCCCAGGCTCGCGGCTCGCGGCGCGTGGCTCGCGGCTCGCGGCTCTCTGCTGACACACAGGCGATGATCGTCGAGCCATAAGTCCGCGTGTCTGTCACCCCCTGGCGTGAAGAAGTAACAAACATGCAAACTTACAAACTTTCGCCCAGGCTATAATATTAATAATGTCAAGTGTCATAGTGACATAGTGTCATAGTGTCATAGTGTCATAATGTCATAATGTCATAGTGTCATAGCTTCAGTGTCATATTGTCATAATAATAATTACTAATGTAAACACTTGCGAGTTGCAACTCGCAAGTAACAACAGTGGTCTGCGCCAATCTGTATGTAAATACGCTCTTGGAAGGATACATACGCGTGCATACGATGTTGATAAAAAGCGCGCGCGGAGCGGGGAGGCGGCGCGGGGCGCGGGGCGGGCGGCGAGGGCGAACAGCTGAGCGGCATATTGACAGCACGGCCTGCCGCGCGCCAGTAGGTGCCCAGCTCTCGCGGAGTGCACACGTAGCCGCAATGCGCGAATCACGACGCGACAGCCGTGTTCGTTGAAATTATGACTTATGGGCATCTTTCGCACATATTAGTAGTGTCCATGTACTGGGATTTCGGCGAAGCCGGCCGATAGTGTAGTGTATAGGTGAACTGTGTTTGTGTTTTATTTTTTTTCCGGGAGGGATTTTTTTTCGCAAGATGGTCCCGCAGCAGATTTCGGATGTGCGGTCCCTGACGCCGACCGTCAGCGGGGTGGTGTTCGGGTCTCAGCTCGTCGACAAGAACTCCTCCACCCCCTACACGGATGCAACTCAGGTAGGTCCCGAATAGGGCCGCAGGATAAAAAAATCCCGAAAAAAAAAACACAAAAATTTAACGACAAATTAAAAAGACAAAAAACCTTAGAAATTGGATTCCAACACAAAAATGGGGTCAGCTGAAAATTTTCGAAATAAGTACTCGTAAACTATACTTAATGAAAAAATTGGGACGCAAAATTCGTGACCAAAAAATTTCACATGGCAAAATTCTTGTTACAGTCGAGTTCGAAATATAAAAAAAAAATACCCTCTAAATACTTAAAAAAAAAATAGCACTGTCCACTGACTTTATATTATTCAAAATAATTGTCATAAAAATAAATTATTCAAAAGTGCAAGTTATTTTATATATTTATTCTCAGATTAATATCCATAACATTTTTAAGTAATTACGTTACAATATCAGAATTTACATATTAAGCAAAATGATGAAATATAATTTTAAATTTTATTTAAAATTCTATTTCAATTTAAGATAAAATAGAATATTTAAAATAGAATTCATAATATGTATTTTTTACAAAAATTGTACAAAAATTAATAACAACTCAAAAATCGTAAGTCATGAATTAATTAGACGAAGCGCTTTAAAATAAAAGCTCAACAAAAATTGCAAACACGGAGAAAAATTGCGTACCTACGTGGTGTAAAAAATTAAAAAGGTGCGTAATAGATTTTATCTTCGTCAAAAATTTTAAAACGCATTTATAAAATTCCGTAAACATGTTTTTTCCGATAACAAACACGACCATAACAAAATATTTTTTATTGCAATTTTAAAATATTTTTACAGAAAAGAATTATTACAAACTTTGATTAGATAGATATTTTTACGTAAGTATCAACATTTTTTTGTAAATAAACTTATTTTATACACTCAAACTAAATTACAATTTTCATATCGTTACTCTAATGACATAATTAACGTAATGTGTGTCAACAGTCAATTTATTTATTTATCCTTATCTAATTCTTAAATTAAATGTAATTAAATCATGCAATAACGATTAAAATAAAATTACACTAAGTAAGTAAGTGTTGTCAGAATTTATAATTACCTACTTGATATCTACTACTATTTACTAAAAAATATAGGTAAATTATTGTTCTAGCAAAAAAAAAAAATGTCTCGACTTTACGTAAAAATCTAGACTGAAAATTAGGTTTTCTCACGAAACTAGATTTATTTGTAGTGCGTGAGTTGAGTGTTTATGAAAGAAACTTATGAGTTTCCGTGAAAACTAGATTTTTAAACTTGGAAAGGAAATGAAAAATGTTAATCTAACTTTGATCACACTACAAAAAATATTTAAAGAGCTGTGGTAGTTGTTTCTAATTTATTTTTGTTTTAAAAATTGTGTAATAATCTGAATTACTGTGTTTTCGAAAAATATTATTTCATCATTAGAACAACAAACAAATAATATAGTATTTTTTTTTATTATTCGGTATTAACCGAATAATAAAAAAAATTATAATCTCAACGTTCAAAATTATATTTTTAAATTAAAATATTACTTATTATTTACTAATATTGTGCGTTTTCTAATAAAATTTCAAGATTTTTCGCTAAAAACAATAATTTTTGATTCTAAAATGTTTAGTAATAAATATAGAGAGAGGGTCTTGTAAAAAAATCTTTGAAAATAAAATAAAAGTAAATGTTGGGTCGTTTAATATTTCGTTTTATGATAAATATAATTTGCAAATATTATACTCAGAAATAAAGAAGTAATTTGTGCAAGCGCCGAGTACTTGACATTAAAAACTATAAACAAAATTTAAAGGTAAATAAAAGCAGCACAAACAATTAAAAAACCCGTAAAATTTTTCAAGAATTTTAAATTGATTAGTTTGTTAACCTCTTTATGTAATACTTGATAAACAAATATATTTTTGTTTTTTTTTTTTTTGTAGGTAAAAGCCGGATAGTTGCACCAGTCTTCAATAATTCTTATATATTTATTCAGAACAATTATTATTAATGTAAGTGAGAAGTTATTCAAAATAATTGGACTTGTTCAGCCAAAGATAGCTTGATCTTAATAATTATTTTATTTTATAATTTCTTTTTTATAAGCCTAGTAAAGTCGGGTTCCGTTATGGTAATTTTACTGGAACTTAAAAAGGGTGCGGACCTATAAAATGTTATCTAACGTATAGCAGTGTAACTGTAATAATTATTGTGCAACTAAAGTATGACCTGGTGAACTTCGTATTTCCTTGCTAATAAAATAAACCTTTCCTGGACTTCCAGGAATATTTCAAGACTAAAATAAGCTAAATCTGTTCTCGAGTTTTAGTTAGTCTAACAAATTTTAAAAATAAATGCAATATTACATTTATAAGGCAATTATGCTGAACGAATATTGAGTGATCGAATATTATAGTCAGGGAGCCTAGAACATTTTTTTTATTACTATCAAGCAAATTTTTGTGAGTAGCTTTATATATTTAATATTGAGTTAGCATATAAAAATGTTGTTTGTCTTATCAAAATGACGCTACTGACAAAAAATTAGCTTGATAGTAATAAAAAACAAATTGTTCTAGGGCTCCCTGACTATTAACCTGGATAAGCCATAGGGAAAGATAGTGTTTCGATAATTATCTGTAGGGATGCCTTGTAAATTTTCCCCCGACTAATCTCAACATTTATGCAGTTACTAAAAGATTTTTATATTAGGATAAATAAATAAGTACTGATATGAAACGGGTAAAGAAATATCTAAAATTTTATTAAACTAATGCGCCTAAAATTATTTATTTTAGTCGATAAAAAAGTTACAACTCAAAGCACAGAATATATATTAGTAGAGTACCAACTCAAAGTATAACTCTGGTTCAACTATCCAGCTTTCACCTCATATTTGTTAATGTTTTTTCAATTCTCTAAATTGCACGTACTTTAATGTCAGAATTTCTGCAAATATTTTAATTTTATTTTAAAGAATTTCAAAAGAAATTCTTAATTAATTTATATTAGTTATTAAATTAACACGGTATTTTCTGGTAACAGGAAATAATTTATAAAAAATAATATAATTTAAAAATAAAATCTTTCTAATTAAAATAGACATAAATGCAATTTTAAAAAGCAAATACTGTATAAATAGTAGAAGAAGGATTTACTACTGTACAATCAACAGCATAGAAAACATTAGTATTACAGGCAAAACCGTGCACAGTGACTAGTGAGTAATAATTTATTATGTAATAAACAATTTCAAAACAAATATACTTATGCCATAATTATAGTAAACTTATAAAGTGTTTTCCGTCACGCGATCAATAATAAATGATAAAATCTATTTGCTTTATCGGAGGATACACAAGTGTAATAATAACCTGGATAAAGTGAAAAGTATCAACAACTCGTTAAAAAAAATGGTTGATAACTCCTTTTCCTATACGCCCGCATTTGAAAAATACCTCCCCAGGCTCCTAGATAGAACTAACGAACAGAATACTTGGACAACTTGCATTGTACACAATGTAAACCATGTAGGTAGGTACTATCAGAGAAGGTGATTCGTAGGGAGATGCGGACTTCCGTATTTTGGTGGCGTTTTGTGAAACCCAGCCGGCAGGTGACGACTTAAGAGGGTGACAGACGGGCGAGTAAGTACGCGGACTTATGGCTCGACGATCTTTATCGCCTGTGTGTCAGCAAAGAGCCGCGAGCGTCGAGCCGCGCGCCTGGGGTCATGGTAATTCAGTGGGAGCGATTCTCGCAAGCAAGCCGAGTAAGTTCGCGAACTTAGGCATCCATTAGACGGTAGGTTTTGTAAGAGCGTAACTGACGGTTGCATGAAGCTGATTGATGAAAATCTGGATATTTTGAGTTTTGCTTCATGCAACCATCAATTACGAATTTTGCCTCAGTTTTGTGAGTTTTGCCACATCTAAAAAATTGTAAAAAATTAGAACTTTTGAAAATTTTGGCTTTGACTGACATAAAACTGAAGAGAATTGAGTGACCGTCTAATACCATTCGTCAGTCCATCAGTCACCATCAGTCAAACATAATTCATGACTGACGGAATTGACTGACGCTTGCATGGCCGTGTAATGGATGCCTTAGGCAGTAGGTTCGTCGTCAGTCAATTCCATCAATCATGAATTTTGTTTGACTGATGGTGACTGATGGACTGACGAATGTATCCAGATTTTCGTCAATCACCGTCAGACACGCTCTTACACGGTAGGTTACCCATCAGTCACAGTCATGACTGTGGTAAAACTGACAGCAAAACCTACCGTCTAATGGATGCCTAAAACTCGCGTACTTTAAGTTCGTACGTCTGTCATCCCTTTAAAGCGATTCTCGTGTGTCACCGACGCGAGCCGAGTAAGTTCGCGAACTTAAAACCCGCGTGAATTAAGTTCGTACGTCTGTCTGGCACTTTATAAAGTTGACATATTACTTAATACAACTAATTAACGTAGGTTCGTCAACTATCTATGAATCAATTTATTCGATAGTACTATCATACTATGGTCTATGGTTTTTGACATAACGCGTCGCAAAGTGTCATGGCGCTATAAATACAATTTTTCTAACTTCGTTCTCAAAATCGTAAGCCTAAGTACGGAAGTGTTCTGAAACAATAATCGAATAATTTAAATCGAGTAATGTTGATAAATCGTTTCGCGGCGTACCGCGGCGGGTGCATTAACATTTCAATGTCATCTTGTATTTTTAGTTCGTGTTGTGTGTGTGTGTGTGTGTGTGACCTCGCTTGTGTTTACTAGGAAATAATCTCCGGTCATTCTCCGCCGATTTTTACTTTTTTTATCGCTACTCTCGCGGATTGATATACAATATAATGGAAGAGTGAGTCGCTCAAAAGGTGACTACACAAAATGCACACCAATGACCAAGGTGGACTAATTAGTTGGTTGTCTATTGTCATACAATTTTCGTCGTTTTATGAAATGTATATTATGACATGTCGAATGTATTAGGGTTCATGTTCTATATTGTATTGTATTTCGATGGATATAAACACGAGTGGTGCAAAATTAAAATGAATTTTAGAAGCCTTGAGCTCAGCTTATTCTAAACCTAAAATAATTATCTTAGCGTCATGTATTACGTTATTACGGTATTCAAATTAATTTTATATGCCGTCGCCTGGGCTAATCTCTCTTATATTTCGTTAACCGGCGTTTAAGCGTAATTAAGTTAAACGATCGTTAAGTTGTATGTAAATTTAATTATGGCACTGGGCGTTGGCGTGCCTGTAATATCTGTCGCGTGCCGCATGTGCGCCAAAGGTTCGTCACCTCTGCACTGGGATTAGCTGTCATTTGACCATCAGTACTTTTGCGAAATTTTATATTTCCTTATGTGCCAAAGGTTGGTTACCTCTGCACTGGGGGTTTAGCTGTCATATTTTGATCATCAGTACTTTTGCTACATTTTAGATTTCCTTATCATGTGCCAAAGGTTGGTTACCTCTGCACTGGGGGTTTAGCTCTGTGATTTGACCATCAGTTTTTGCTACATTTTAGATTTTCTAATAACCTCTGTACCTACTGGGGGCTTAGCTGTCATATTTTGACCATCAGCAGCTCGCGTTTGATTTTGAGATTTCGTGTGCCAAAGGTTCGAAACATCTGCCCTGGGTCATTTGACCATCACTTTCTTTGCTACTTTTAATAATATAGTAATATCTATGGACGCTTCACACCACGTCAGTCTCGCCCCGTGGTAAGTACCTGAAGGACTTGTGTTACAGGTACCAGACAACGGAAATGTATTTAATACTTTTATAATAATAATAATAATAATAATAATAATATCTATGGACGCTTCACACCACGTCAGTCTGGCCCCGTGCTAAGTACCTGAAGGACTTGTGTTACGGGTACCAGACAACGGAAATAATATATTTAATACTTTTTATACTATACATATATTTAAGATTTTTATTATATGATACACATATTTAATACACATCCATGACCCAGGAACTTTTGAAACTTTTTGTTCCGTCGGCGGGATTCGAACCCGCGACCCCCGGCTTGAGCTGCCGACGAGCTTACCAATGAGCCACAGAGGTCGTCAGGTTTTATACTATACCTACATATAATATTTAAGATTTTTATTATATGATACACATATTTTTTTACACATCTATGACCCAGGAACTTTATAAACTTTTTTGTTCCGTCGGCGGGACTCGAACCCGCGACCTCCGGCTTGAGCTACCAAAGCGCTCGCCACTGCGCCACGGAGATCGTCATACTTTTGATATTTTCTTAAGTGCCAAAGGTTGATCATCTCTGTAATCTGTAAATACTAAGGGTTGACACATTTGAATATTTTGCAGTCTTTTTAGATTAACGAGTAACAGCTTTAAAACCAAAACTGTGATCTTTGACACCTTTTCAATTACTATAACATTATTTCTTCTAGAAAGTGGTTTTAGTGAAGTGGGCGTGGGTTCAGCTGCTGATCACAAGGTAACTGACCCTTATTAGTTATTACGCTGCCCATACAAAACAACCAAGGAAATGATTAATTATTATAACAATTATTATTGTCATTGTAATGAAATTAATTACGATTGTTGTATTGTTATACATTTGCATGTATATTGTAATTGTGTCTATAATTATTGTTGGTTTTGTATAACGACAACACGGAAAAATGTTACGGAAACCATAGGCTTAGGGTTCTGCAGGATGATAAATGTGCACACTACAGAACCATTGAAAGGCTTCCTCTAGACAAAACTATAAACGGTCCATGTATAAGTAAACATAGAACAGTAAAATAAATAAATAAAGAATAAAGACACATTTAAAAGTAGAATTTATTATATAGTGATAAATGCCCGAACTAGAATAAGTACAATTCTTTCTTACTAACTACATATTCAAAAGAATGTAATAAACAATAATAACTAGGAAGGAATAGAATATCGTTATAAACGTATCCAGAAAGAATACAATTTAAATTCATTGGATAAACAGTAAAGTAAAATAAGAGAAGAACACAAACGTTAACGTGTTCGAAATATGATTTTCTGTACAAGGAACTGAGTGCCAAGTTCCATTTATCATGGCCAGCATTAGCCCGAACTCTTTTAATTTAGGTACAAACACTTCCTTGGAAAAGGCAACTTTTTCTTCGTGTCTATCTGCTATAACCATTACGAGTGCACGAAACCTTGTGTTTGTAGAATTCCTAACTTCCTAGCCCTCTTGAGACCTGATAAAATCTAACGGTGCTGCAATTAAATTTGAATTTTATTGGGCTGTTGTCAGAGTAGCTATTGCATTAGTAGCTACTGATAGCGTTCTGGATAGGGATTAGATTGGTTCTAAAAGGATAGTTGGCTTAATTGCTTTTTAATGTTGTCTCACTAATCTTACTCATTATGTTCGGAAGCCTGATGGAAGACTTCGCAATGGAAATAAGTTTTTAGAAAATGATTTACTCAAATATTTTTAAGATGGTGATGTGTATTAAAAACCCAATAGTCCGTCTTAATAGTCGATAAAAGAAGACGTCTTTATAGGATGTAAAATATTGATTAAATTATTATTCTAAAGATAAGCCCTAACCAAAAGTAAAAAAAAAAACCGGCCAAGTGCGTGTCGGGCCACGTGCAATATAGGGTTCCGTAGTACCGCTAGATTTGTTAATTTTTGTATGGTCTATGAATGTACATTTATAACGTGTTTTACACTACTAACAACATCATCGCAGTTACTTTCAAAGGAATTAGAACGAAAAGTTCCTTTATACTTCGCCGAATACATTTTTTTTAGTTGATCGACTATAACTCAAAAACTTATGAAGTCTTCTTAGCCGTTATAGCCGTGAAAGGAAAACTCCTTTTAAATTCAGCTTATTTACTACTCCCGTGAATTTTTCACATTTCCAGAAGCAACTGTTTAGCTGGTAGGCACTGGACTCTAACGACTTTTTCCACTTTAAAACTTAATATTTCACGAACGGATCCCTAAATAGGAAAATGATCTATGAATACTCATAATATTTTTAAAAAACCTATCCAACGACACCCCCGCACGATGGGGTGAACCCGAAAAAAATATTCATCCCCGATTGATGTGAAAGGTACCATAAAAAAAATATTTTTAAGATTTCATGTACCATTTTGTCGGCATCATTAATATGTACATTCATGTCAAATTACAACTTTGTAGGTCATATAGTCTCTGAGCAAAACTGCGGACAGACAGACGGACGGAAGGAAAGACGGACAGAGTACAGACGGACAGACAGACAGACGGACAGACCGAAACTATAAGGCTTCCTTGACTACGCGGAACCCTAACAAAACACGCATGCTTCCCATTAAAACAATTTTCAAATCAACGTCAAAAATGACGGAGCTTTCGAAATGGAAGCTAAAGGGTAAAACAAATAGTCGGCGCTCCCAGACAATAAATTATGTTCACAACTACCCGCTTTCAGAATCAATTTCGTGTGAATCCTTTCCTCAAGTTTATCGTTTAAGTAAGCAAATTTATGTACCCTAATGCGCTCTTGGCAGCACTGGAAATCAAGGTTTGATTGTAAAATACACGGCCGTGTCGGCAAACGCAATTTGTTCTACACTTGTGGGTGGTGTTTAAATGGTGCTATTATGCTGGAGAATGGAGTCGGTTGCACAAGAATTACCTTCGTGCATTACTTGGATGTTTATTTCATATTGTAATGTGCTCGATTGAGACCTATGTTGTCTTAATCTTTATGATTTATGGTTCTTACGGCGAGTAGGTACCGTCCGAGTCTGATGCGATTGCGACATGCACATAGATGTACTGTTTCTACAAAAGCCAAGACTCCAAGTGGTATATTTGTAATACAGACCTACAAGTTTCTTTGACCTAAATTAAAACTAAAGCCATCTAAGGAGACAGCTGAACGAATCTTATCGTTTTTAATGCTATTTCGCATCCATACCCCAACGTCATCCACGCGCCAATGCATCCTTGTGAGTATCAGTTACGTCAGCCAGAATAAAGTTCCGCACTAAGTGTATTACAGTAAATTCTCGCGGAGCATAAACTTTTAAAATGCGACCTCATGACATGTGAAAACAAAGTCCGACTAGCAATAAATCCGGCACGGTGACGCCGAACCGAACATCTCCGGCCAACTTCTGCGAAACACCGAAACTGAGCCATATATCTTTCAATCCAGCTCTAGCTCGCCGGCTGATTGTAAACACGCGGGATTTTACCAAATTAAGCTGGAATTCGTATGTTTAAGCCATCCGCGCTGTTTTCGCGAACTCCTATAAATCTGTATTATTGGAACGGGGAACGGTGGCGATCGGTCTTAAAATTCTTCCAGCGTCCGAGGAATACCGCTGCAGTTTTATTAATTCGGACTGGCTGAAAACAATTTACGCTCGCTTCAAATATTATTTATTCATCTACATCGCTATTTTGTTTAATCGGACGATGTTCGTCGGAAACTTTTTAATTTCATTAAAGATAGCTCCGGAGTTCTGTTTGCATTCGAACGAACCGATGGAAGGAAACAGGAGCTAGACAATGAAAGCTCCGAATCAGCGACCGAAACTAATTGTACATATTAATTAATCGACGGTAAACAATATAACGAAACCATTATCAATCCACTCAAAACATTTCACAATTCCCAGAAGCAATATATTCGCGTGCTGCGTATTAATTTGTACACAAAATGTCATTCATTGGACCTCATAATTATTATAGTGCAGCAAAGATTAACTAAAACCCAATCGGGATCCCTCTCGTCGCTCGTTAGAGGCGTAATAATATACAGCATTGACGCTAATGAAGGTATTACAGTAGGTGCAATATCATAAAATCAGACGCTTCATTATAATTTATTTTGTAATGTCACTAATGAGCGGGAATTAAACTATATGGCGCTAATGGCTGTAAATATTAAATCACAATTTTATGTCAGGTTATGAATGCATCTGCCTTTTCAACACGCAGCTGACTTGGCAGCGAAGGAAACTCTACGGAAACATCCAGGGTTCTTTCGCCTTTCAAAATATTATGTACTTTAGTGATATTATGTTTATTTAATCGCATAAGTCATGTATCAAGAGATGTACTAATGCTGCAATGTTATCATCACCATTAGCTTGCAATGCCACTAATGCCAAAACTGTCAAATCCAATCAAAGCTAACTCAATAATCGATCATTACGACGACTCGGCGAGGTTTTCATAACAGATATCTCTTGGGGAATTAAATACTTGATCAGGTGGTTGACCGAGCTTAGCTTACCCTAAGCATGTTCGATATTACTCCCTCGGTTTATATTGTGACAGGAGCGGATAAAATTACAAAATTATATGTTCCATTGGTGTAATAATTTAGCTGTATCGTAACGAAAGTAAGCTTAATTTATTTTAGTGGCCAGTTCGCTGAACTAAATTACTCTTAAGCTGAATTTATTAGGTCAAACGTTTACTTGGGCTTGATAATCGGACGTGCTATATTGATTTCTTCAAAACTTTATGTTGACTCGGGGGATAAATTCCAGATTTATCAGTTCTTGAAATAATGTTTTGACTTGTGAAACCACAAAATATTATCAAGCAGACAACATATTTTATTTTGCCCTTCAGAGTAGAGAATTTATCATTTCGGTATAAATCTGCTGACATGTGCCCATGTAACTAGACGACAGTTTAATATTGTGTCGTGTCCGGTGTTCGTATTGTTGACGCAGCTCGATACGAAGCCTAGATAGCGTCTAGATAGCAAACTGTCTAGGATGTTGTAGCTAGCGGGTCGGATTCTAAGAGGTTCGAAGGTAGGGTCCTCACTGTCATTTGCAGCGGAAACTATAATTGGTTTGTGGGAGCCGAGAGTTTTGCAAAATGCTTCGAGAATAATCGCCAAAACTACGTGACTACATCGGTCCGATAGTAATTTCGATAATAAAATCTCTATCAAAACTTGCGGCTCGACTTTTGTACTGTCATTAAAGTTATTTTAAACTTTAGAAATAAAGTGTCCGCCACCCAACGGAGTTGGAAGGTTGTCCACAGTATAAACTGTCATGAGAATGTTTTATTTTGTGACAAGTTCAAATTAGTTTACTTTTTCGTTTTAAATTGTTCTTATAAATGTGATTTTTTGTCTCGAGTCGTAACAACCCAAATGATTTACTTGACTCATTTTACACAGTCACAAACTTCTTGAACATGCGAATAATTTTGTAAGCTAAGTAATGGATGTTCGTTTTAAATAAATTACCTACTTATATTCCAAAGTTGGTTTCTTAAAAAACTCGTAAGCGCTGCCTACGAAGGCGGCTTTTTTGCTAATCTCGTTTTACAAAATGAGTTATTCACTCTGCTGTAAATTAAATTAAACGATAGGGACATTGAAAAATATATCCTTAGTCTCGCGATTTTTGAACTGTTTGTGTCTTGTAATTAGCGCAGTCTAACAATAATCGCTAATCGTCCATTTACATTTAATTCCGCGCCATTGTCCGGACCGTAAACTTTACGACCGGCCACAGGACGACCGTCCTCTTTACTTTCGAAAAAGAAATTTCTTAAAACTAGAATTTCTCCTTGCTTCGAGTTATTTCACTTTATGACTCCTCTCTTATCAGCTGTCTCGGTTTATGGCGTAATTAATTCGCTTATACGCCCTGCTGAGACTGCCATTTTTTATGTTCCAGTAACGTCGAGAGCGCTCAGTTAAAATCTTTATTAAACCTTGTGATATCGCAGGCATTGCAATTTACAAGTGTATGTTTTTCGTGTTTGTTTTCTTTATTTTATTATGGTCTAGAATCTAGATGTTACCCGTGACTTCGTTTGCACTACAATTTATTTATCATACGGAAATTTATATCATTTTTTCGCAATAAAACTCTTTGTCCTTTTCCGGGACTCAAAGTATCTCCTTGCCTCTCTCTCTAATCTCTACCTCTTACCTGTACCTCTTTTACCTGTATGCTAAAATCTTACTAGTTTAGTGGATTAAGAGTGACAAACCGACAGCCATACTTTTGCATTTATTATATTAAAATGTACATGTATTATCTCATTTGTTATCCGGTCGATTTTACATGTCGCAAAGTGCTTCAGTTTAATCTCGTTCGTTGGAAGTTTTCAATTCTGCGTTGCCACTTGCCATTCGTATTATCGGCAGTGACCTTTAACAACTTTTATTCCGCTGAGCTGCAACCGGTTACTGATCTAAGTCGAGACCTGTTTTCGTGTTCCTATAGTAAAGTGGTCTGATATTTTACAACTTACCGTATCATTAAATGTAACTAGACGTCTCGCTGATACGTCCGATCCAATTTATTGTACCTACCTTTTTATGGCAACTTTTAAATAATTTATCAGGAGATGACTCACAACGATTCGTATAAACTTATGTGCTTAAAACTAAACTAGTTTAAAACTGGAGCCAACTAAAAAGCAAAAAAGAATGAGCGCTTTTTGTTCTTTGTATAAAGAAACACAAATACCTAAAGTTACACAAGCAGAAGTCGCTAAATTTCGTTCTGAAATTCAAAGAATAAAGTCTTCCAGAAATATAAGAGGAAATAATATGCTAAACGGAGTGAATAGAACGGCAGTCGAGCACAATTATACTAATAATTGCTACAGTATCAGAAGTGTCGTTATCGCGAGTGTGTTCAACAACTTCTCTTGTTCAAGAAACTTTTTCTCGTGATATTCACTCTGCGGTAATCGCGTTAGCAGCTTAACTTGCGGACATCTTCCCGGTTCACCCCTTATTGAAAAAAAAACTTATATTTTCCGTTCTAAAAGTTAAGAATTGCGCTTTAAAATTCTTCATGTGGTAAAATGAATTTTTTTACGAACTGAGACAGATAATGAATTTTGTATGCAGCTTTTATTCCGAGCAACATAATGTATGATTGTATGCAATGTACAATATATTTCTGAGTAAAAAGAACGAAAAAAGTCAATAAATACAGAATTCTTTTCACCAGCTAAAGTTGCGTGTTGGAGCGAAGCATTCTTGCTTAAGTTAAAATTTAAACACATCGCAACTAGCTCCGCGAAATGTATTATTTACCTCAACTTTGGATCAGTATATCTTGGTATTATTCAGTTTGTCATATTTTATTTTCTCTTTGTTTTTTAGATACTCTTTTTTACGTAATATTGTGTTATTTAAAAATGTTTTTCGAAAACTAAACATACAAAGCTGATGAAATTAAAAATTGTACAGCATGTTTGTATTGTTTTAGCTAAGAGTGAAGACTAATATATTGAAAGTCGTAACAGCCTCTCAATCTGAAGCTTTAAATCCAATAATGATAATAATACACACTCAATCATCAATATATGCGTTCAAAACACTAGTCGCTACTAATCATATGATTATTTTTTCGAAGCTTCATAAATCCCGCGGGACCCTAGTACGGCATTGGGATGATTTACATCGCGAGTAGTGTGACTCCAGGAACGAACGGCAAATCCCTTGAATGCCAGCGAAATTAATCACCCGGCTCGAGTTCCCCTTCCAGCGCAGTTCAGTCGAAATTCCCTTTCGAACCAGCCAGCCAGATTTTTTAATACATTAAGTAGATAAGTGAGTTTCGTTTTATTTCCTGCGATTGTTTTCTTTGGGTTAGCTTACATGTCTCGAATATAATGCGAAATAGAGCGCGTTTTTTGGAAGCGACTGTGGCGTGGGTGAAACCGAGTTTACATTATCATGCACGGCTAGAATTAGTCGCCGCCCGACACCTTTATCGTCTAAACGGTGCACCGTAATCCCTACCAGGGAATTTAAAGTTCGAAAACAACAATTCAGACGTACACGCCTGAATTTTAAATTGTTTCAGCAAACAGCACTTGTTGTTCGAAATGTTTAAGCAAGAATTTCAAAACAAGTTTTGTCACGTCCCAAATCTCCCGCTACATCGCCAACTTTATAATTTTCATCTGCAATCTAAGTAAATTGAAATTCGATCTCGGATCTCTCCTCGATTCCACATCTTAAACGTATTAAATTAGTGTTTTACTCAATCTAGTTAAGACTAATGTCTACGGATTCGATGATTTGCACATACGAAAGCAATTTGTTAAGTAAAAGCGTGGAAACCTCAAGAACTTAATACACTATGAAATAGATTCGATTTCCATGTTCTTCCTTCATTAGCAATATTTCGCTCTAAAGTTATTATAGCTTGGTAGTCTACCCTTGCCCATGTTATCCTCGTCATGATTCGAGTTCTGATTGTGCTCACAATTTACAAGTCACGAATTTAGTACTGATATTACAAAATTGTCGATCCCGCTATCATTCATCGTTGACTGATTGCACTTAATATAGTGCCTACTCAGATCTAGTTTGTTCTCATGATTAGCTTTGACTCAAGCATAAAATTGACTTACTGTGGATTTTGATATCTTCTATTGTTAAAAAATATTATAAAAACCTTATTCTAGCACCACTAAACCTTTAATAGACCGAAAGGTGACGAAGTTATCAAAAACGTGAACTCGTTATTATGAGCCACGTACAAAAATGAATTAAGAAATATCCCACCGTACTCGTGTATTATAACTCCCCTAAGGCAACAAACAGCGAATTACGAATTAATCATAATTTGATCCCTGATAAGGCCGTACAATAAGTCTCAATAACAAACTTTAACAATCCGAAAGGAAATGGATCTCGGTGTCGTGACCTGTCGGCGGCCAATTTAGCCTCGAATGCGATGACGATTAAAAACTAAATGCATTATTTATCTAGCTTAGTGACAATTATATAATTGGGTCGAGTGATTTAACAATCGACAGATAATGGGTTTGCGTTGATAGCTGTGTGTGCACTTCGCAGTACTTCCTTCTTATTCACGTCCTGGTTTCATTTAAACATTCCAGCTTCAGCAATATTTAAATCTGAGCACAATTATGCTCCCTCTACAATTTTAATTGTATTCGGAGAAGGAGTTAAGCATTATCAAAATCACCATTTAAAAGTTATGCTCGAACAGACATAAAAACAAATCGCGAACATCCTTTTGGGAAGTTGGGCTGTAAAATCTTAACAAAGCCTTAAATGTGCAATAAAATCCAAAAATAATTACGGGGATGCTGGTACGCTGCTCAAGTTTTTATGAAACCTAAATTGGTGGGTAAGAGAGTTCGCGAACTAACCTAAATTAGACTCATTATTGTGTTTTTGTGTAATCCTCCCACCTTTGTAGTTAAGAACACTAAAGTCTACACTCTACAGTAAAAATAACTATAACCTCCGATAAACCAGTGATAATTATGTTATGTGTACCATAGTCCCTAGTACATAATACCTCTCTGCGATAGACCCATATCTTTAATTTCTTTCTTTTAATTTTCGTATGTTACGCTGTTATTCTTGGCAATTTTTGTTGGCCAAAAGACTCTCACACTCTCACATTTGTAACAATATTGGTATGGATAGCAATAATATACGACGTAAGAGAGACATCATAACAATCAATATTCTTGTACATAATATTATGATATTGATCGAAGACACGTCTCGAACGATTTGGGTTTCCAAAGCCGTCAGATTACGAACATTATCTTATGACGCATATCTAATGGGATCGTCGACCTATTGTCCTATTAGATATTTGATCACGCAAACATTTAAATTAGCACCCATTTAATGTCACCTCCGTCTATTAACAGATTTATGACACCGAACAAACCAGATTTGGAAAATATAATAAACAGCAAGAAAAAATGTTTAGATTGCATATATAATGGAACGGGTGCCTGAGTCATCAGCGGATTCGCTGGAGGTATTAATATGAAATTTGACAGGTATACTCCTTGCCGCGTAATCCACTCTGATGTTTCCCGGAATACCCACGGGAGTGACGGGAAATGGGAAACAAGTTTTGTGCACGAAATCGTGCGGATTCTGTTGTAAGACATAATGGCTTTTAAATTTTTGGAATTATTCGCATGGTCGAAATTGGGAAGGCTCCGGTGAGGAAAATTCTTGTCTAATAATATTTTTATCCTCCTCGAGAGACGGGCGTTCTTTTTTTTTGGTAGGATAAAAACAAAGATTTTAATAAACACCTACATTATTTTGTTCGAAATGAAAAAAAGAAGAATAATGATTGCCTACTTATTGCTCGCTCTAGACCATCTTGGGGACTGACTAATAGACATCGTTTATTTTTTGCAGAAATAAGCTTCTGATTAATCACCCGAGTAATAATCCGAAAGTGTAATGTATAAAAGTGTAATAAAATAACATACGAAAAGAATTTCTTCCATAAATTGATGTGGAAATGACGACGTGAAGCTCGCGTGTACGACGACTTTGGAAGTTTAACATAATTAACGAATATAGATATGAAAATATACTCAAAATACCTTTTAGGATAATTAATTTTCGCTCTTTATAATTAATGAGAGTTACGTTTAATAAATTATATTCTATACTCTGATTATTAAGTTTGCCAACGGTTTATTTTAGCTCTTGAAATTATGATGCTAATATTATTTCCTCGTACGTAATATTCAAACTAACAGCTGAGGGAGGAGGTATTCCCAGACCTCTAATGTCGCCCCCCAGTCACTCAACCCACATTAATTTTCATGAAATGGATTAATTTAAATTTTAATAGTTTCCAAATCAACTTCTTACGCATTCCCCTCGACACTGTATGTCATGTGAATCCTTACACTTAACAAATGACAACTGTTCCCTAATGATTAAGGAGGCTCAACCTTAACTAGTTCTGATGTATATCTAATTATGTGCTTTATCATCAATATTAACATCGTAGACAATATCTACTATTGTTCCGTTCATAGTTCCGGCTTGATCAAATTTAAAACATCGCTTTTGATACCAAAAAAATATTTGATCGAAGTGACCGCAGCGACATACGTCTCGATCGATAATATTCATCCGTATCTTTTGCATGCTATTATTTTAACTCTATATTGGTTAACCCATCAATCCCCAAGCGGCAGCCGGCTGCCGCATGGTGATAGAAAATCTATTGTGTCTGCGATACCCACGATGGAGGTGTTAATATCAGTGCTAATAGCTTCTCTAATACTACTTTAACTGTATTTTCAAATGCAATATCTCAATCAATCGTTGTAGCCTCGTAATCAAAGGCACAGCCGATATTAAACGTGGAAGTTAATTCGCAGCGAGTGGGACTCTGTAATTATGTATTCGTGAACGGAAAATGTTCAAATTCAACCTAATTGATGCTTTTGAAGTGTTTTAATGCTCTAATTGAATTTTTCGTACTTGTTATGCATCTTTTGTTTAATGTATACTACTTTGGCCCTTTTAAAAACCGTCTTATTTGTAATGATATTTCCGTTAAGTTTAGTATTTTCTTAAAATTATTTTTAAATAAAATGAATTTTCAATTTTGTTAGTATCAGTGAAACTCGAGCACGGCTGAACCGAGTTGGTAATTTTTTTGTCTTGATATTATGTATATTCGTAGAAGTCCAGGGAAGGTTTATATTAGGTGGGAAGTGATACGAAGATCACTGGGTCATCTGGTAAGTTCATAATTGTATGTGTGTGTTTGTAATTCCATTGACTGTAGTGTATGTGCTTTAAATCACGTGGATGAAAGAAATGCAAATTAACGATATACTGGACTTTGATTATGAGATAATGATAATGTTCTGGAAGTTCAAGACGGACTGTACGTTTCTTAACACGGATAATGAACTGTATCATGAAAAATATGAACTAAGATAAAATATTATGTGTACTAAATTTTCTAAAGATTTTAAAGCGTCGTAACATAAAAAAGTAACATAAGAAATTTGCGCAGCAAATATCTTATTATTATTTCTAACAACATACCACGACATCATTTTCGTCTTGTTTTAATAAAATATTCAATATAAAAATATGAAGCTTATTGAGATGTCAATAAAGATGCGAAAAATGTCTGGCTTACTACTGTCTGCTTGCAAATTTATTTTTCATCGACGGGAGGTATGCACTTAAAAAAGTTTCAATGGAATCTGTCTCGACGCCATATTTTGCGATGCCTTCTTAATAAATCTTCGACATGAATAATAAGTATGTATTTCTATTTACGTTTTGAAATTTCGTTTTATGTTCTCCTGTTGTCCGCCATTTATAATCTTGTAGTATGTTCAGTTTATTCTGAATGCGTCTTTAGAATTTCTTTTTGTGTTAAAATTTCTCAAATCCTATGAAATATGAAAACAAACTTTAAACGAGAGTTAAATTCTGCTATTTCATACAAATATTCCTGTTGAACTTTACAGCTTTACATCAGTACACTTCGCTGATATATTTAGCTTATAAAGTAAACAACAAACTAGTTGATGAAAACCACATTTGTCCAACCTTTAACAAAAGACAAAATTTTAAAACTCATCCCAGCTTTGTTGTACTTTGAAAGTTGCCAGTTACAGTTGGTAATACACCACCAATATTTACTTTGTCCAGTCCCGACTCCCGGAGGATCGGGAGTCCGGGACGCTTCGTTGTGTAAATATTCTTATCCAATTTCATCTGTCTTCGGATTCAATTCTGAAAGCAGACGGGTTGATTCAGAATTAGTTTACAAGATCATAGGTATAAGCTAATTACGCCGGACAATGGCTTCTTCACGGAAAGCGTTAAAGTGTTAGCTATTGATTAGCTGATGTATAATTTACAAAACAAGGATGCTATTTTTATTAACACCATGCTAATTTTAAATTAATACTCATGTTTCTTTTTGCGTATCGTAAAATTTAATTGTATGTACCTGTTATAGCTTTCAGATAGGAAAGCTTCATTTTATTAAAATTTGATTAGTTCAAGATCACGTCTCTCGTCAGTCAGATATTAATTAAATTTTCAATTATAATAAACATGTAACTTGTAAGGAACAAATAAGCCCGGTCTATTTTCGACCTCATCTGTTTCTCGTTCGACACAATGCACTATTGAGATGTTCTATTAAACAGAATATCTTAAACGTTACATCTAGCTGTAATGCATCCTTGAAACGTTGCTTGTTTTGCCACACGTAATCATATTCGCTCGATGTATTAAATTTTCTGTTCAATTATTTCTAAAGCGATTTCAATGTTGCACTTATAGTAATATTAACTTGCGTTCTTACTTCTTACTGCCGAGACGTCAGACAGGGTCTGAAGTATAAGTACATAATTTTATATTATGTCCACGTCAGAAGTAACTTTTTTATTATGTAGTAAAAGTAGCTTACGAATCTCCAGCAATTTTATTTTCAAATAAAGGGTTGGACCGGATTGTGATTTACGATATTTTCGGTCTCGTCTCGTAAACCCTTTTACACTTTGAGAGTAATTTCTAATAACGTCCGCTACTATTATTACGGTGCAAATGGACGTAAAGCACTCTCACATCTCATACGCTCGACTCAATAGCGAGCCTGTGCATACTTTTTATTAAGCGAGTGAGCTATAAATTTTACATTTACAACGTCGAAAACTCAACCACTTTGTTGTACGGCTATAAAAAGTTCAATTCGTAACAAAGTATCGAGTGCGGGCTCACGTTCCGTCGAATTGCATCTGCGTCCGTTTCGGTTCGACTCATCGATTGGCTCCATCTGGCGAAGGTCGACCGTGCTGGATGGTCCTCGTCGTCGAGAGGATCCGCAGCAGCAGATATTTTCCGATCCCCGCCGGCTCGACCACCGCCTATCGAGTTATCAATTCGTGCCCCAGTTTCCTGACACGAGTCACGCAAGCTCCGATAAGACTAATCGGCCTTTATTATTGTGACATCGTTGCGAATTGTTAAATTACATGGTTCGTTTCGAAGACTCGTAATCAAAAACGGCGAACGGATGGGAGTCTCATCAACTTTCCTTTCGGTTCACTATTGACTCTGTAATCTGACTCATTTCCCCACACCGGCTTTCGGGAATAAGAAAAGTTCCGGCGTCTTTGAAAACGAAAGAAAGGGCCCTTCGCTCGAGCGAAACTGAGTGTCTTTGATCAGCGAAAGTTCGTAATAAGTTAAACACAAAAACAATAAACGGAATCGCTTCGAATTATTCTCGTAATCGAAAACCGAATCAGTAATGAATAAAAGTAAATTAAACACAACATTAACGTTTGTGCGCTCGGTTACGTGTGAGTACATAATGAGAGCTTATGAATCATCAGTTTCGATACGAATGTACTTTCCTTCAATAACATCATCGATGTTATCGATTTTAGCTCCTATTAGCTCATATTTCCTCGCATGTGGTACATTATGTAATAATATATTTTCACCGCATTTCGCAAATCAAACGCTAGAGTCGTTTCTTTTCCTTTGTTACGGCCGTCATTATCGTTTTCACTTCGTCAAACTTTTTTATTTTCTTTCGCCTCACCCCGGATCGGGATACATTGAATTTAGAAACGTTTCCTTTTTACCCCCCGAGGTTTTTATCTTTATACGGTACGCTGTTTTAACACAAATCCGCACCGAGTGGCCCATTCGGTAAATTAGCATGCCTCCTTCCTTATTTCTCCTCTCGAATTCGTTTAAAGATCAAAAAAGATCACCGAGATAAAAACCGAGGCGCGGAAACGTAAGCCACACGATGGAAACGATCTCGATCTTAATACGCTCGCCTAATGCGTTTATAATCATATGCGTTCGCTTCGTCGTTCGAGAAACAGTTTAGTCGGTGTGATCACACTAATGAGCGTCCGACCACTGATCGGGAACGGGATTTTGTAGAACACTATAATTTTCCCGAGCGACCAAACCAGTAATAGCCCCGCTCCTAATAACTTCGCAGTCTCGGTAACTCAGTTTTCTCGAGTTCTAAAAGGAACATTAAAAGTGTTACTACGTTTAGTTGTAATCACAGAAATATAATTAAGATCTACGTTTAACGTCTCGAGTCCCGGCAATCCGGCACACTCCGTATAATCGACATTACGTTTGTGATTAAATCCCCAGCGAGTGCTAAACGGGCATCCATGGCTGGCTCCGTAATATACTGTCGACGCATGTCGCCGCGATCCGCAGACATATATTTTAGCGGATCCCACATCTGCCTCAATGTGTATAAATCTAAGCGTGTCAAATTTTTCTTGCCGACTGAAACGTTTGCGATAGCGATATTTTGCGGCGAAACTGAATCGCAGATTTAATGTAAAGATTCGACTAGTTTGTAGTCAATATTAAAACCGCTCATTTGAGAAGTCGCATGCAAAAACGCAGTTTTCAATCGTACTTTGCATGTAACATTTTGCATCGACTTGTGTGCCCCGTTCCCATGCGCTCAGAAGATGCATGTAAGCTCCGTTAGGGCAAATATAGTGTGCAGCTCTAGAATTAACAGAACTATACACGGAAAATTACTGTTGTGTACACGCAGCGTTTTTTGTTCCCATTCTAGCTGTCGCTGATATATGATGTCATTATATAATTATATCAGCTGCTCTGCTCGGCTCCACTGATTCTACGTATGTTTTCTTAGATTATCGTAATAAAACTCAGTGCTATTATCACTGCGATGATTTATACACTTTTTTTTTTGTGCAATAAGGGGGCAAACGAGCAAACGGGTCACCTGATGGAAAGCAACTTCCGTCGCCCATGGACACTTGCAGCATCAGAAGAGCTGCAAGTGCGTTGCCGGCCTTTTAAGGGGTAATAGGGGAGGGTTGGGAAGGAAATAGGGAAGGGTAGGGAAGGGAAAAGGGTAGGGGATTGGGCCTCCGGTAAACTCACTCACTCGGCGAAACACAGCGCAAGCGCTGTTTCACGCCGGTTTTCTGTGAGGACGTGATATTTCTCCGGTCGAGCCGGCCCATTCGTGCCGAAGCATGGCTCTCCCACGTCAAAAAATACAAACAGTAAATACGTTAACAGTCGATACAGCTGTTATTAAACATATAGCTATTACAAAATAGAGTTTATTCCCTGTGTAATTTTTATCACGTCTCCGCTTCCTAAGTCAACGATCTCGTCGCTTAGTACTTAGCGAATATTACGTACTGACATGCCTGTCATAAAAACGGAACTCATTTCACACTCGGTAGTTTTAACCGGGAGACATTCCGCTCAATTGTACGACAGCAAAATATGTAGAGAAAGAATACAGACGTTAATGCGAAGACGAGATATTATAATCTCAAATTTCTCAGCAGAGACAGAGCTGAAACGTCTTCAGTAATTCTACACGAGATTTATAAATAAATCTACTCTCGAGTGTTTATTGCATTTAATTTGTATCTCTCTCGCATTTGCATTCGCCGTGTCGTTAACAACATATTGTCTCGAGGAATCCAATATAGTAAACATTGCACGCTATATTTTAGGCCAGAGCTCCGGTTAGAAATTTAGGTCCCACTGGAATTGTGCATCCGGAATTGCTTCTACTATTTTAACGGGTACACGATCATAAACTGTAATAATTGCATCATCGGATCTACAAAAACGTGATGAGTATATTGAAATCGGTATATCTGTCAACATAGGAATTAGTTCAGAATCGAACGCTCGTAATCTGAGCGACGCAATAGCGATTTGCGTAGCGGCACCGAGTACACGTTCCGGCTTTTCACATTCTATTTCTGCTGTGTTTTCGATCTGATAGTAAACTTTCAGAGGATTAATCGAATTATTATCAACAGCTGTTAAGGAACATAAAATATATTATTATGTTAAAAAGTAAACAGCTTTAATTTTCGTTCATATTTTATTGGTGATTAACGTTAATTACAGTTTATTAACTGCATTAAACCGAGTAAGTTTACCAGAATGCGTCGATCCCGATTCTCAGTAAAACTCTACACGTATTCGCTTATCACAAGCATAATGTTTATCGTTAAACATATTGTATGTAAATGATAATTTCTTTTTTACACAGCAATTGATATAATTCCGCTGAAGTGTTTTGTATCGGATCGCGTATTAATGAACGGATCTCTCGCTTCGAGAGAGAGAAATATTGTAATTACGCTCATAATGATGGAAAAAATGCTAGCAAGATTCGGGCACTTCACGTCTGGGAGTCTCGTGCAATTACTGATGATGGTACATCATTAAAGTAGATAATCTTAATGTTTGTGTTTACAGCAGACGTGGAGTTGGCGTTAGATCAGAACCCCACTGTTAGACAGGCGGACGCCATGACATTTGAGATCTTAATGCAGTCACTTGCTAATAAAGATAACAACCTGTTTAAACATTTTTGGATCCCATCCCAACCTCACCTTTTACTACCTGCTATTTTAAAGTTTTATGTCGGTCTACATCGCGGTTTGTTTTTGTCCGACGATATTATGTTATGATAATAATTTTTACTTTAGTTTTTATTGTATTTTGTCGTTAAATGTTTTTGATGTTGATTACCATCCCAGAGCAGTAAACACTTCTAGACTTTATTATTATTAGTATAATTACGTTCTAGTTTTTGATGCACTAATTCTGTTCCCTTAAAACAGCCGATTAAAGATTCCGACGCAATGACCCGGTAACACAAATAACTGTATATTTTTATTTAAATTTGCATTGAATGATCCGTAGGAATATAAGGTGGAAATTAATTCCAGAATGTATTGTGACTCACACCTCTAATTAATTTATACGACAGTATGATTTGATCAAGGTTCGTATAAAGATGTCAAATTGTGATTATACAAATTTAGTAGCTATTACCACTTAGGTCTACATGCGCTGGGTTCGAAATGACTTTCGGTTAAATATCACGTCGTCATCTCTGTCGTTCTTCCGTCCTTCGTTTAACCAGGGTTGTAAGTCACCCTGGTTAGAGTCCGAGGAGTGGCCCAAGAAAATATAGCTTTAGGTCGTGGAATATCAGCAGTTGACTCTTTAACTGATTTCTATTCGTAACATGAAATATCATAAGCCATAACCATTAGTATGGGGTCCAATATTCCATCTATTACGCCTCCCTTAATGAACTCGAACGCTTCAACAAAGGTCGCCCATCTGTCGAGCGTCAGAACCTTGCTGACTCATCCATTATGAACCAACTAAATATCTCGTTCATCTCCCCGAGAATCTGATCCTACAATAAATTCTACTTCAGATTAAGTATAAGTCGTACTTAACTATATAATAAATCATATCATCAATTCGCTGTTTGAAGTCGAGCAAACGATTTTCAAGTATAATACAATAAATTCTAGTTTTGGCACGCGCCAGCTCGTATCGAAACTCCTGATTCTTTATTGATCAAATATTTACCGAAAATAACAAGAAAGGTTAACTCAATGTTACGAATAAAACGATTTTCTGGTTTGAATTTTCAATAACGGCCCTCGTAATCGTCCTGTTTATATTTCGTAAACAAGTTTAATCACTGAGTTTATTAATTTTCGGTTGTTGATTATCTTTATTGCTTTTTAATAGCGGTGAAATACGTTTTGTAGTGTTTTCCCAATCTCTCGATAATTTCGATTCTTCGCGAGCCACACGTGAAAGATCTCCAATTAAACACAGAGTTTTATCAAAACAATCGTAAAGCTGTGACGTCATTACACGCGCGGTCCTGCACCGCGTATTTATAAACAGCACGTGTGCCGAGTGCGCCGTACATGCGCTTGCGCCGCGCGCTGAGCCGGCGGTTATATGGTGGCGTGGAAATTCACTTTCTAATAACTATAATTCTAAAACATCGAGCTTCTAAAATTATGTAGCAGTAAATGCTAGCCAGCGTTTATTCCACATAAACGTGTTGCTCGCTAAGCTAATATTACAGACTTTCGCTCTTACATGCGCTCGTAGTGTGTGTTTCAAATCCGTTAAAATCTCTGCCAAGCCACATAAATGTAGCGTAAAAAGATAAGTGTAAATTAAGTACATCATAAACGTGTTAATAGGAGGTTTAACCATACTCGCGTTGGAGTGAGGAAACATTTCTTTTAATTATAAACCTTTGTAAAGACTCGAACAATTAAGATGAATGTTACAATGTAGTGTGTAGACGTGCACCTCGTTAAGGCCACAAAGCTTTCAAAAGAACACACTCTACATAAGAAGTAATGGAGAATGCACTTCAGATAGAATAATTTCATCAACATTTGTAAGTACAGTTTAACCTTAACGTAACATATTGACTTTTCGAATACGTTCAAATTCAATAATCCTTCCTAAAGTTATCTTCAGACATCTGCGGAAGATTTCGGTATTGGATCATCATTTGATAAAAATCGTCTCAAGTCTAAATCCGCTTTTCGATGTTCGGTATTGTGACCCTAATCCCCATATCGTCTACATACGAGTGTGGGCTCAACTCATGACAGAGTCGCATTTGCATAAGATAGTACAGTACCTAATGTACTCATGTTAAAAACGATAGTGTTATCTTGTGTGACTTATTGTCTATTGACAATATCAAATTAATTTAAAATATCGACCATGATTTGTTCCTTTATATTTACTCGCTGTCTAATGTTTGTATTAATCGTTGCATCTTTAGATAATAACGTCGTATTCAACGTATATTTGTGTCGTTATCTGTCGTGGTTTGTTATCTCTGAAGTAATAGCCCCTTACTGTCCTACAGCAGGGCAAAGGCCCGTCGTCGGTGTTAAACTGCAATGCGCGATAAATTTTATTGGCAATGTCATTACTCTCTACTTGTCGCACGATATCGGCGTAGATATTTTTGTCGCGCTCACAGTGAATTGGTCAATAATATTTACATTGTTTTTACCTTTGATAACGTTTATTGTGCTCGATCTCGATTCGTAATACTTTTTATCGATATGACGTCATTATTTATTGTTATTCGCAATGATTATTTCAAATATTCCGACTCAAAAATAACAAATATTTACACAGAAGTTTACACCTTCTGTGGTATGAAGCGACTAAAATATCTTAAGAAAATTTAAAATCACAAAAAACATTATACCTTTAGTGTCGGTATCGCTTCCGCATTTATTACGAGTCGGTCGTGCATTCAAATTTAGTTCCAAATAGATTTTAAAACGATATCTGATTGACCGTATCAAACTGAAGTTTTAAACGTCGGAACGAATCACACGATGGAGCTTAAACTCTACGTGGTTTTATATAAATGTTAATGTAAATACCGTGGATACACCCGTTTTCGTCGATTCTCGACCCTACCGCGTAACTTAAGGAATTTGTAAGTCATAAGTAGTGGAACTGTGGAATAGAAACATCTCGATGATACATCTCATTTTTAAAATGACGTTCCACAAGCAACGAAACGATCATAAGTTAGTAGTTACACGAGTACTATAACAGTAAATCTAATGTGAAAATCGAAAACAAATACATCTATTCTAAACTCACCGGCACGGAAACTTGGCCAAGTACAAAAGATGTGATAACTGTCTTTTTTTTGCACTTAGCTCTACAAATTTTGATTAATTAAGATCTGAGTCTATCCAGTTAACGTTCCTGATCACTTTTTCTCACAGTTAAAGGTTTTTTAAATTGATAATGAAGTTTATGCAAAAAAACACGTTTACACAAAATTTAACACTTAAGTTTAAAACACTACGAATTTAAAATTGTTCGATTTTTTGTCGCTTTCTGTCCTTTTTAATAGCGCGTGTTACCTCCTCTAGCCCTTATAACCGCCTGCATTCGGTCTGGCATGCTTTGGATGACGTTCTTGATATCGACTTGTGATAAGTCGCGCCACGCTCTCAGTGCAGCATCTCGAAGCTGGTTAATGGTTTGTGGTGGGTTCGATGATGATTTTATTGCTCGTTTCAGCTTATCCCATATGTGTTCTATCGGATTTAAGTCCGGGCTGCGAGCTGGCCACTGCAATTTTTGAATACCAGCCTCTTGAAGGTACTCATTTACTATGCGTGCGACATGTGGACGGGCATTATCATGCATTAAAATGAATTGTTCATAACCAATGAACCCTCCAAAGGGCACAACATGTTCTTCGAGAATTTCCGCGACGTACCGAGTCGCATTTAAGGCGTTATTAACGATGACCAATTCCGTACGAGCATCAGAACTCACGCCACCCCATACCATTATAGAGCCTCCGCCAAAACTGACCGTCGGAGTGGTTGTTATCGCCAAATAACGTTCGCCTTTCCTTCTCCAGACACGTTGTCGACCATCAGGTGCATTTAAAGCGATCCTGCACTCGTCAGTAAACAAAACCTTTGCCCATTGCTCATAAGTCCAGTTAGCGTGTTCGCGGGCAAAGTGAAGTCGAGCTACTCTGTGCTGAGGGTGAAGCTGTGGACCACGGGCTGGTCTTCTTGCCCTCAAATTAACTTCCTCCATACGTCTTCTCACCGTACGCTCGCTAACATTCACACCTCTGGAGATTTGAAGGCGCTGACGGATCTCGACTGCGGTCAGGAAGCGATTTCTTGAAATCTCTAACACAATAAAGCGGTCATCACGAGCTGATGTGCATCGTACACCACCACTACCTGGTCTTCGGGTGTAGCGGCCAGTCTCTTGATATCGTTTTAGTGCATATTGCATCGAGGAACGCGGCACGTTTAGGATAGTAGCCACTTCACGATGAGTCATCCCCTGTTCCACTAAAGCTACTGCCTGCGCTACCTGACTTGGTGATAAAGGCATTTTTATGAATCCTAAGGGGTTCTTAGGTGTTTATTAACCACAATAACAACAAAAATCTTTGTCAAATTAAAATTCAAAATGTTCAGAGCACAATTCAAAACTGCGACTTCGCCGGATAAATGACACGATTTAACTAAACTTTAAAACACAGACCAATATGCACTTCAAATTAGTGAATTACCCTCTTGAGATTAACGTGACCATTTTTTCTACCCACCTACACGATAAGATCCACGTTAGAACCGCTTAAAAAAGTGTTATTGCATATTATGAGTTTGGCCAAGATTCCGTGCCGCTAAGTATATTTTCACCGCTGGCAAGTGGCAACATTGTTGCAGCCACTTGTAAATAAACCGATAAGACACTACGCATTTGCAGTTAACGAAAAAACTACACGTGTACGCGGCACGTCATCGCTCGCGTCAGCCAATTATGCAGAAGATGTGACTGCAGTCAGGCGATGGCGGGTCACGCCGTCTACACGGATCATTGATTACTGATCTATTAAATGAATAATATAATCAATAATGATATTTTATATCGCCAATTACTTGTAATCGCTCGCTATTTCCTTTACAATCTAATTGATCGTATTACATCTTTATCGATTTAAATGCTTTGTAAAGATCAACACAGCAGGCCACAAAAGTCTAAGTATCCAAATTTTGTATTGGAATTTACTTTTGAAGAGAAATTTGTTTACAGCGTTTTAGAAATGGTTCACTAAATGAAATCCCGAGCCGTTTAAGCCGATACGAAAGTTGGGAAGGATGCCATTTTCCGCTGAGTCAGCAAAGCAAATAACTGTAGCATTGTAGACCGTGTCAGTCGAAAAGCGAATAATATATGAGCTACGTTCTGTTTTAAATAAACCGAGAGTAAAATTGATCTTTACTTCTTCGTACATAATAAAAGAAAGAGTAGAGGTCCGTAATAACATATCATTATATTCCCATTTCGAGAAAAGATTCAATCGCTTTCGATTACAGTAAATCAATTCTGGGACGTTCCATAAGAAATGAAACATTAAAGATGTACAAAATATAAAAATTACCATTCCCCGATACATAATAACTCGAGCGTAAAACTCGGCTGTAATTTAGTGAGCACATTTCAATTCGGATATAACTTATCTCAACTTAAGTAAAATATCTTGTCCCTCGGCTCGGAAAGATTAAGAAGTTTCAGAGAATTCGTAACTTGCATGATTCTCTGAGCCTAAGACGACGGACGAAAGTGATATTTCTCGTCCAATTAGACTTGAAAATTAAAAAGTTACCCGACTCGAATTGAAATTTCGTTTGTTATTCCGTAGTTTTGTTGGTCTGTTGCTGTATTGCTGAGTCATTAGGTGTCTGACCGTGCAAAACCGGCTTCGCTAACCTCATCTGCAATCGACGATTGCTGTGTGCGTCGTGCACTCTATATTCTCTACATTGTAGCTCATGTCCAGTATATTATATAGATTGTAGCGTCCTATTTACAATGAAATAATACGGTTTTGAGTCTTGACTTGAGACTTATATACCAATACAGATAGTTTCGTTTTAATACTAATTTATTTTTAATAAAAACATTTACTTCATCTAGGGATAAAACAATTTGATTTGTTCTTCATGTTTCTTTAATTTACTTCTATTGTTTGCCATTAGTATAAAAAAATTCTGTTTCAATTAATGTTGATCTGTTGCTAGGTACTTGTGATTAAGCGGACAATAACACTGAAACCAATTTAATCGTTTGCAATAAATACCCTTGAACTATTGTCGTTCAGACGTTAGCTTTATTCGAGCAGATTAAATCAAACTTTGCTTTATCTATGGCTTACTAACCGCTGGGTTTCTTGTATTTGATGTAAAATTATGGCCTTTTATATTTACATCCTTACTTTTATCTTTACTACATAACCTAGATCATTATCATCGTAGTTTTGAAAAATACTAGACACTAAATAGTACTACTAATTGTCATTACAAGATACCAAATAATACTAGAAACTAAATATACTTTTAAAATGAAAATTATTCAGTTACTAACAGGTTCTGCATAAACTACACTTCCTTACCGATGCCAAGTCGCCTTGAATTTTGTGATATTCTCTACAAAGGTTACTCTGGAAAATGACTGTTGCTAGATCATTAATTACTTATTTACATATAAGGCATCATTCGATTTAGTGTCCATTAAATTTTTAATGTTAACGATCATGCGTTATTTATTGTGTTTCTAACCTTCAACTAATTTTGTACTGAGGGTATTTTTTTATATTTAACTTGTCGATGTGTGAGCCAAATCTAAAGCACTCAGTGACCACAGAAGCAAGATAAATATTGATGCAGTTTCGAAATATTTAGCAACCTTAATGCGATTTCCTTACTTGATAGTAAAATCAGCGCATATCACAAAGATATTTGCCGCTTGCGCCGCACTTGCGCCATTGTTGCACCATTGAGACGTATTTGCGCCGCGATAAGAGACTCACAAATGTTTACTCAAACAATATTTTCCTCCGCCTCCACTCGATGTCGACATCAAATTAAACAACTTAACCGACCCGACTTTGATAAAGTTTAAACAGATAAGGAATAAAAATCGCCGGCACTATAGTAAATCCGCCATAAAACTATAATGCGCCAGATTTATAATCTTTAAAAAGGAGTGGGAATTAGCAGACAAAGCAGGGAGTACGAAGTACTCAATAGATGTATTGTACCATTATAGATCGTAGACAAATTCGTTTGACACACTCCAACAGAACCAGTATTTAAACAACGTAATAAAAAGCTTAATTAATGAATATAATATTAATTAGAAGATGTATCAAACCGTAGTGACAGGTATAGTGTATACTCTCTAGCTATGTATCTATTATCTAATCCTCATACATCAGAATAATGTCTTAGTGTTGATATAATCATTGATCGAATCTTATATTGATAGCATGAATCTTCAACCAAAGATAACAGCTGAGTGAGCATAGGAAGATACGGAAGTGGCAAATTAAGGTTCACCTCACAAAAAGCAGGAAAAGGTCGAATATGGCATATCAAAGAAACGCGGAACAAAATTCCAAATTGTGGGCTACGAATGTACCACCTGACTCGAAAATTTTCGCACACTCGAGTAACGAGAATAACATCTGTTCCGGTAAATTCTGGATTGTTTTCACCGTGTTTGAACACTTGAGTAAATAATTACGCATTTGGTTCACGAGTTTCCCCCTTACGAAGTTTCTATCAGATTTTTTTAAAATGGCGATGAACTTTTAAAAGGCAGGGTTAACGGCCTTTTTGTGGCAGTACCGGCGAAACTGTAAACTCGCAAATCGAACAATGCTTACCCAATTCGAAATGTCATACGACCTCCATTATACCTAATCATCGTTGGTTTAAATCGTGAATTGGTCAGTGTCTATTACTTTATGAATTACTCTGACATTGGTTTTAAATGTTAAAAATAAGTGATAAATATTAGAAAATACGAAAGTAATCTCATATCGAGATTTAACTCTAGTAAACCAAAGATTAGTTTCATGGAAAATATGAAGCCTGCTCACAATACACTAATTCACAAAGTTAAATAGAGACGAGAAATTAATAAAAGCAAACATAGAGGCCACCCGCTAGTGTGGTAACGAAGGATAAAAAAATGACGCAACGAAAAATGGGTTTTAAACGAAAACATAGCGGAGAGATAAGTTCGTTTTATTGTCCGCGACATGGGGGCGAGCGACAAAACATCGAAAAAGAGTTCAATACGGCCTGCTCCAGTGTCACGTTACAAAAAATCTATTAGAATGTAGATACAATCAGTGAGACCGCCGATGAAATATTTACCATTGTTTCCGATTTCACCAATTACAACTCCCCTTTGCGACTCGCAATGTTTGACTTTACAGCGCAATTAGCTAGGCGTTGTAAAATTACTGTCATTAAATTTAATTTTTAACACTAATTGTAGTTAAATCAAATTTAACACCCGAGTCGAATAACTGTAAATGGCTTAATTAATATTATTCAAATGATTATGTTTCCCGACGGCCGAAATGCAGCGAAACGTCGGCTTCGACGTCGAATCCTCAATTAAACTTCTAATGGGATATTAAACCTTGACGAATTTACAACATTTAGATTTTATTAGATTCAGAAGCTGCACGTGGCGCGACTCGACATCTTTCAGCGCCAAGTTTTAATCGTGTCTAATAAACACTTCCCTTTTATGAAACATTACCGTGATAAATTACCGGGGGGGCGATTATTGCGAGTAGCTCCCGTGGCGTATGAGGTTGATACGTATCTAATAGAATAATACATCAAAACGTCCTGCACGTATCAGATGTAAAAATGGTCTACCTGTCTTCATCAATAATACTTTTTTTATACGCGAAGTTCCCTCGAACGTTGTCTAATGTCTGTCCGGTGTGATTGATGCGTTTTGAATACGGCGCTGGAGGTTCTCGTGGTAAATCGTCCTCGTCCGATGCGCTCAGATTCGAATCGAACTCTGGATAATTTATGCTCCCAGTTTAGTATGTTTATTCGATTGTAAATCGTAATTAAAACACGAGCGGGCCGGGCAAAACATGTAAAAACTCGGTTCCGATTCGGGCGATCCCGATAAAATTGAATAAGAGGATTAAGAGATTTATTGTACGAAACTCTTCAAAGGAAAATTTCGGGTGCTCCCATTTTATTTTGTCCGTTTGTTTCTTCGTCGTCTGCTACCGTACGTGCCGACGCATAACTTAACCGAAATGCTTAAACTCATTCGTTTATTTGGCTCCTTCATGTTGATGCTCGTTTTGAGCTTGTACATTTTCGGGTACCGATGTTATTTTTTCGAGGCTCCTAATGGATTCGGCTTAAGTAACCGCGCGCTGAGTAGTTACACCGATTTCTTGCAATGGAGTTTTCAATTTTGCAGCAGCTTTTCTAATCTAAAATGGAATTTATTTTAAAGCTTGGAAACTCGTGTTTATAAAAATAGAGTGATAGAATTTTTCCTCTTCGTTCCATTTAACAGTATCTTAAAAATATAGAATAGAAATATACATGAGTAGCGACGACTCATTTTAATATAAACTGTTATTAGAGAATTAAACACATAACCGTTAAATAATGAACTTAGAACTGGCATATGCCAAAAACAGATGGCCCGTTGGGCAATAATATTGTATAATGGAGGCCAAACTTGGAGTAATATTAACCTTGGTTCTGGTAAATTATGTTTAGTTCGTGAACTAAAATTTGATAAACATACAATTATATAACTTTTTAATCGGGCTTTAATTCTAGGAATGTTGTTAATACTTGAGCATAATTACTTAAATATCGATATCTCTGTCTCTCAGTAGTTGAATTTAGTAACCAGAAATGTCAATAAGACCAACATAGCCTTATGACTGTATGATATACATATACATATATATTATACACTTACACGCGATCCCTCTCTATGATCAATTCAGATGTTATTGTAATGAACATAGCTAGTGGCATGTATGACAACAGCCCCAGGGCGCTCTCCAGTAATATATTAGTTAAGACATTGGAATATTACTATGTATTTTCAGCTACGATAGCAATGGGAACCTTTACACAAATGTCAAACTATATTAAACGTTATCGCAAAGATATAATCATATTATATTACTGCTAAAACAACTATGAAATTTTAAATATCCAATTGGATAAAATAATTACAGTAAATAAAACAGAACATACAGACTCGAGAAAAAAGAAAAGTAAATAGCGATTAATCTTAATATCTCCAATTAACAATCTGTGCGATACAAAATAAAATAAATCCAGCGAGAGAGACGCAAGCTGAGAGCCAGAGACAGTTTGAACAGGAGTCTGATGGCTGTAATTAACGCGTCTGAGACGAGACGAGATAACTCCCCCGATATTGATGCTAGCCACATAATTACACGGATCTGTGTATTTTGTGCTTATGTAACAGCTCACAATGTATTTGAACGTCTAAGGTCGGATACCAAAATCTATGCTAAGTTACGTCGATTTATTTTAATGATTTTCATTTTAAACTTTTACCGTATTTTAGTTAAAAATAGAATAAAAATATTGTATTCTTACTTTCGAAAAAGGATACTGATTTCTACTACTAAAATAGTGTTTATACATAAAAAAAATCACAATTGAATATTGACATCTTCAACGAAGCGAGTTCTGTCGATCCTAAAACTATACATCTCTTTGATATATTATCACCATCCCCGGATATCCAGGACTATTTAAAAAATTCCCCTGTATCGTTAATAAAATAAATTGATACTTAAAGGATTTTATGTTTAATAGTAAATCTCTCTGTTACAGGTAAATAGCGTTCCGCACTACGGTGAGCCACTACATCAAGTTCCAAACATATTTTATACCAGTCTAGACCTTAACGAGCTCCGGCATTGTTTATGTGTTCATTGATTTTTATTCCCGTGCGCCGAGTATCCAGGAGTTTGCTATTACCTGACGAGAAAAATGATATATGAACAGGTATGTTGATGTTTTGTTTGGAAACTTTGCTACCGCGTGATGTCTCCACCTCAAAATACCTACAGATTGTTATAGAGACATTTTCGTTTGGAAGACCAAATAAGTTCAAATTCAATTGATTTAATCCTTCGATCGGGGATTCTTGGAAATGCTATTATATTCTATTGTTGTCGCGATCACCGGTGCTTGTACGGGGCTTGAAAGATTAAAGTCGTATTTAAAAAATGTTCTTGTACTAAACCCGCTCTTCATTGTAACTACCTTTTGACAATTAATACAAGTAGTTGTAATCTAGGATTTGTTAGTTCGTTTCCGTTGTTTTAACTGTCGCACTAATTCGTACGTGCACTTAAGTAGCCACATCCTCATTAAACGCAATGCTATTAATCTGTCTCGCCCACTTAACTCTATAGTCACCTTAATATTTTAAAACTATTACTAGACGCACGATGTGAGATAAAAACTAGAAAACACTACAATTAGTAATATTTCAGTGAGTAGCGCGGGTTCCTATAACTCCATTTCTTTAACTTTACCATATTATTTTGAAGATCGTCATCCGAATCCTACTTCTTATGTAAGTCTTCATAGTTACGAAGAATCAACCTTCGCTAACTGCTCTTTATTCTGGTAATTCTAAGCAACAATTATTTGCTTCTCATTTCTGTATTACATTTGATTTATAACACGCTGGCTTTCAAGACTACATTTAGGCTACGCTTTATGAAATACAATGTCCCGTTTGGGCAATAACCATAAATTGTTGGATCTCTCATTTACAACATCTTTTGGTTTTACACCAAATATATTATCGTTTTGTTTGTTCGTTTGCCAAGTTTATCTTCCTGTGTTTGTATAGTGAACGTGACATCTCAATAAAAGCAAAATCGCTGACGATGGACTGACTGCTTTGTTTTTTACTACCGACCTTGACATATTGTCATACAGTATCATTACCCGATAGGCACATTTAGTGGAAACGTGTTATTTTTACGATTCTATTTTTATTTGATCGAAAATTCGTTTTTAATGACTGCTCTTGGGCTCAACGCTGTAGTCGGTACGTAAGTAATGAACATAAAAATATCCATCCTATAAAAAATCAAATAAAGCAAGGAAATAACTTTGATTAATACATTACGCTTTTCATAGAAATGAAATAAAATTCAAACATTATATTATATAATTTTAAAAATTCAAATTTCAAGTAGTAATATTTTTTCTCATGAAAAAAATCTGGCATTGATTTATAACTAAAGCAATTAGTGATGTGGATGGTAACGTAAATTCGGAGTTAATTAAAATTTTGACCTCAATTACATTTTACGGCCAAATTTTGTTGAGGGTATAATTATTTTTTTAATGAAATTTTCGTAGTAAGTGAATTTTCAAAAACGTTTTAGCCAACTTTAATAAAATCAGCCAAGTGCCAGTCGGACTCGCGCACCGAGGGTTCCGTACCGGTATAGAGCAAAAGTAGACAAACAATTGTGTTTTTTTGTATGGGAGCCCCCCTTAAATATTTACTTTATTTTAATTTTATTATTAATTATTAAAGAAACAATATAATTAAGGATTTTGTGAAAATTTCAAGTGCTTAGCTGTTACCATTATTGATTACGAGAAAAAAAGGCCAAAAAATCACGTTTCTTGTATGGGAATTGGGAGCCCTCTTAAATATTAAATTTATTTTATTTTTAGTATTGTTGTTAAAGCGGCGACAGATATACACAATTACACAATCTGTGAAAATTTCATAAGTCCAGCGGTTCTTGAGTTACAGCCTGGAGACAGACAGACAGACAGACGGACCGACAGACGGACAGGCAACGAAGTCTTAGTAATAGGGCCCCGTTTTTACCCTTCGGGTACGGAACCCTAAAAATCAACGGCGTGTATAAATTTCATTCATAAGGGTAAATTTGCAGAATTATGGAAAATCAACTTCTTTGGACATAATATGGCTAAGAGGTTTTTAAATGTATGTCATTAAATTTATTACCATATTTATTAATTCGCAGCTGAGAGAGCAGCTGTTTCCAGCTCAAACCATCGCAATAATTAATCTTTTGCATATGCAAATGAAACCAGAATTAAATCTGTCCATTAGCCCCAAAAATAATAAAGATTATAAAATTGTTACTGATTTCGTCTAAAACTGGTAGTAGAGAGACATTTTTTTTTAATTTATGAGTTATATAGGCTCCAAGTCCAAAAAGTTTAAACTTCATTTAAAGTTTTTAACAAATACAAACAATTGTTGTTGTTGTTGACTGCCATAGTGTTTCAAACAGCTTGGACCCCTTGGAATTACGCCGAGATGTAGCTTCACTCTGCATCCTCTATCTGCTGTATCACCGGGAGTGCTCTGAGGAATTGTTCGGAATCATACCACCTGCAACTTTGAAACAACTACAACTGCGAAAAACATACCATCCTCATCACCTTGATGAGTGGCAGCCTTCCACAGTGCGTTTTTGACCGACTTCCAAAAAGGAGAAGGTAATATGTTCGGCTGTGTGTATTTTTTTTTTGTATGTTCCACGATTACTCAGCCGTTTGTGATCCGATTTTCAAAATTCTTTTTGTGTTGTATAGGGTTTAACTCGAATTTGGTACCATGTTCACAAAAGTGGTGATCTGATGATGGGATCCTTGAGGAATCGAGGGGACTTCTTGAAATTTGTATGGAAACATATAGTGATTTCGATTTTTTCTGAAGCATTCGAGGTAAATGCTACCAAAAAGTAAGACTTCGCAGCAGATTATACCCTGGATCCGAAGGTACCGAACAGAACTTTTGAATGCTTATAGGTACAGGTTCGGGGATTTCGGCGTTGTTTAAACAAATGAAAGCATAAACTAATACATCAATTTGATTAATCGTTATCATCACAACCATAATTATACCATGGGTCATCACACTATGACCCAATTATTGGTACTTTTCGTGATATTTTGCATCGAACCAGACGTTTTTGATAATGATTTCGGTGTTTGTGGACCGATTTTCAAAATTCTCGTTTTGTTGTATAGGATATAATCTTAATTTTGTATAACAATTACGAAAGTGGTGAGCTGATGATGGGATCTATGAGCAATCGAGGAATATCCTTGAATTTTATCAAAACACTCATGTTGTTTCTAGTAAGTTAAACATATGTTACGAATAAGAAAAATTTCATACGAAGGTGTCTCTTGGTCCAAAGGCACTGAAAAGAACTCCTGAATCTTTAAAGATAAAATATGGAAATTGCAGCATCGCTTAGACAACTGCAAGCATTTACCACAATTTCGCTTACAGTGACATAATGTGAAAAGTTAACATTCGTATTGGTTATTTACGCATAAAGACTAATTTTGTAGATACTTAACTAAAAAGAGTGAAATTATTATTTTTAACAAAAAATTAAAACCGACTTCCAAGGTAAAAACAATAGTAATATGAACTAAAAAGTATTAAATAACTCTTAGTCTTTAATAGTGCTTTTTTCAGAATTCGTCTAAATCTCAACTACTTCTGTACTGTATACTACAATCTAACTTTGAAGTCAGTACCAGTCCCAAAAGTTTCAGATAATCTGACATTACTGAACTCACGATTCAATTAGCTGGTACCGACTTCAAAATAATGAAGATTGTAGTATACAGTACAGAAATAGTTGAGATTTAGACGAATTCTGAAAAAAGCACTATTAAAGAGTAAGAGTTATTTAATACTTTTTAGTTCATATTACTATTGTTTTTACCTTGGAAATCGGTTTAATTTTTTTGTTAAAAATAATAATTTGCGTAATTTTCTGCCGCGCACTGTAAAACTCTGGAACGAACTGTCACCAGCAGTATTTCCGGACCTATACGACCTGCAAACCTTCAAGAAAAGAGCGTATTCCCTCTTAAAAGGCCGGCAACGCACCTGCAGCTCTTCTGATGTTGGGAGTGTCCATGGGCGACGGCAGTTGCTTACCATCAGGTGACCCGTTTGCTCGTTTGCCCCCTTATTTAATAAAAAAAAACTAAAAAAAAAACTAAAAAAAAAACTTTTCGAATGATAGATCTCCAAACAGAAATATCCGATCTAAAACACTCGTCTTAGTTCTTACTATTTTCTATAGTCTGATTTATGGAGACAATTAGAAGACGAAGCAAATACTCGGAATCGTGACTTAATATAAAGATAATGACTAAAGTTTCCAAAGCAAAATGGAACATCTTTTGTTTGTTATCGAGCAGTGTCATACTCATCGGGTCCCATCGGTTCTGACAAATTATAACAAACTGGAACTCCCGAGTTAGTGAATGCCATCAAACGAAGGCAAGAATCCATTAATTCGCCGTAAACTTGGATCGAATCTCTCGGATCTGGTGGAATTTTCGACGTTTTTGTATAATTCAATATACATTCATACAAACTTTGTACTGCAAATAATTGAATTAGAGATGAAAGATACATAAACTTTTAATAACGCTTTCGAATTGGATTACTCGGGTCCATCTCGAAATTAAATGTTTTAGGTGTACCTACGAACCCTTTGATTAGAAATTATGTAGTATATAATCTCTTTGAAAATTATGTAGTATAATGAACCGGCGGGAAGTAAGTTAGCATTAAGTATTCGCATTTCTAGAGCTGGCTGTGTCGAGGCAGTTAAAATTTCACTTGGCTAAGCAAAATTTTCTGTCCGTTGCAAAAATCTTCCCCTTTTTAAGGGTGGGAGTCGAGCGAATTCTTGCATAAAATTTACATCGAGCGGTCCATACAAATTACCATTTCACTTCTAACTCTGATTAAATGTTGTAGAAAAAATATTGCTCTCTAAATGGAAGAGAAAATGCTCGGTTTTCGACTCATTAAAATTGATGTTTTGTTTTTTTACGCCCGCCTTCTCCCGAGAGTGATTCCCTAAGTTGAGCATTATTTTATTTGGGTCCAATACGAAATTGTTTAATTTATCCAGCAGTAAGATTAATGCTTCGCTTTGAAACATAATTAATTTTGTTTAGTACAATGGTTTTGGCATCAGTAAAATAAACACACGTGAAAACTGTTTCTATTCCGAGAAGTATCGTCGTTTCGCCCAATCTTAAAACTTGGCAATATCCGATGAGCCGTCTTCCAAAAGAGGTGTACGTTACAGCGTCGTTGAAGCAGAAGAGTGTGAAAACATCGGTAGCAGGGAAAAGGGTATTTGGCAGACTCCTACAAGCTAATGATCCTCTTGATTGCGGTAAAGTGTCGCTATAAACCGTCTGGATGTTGCCAACTTTGAAAAAACAGTTCCCGCTCTTAAATGACTATTTTTCCTGGCAGCCGAGCCATATTATGAGACAATTGCCTTTATTGCCTGAGAATTGATGCTTTCCCCCTGCTAACTAATTGTTGTTTAAAATGTTGTTTAGTTACTTAAGTGGCGGATAAATCTCACCTTAACCTGTGATAAAGCTTTCTAACATCTGCCTCTATTTTAATATAGCCAGTAGAAAATCATGTTCACGATCATCTTATTTTTATCAAAAAGCTATACAATATTTCAATTCAATATAACTAAGTATTGTGTTAATTATAACTATCACCGAATTTCTCTGCTCTATATAAGTCCAGCGTTTGTTTCGGAAATAATTATTTTCGCAAAATGTTGTGATAAATTTATGCTGTCAGTTAACTTTTATCTATGTTCTTTAAAATAGCTCACGGCGACCGAAATCAATTTCGAATTCATAATTTAATTTAGTGGCGCCCATGGCTTTGAAAATGTTTAATTTGCTCGTCAGAAACACAAGGGACCTACTATTGTGATGGCCTTATAACTTTTGTCGCTTTTAATAACGTTCAATTAATTCTGTTTATTACTTTCGAAAACATATTTTGATAACTTCTGCTGTAAAATGTGTTCTTATAAATTGTTGTGATCAAGAAAAATATTATTTTTACATTATTTATTTGGTTTCCAGTTTCATAAATTTGTAACATGAGTGTTCTCAATACATTTTCATAGCAAATAACTAATTTTGGTATTTCTGGTAACATAGTTTCGTTAAACTGCATATTTAACTCTCATTTCTCAAAGAATTTTACCTCCGTGTCCGACTTTATTAAAAGTTGATTCTTCGAGATGGCTTCAGTTAGTACCTCACCGAGAATTCGCGTTGTTAGGGCTGTCTTTTCCAACTCTGCGAGTAAAGTTGTATACAGTTATCCTATTTTGCTGTTTTTTCGGTAAATTATGTTCAGAACATTGTCTTTATTTTGTTAAGCTTATGCCTTTTGTAATTTGACAAGTAATATACGTATTTTTATATCTGGCATTCCGCTCCGTATCATCTAATAACTACACAACTTGTATATCTTGGCCTTACAAACGTTCAACAAAACTTTTTTTTTTCGTTTTAGGATTTGGCAACCCTATGCGTCGGTTCAACGTTTCAATATTCTGGGGGTTTATTATAAATTGACAGCGAGGGGGCTCACGTTGATGTATCTGCAAATCAACTGTTTTTTATTTTACGTTACGAATATTTCCCGTGACAATTCAGTAATAGAGACTTATCTCTTATTAGGGTCCTGAGAATTTGGATACATCATCAGCGACTACGAATTTTCTGAAAGAAATTTCTTTTTAACATCCATATTATAATAGAGGTATTAGAAATGAAACTTATTTTAATATTTTGTATGGTAGTTCATAGTTGTGATTTTATTTGCAATTTTAAGTTATATTTTTGATTTAAAAGATAACTTTTTTTATAAAAATTAAATATTTTACATCTACCATATTTAGGTACAGTTTTTCGTGTTAGATGTTTTCAATTAAAATGATGATAAAACTGTACTTGTTACTTATTTACATATTTAATTGGTGATTTATCTGTTAGTGGCATATAAAAAATAATGTTTATATCGATATTACCAAATAATCTTGTCTTTATTGAAATTTTATATTCGATTTTAGTAGTATTCATTAAATTCATACGAAAATAATGTATTATAGTTCCAAATGGTATTTTATTTATTAAGATTGATTAGAAAAGACGGAAATATTATAGTGTTTGTTTTAGATAATTTGTACAGTAAATGTTAAATAATTTAATCATAATAGCGTTATAATAATGTTCGTTAAATATACTTGTATTTCCAATAAAACTGTGTGTGAGTATACAATATGTAATTTAAATGGTAATTTTCTTGTAAAATTCAATGTATAATTCATACAAAACACACTACATAATAGCTCAATGACATATTAGTTAAAGATCTGACACTTAAGCACTATGTTACTATGTCATGATTGTGTTTAATGGTGACGCTCTCGCCTAATGCTCCGCTCATAAACTTTAGTTCAGTTTGTGTAACTTCTACAATGTATAGATAGCGAATTTAATGTTTCGTGTAAAAGCTTCCATTTATCATTAATGGGGCATTCATCATAAATCAGAGCTCTCTCTCGTTTGTATCGCCGTCCCGCTCTAAGTGGGGATCTACGGGATTTGCTTGACAGAGTACTTTTTTGTTTTCCCTTGTTTGGAAAGGCATCACCTTCTATCGACTGCATCGGTTTGTTTACTCGAAAGTTTACTAAAGTCATTTGGGAGCGATTTTTATTAACTTTCAAGGCTCCCTTTTTTCTTTTAACGATTTTCCGCCTCGTTTACTTTTGGAGTGGTTTTAGGGACTTTGTCACTTTTAAATTATGTACGAGAATTCGTTGTCTCATCATCAGTATTCGCTGAGTCATCAACATAGATACTCGTCATATTTTGACATTTCGACATTATCCCATTTGGGATTTTTTTATGTTTTGATCTAACTACCACGGATTAAAAAAAATACGGATGTAACCTTGTCTAATCCCGAGTGAAGCATAGTAATGGCCGCCCGTGTAGGATGTGTGCGTGTCATTGGCGCCGTCACTCTATGTACAATGACAGCGGGTTGTAGTACCTAGTTGCGTGTGTGAGTGTCGGTCACGTGTACAATAAACGAAATTGTGACGAAATTGTCGCACCTTGCATGCTTCACCTCTTTATCGTGTAATGCTCCATCCGTATTTTTTTTAAATCCGTGCTAACTACATGATAAAAAAGAACAGAAACATTTGTAACTACTTTTTATGACATAAGGCATAATAATTTTACATCACATAATGCTATTATAATTTATATTTCCCACACTTCATTAGAGATACTAAACAATTAGCACTTCATAAGCAATATTAACGAATCATTTAAATATAATCTTAATTATGAGCCACTAAGGTAGATAATGCAATAACGATGCCTAGCAGGCTCTTGTACGCCCGCGTGGGTGGCACATACGCGATTTTGAATGCGCTTGCGCAATTTCTAGGACGTTTTAGTGACACGAATGCCCTACTGATATATTGACGGAAAATTTCAATACATGCCCTATCAATATTATTTATCAATAACATGTATGAAACCAATAAAACGTCTGTAACTAATTGATACTATGAAATAGATAAAGTACGTTCTCTGAGTAAACAAAGATACTTCCCTGAGGTGGGATAAACTTATGAAGTAATCTAAGCTTTGTCTGATAAAATTTCATTGAACAAAATGATTTTTTGTAGTCCTACTTAGTTACTCTGTTATTACCCATTCTAGGTCATTAGCACTATTCCATATAGTGGCATCCCTATTATAAATGCGAAAGTGCGTCTGTCTGTCTGTTACTTCTTTATGACCAAGCCGCTGAACCTATTTTGCTGAAATTTGGCATGGAGATACTTTGAGTCCCGGGAAAGGACATACTAGGCTATTTTTTATCCTGGAAAAATGTACGATTCCCGCGCGATAAAATATTTTTGGCGCAACGGAGTTATCTAGTAGAGTATAAATTCTGTGTTTTTTTAAACAAACTTTATCTATTTTTAGAAACAAATCATTAATCACTGTTCATAAATCTTCAAAAAGCGCTGTTCTTTTTCTATGATTCGTAGGTTCTACTATCTAAAACCCTTTGCAGAGTCCACTCGCTAGTTCCTATAGGATTCAGTAGACACATTTGAAGGGTCAACCTAACTGGACAAGCACTAGAACCGGTTGCCCCGGTCCAGTATTTACCGAACCGGTTGTATAATCTAATCACTGATACCTGTTTTTATCTCTGCGATCTGCGTTTATGTGTAACAAAGGTTTTTTCCTATCTATTGTGATGTTTTTATGGTGATATCTTCCTAGTTCAAAATGTATTTTTTATATTGATGAACTGTTGGTTTTGGAATATTTTTTCTTCAATGAATCTGTGTATGTCTGTATTATATTTGTTTATATTGTATCATGTAACAGATGCAAAGCTTCTGGTTAAGTAATTCTTATTCTTTATGTGAATTTAATAGAAAATAACAATTTTTATCATTCTTTTCTTATTTCGCGATTAAAATCGATTAGTAAATTTTAACTGGGATAAAAGCTATCCTATGTCCTTTCCTGGTAATCAAAGTATCTCCATACCAAATTTCAGCAAAATCGGTTCAGCGGTTTGGGTCAGAAGAGGTAACATACAAACAAAACTTCGCATTTATAATATTAGTAGTGTTCTCGATTCAATAAATGGTGTTATGTGGCGTGTGAAGTTACACGATTTCGTCTAATTCCAATTCGGCTAAGATGCGACCTTAACACTATTGTGATTTGTGTGTTTCCTTTAACAACCTCGAGTAATTACGAAATTACGGCTCGCATGTTCGTATAACATTATACAACTTATCACGGTCGGTTAAGGTGGCCAATATAAATTATTCTGCGTCCAAGCCAAGACAAATACTTCAGTAGAGGTTAGTTAAGACGATTACTGCTAAGTACTTACACTTATGGTAGGCAGTTTTATCGCTATAATAGTAGTATCAACAATTACTTCGGGTTCCGTAGTTTTATGTTACTAATTTCTTCTCTTTTCTAATTTAACTTAGTAAAAACCTTCTTTTAGATCGATTATGATACAAAAGTGATATATCTTAGATGGGAATGGATTGCACAGTTTTATATACAAACTAGATGACGCCCGCAACTCCGTTGCGCCAAAACTCGTTTATCGCGGCGGAACTGTACATTTTTCCGGGATAAAAAGTATCCTATGTCCTTTCCCGGCACTTAAAGTCTCCATGCCAAGTTTCAGCAAAATCGGTTCAGCGGTTTGAGCGTGAAGAGGTAACAGACAGACAGACAGACAGACACACTTTCGCATTTATAATATTAGTATGGATATGAATTCAGGTCATCAACATAATATCCAACAAAATTAAAACGCCTGGTTAGTGTACAGGTAACGTAAGGAAACTTGACCTTTAATGTATCGAGTGCACAGATACAATCACGATGTTTATCATCATCATCATCACGGTCATTATCATCATCATAATCATCATCATCATCATGATCATACCATCTTCTTCAACCTTCACCATCGTAATAAATACACGACCTCCGTGGCGCAGTGGTGAGCACGTTGAGCTCAAGCCAAGGTCGCGGGTTCGAGTCCCGCCGACGGAACAAAAAGTTTATAAAGTTCCTGGGTCATGGATGTATGTTAAATATGTGTATCATATAATAAAAATCTTAAATATATGTATAGTATAAAAGTATTAAATATATTTCCGTTGTCTGGTACCCGTAACACAAGTCCTTCAGGTACTTAGCACGGGGCCAGACTGACGTGGTGTGAAGCGTCCATAGATATTATTATTATTACATACTAGATGACGACTGCAAATCCGTGGTAGAAAAATTAGTTTATCGCGTGGGAATCGTACACCATCCAGTAGTGCATTTATAATTGTACGATCCATATCGAACATCAAGCATTTTAGGGTTTTTAAAGAGTCAGCGTTTTGGACGCACTCGCCTAATTATTTAATCGTTAGTTTCACCTCATAATGCCAAAACATTTCGGAGAGCGTACATCGATGGTGATTGGTGATTTCTAAAGCTTAAATGCTAATTTCACCAAAACTGTTTTTTCCTGTTTAACTGGTGTTTTTTATATGAAACGGAAATAAACATAAATCATTAAAGTTGTTCAGGCTAATAGGCCGAGTGGCGCCGACTATAATATAATTCAATTTTCCCGCACATACAAGCCGACCAGTTCTCCGGATTGATTAATAGTCAATAGATTTCGCATTCATTATGAAAATAATAAAACACGATTCGTAACAGACCGACAAACTTAGTTGGACCAATTCAATATTATAATGTGAAAGTTTTTATGGATGGATGGATCATGGATGCTACAATTCACGCAAAGTAATAAATAGGTAGTTGTCGCACTGAATTAGAGGCCACCTATTAAAAACCAGATGTCGACCGCAACTTCGTTGCGCCATAATTCATTTACCGCGAGCGGTACATTTTCCGCGATAAAAAGTTTATACTTTACCGGGAATGAAGGTACTCGTATCTCCATACCAAATTTCAGCTAAATCGGTTCAGCGGTTTGGGCATTAAGAGGCAACAGACCGACAGACAGACACACTTTCGCATTTGTAATATTAAGTATGGATATCATTGGTGTGCCAGGCCATTTCCCTAGTCACACAACTACAACACTGAAAACCTGTCTTGATTCTCTTTTTGGTAACATTGTAATATTTAACAATGTGACACTACTTGTTATACGAAAGCTAGGTTATCGAAGGAGTCATTCAAGACGTGAGTGGAAGAATAAGGTAAGTAACATGAAAAAACTTCCCGTTTTTAACCGACTTCCAAAAAACGAGGAGGTTATATGTTCGGCTGTGGATTTTTTTTGTATGTTCAACGATTACTCCGCCGTTTGTGAACCGATTTTAGAAATTTTTGTTTTGTTGTATTAGGTTTCACTCCAATTTGGTACCATGTTCACAAAACTGGTGACCTGATGATGGGATCCATGAGTAATCGAGGGATCTCCTCGAAATTTATATGGAAACATATGGTGATTTTGGTTTTATGTGAAGTGTACTAAGAATATGCTACCAAAAAGTCAAATATTGGGTCAAGGTATACCATGGTTTCGAAGATGCTGAGAGAACTCCTGACTCCTTATAGATACACGTTTGGGAGTTTCGGCGTTGTTTTAAGAACAGAAAGCATATGCTACTATGCAATTCATATTCATCATCATCATCATCGTCATCATCATCATCATCATTACCACGTCGTGTTAAGGTCACCAATGTCTCATGGCACAGAATAGATAAAAGTACAAGGCATAGGTATGGATACAATAATAATAATAATTATGTTCTGTATAACAACACCTGTTTGTTTATATAAACGGCGGTCGGCGCCGCAGAGGCGACGGCGTGGCCGCCGCGCGGCGCGTGGCGGCAGACGACAGATCGAATACTTTACTAACTACTTTATAAAATTTAAATAGACAAATAGAATTAAAATAAAGTTATTTTAAAAAGAGCATTTAAACAAAACAAAGTCATTAAGTGTCTTTTTAATTAGTTACACATATTATCGATAGATGGCGCACTAAGTATCGGTTTGACTTCTTGATTTCAAGAACAGCTGTCAATTATGATAATATTAAATATTATGAGTAGCTACGCTACATCCTATGCAAGTTTATACAATGTTTTATATGATAGATCCTTCGACCGTGAAAAACGAGACACAATAGCTTTTCTATTGTTATCGCAATCGCCGGTGACCGCTTGGAGCTTGCGGCATTAAAATTTTTAAATTACCTAGCACAATATGTTCACTTCACTGATAAGTGATAAATATGATAATATAATATTATTTTGTGAGCGTGAGTTGTGACTTTTAACAAATTGTAATAAGATACGTAAAATATACGCGATAGTTTAACTAAAAAGAGTGAAATTATTATTTTTAACAAAAAATTAAAACCGACTTCCAAGGTAAAAACAATAATAACATTAATATGAACTAAAAAGTATAAAATATTTTTTTCTATATGTATAACAGTGCCTTTTTCCGAATTCGGCTAAACCTTAAGGGGCCGGGTACCCTCAAAATTCTCATACAAACGTAATACCAAAATCATTTTCTCATACGAAAATATTTAACATGTTTGAGTTATTTTTCAGCTTAAAATAGTAATTACCTAGGTTCCTGAACAAAAATTAACTTCAAAATATTTAAACACTAAAAAAATTTTTTTTGTGTATAAATTTTTTTTACTAAATTTACTACTAAATATTTAGACACTAAAAAATAGAGTAAAACACTAAAAAATATATAAATAAATAGTAAATTTACTACAAAATATTTAAATACTAAAAAATATTTTTTAGAGTTGAAATATTTTGTAGTAAATTTAATATTTATTTATATATTTTTAGTGCTTTACTCTATTTTTTAGTGTTTAAATATTTAGTAGTAAATTTAGTAAAAAAAAATTATACACAAAAAATTTTTTTTTAGTGTTTAAATATTTTGAAGTTAATTTTTGTTCAGGAACCTAGGTAATTACTATTTTAAGCTGAAAAATAACTCAAACATGTTAAATATTTTCGTATGACAAAATGATTTTGGTATTACGTATGTATGAGAATTTCGAGGGTAACCCGGGCTCTTAACTATTTCTGTACTCAATCTTCATAATTTTGAAGTCGATGCCAGTTCCAAAAGTTTCAAATATTCTGTCAGAGAACTGAAGATTCAGCTATCTGGTACCGACTTCAAAATAATGAAGATTGAGTACAGAAATAGTTGAGGTTTAGCCGAATTCAGAAAAAGGCATTATAATAATTTCCCTTAAATGGAGGCTTTAGGGCCAGAAAAATTATTTGAAATAGAAAAACTATAGATTATATGTGTAGCCAGATATATTATCTAGGTTATGAAGTAGATAAGTTACAAGTTTTATTAAAATAATTAGGGAAAAAATGAGTTATCGTCCGTATGTTACGAAATGTCACTTGTTCGATTCTTCCACTCACGTCTTCATTATTATATGAATAATCTAAATAATGTTAGAATTATTGTAGCTTATAAGTTATAACTAAAGGTTCCCACGAACGCTTTCAGCTAACAAACTAATTTATTCGCAAGTGTATCTGCGGCTACAGGGAGCGCCTGTCATTGGTTTCGTTTCAACAGCAATCCTTGAAATTTAAATACCACCTCCTTTCCAATTCGCATTTGTTCAATCTCTGTTATGGTTTTATCTATAAAACTTTAGATTCCCTTATTTAAAACGGATAAAATATTTCTTTTTCGGAAAATTTCGATGCAAAAGACAATTTAATTGACAATATAAGTTTTGTAATTTACAATTTGCGAAATGAAGACAAATAATGGTAAATATTATATTTTGGATAATCCGTCACTCCTTTCTGAGCCCTCTCCTTTATTGATTGTACATTACACACTTCGTATAAACAACCTTTTAGCTTTTCATTGAGGTTTGGATTAAATTATTTATATATTCATCTATTCATAACAATTGAACAAGAATAAATTATCACTAATTAATTGACTTAAGGAAGTGTAGCGTTGTTGAGCGTAACACAAAAACAGAACATGCTACCATTTATATAGAGCGTTTAAAATATAAAAAACGTAGACAAGGTCAGAGGAACACTACTAGTCCGTGACGATTCAAATGTTTCCTCTAGATAAGTTAACGATAATGATGATGAACCTCGCATACAAAACGTTTAGGAAGTGTTCGCTGTTACTGCCTCGAATACGAGAAGTTGTGCTAGAACAATTATTTCCAAGATCAGTTTTTAAAGGCTTAGAAGCGTTTTGTTTTCATAAAAATTTGGATTATTATCATCAGTCTTGTAAGTCATAATATCAAACACAGCTATCGAAAAAAGCGAAAATAATTTCTACACCTATCGTACTATAATTTACTTCTTTTTAAGTCCGTCGGCTCGTTCCCGTTACAAAAAAGTGAAAAATAAGCAATGTCAATTATATTTTTTCATACGTTAGCTAATATTGCTCAAAAGAAATAAATGTAGGTGACTCCGAGCGGAATATTGCAAATACAATAAAATGTAAAAGACGAAAGCATAAAGGAAACAGGTGGGTAGGCAGAAGTCTACACTCGACAATAGGTAACCATGGCGACGGAATCAAAGGAGCTCCCAATATTATCTCGGCCAATAAAAGTCGAGACCGTATGCCTCGCAAATTGTACGTACGTGAGTTGTAAAGCGTTCGAATTGGATTTTTCGAGTGTCTCGGTAGAGACATTATCTAAAGTATGTTACTAATGTAACTTCTAATGTGTTTTGTTTTGTTAGAAAAAACGTCTTTACGTGCTGAGTGTTTATGATTTATTGTTATTGCTTCATTAGATACCAAATGCATTTGGCTGATATAATATCTAGTTGTACCTCTGTTTTTGTAGTAATTTTATATATACGTCATTTTCTGATTATAACTTATCAAATATTTAATTTGAAAGAGGCTCAAAATTACTTTAATAACTTTTAAACCATTTACGTGGGATTATAAAAAAGATTATTAATAGCAATCTAAAAGCACATATCTTTCGATGAAGGCCTACACGAAAGTAAGACGGGATTTAAATGATTATGAATCAGCAAATCAGTAGACGATAAATAAAAACTTATGCTACAATAAAACTAAACTGCTTTAATCAGCTTAAGTTTTTACGAGATCAAATTTAAATATCGACACAGGATGCTGAGTCGTAGTTTACATAATGCATTTCAAATTAAGCGCGACTTTATTTATTCAATTGAAAAAGAAAAAGCTACTAACAGAAAACCACAACTCGAAATTTTAAATTGGCTCAATTCTTTCGTCGAAAATTATTTACTATTTATTCCATTCAAACTACATTAATCAAGGGAAGGAAGCGTTTTTAAACAATTCTACGCACCACTTATCTTAATAAGGTACACACTCGACTAATTTCACGCAGATGACTATCACAACACCCAAAATAACATTCCTAATGAACGTTAAATATATTTCGTGTTCAACATTTCAACATCTCATTTTAACAATCTCGACGACTGAATCGTTACTGAGTAATTATGGAGCCATTGTTTCGACAAATTATAACGCGGACGAAATCGAAGCGGAAGCTATAGTACCATTATAATGACTGACGTTTCTATTTGGCCCGTGAAAAAATTCCCCCAAATTTAAACATGGAGTAGCACGCGAGGTAATTTAAGATTTTTATCTGCCCAATACCTCCGGAAGGCTCGAAAAAACAAACGAAAATGAAGCTAGAGCTACTGAACATTGACTGTGAAATGTTATAGCTTCTCGCGTATGTAATTAACTCGATAAACCATTAAAATTAGGTAAAGCCATAAAATGGTCGTTTAATGGTCGTGTTTAATAACGTTTGGTTACCCTTGACTTCGTTCGTCTTGTCGATGCCACTTTACGTTTGAGGACAGCATGTGATATTGTCATTGTTGATATTTGCTTACTCGAATATAATATAAAGATGATGTTGTTAGAAAAAATATTAATTATGAAATCTAAATCTGAGATTAAATTTTATTTACCTGTGCAGGTTCTAAGAAACAGTTATTCACAATTTACGATTAACTCGAAATCTTGTTAAGAATATTTAATGTAAGCAATAAAGTACCATGAAAAAATAAAACATAGTTTGTCTTTAAAGACGAAGCAAATGGAAATTAATACATTAAGCTGAGCAGAATTAAAGTCTGTGAATCCTACGATCCCAGCGTTCACTTCGCAGTTCCATCGAAAATGTTTTTATGTGATTACTCATACATTTCCACTCCCGAGACCCTCATGATCGCTAAACGCCTCAAAGTTATATAGCTTTTTTATCGAAGCACTCTTTTTGATTGTGACACATTTCAGACTCTTCTTGTCTCCATTAAAGTCTTCTTGACAAGCGATTTTTAATATTATGTCCTCTAACTTTTACTGATTTTTAATGTTTGGTAAATGTAGCTTTAAATCACTTGCATTACGGTTTGTTTTTATTCTTGCATAAAACAGTTAATGGATGTTTAGAGTTTTCCTGCTTACGAGATTTTTAATAAATATAACTTGTCTCCAGCAATGTTTTATACAATTAATTATTGAAACTGCTTATGATGACTGTTTTTTCATGAATATTTGTTAACATGTACTGGACTACTGGTTTGACGTTAAATAAATATAGAATTTTACAGCCTTTCTGTTCGATACAAAAAAAAAATGTAGTCCCCTTTATTCTACCAACATCATACTACTAAAATATAAGTTCGACAATATAATACTACCTATACATTAATATAATATTATCTTCACTTTAACGCACGGGCGTTAATTTCTTTACAGCCCAATTTATTACTATGTTTACATGCCGCCGTGTAAGTAACCAAGATTATGATTATCTTGTAAAAACCCATCTTCATAAATACTAACCGTGTGGGTTCTTGTCAGATAATATCGTATAATGGGGTTTCATTGCCTAATAATTATGTACATTATAATTAGAAGCAAGATCGTAAGTGCATTAATTATCACTCACTTAGGTTTTTTCCAGTTTAGTTGTTTAGACATGGGAATGTAGCGGGCTGATTCTTTCATACTTTTTGTTTGCTAATTTATTAAGTGCATCTGCTATTTTGATGTTTGACAAATGAATACATTACTTACCTTCCATTCCAGTATCAAGTTACACTTCTCATAGCCTTACGGTATTATCATTATCATCATTACCACCATATTATATCCTTTCAACAATAACGATATATTTTTAAATTTTGTTTCATAAACTTAAGAGGCCGGGTGCCATCGAAATTCTCATACATAAGTACGTAATACCAAAATCATTTTCTCATACGAAAATATTTAACATGTTTGAGTTATTTTTCAGCTTAAAATAGTAATTACCTAGGTTCCTGCACAAACATTTACTACTAAATATTTAAACACTAAAAAATATTATTTAGTATTTAAATATTTTATAGTAAATTTACTATTTATATTTTTTTTGTGTTTTACTTTACATTCTAGTGTTTTAATATTTTGTAGTAAATTTTTGTGCAGGAACCTGGGTAATTACTATTTTAAGCTGAAAAATAACTCAAACATGTTAAATATTTTCGTACGAGAAAATTATTTTGGTATTACGTATAAGTTCAATGTGTCGAATTCCGTCTGGGAGGTAAGTCCGTCTATAGGCAATAACTTCCATATTTGAACGACTAGTTTCATATGGCTCAGTGGGTAAAACAATATTGCAGAGTTAGTTTGACCTAAGAAACAGATATGTCGCTACTAACTACCTGTTACGAAAAAAACGATCTGCCATTTTTTTCCCGCTTTGAACTCGCAGTGTAAGTCTCTGCCAAAAAAATTAAAAAAGTGGGAATGCGAAGGAGTTTTTAGAGTTTCTTGGATTACGTAAGTAATTTAGTGATCCTTTTACTTATTACTGATGTTCAATTCGTTAATATCGCTTTAATTTCGTTATTATTATCTGCAACATATTATATGTCTAACCTAAAATTGCAATAATTGGGAAGTCCGTCTAGTTTGCATAAGGAAAGGACATCATATGCCGGTCTTGCCTCGAATCAGATATTGTCAACCTTTTCAGACCTACATGTATTTATTGTTAATTTGCATTAAAAAATAGGACTGCAAGATCATAGCATTGTCCAAATTTTACTGCAAGGAAAGAGCGTACTCCTTTTTGAAAAGTGGGCAGCACACGTCTTGTGACTCCCCTGCTATTACAGGTGTCCAAGGGTGACGGTAGTTCACTTACTATCAGGGGATCCGTTTCCTCATCTGCCCCTTTATCGTAAACAAAAAAACTTGTAAAAATAATTTCTTTTTATAGTGCCATAATTATTCGTTTTAGATTTATACACGTCATGAAAAATCCTACCTCCCGGACCAACAACATAGCCCCAATCGGCCACGTGAACTAAAAAGTTATTTCAACTGACTAAATATTAATATTAAGGAATAAAAAAATTGGGTACTAAGTGGGTAGACATATTTTATATTATCAATAAACAATAATCGAATCAAAATTAAGTAGGGGAGTATGTTGAAAAATGTCTTATCTATCCCATAAAATAATGATAATGAAGCAAAGTTGTTGATTTTGCCGGCACTAATTATTATAATTTTGAATTTGTAATAAACATTATTTTATGTTTATTTTTACTGTTTAATTTTTCAAAAAATGTTTGTAACCACTTAGACTTACGATATGTCATATGCCGGACTTGCCTTAAAATGTTATAAAATTAATTTTCTCTGGAATGCGAACCTTATTACTGACACCTTAAACACATATTTGAATGGCCGTTTTGCGGCTTTGCTAGAAACAGTTGCCATGCATATTACTTCACAGGTTAGGGCTATATTGCTACTAGACGGACTTACCTCAAACTGTAAGGGAAGTCCGTCTACACGCCGAGTTTTTAAAAAATAGCACGTTAATAAAAAATACTGCAACTAAGACTATTTTTAGATCATTATAGGTCTAATTAATATATAGCCTATAATTTGCAATGACACAGTTACTTTAAAAAGCGAACCTGAAGTCAAAAAATTATGTTAAACTTTAATTTGAGAAAAGTATGCCAGACTTCGACACATTGACCTTACTATGAGAATTTCGATGGCACCGGGCCTCTTAATCTCCAATCTTAGTTACTTTTCTTCATACTTTTAACTCCATCGTCAGTACTCACGGTGGATTTAATATGACCAAACTAATTATATTTCTCATGGTCTCCTTGGTGAACTGAATTACTATTGCATCTATCATGTCTAACGACACGTGAACGGTGCGGCGACGCGCGAGGTCCGATTAGTGAACGCTCCGTGGCTCGTATTTCGAGCTCCTTCGTTATGTCGCTTCAATTGATATTGTATTAAAGCCAGTCAATCGTAACTTATGGTATCTTAATAGATTATAGATGGTCATCACTCATCAGTGTTGATCTCGTTGCATTGTCAAATAATTTTGCCTTTCCATACTTTGCTATAAGTTAGAAGTTTGAGAGAAAAATGTTAGGTTTACTAATGAAAATAAAAAACCTTGGTATTTCGGAAGTGCATGGTGTACAGGAATCTAGCCAAATCTTTTTACTTTCTGAAATCCTCGTAAATTGTACATTTAAAATAATAATTTAGTTCAAACTATAACATAAAGCTAAATTATAACATTTAAATCAAAAACCCTTGTTTTGAACAAAGCTTCTCTTAGACATAAGATTTTCTATTTGTGAGTTGTGATCACAACTCACAAATAGAAAATCTTTAACATTTCAATATTTCAAAATTCAATAGAAAATCACGAACATAATATAGATTCACCAATCACCAACAATTACGGTTAATGCAATTATTTCTGATGAAACATAATAATTGTCTCATTTTATGGTCCTTAATACAAAAGTCATTACAGTGGTAATCACATCAAATGCACACCTGCCTTTGATTGTGATTAATCTGATGATCAAGAAGGATTCATTAGAATCATTATCGATAAATTTGTAGCGTCTCTTGAATACTCTAATTGTTGAAGTATATAATAAGACTCTACATGCTCCAGAAGCGATGGGTGTGATAGTTGGCAAGACCATTATGATATTGGATCGGTCTGGGTCCATTAAACCTGTTTATTTTCGGTTTATTTGACTTTGTAACTGGGTGTATTGATTTAGGATGCCAGCTGTCGGTAGCTGATAGGAGCTCAATATTCGTTACTCAATAAGTAAATACATCTTAATAACCCTTTCTATGAAATGCTTTATATTTTTGGATTTTGCGTGTTTTAGTGTTCTCATCCATTAAAGAAACTGCGTAACCTATTTTCTAGATGAATGCCCGTTTTCATTAACTGCCTCCTATCCGTTTAGTAGGAGTAATATCACTTAAGGCAAATATTATTATAAACTTTGGTGAATCAGAACCGTAAGTTTTGAAATATTATGGAAGAGCTGCTGATCTCGAACGTGATGTAGTAGTTTATTAGTCAGAAGGGCGTTTGGTTCCCTTGATCGCGTTACAATAATCGCTTCTGATAGAATCGTGAGCTCTGTAATATGTACATTAATATTTGTATCTGAACGCATATAATACGCATATAACGCTAAAGCTACATCGCTCCATTGCTGTGCGTTTTACTATAATAGCGTTGCATCGTAGATATATTTAAACAGATTGATGTTTGAAGAGCTGCTTAGGAGGATGGGTTATGCTCTTCTCTGCCAAAGCTATGTTATAGATCCATAAAGCTTGTTGTATTGTCGCAGCGTCGACGCAATGTATTAAATGCATTATTTCACTGCAACGAATCATCGTTCGCAACACAGCACAGTGTGCTCTCGCTCTTAGGTTTGCAATTACTGACCGCATGAGATGATTATTTTGTAATATCCCTGATTGTAAGATTCGTCATAGAGCCCTCGATCGTTGGAATGGATCATTAAGATTATGACCATTACAACAAATTGTATGTCATAGATCTACAATGCTTTGGCACGAATTGACCTTGTGGGACAAGAATAGGCGTTTCGTCAAAACGTTTTTAAAGGTAGATATTATGATTGAAGTTTTTCCAACTTCAAGTTGATCTATCATAAACGTGAATTATGAAAAAGTCTCGTGTTTTAACACACCTGATTCTTTATCTCCAAACGTCTAATGTGCCCATGTTTGGCGATACCGAAATACCACACCATATACGTTATATTGTCAAGAAAATGGCATAAATTGTAATATACAATTTTCCTATTAGGGTCAAGAATAGATGATGACCTTCGTTTTATATTTTGACGTTCACTCGCTGCCGCCTACGTACTCCTTATACAGATAACATGGCTTCAGGGTCGCCGTTGGATCTTTTAGTTACCTTTCCTATTCATCATCATCAGCTAACTTCATCGTTGCAGTTGCTCCGGGATTCGGATCACTGAAGTTGGATTTGCAATTAATCAAAATAATTTCTAGCGGCTTAACATCACTAGGAAACCGCCTTCGATGATCTATATCTGCTGTTTAATTTTCACTTCTGCTGACACTCATGGCGGTTGCAAGTATTTTACAATTTTTATGTTTTACAAGTTGCATTTTGAGTACTAATGAACCTAGAACTATAATTACTATACTAACTACGCCTCCTTGGTCCAGTGGCTTAGAGCGTCGCTCTTGACTCGGACTCGGATGGGCATGCAAAAAGTTGGTCCTGCGTCTGACCTCTCGCCAGTCGTGTCGGTCGCCCGTTCCACTGGGTTATGAGAGTAAAAAGAATGGAGAGTGCTCTTGTGTACTGCGCACACACTTGGCACTATAAAATTACTCCTGCGTACCTGGCCTGGTTTCAATGAAACCGACCACCGTCACCGAAACCGGTGTGGGGGTATTAATATTAATTTATTATACATATAATATTATAGATTACTAAATACTAACTATCACACAGATCATGGAATCAAAACTAAAGTCTAAGTAGTCAACCAAAGCTACCGTTGCCCCTGGCTTGGCTTTGTTACAACTTGGAGTGATCACAACTATAGCTATGATTGGATGGCTTAGCGGAAACTTGGGAATATTTTAACTACGTAGTTAATAGTTTCAACTGAAAATGGTAATGAAGTTTTTATGTTTAAAGTTTCAACTTCAAACTTGAATTTTTTATTGTTTGACTTTCTGTTTTTTTTATTGGCTTTCAAGAGATCATAGTATTCGATTTTTTTTGCAGTAACGTCTAAAAATAATCGCAGAAACCGTACATATTGCCGCGATAAAAACTAGTTTTTTTTCTTGCTACTTAAAGTACATATTTAGATTTACATTTAACAAATTAATGCAAAAAGCGGTACAGCTTATTATATTAGTATAGTTAACAAACATCCAAATGTGAGATGAATTCACACGTTTTTATGTAAACAAGTAATGGAAAGACGTATCCGATAGAATCACCGGACATATTCGCATCATTCATATATACGTCATGATAAGTCGCTGTATGTCATCACCATATTTACTATTTATGGATCCGTTACATACATACAAATCCATGGATTTGTTTTTATTAATCGCAAAAAATACTATGATAGTTTTTTATCCTATTTTTCCTTTTCTAAAATGAAACAGTTTATTTTACTCAAGGCAAAACGGATCAATTTTTACTTTAGGCATTTTTGTCTGATACGTTGTAAAAGTAGCTTGACCAAAGTAGCTTTAAAAATCCGCTAGGTCGGTTTCTCAATGATACATTTTTATACAAAGTGTTAAAATATTAACTTAGTTCAGTGCACGGTTATGGCAATAAATGAATAATTCGTGAAAATTAGACGCAAATTTGTGAATTTTTTTTCTATCGAGAAAATTTTAAGATATCGTGTTTTTGCTCAGATTGAATTCTTGGAAATATAATGTAGTGTCTAATTTTAGAAAATGAAACAATTAGGAGCTTATTTTCAAGTATAAAAATGAATTATTAAATCTAAAATTTTGGGTTAGTCGCCCCCTTAAGCTATTTTAATGAAATTAGACGCAACAATTGTATTAAACAAAACTTTGACTTTGAAATTATTATAAGTAATAGTAACCATGCGGAACCCATGCCATAAATCCGACTCGCGCTTGACCGGCTTATCCGCACCACTAAATCGGCGGGTCGTTCAACCGTTTTACATTTCGTATCCGTAAAAATATCAACGCCCAAATTTTAGGTTAAGCGCCTTATAAATTGTATGAAAAATATTTATAATTCGCCAAATATTAGTATGGCTGTCGCAATAACAGATATATATTTTTTGCAGGTAATTATTCATTGGATTCTGGCGCGTTCACAACTGCGAGTTTCATCAAAATGAGTTCATTAGTAAGTAGGTAGGTACCCTAGATCTAAACCAGGGGTTCCCAAACTTATTTTGTCTACTGCCCACATTAAGTAAAGATCATGTTTTAGCGCCCCCCTTGTTTCAATTTAAAATGCATCCAGATGAAATAAATCACCCTCCAAGCTTCTACACAACGCCCCCATTTTTTTCTAGGTCCCACACCGCCCCCTGTGGACGTTCAGCGCCCACAAGGGGGCGTTATCGCCCACTTTGGGAAAGGCTGATCTAAACCAAGCTAGGGCTTCATTTTCTAATTTGTTCGGCCCTATGTTTTATTTTGCGTTATGAATTATTTTGCACGGGAGTTATGTCTTTTGCCACTCGATTCGATGTAGTATTAAAAAACTGCAGAAACGACTATATTCATTGGAATTGATAGAATCTATACTTGTTTGTTTTTTGTTTGTTTGTGCGCGCGAATCTCAGGAACTACTGGTCCGATTTGAAAAATAATTTCAGTATTAGATAGTCCATTTATTGAGGAAGGCTATAGGCTATATTTTATCACGCTAAGACTAATAGAAGCGAAGAAATAGAGGAAAATATAAAAAAACAGGGGGAAATTATTTGAAAAGGCTTATTTTAACGAGCTAATCTCAGGAACTACTGGTCCGATTTGAAAAATTATTTCAGTGTTAGATAGCCCATTTATTGAGGAAGGTTATGGGCTATATTTTATCACGCTAAGACTAATAGGAGCGAAGAAATAGAGGAAAATGTAGAAAAACGGGAGATATTATTCGAAAGGGCTTATCTCACGAACTACTAGAGCAATTTTTCTGTTATTTGGGTCACATAAGAAGTAGACCACGTGAAGAATCATATGCTATTTTTTGTGGACTAATTTGTCTGTGAAACATCTAATTTACGCGGGCGAAGCCGCGCGGAACGTCTAGTATAGAATCCCAACTAACATTAGCCGCTAACATAAGAGTTAGAACAGATCTACAAGAGAGCTAAACACATCAAATGGTGTTCAACAAGTGGTATCACATGGAGTTATAGCTCGCTACAACTCTACTGTACCCTTGAATTGGGCACAAATTCTTATCGCCTTATGTTCCACTATGATGGTATAGGAGAGCTATAGCATGAATTTTAGAGATACAGTAAAGTTATTGTGGATGTACAATAGCGATAACTGAGCCTTAAAGCGTTTTAAGTGAAGTATTTAAGTGACTAGTGAATCTTCAAGCGGTATAATAGAGTTACAGGCTACCTAAGATCCTTTGAGTACTACAAAAGAAGCAAATTCACGAATATTAACCCTTTTAGGGCTATAGTAGATCTATAATGCATCATACTAACTTTTTAAGCACCTTAAGGGTGGCAATGCGGTAGATTGTAACGTAATTATGATATGTTTTTAACTTTTTTTTCTAACCGGCTTAACAATATTGTGTTTATGTATATGTTACACATATATTTACACTATAACCACTGATTTTATAATGGCGGAGTTTAGTAGTGAAATAATATTTCGACTTGTTAGTTGAAGGCTGAAGCGGAATTTTCTTTGCGAAGATGAGTTTATTGTGAATGTGACTATGTATTATAAGCAAATAATGAAGGGGCCCACACTTTGTTGTGTATTTTAAGTAAAAAAGTGTCGCATCAAATAAAGCAAAACATTTTTATTGATAAAATTGTTTTAATGTTTTACCTATTGTCTTAAAAGTTTATTGACCCAGGCATCAAAACGCTGCAAAGACAAGTTATTTCATTGTAATAAGTTTTAATTTTGTACTTTTTATTATTTTCGTGAATTAAGTTTGTACTCAAAAAATGGTAGACTCATGAATTTAGGGTTTTAATAGGGGAAAATATCTCTAATATACAGTCCTAAATAACATAGAGGAGTTTTGAATCCTTTGAGGAGTTTGGTTTTCCAAAAGAGTTGAAAATTAGCCTCGTAGAGCTAGTAGCATTAATTGTTTCCTTTGTGCAACTAAATGCGCTAAAGGAGTTAATAGGAGATGATAATTTCTTGTATAGAACTTATAGTGGTATGATTCACTCAAGGATATATTACAGAAGCTCTGGTCTGTACTGTAGAGATAATAATCGCTGCAGTTCCACTTTAGCCTTCATAATCGCTCTTATAGACCCGTTTTGTCACTATAAGTGTTATATGTTATTACTAACTCTGTTTTGTCGCCACAAACTATAATTACAGCTCCAAGTCAACCTTTATAACACTCAGGTTCTAAATAAGCTATATTTGCAGCGGTAATGTTTATTGGGATATAACTGCGGAAAATGTACGAGTTTAAAACGCCTAATGATTATATGTAAAAAATAAATTTTCCTTGGTCACGTCAGCATGCATAAACAGCTGGACCGATTGTAATTAAATTTGGCACATAGGTCACAGTGGCTATTATTATATAAAACAGGGTATTATTTGCAAAAAAATATTTTTTGCGTGCGAAATCGCGCGGCAGAGTTAGCCTAATATTTTTATACGAACGTTTCAGCGGCACACGTAGACACCGCGTGCCTCGTAGACACCTCCGTATGTGATTGTACCGAATATGAGTTCAACGACCGCGTTATCGGACACTATTCGCGTATATATTTAGATGAACACGTAGTATATAAATTATGTAAATTGTTTGTAATGACGTGAGAATATTGCTTAAATACAGATTTTTTGTTGCCCTGATTTCATCAAATATCCCGGTCAAATCAAATTATACGAGTATTTGCCTGTGCTGGAGTATTGATAGCATTATTTGTAGGTACCTTATTGATAGTATTTCTCTTATGAGTTATGATAAAGCTAAAAGTTTTTATCCCGGTGAATAAATGACTAATTACTACTATTTTAGTACAGTAAATGGTTATACATACATTGCTTACTAACTCCTAATTTGGCAATAAACGAATTTCGGGTTAACGTTCTTGCAGGTTTTTTTTCACTCTTGACTGGCCATCGCGATGATCATGATGATTGATGAGTATTAGCCGGCATCGGCGCGACGATGATGTGTCCGCGACCCGCCGACTTTATGGTTCACCCAGCAAAGGTCAGGAGTCCACGACACACGAGGACGTTCGTTGACGCTCAAATTCGAATATTATCATAACTTTAAAAACATCTTTTTGCGTTAAAATAGTCAATGAAATAAACATTGTGCGTTGATATGCGAATGAAAAAACATGGGTTGAAATGAAATAAACATTTTTGTGTGTTGTTACGTGAAAAAAATGAGGTAAAATAATGTGATTCGCTATAGGTAGTGCGCCACAACTATGTCAAAAATGTCTAATTTTTTACATGCAAACATTTTGATTACGTTATAATTATTTAAAAAAAATGGGACCCCGAATCGACCTCTCACTCAAATTAATAGGCTCCACAGTCCACCATCACAATAACCTTAACACTATTAAAAATAAAAAATAAAACAAAAAAAAAAGAATCTCGTAAAAAAATAGGATGTGCAATGTGCACTCTTGCTGATGATCGCGGATTAGTGAAACGATCACGGGTTAAGTGTCACTGACCCCGCGCGGTTCGTTCAACTTTAAATCATTGAGTCAAAACTTAAAACTATTGAAATTAATCTCGCACTTTACGGTTAATCGCTGATTAATATCATCGTTACTGATTATATAGTGGATGCCGTCTGAACGAGACAGAAAATGTGCCAAATGTAGTTAAAAATTATGTGTTGGCCGTGAATTCCAAAATGCAAAAGAGACTTTCCAGAGAACTTTTGTAACTTACATTCAAGGCAAATAAATGATTATGAATCATAACATTGTCTGAATAAAAAGGAATTATACAACTACTAGATGTTCCACGCGGCTTCGCCCGCGTAATTTAGGAATATTACGGAAACCGTACATTTTTCCGCAAAAAATAGCCTATGTCCCTTCACATGGTCTATTCTTCATGTGTGCCAAAATAACATAAAAATTGTTCCCGTTTTTTTCAGATTTTTGTCTATTTCTTCGCTCCTATAAGTCTTAGCGTGATAAAATATAGCCTATAGCCTTCCTCAATAAATGGGCTATCTCACTGAAAGAATTTTTCAAATCGGACCAGTAGTTCCTGAGATTACCGCGGTCAAACAAACAAACAAACTAACTAACAAACTCTTCCGCTTTATAATATTAGTATAGATCTAAGATGAACTACACAATAAATTATTATATATCCCCTTCTATTCCATGTTATTATAATATCTCTTCTATACTTAATAATATTGTACTTGAGAGGACAAACTGTGTCAATTGGCTACGAATTCATAATAATATGACCGATTTTTATCGACAACTCTAGAGGTAATGGGCCTGCTGGAACCATAAATTTTTCTAAAAAATTCTTTACTACAGGAATGTTCCTGCAGCTTATTTATTTCATATGATTTTGTAAACTTTAGTATAGAGTACAAATCTTCTGATATATATAAAATTCTCGTGTCATAGTGTTTGTGCGCGAACTCCTCCAAAACGGCTCAACTAATTTTATTGAAATTTTGTAATGTACCATCGAGGAAATTGATTCCTAGGCAGTTGACAGACCAACGTCTTTTTTTCGGATCAGGTCAATTTAATGCTAATTCATAATTCAAGACGTGAGTGGAAGAATAAGGTAAGGTAAAAAAACTTCCCGTTTTTTTTTGCTTAAATGGAGGCTTTAAGGCCGGAAAAATTATTTGAAATAGAAAAACTGTGGATTATATGTGTAGCTAGGTTATGAAGTACATACGTTACAAGTTTTATGAAAATAAAAAAGAAAAAATTAGTTATTGTCCGTATGTTACGAAATGTTACTTGTTCGATTCTTCCACTGACGTCTTCTTGAGATCTGTCGGCTGGGTTTGACGTAACGCGCCCAAAGTAAGTAGTTCCCCCATCTGCCTAGGAATCAACTTCTCTGATAGTACATTCGTTTGGCCTGAGGATAGGTTTTTATCTACTTTTTATATTGATAATATTAGGAATAATTTATATGGCAAAACAACGTTTGCCGGCTCAGCTAGTGACTTAATAAAAATACGATCTAAGTAGATCGGTTGCATTATAACGGTAAGATCGTAACGCCTATTGTATAGATGATTACTTTTTGGATTAAGGTCGAGCCATACGTAGTCTTATTATGAGCATCATTACCATAATAATATAGGGTAATGCATTCATCAACGCGTTATTGGATTCAGCCAAAATGTACATGTCGTGGGATGAAGTATGTGATATACATCACATGCGACATTAACTTAATAAGAATTAATGAAGTACCAGAGAAATAGATTTAGAGGAAAATTGCAGACCACCATTATTTAGTTGAGTTATGTCAAGTCTATTGCATTGTTCCTATTTTTATCTGATTAATTTCGTCGCGGGTCCCAAGGCAGCTCAGCATTGTATCCCTCGGGCTCCCTGAGATCATATCAAAGGGTTTTCGTGGTTGGATACCGCTGTCGATCCTGACGACGCAGGAGTTAGTGGCGGGAATGTGTGGTGGGCCAGAGGCGGCAATTTGCCATTATTTATGTTATGTAAATTTTAATCGTGTTTGGCATGGGTTCATAACCCGACCAAATCCTAAGAATCGATTTCTCTGATGGTACAAATCTTTACTTTCTTAGGTCAATTCGACTTTACTAATTAAGCTTAGTAGTTCAAGCAAATTAGCTGAAAATTTGGCAAAATTAAAGTACGACTTTTATCTATCAGGATATGTAGGTTATAGTGTAAAGTTAATTTTTTTCTACTCTTCCCCCCCATGGGTGTGCGTCACCCCCCCGCGCCCTCGAATATGTCCCGAAACGTGGTATTTTCCACTGAAATAAGAAACCGTATTCGATACATAAAAAGTATGTATGAACGAAATAAACTGTGATAAATTTACTACAAGCCTCTCATATAAACAAAAGCGATATATCACTTATAGTTTCGGCGCTATCAGTCACCAAAAACGAGTGTTTTTAATAATTTATTAATATTTTTTGGTAATCGTTTAGTTTTTTCAATAATTTCACAATTTACCGCCAAGATGTGTATGACAAATAAGAATAGTATATTTGAATGAAAGTGAAGAATAGTATATTTTCTTTATAAAAATGTATAATTTATTTTGAAACTCTTTTATTTACTGTTGGTATGCTATTTTTAAATGTCTTTCGTGCGGCCATTTAGCGAAATATGAGCATTCGTACTCGTTAAACGGTGTTACTTTAAACACCATAGACTTTTTATATGTTTTCCAGTAATCTATAGGTATTGAACATCTTGGCGGTAAATTGTGAAATTATTAAAAAAAACTAAACGATTAGCAAAAAAATTAATAAATTATTAAAAACGCTCGTTCTTGGTGACTGATTGCGCCGAAACTATAAGTGATATCGCTTTTGTTTATATGAGAGGCTTATTTCGTTCATACATACTTTTTATGTATCGAATACGGTTTCTTATTTCAGTGGAAAATACCACGTTTCGGGACATATTCGAGGGTGCGGGGGGGTGACGCACACCCCGGAGAGTGGGGGAGAGTAGAAAAAATTTAACTTTACTCTATAGCCTACATATCCTGATAGATAAAAGTTGTACTTTAGTTTTGCCAAATTTTCCATACATTTGAATTTAGTTGTCTTGAACTATATATATTTTACATTATTCCAAACCAGTAAACCCAATCCAGAACTATATTGCTATTGGAGTAATGTGAACGTTTGGAATGGAACTGGAATACTCATTGCATTCCATTATTCCAGTAGCGATCCAGCTCTGGATTTAGAGTTTGGAATAATGTAAACCAACCATGTGCCTGAACGAATCCCACTCTTTTTAACCAGTTGGCTGCGTGTCTAGCCAATATTTTGGGATGTTACGCCTGAGGCGTATTTTTATCGCATTTCGTATTTACAATTATGCGTATTTCGGTCGATGACCTTCTTATTTATGTCAATATGTATTTGAGATTCAGATTTTTGTCTGTTCGTTCAAATAGCACATCGTACGACCGCGGAAATTTAAAGTTTGGCACTTTTTTCCGATGACATTGTACATTTTTTGTATAACATTTTTTATAAGGACGATTGATCCGTCAAAAGGCTGTATGTACTTGTATCCCTAAGGTCTTAATATATATGTTAATTTCATTTAAAGTAGTTTATTTTCAATGAATAAATAATTTTATGTGATTTATGCAATCACCATATTTTAATTTCTGTTTCAACCTGCATAAAAGTGGTAATGGAAGAATTATACAATACAATAATACACAAATTCATTTTATACCTAACACAATCCATACTTAATATTATAAATGTGAAAGTGTGTCTGTCTGTCTGTCTGTCTGTCACCTCTTCACGCTCAAACAGCTAAACCGAATTTTATCGCATAATATAATTATACACTTTGAGTCCCGGGAAAGGACATGGGATACTTTTTATCCCGGAAAAATTTACGGTTCCCACGCGATAAACGAATTTTGGCGCAACGGAGTTGCGGGCATCTCTACTCTCTAGTCTAGTAAGTAATAAGGATAATATCTTAAACTGGTACCGTATCTTTTTTTACTGACTTTCAAAAAAGGAGGTTGTCGTTATGTAACCCACATTTATATTAATTTTTTATAGTGTCTAGACTTGACTTAAATAAGCGCTAATGACTATTTTATGCTTCTACTAAATTAATTAATCTTCTCGTTAAATAGATACAACCATTTAGATAACTCGGAGAAACATAAAACTTAATTTCATTTTAATTGCTTTTTAGAAAAAGTTTATAATTAATTTAGTTAACATGTTAGAATGAAATTAAAAGGCCTCTACGACAAACATCAAAACAGAGTGTTTGAACGTTAGAGGTGACAGACAGACAGACGACAGAAATTTTTACATATATATTAGTAAGTATGGATATGAAATAAAAATTGTGTTTTCATACCCAATATTGAAGATGCGCCAAACAGAAGCGGTCGAGGGTACAACAATATAAACACGTTTCTAACCTAGACGTCTAGACGCTGCACATACCTAGGTCCTAGGCTATAACCTGGACTCAAAGCCTATTCAGTTACAACTACAAAAAGGATACATTTTAAGAATTTCTTACAAAGTTGGGCTTCTGAATTATTATTTATTTTCAGTTTTCAATAATAATTATTATTGAAAACTGAAAATAAATAATAATTATAATAATAGTAAATTGTAAGTTCTATAAAAAAGTGTCAACTTTGACATTATTCTATACAGTGTTAAAGTCCTTTCACTTTATTGTTTTTATATGTAATAAAAAAAACTACATTTAGATATTTAATATGAGATGTACACTAGTATAGTATATCATATTTTATAAGCTAAAGTACAAGCGTACCTCTGGCTCACAAAAATTCAACCCATGAACTTTTTGCGGTCTGAAAGTATGAAAAATTCATTCACTTATTTAATTTACTTACGCAACACAAAATATAAAGGCATTTTCACACGCTTTGCGAAATCGCTTCTGAAAAAAATTAAATTGTTTTACGATTCATCATCAGAGAACAAGATACATGATTTTCTATGGAAAATAATAATTATTACTTGCATTAGGTGTCCTATAGAATTTGACACTGATTATAATCGTACAAGGAGCTTGTGACACTGTACTGGGGCGACATTGTCATGGAGTCGTGAATATTGTAAGTATCGTATAAATAAGAATTTGTTGGAGTTAGCGTCGATAGAGTTAGGCCGCGTCGATTCAGAAGCTTGGCTCTACATTAGATCTGATGTCTTTTTCACAGGGCAAACCTTTTGTGGTCGTCGAGGTAACTTTTACATGAAATGTTTTTGGTGGGATGCAACTTTCTATTTAAGTTACACTTTACATGGTTTCAGCATTAGTTCCAAAAGTCATTTTCTTTTGTTTTCAACAACGTCAATTATTGATTTTGTTGTTAACTATTGAAAAGCGCTTAAATTAATACTTCAGTCGGAATTTCCAGGAATTGCTATTGTATTCTATTGTTGTCGCGATCACCGGTGCTCGCGCGGGGCCTGAAAGATTAACTAAGCCTATTATCTTCTGTCAAAAGATCTCAGAATATCATCCATCGCGGCATGCAAACGCAGCCTTATCCACCGCTACGTAATAAAGGAAATAAAAAACCCCAGGCCATTCGGATTGCAGTCATAACAACGAAATAAAAGCCCCCGAAACGCCAGATGTGCATCCAATTCTACAGGAATAATACCACGTAAAAACAGCGATACCTGCGTAATGGGGCCCGTGACGAAATATTGCCGAATAAAGCCGCTCACGCACCGTGCCGCACTGCGGCGCGTCTTGAATTTGCACTTGTTTTGGACCAATTTGGAGGGCGTTCCTTGCTAGTAAGACAGTGTTTCTAGCGCTAGTACCATTGGTACAACAAACACCATTTGTTGGGACAGTTTTGTCACATCTAGATGATTCTGACTTTATGCTTGATCCAAGGAGCGACACAAGGGACAGGATCCCCCCGTCCAAAGTATTAATTATTATGGGAGTTTTTTATTTAGATCTCCTCCCAAATCTTGAATCCCTTTAAAATTTCACGCTGACCATGCCTCTCTTGCGCTCTGTCTTTCATCCGCTGTAACGTAAGTACGAGTAAGTACGAGTAAGTACTTAAATATAATAATACTAGCGACCCGCCCCGGCGTCGCGCGGGTATAAAATATATAGCCATTGAAAAAATGATCAAAATCGATAGCCTATTATGATCCTTCACGTGGTCTACTTCTTATCTGTGCCAAATAACATAAAAATTGCTCCAGTAGTTCGCTAGATAAGCCCTTTCAAATAATTTCCCCCGTTTTTTTTCACATTCTCGTATTAGTCTTAGCCTGATAAAATATAGCCTTTCTCAATAAATGGGCTATCTAACACTGAAAGAATTATTCAAATCGGACCAGTAGTTCCTGAGATTAGCGCGTTCAAGTTAGCCCTTTCAAATAATTTTCCCCGTTTTTTCCACATTTTCCTCTATTTCTTCGCTCCTATAAGTCTTATCGTGATAAAATATAGCCTATAACCATCCTCGATAAATGGGCTATCTAACACTGAAAGAATCATCAAAATCTGTTGCGTAGTTTTAAAGATTAAAGGGAACAAAGGGACATGAGGGAAAAATAAGCGAGTTTGTTTTATAATAAGTATAGATTTCCTTACGACTAAAACTACTTGTACTAATATGTATTCTGTGCTAAAACTGTGTTACATATTGTGCTACAGCCTACAAGGCAAAGTCACCGGTCGTTTCGTGTACGCATTAAATATTGAATGGCGATCATATTGGACGTTTATATGACCCGACGTGCAATATTTCAACCGCTGTCAACAAACTTTGGCTCGGATGTTCAGATTTTAATCATACATGAGATACAATTCGATGTTCGATCCGAAAAAATACATTTCAAGTGCCCTTTTGAGACTTTCCAGTTTTATTTATAAAGGTTGCAATATTATTCTGAATTTACTTCGACTGAGCGAAGAGATTTTTATATCTACGAATTAATTATTCTTAAATAAAATATGTAATCTCCTTAGTAAAGATTAACTGTGTATATTATATACGTTATTTTTGACATATTCTTTGCCCTTGTCTGTCTAATGACTTTTATTACTTATTAGACAATAAAAAAACATGGTATAAAGTCTACATAACTATTTATATCATCTGTATTCGGTGTAGTCTGTAGAGTGTTTAAGAGGTAAACATTTTCGGCAAAACAATCTCACACTATATCATAATTATCACAAAAAGGTTTTTAACACAGCCTCCACGGGTCGTTCATCTGCGTATTATCTCCGTAACTGTTGTTTTATGGAAGATGCTAATGCGCCTCACGTCCAATTGACATTTCATTTTTTCACTATACTCGTGTTGTTTTTACGTTGACGACCTTATTTAAAAGTGTCACATAAAATTACAAACTTAAAAATTCTTCCAATTTGGACTTTTGCTAAAGCACCTTCTAAACATAATTATGCTAGGAAAAAGCTAAAGTAGCAACAAATATTTTTAAAGCTCGGACGGAAAATGCTGTGGTTACGCTACAAAATAAAGACGTAGAGTAACTGTAATGGCCCTTTGGGTTATAAATTTTACTAAAACTCATCTACAAGCAAATCATCACCATACCCTATAATGCTATTACGTTAAAAAGCTCAATCTACTTCAGCACCGATATATCTTGCAAAGTCGTTGAGTAAATCTCGCCCGGACAAGTTTTTGCTATAACAGTTAAGGTGACCGTCTCTGATGGATCAGAGACGAATCGATTCTGACCGACGAGCTGATTGATGGAAAAACTTCAGGTATCTCCAGGGCTATGGGGCGAATTAGACGAGGGATTGGGGCTACACAATCACATTTTGATGAAGATAATATTTTCATCATCAAAGTATATAAGTATCACGTTATGGAAGTAAGTAGTATTTACGATATATAACCGTGCGTCTAGTTAATTTGACCGTGTTATAACTCTTACGATCGCGGCATAAAGATTTTGAAGTCCGAAAAAAATAATGATTTAAATAAACAAAGATATTAGATAACACACAAACACATGAAAGTATTGTCAGTAGGTACAGTTAATAATGATCTATAGAAATAAATTTCATAATTCGTAGCAGATAAATTCGTATAAAATTTCGGAGAATCCCTTAATTAATACCGAATCATTTATTTGCTACACAGTACACAGGGTACAGCTCTCCAGACAACAATTTTTAGACCACTCCGAGTATTCGGGGAATACCCTTAGCCTACTCCAAACGAATATAAAGTAACATTAATTATAGGCGAAATAATAGGGTAGAAATTTCCACTATATAACTAAAAGGATATTATGCTATACATTCGGGGAATACCCTTATCTTTTAATGTAATAACAGGGCGAAACATTTAAATGTTTATTTGAAACATTAGCATAGATAACGTTAGTTGCCAATGTAAAGGTTTTGATAAAACTGACCGAAAACATAAAATGTATGTACATTTAGTACACAGGTGCTCTACCCCAGTCCCCAGCTCTCAGGTACACAAATGGACAACAGGATCGATTGGACACGCAAAATATTTCACAGGCCTATCCGGCGCGCAGATCACCTGTTTTTGGTCTACTTTTTTGGTCATCCATCATTGGATAGATCTTGTTATTGAATTTTGATAATCGAACCCAGAGCCATTAATGTTTTTACTTAACGAAGAAATATACTCTGTAATGCAGTCTCTGTACATTCAAACACGAAACTTAAACATTTTATCAATAACACTGGTACGTTGATATGTAAAATCGATACAGTGCATCCAATATTTCTATTAAAATTCAGCGAGCATTCACTCCATTACAAACCCACGAATATACTTCAAATTTCAATTTCCCCATTTCCAAATACGCTACTTTCCAAGAATAGTGTACATTTCAATGTTTTAAGCAATATTTCTGCCGCCTAAAATGATTGGGTGGAAGGCTTTGATAGCGATTTCATCTTTCGAAGTAACATCGTAAGAAGTAACGTCGGTCGTCGCGTTTGGCGTATTTTCCTTATTGAAATACTTCTTGATTAAATATCTCGCTTATGATAAAGCTTTTGATATCAAATTACTGTACAATATACATTCCGTAATGCTTAGGATGCGTAAGGCTATTGTTTATATTAAATATCTTTCCTTCATCATCAAATTAAAAGACGTCTATTAATAAGAGTCTTTATCGTCTATCATTTAGATATTATTAACATTAGTAAAGCATACTAATTAACTTCTTTTATGTCATTTACTATTGTAAATTGGTTAAATAGACCCCATTTACCCACAACAAAAACTTTACGATTCACAATTAAATTGCGGAACAGTAAAATATAATAAATGGCATAACGGTACATCACCATTAGAGCACATAAGCGGATGTCATATCAGCCGTGCATCATAAAGTATATCACAAATAGACGTATCAGTCGCATCGTGCGATAACTTTATAGAGGACAAATGCTGCGCTCGGCTCGCTATGATTTATCAGGTTTGTGCCCCGCGACTGTGAGTTACCGATGTTGGATCGTCGATTTTATTGAAAACGCGGCGTCATCCATTTTAGATAATTTGTCAGCGAATACGTTACCGATGTAACTCATAATGATGACTTATTACAAATGCTAAACGAGACTGATAAAGCGAGGGAAATTATTAATAGTGGTAACGATTAAGGATTTACCTCGGCGACCGCAAACGAAGTAACCGCAGCGGAGACAATAAATTTTGCAAGTATAATGTTGTATAACGCACATAGGAATGTAATTGACGAGGAACCAATTACGCACTAGGAATCCGACGATCTTGGATTACCGCAGGAGGACCAGCGCCTCGCCGGAGCACGGAACGAGATCCGAGTAATGCATCATCTGGTTTATCATTCGCAAATAAATTGCTTCGGAGGCATTCGTGCCGGCCGCACGGTTAGACTAAATCTCCATAGTCAAATTATTCACTTTCGCAATCCAAGCTAAGCTCCGTCCCCACCGACGCGCCGGCCAGCTCGTGTAATATTAAATTATAGTGGGCCAAGTAAAGCATTTCGAAATGGAAAATTGTATCCAGCCGTACGTTTGTCTGGGCGTTCATAAAGAGAATTTTGCTCCCTTTCACGTTTATTTTCAATAAATCCCTATTATAAAATTCCGTTTGCCGGATCCATTAATGGACTCCGTTGCGGAAACGATGACTTATTTATGCATACGATTTTCCATGGACGGAGTAGAATAAAAATTTGAACGCTCTAGACGGTCATACGAGACTGCGAACGTTATTAATGTTCCAGCGGCCGGGGCGTTTGCTGGAGATAACGGCGTGTGTACGTACATCTGAGTTAAAATACAAAGCGAGCACTGGCTGGAAATTGTGAAATATGAGAGGGGATCACGGTGTCACTCTCTTCGCCGCTGGAAGAATTTATCACGACACGGTGTCCGTTTGTAGACCGGTCATACGAAATACGCTGGCCTTTATGTAAATTAGAGTTTGGTCTACCGTCGCATTTGTTATACTCCAGCGACTCGCAGGTCCGTCTGATGTGGTGTAACCGAACGCTTTTACGAGTGAAATATTATCGGCAATCAATAAACGTTATTATGCAATCGCTCCTTGGCTTATTAAAAGTAATTTACAATGGTTCGTGAAGGGAGCAGTAAAATTATTAATATTCGCAACAATAATATAGCTAAATAGCGATATTAATTTATGACACTTTCAATTATGGGCACTCGCCTTGCGTTTAATATTAATGGCGCAAGAAACGTTAAACTTGGGTTAATTTCAAATTCATAAACAAAATTCGAAGCTCTAATTAATATGGTCACTATGTTAAATCCTTCCATAGAACTAAATAAGTAATGGAGGGTTTTAGTTTCATTTGAATAAGTAAAAGTCCAGTTAGGAGAACTTATTTTAGAATTCGAACAAATGAAATGCATTTGAATTTTCATTAAAGAAAAACGCATGCAAAAGCAAAAAGAGCACCGAATCCTTACTTTTAATTTATTCTGTTTCCGTTCGCAGACTGGATGTCATTTCGTTTTGTGTTAAAACAACAGGTTTATGCTTTTATTTCTCCACTCAAAGTTCAGGCTGGATAATATTTCCGCGTTCTCGGCGATTGTCTTTTAATTTCCGGAAGAGCGTAAGTTGATCTTTAAATTTGTTTGCATTTCTTTAGCAGTCAGTTATTTGTTTAAAGTTTCGGACTGCCCGGGCCGGGAGATAAGTACCAGGAGTTGTCTCGTTAGCTCCGAATTTAAGTGAATTACGGATTCTACTTAAGATGGAATCAAACTTTTTAAGGTGATACTTCGTTAGGATCCCCGCTCGCGAGAATCAAAGTTTCGCGTTTAAAACTTGGGTGTATAATACGAAATTGCGGTGGTAATAAAAGACGGCTTTGTTTATGTACGCCATCAAATGAGATAGTAGCTTTACATCCTCGGCTTAACTTAGTATCATTGTTTCGTTACTTAGGAGTCTAAGCGACATCTCAACACGCTTTTGTTTTAACATTCATGAATATCATTAAACGTCCCCCCGTTTTGAATATTACGGATCTCTCGCAAGACCATCATAAAACAGATTTTATTCCCGCCTAATATTTGCCCTTATTTTGTTATTTACAAACAAATAACGAACAATGGGAGTTCAAAAGTGAAATAAGAAGTGAACTGAAAGTGTTTTGGAAAATGCAATTCGATTCCATTTCCGAGCTTCCCGAACGATTCGCTCCTACAACAAACCACCTCCGTGGAAGTTGACATGCAAAGCGTCATTTACAAAGGAAAGAAAGAATAGCTGCGGGTAAACAAGAAAGTTGGCTAGGAGCGGGCGTTCCTCAGGAACGAAACAAGTTTCGCATATATATTATTAAGTTGTGCCTGGAGCGGGCACTGTATTAAACGTATCTGAGTTTTTAAAGGCGAGTCGTCGATACAGCCAAGTCGGTAGACCGCGAAACAGCCTGGAGTCGGAACAGTTGGCAAGGAACGCCTATTCCGAAAATAAAATGCAGGCAACAGTTTGTTGTAACGTTCCTACAAAAGAAAATATTAGACGTTTATCTTTATTGAATCATTTTTTAACTTCGATGGCCTCCTTTTTATTGAAACGTTAGTAATTATTTCATGAATTGGCTTCATCTATAACTTTTTATTGATTAAAATCGCAATTAATATGTAATCAGCTGTTGACAATAGGAACTAGAGCTATAAATTACTACGTGCATGTGTTATTATGCTGATCTAATTTATGAGTCAACAAAATAACAATAGCGGAGTCTGCTTGGATTTCGTTTGCTCGCAAATTATTGATAATGTTTAATTTCAAAAAGACCTTTTTCGTGAAATTAATTTTGTAAAGTTTCAATGTTTGTATAATTACTTTCGCTCTGTTCATTTAAATTAATATCATTAAATGTTCATTATCTTGAATGTCTCTCGGAGAACATACATTGGCTTCGAAACTTTCGCAAATTTGAGGGTCGCAACAATCGGAGGCCCTTAAACAAATTGCCAATTCGACTTGATATTTGTAAATTTCGTGAACCCTTTGGGAGAATTTTGACAAATAGTTGTTGGACTAATAAATTTCCATTGAAACCCTCGATAAGTTTGCCCGAATTGGGACATTTGAGATAGTTAGCTGTAACTTAATTATTACTTGTATTTGTCTCGCCTTGAGTATTATTGCAGCTTGCTGTAGTATCATCGCCTATGGTTTTTTAATTCCAGCACTTTTACACTAACATATTAGTTATAATCGCTACGTTATTAATTACTACGGCTATTTTGTAAATGTTCGTTCCCATAAAGCGTTCTCTTATAAAGGGTGTATCAAAACTTCAGATTGTTGATGTTTTTATTGCATGTACTCGCATGGCGTGTTCCATCGTGCAATGTTCTCGTTTTTATATTTCCTCTGTAGCGCCGTAAAATAAACCACGTATTGTAATTAACTCGGCGTGAAACCGTTTTAAGTATTTAAACGTTTATGCTAATATTGTTTTCGTCTTGTGAGGATTTATTGTGACTCGCATATGATATGAACCAATAATACTTTGCGTTGCGTCCATAATATTAACATACATAGTAAAAAAAAGTTTCTACAAAACATGTCTTAATATATTTCATATTTGCTTTGCGACGACTTGCATTAATACGCTCAAGCCTTAATTTAGAGCAGCGTTTAATATGTTCTGGATCCTTTGCATAAAGTTTGATAAAACATTAACGTTGGAAATTTTAAACTCTATTCGAAGTGCATCTCGCAAGAAGATCCAATTTTAAGCGATTATTTTAATCGCCGAACTCTATACAACCTATTTCACCTCATACATTTTATGCAAGAAAGTTTAGTATTAGGTTCTACCTGACGTCGGCGTGTGGAAATTTCACCGGCAAAAACTTTGAGAGTCCCGACATCGAGTGGGAGTAAATTTACGAGTTCCAGTCCGCTCCCTGCGGGGATGAGCTAGAATTTTTTGAGAATTTAATATTTTATACGCTGAAAAATAGTGGTTTTGATGAAATTCGGAACATGAACGAAATTCCTGAAATACTTGCGGAGAAAGAGCGTTTTAAGTTTATTAAAGCGACGTAATTTTTGTTGGAATAACTCACTCGCTACGTTTGTTTAATCTCTCTAAATTGCCTTATTTCCAAGTCGTACGAAATACGAGTAACCTAAGGTCTTCATAATTTCCAAGAACCTAACGATAAAGTTTATTATGTACTCGGTGAAGTAATGGAACTTTGTGAATATTTCAAACTGGACCTGAACAATAATACAACATCATCTCGTTATCTTTTGTTTAAAAAGTAATTTCGCCGCCCGACGACTTGCTACTTTTAAAATATGAAAGGGCTTTTTGTTCTTCGAAAAGACGTACGTTTTGATCAAACATTTAGCTATTTATGAACTTATATCTCTGTATTTCAAGTTATTTCAAGATACGTTCCCTCCCAATCCACACTAAAGCCTATCTTTCGCAACAATGCGAGAACGACAAAGTTATATTAACTTTATAAGAAACGAATTATAAAGTTCTTAACTCAATCTGCAATAAAGGCATGTGTAATTACACTTTCCACATTCGACCCGAATGATAGTTCTACAGTTTATGGAAGAAATGGAAATCGAATTTGACGGTAAATTGCTAAGAACAAATATTTCCCCATCGAGGCTTAATCTTGTTCCCGTGTTGGGATAATTCCGTTACCATTCCCAGGTACAGTTAGTAACTATATTAATGTATGAAGTTCGCGTGCATGTGGAAACAACTTCCATACGTGCCTTATTTTTTGTCGATAAACATTTGATTTTATATTTTGCACGGTTACTTTTATTGCCCTTGCAGAGGTAAAGTGTGTGAATGGTTTTATTGCAGCGATGGTCCTTATTTTTGTGTGTCGTGTAAGGCTAGAATGTGAAAATAGCTCAATTAATTTCTTTGGATAGTTTGTCTTCACCACATATTTAATTTTGCAAGTAGAGCTATACAATAATGACAATAAACCACTATCGATAGCTTATCGTCAACCCCGACAATCTTTTGTCGTGATAAAATATTACAAAAAGACTTCAATAAAAGACAAACAGAAAGCGTCAAAGGAAAAGGAATAAAAGACGTGATATTTATTGGTATAGGCGAAGACACATTTTCTATAATAGAACAGCTAACATTTGTTTGGTTCATCCAAAAATTACTTCGCAAAGTGTTCGTCGGAATAAACGTTTCTTTGGTACTTTTCTTAACTTGCAAAGTGAGTATTTATACAGACGGCAAGATCAACAAAGACTTACTGCTCTATGAGGTAGAAAATGTTAACTTCATCCTATACTTTGCCAGGATAATAACCCCATTTATAAAGCGTGCAAGTTCTGCGTGGAAATGCATAAAGTTGGGACTATCCAGAATTGACTAAGTATAATGTAGTCCTACGAGTGGAGTAAATTTAATGACTTCGCAAATATTGAGCTTCCGGCGAAGTGTTTAAGATGCAGGTAAACATTTTGAAATGTCTTTAAGGGTAACTTTTGCGAGAATCATTGGTTTACTATCGGCAACCAGCAGTACCTACGATACTTTAATTGACAGATTTTTGCAAGACCAAACCTTGGGTTTAATTCTTTAAACGTTTGAAGAGTGTCTTCTCATTGTCAATAATTTAACCGAGTGAAGGTTAAGTACTGATAAATTTGGTGTTTCAATGAAATTTTAAGGTTACATTATCATGTAATTAAAGTAATTTACGAGTTGCAAATAATTTAACATCAATTAATTTTAAATTATATTCAATAACATAACTTATTACCTGTTACGCAATCGCTTCGTCGGTTTCTAGATCGTTATCTTTAAATTTATTATCAGCTGAGCTTACAGTTTCTACTTAAAAAATTCATTAATCTGTAATTAATTTGCAAATTACAGTACTTTACATAAAAAATAGTTTTACACTATTTTTGCAAAGTTTCATTCTACAGATTTTCTACATGCGTAGTAGCGGGAGAAGCTAGTATTCAACATTAGTGGGATTAGGTGTACTGTAATGAACGTGGAATTACAAAAATATCTCATTTCATACGTTCTCTCGGAGAATACATTTGCAACATTGCGATGCAAATTGCAAACGCCTCGTCGTACTCCCTCCCTACTTCTCCGCTTCCCACTTCCCAACAAGTTATCCTTTCCGTGCCCGGGTAAAATTCAAAGGAGTGTCAACTACTATAAAAAATTTATTTGTTACTTCCCCGTCTTATATTGTTGGTAAATTGTTATCTCTAATTTGTATTCTTTTGTGAATATCGTTTCTAATTTGTAGATTATAAAAGTTTAATTGTTTCATGGAATTATAATAACTTAAATTTATTGAATTAATTAATACTAAATTAAAAAATAGCCTTATAACGCAACCAATGAAATGCTTCCATGCAATAAATCAATAATAAATTAATTTTGTTGATGGACTTCATGTTGATATTAAATTTGATTTTAACTGAGTCAATATTGTACTAAAACAAGCACATAAAATGACTAGCACATGCTCCGTTCGGAGCACAGATATTTATAATATAATCACAGCAAGTTTACGGTTGGAAATAAAATACAGATATGACATCAGGGTGGACGCTCTCATAAAAGCTTATACTTGATCTGGGTATAAAATTGAAAACATAAAGCTGTATATCTCTTGGCTAGCTCGAGTGAGCATTAAATTATTCGGCACTCATTTTCTTATGTTGTATTTCTTCAGTAGTAGCATAAAAAATATTGTTTCAAATTTTAACTTGCAGGTGCTAAAAATAATTTCATATTAGTAGTTCAATTCATATTATGAAATACAATTTGATAAGAATCTTTAAATAGCAAACTAGTTGGTGCCCGCAACAAAATTCGTTGATCTGGATCCATTTTTCTGGGATGAAAAGTATCCTATGTCAAGGACTTAAAGTATCTCCTTACCAAACAGCAAAATTGGTTCAGCGGTTTGGGCGTGAAGAGGTAACTACTAACAAACAGACACACATTCACATTTATAATATTAGTATGGATTTCAAATATTTTATATTATGAAACGAAAGCCGCCGTTTATTTTCCTGGCCTAATTTGCAGCTTTTCGAGCCTATGAATTGTTTCATTGTTTTGTCTATCACGAGCACGGCTCACTTTTGAGTCTGACCTGTTTCAATAAGCTGGTATAGTATTCAATAAGCGACGTGTGGTTGGGCATAAAAAACTGCCGATCATAATTCTGAACACACACACAGAACGTGGAACGTGCCCAGAATAGATTATTGCAGCTGATTGATTCAATACCTATACACGATTTGTCTCTCAGAGTTTCATTTTAGTTCATATTTTATTAGTCGCAAACGTTGATACGTAATTTTGGATGTTTCATTTTTATTTGTTTTAATTTGAATAATTACTATTCTTGTAATATCAATTTAGGGTTTTTTCGGCATAACAAACAGTGTTTATGAGTTAGCTCATTTAAATTCTTAAATAGTTTTAGTTTTTTTTTTTGGTAAATTATTTTTAAATTTTCAATTATTTAACTGAACTTTAACTCGGGTTTTACTTTAGTGTACTAGATAGTAGATACCTGACCTTAGCCTTAAAATATTGTGACCTCAACCATTTAAACTAATATTACAAAAGTCGCCAGTTTTGTAACAAAACGTGATCACTTAGTTTAATCCGGTTACTGCAATATTTTTGTAGCAAAGCTCATAAAATTACAAAAAACTACTATTGTTAATATACCTACATAAATTGTACCTAAATAAATTGCCGAGTACATAAAATATATTATTGTTATTATTTTAATTCTAAATATTTTGATATTAATAGAACATTAATCATAATAGTTACATGTGTTTACGAGTATACAAGTACATACAATTATAATTCAAGACGTGAGTGGAAGAATAAGGTAAGTAACATGAAAAAACTTCCCGCTTTTTTGCTTAAATGGAGGTTTTAGGGCCGGAAAAGTTATTTGAAATAGAAAAACTATGGATTATATGTGTAGCCAGATATATTAGCTAGGCTATGAAGTAGATAAGTTACAAGTTTTATGAAAATAATAGGGAAAAAAGTGAGTTATTGTCCGTATGTTACGAAATGTTACTTGTTCGATTCTTCCACTCACGTCTCCAATTCATATGCAAAAACGTGTTACTCCTTAGTGATTCTCATTATTATTAAATAATTGATCGTGGTAATCATTTGTATCTGATCTTATTTTTGTAATTGTAATTGCTGAAATCTTAACACGCACGTTACTTACGGTATCTAATATTATTGAGTATCCATATTATAAATAGTAAAGTATGTTTGTAAGTTTCTGTTACCTACCTCTTTACCCTAAGACTTCTTAATCGCTAAAGTCCTGGAATAGGACATAGCTCCAAGACAGGAGCCATTTTTGTTCCGGAAAACTGTTCTCACGTGATAAGCAAATTTTTACGCAACGAAGTTCTTAACAATATCCAGCCATTATTTGTTACTAATATCTATGGACGCTTCACACCACGTCTAATATCTCTGTCTCATCCTGAAATTCCAGTAACAAATAGTATCTGCATCCTAAGAATAACCGAGTAATTCGACGAGACATTTTATTTTACTTCTCTGTCAGTCGCCATTTAAATTGTGTTTGTTGCATTACACTAATTGGGCCGCGGACTGACGTCGTATGTGGCGTATTTTTTGTGTTCCCTTTCTGTTTGAGGTTAATCTTCATTTGCATTATAGGTTTAATAACAGAATTTCACTTTATCCAGCGCTCCGACTTTACAAAGAGTTTTTAAAGCATTTTTGTTTTTCGTTAAAAGGTTACGTCAAAGAATTCTTTATTGAATAACTCGAGAATCCGTTCAAAACATCCCCCGATTTAGGTTTCAATGCTGTCCCTAGTCTGGAGCTAAGCCCTTTAAGATTATCGGAAATTTCATTACTTTGGGTCGACGCCCGCTTAATACATGTTTCTGAAGCAGACATCAAGATTTCTATCCAGTTTTAAGGTTTAAACGAAGTTAACCGTTTTCAAGGTAAAACGGAATCACCGTTCTTGTTAGGGTTCCGTAGCCAAATGGCAAAAACGGAACCCTTATAGATTCGTCATGTCTGTCTGTTTGTCTGTCTGTCTGTCTGTCTGTCTGTCTGTCCGTCCGTATGTCACAGCCACTTTTCTCTGAACCTATAAGAGCTATACAATTGAAACTTGGCAAGTAGATGTAGTCTGTGAACCGCATTAAGATTTTGATACAAAAATGGAAAAAATATTAAAAATTTTAGGGGTCCCCATAGGTACAACTGAAACAAAAAAAAATTTTCATCTAACCTATGCGTGTGGGGTATCTATGGATAGGTCTTCAAAAATTATATTGAGGTGGTAAGGTGGTGGTAAAATGTGTGTCCCCCCCCTCTAACTTCTAAAGTAGGAGCATGATAATTCTAAAAAAAATATATGATGTGCATTACTATAAAAACTACCAACGAAAATTGGTTTGAACGAGATCTAGCAGGTAATTTTTTTATACGTCATAAATGGTAATCCCGTAATTTAACTTTCATTAAATCAACTGAAATATAAAAAAAAATTAAAAAACCTTTTAATTTCATACAAATAAACCTTATTGCTGCTGCGGAATCCTTCATGGGCGAGTCCAATTCGCACTTGGCCGGTTTTTTAATACATCACAAATCTTGTTTTTAAAGTGACTTTGAACTTTACAAATGCAACAAACATTGTAGAGAATTTCTCATAAATAGGAAGGAATAAAAGTATCTAATTCGAGTTAAGTGCACAAGTTTGAACCTAGATTTTATGCGTGGATAAGTGAATGAGTATAAAGTACCAATCCAGTTTCCGACACTAGGTCAGCTTAGAAACGTGCCTAGAACAGGAATCGAACGGCCGACCCGACAATTATCGATTATTAAACACTTTGTTCGAGGTGAAACTTAAAACGCCTTTCCCTTCGCATGTAATATCATTTTCCTAGCATTATCTTAAAAGCCTCGGTTGACATTGATTAGAGGATTACGGGTGAAAACACGGCTTGAAACTTTCTTTTCTTCATTTCATTAAAAATAGAAAAGTAACTTATTTATTTTCGAAATGCCTTACTGCTTACATTAAACATAACTACTTTACGTTTTTCTATGATAAAATATGTGCTAACATCAGAGTCCAAAGTTGTAGGTAGTGTTCAGCAAGACATTCCAATATAGTCGATCTCTGAGCCAATATTTTTATTTGGATTATTACATTCTTATTTCTTAATTTTAATTCATTCTCATAATAAATTAATCCTTCAAGCCCCAAGAGCACCGGTGATCGCGAGAACAATAGAATACAATAGCATTTCCGCGATCGAAGGATTAATCTTAAGCTGTAATGCTACTTTAAGTGTCACATTTTTAATGAAAAATAAAGAATTACATACACACATTAATTTGTTCTAGTTTCAAGTTTTCGTTTATTGAATCAAAACGGAACTTGCAAAATTCACGTTCGCCTCGGATTTTGAACCATTGAAAACAAACGATTTAGCTGCACGTCTCCTAATTGCTGTATTGGGTCATCGCTCGGTCGTGGCCGGTGCAGGGTTGCTGAACTTTGCCGTAACTCAAGACCTCCTCTTAGGCATACATTATTAATGCAGATATCTGATACTTTTAATTCACCTGAAATGTCACTGGCCCTCGCTTCCTCACTAACTGTATTTACATTGTTGTCATTTATATTAACAGATTTAAATTTGTAGATATTGCTGGAAATATTTTCTTTATTATATTTATTTAAAAATAATAGTTTTTGGCATTTATAACGACTTCCTTTGTTTGTTTTAGCAGTTTGATGGTCACATTGCACCGAATGATTTTAGAGATAACATTGAGCTTTATGTATTCATAGGTCAATAAAATTTACATACGCTACAACTAGTTGTATAGTGCAATAGGTGCCGTCGTCCTGATGATGATGGCACTTAAAACTTTTCACTTTAACATAAATTCTAACTTATCCCGTCTACAGTGAGAACATTTAACGCGGTTCTTGATCTCAAAATAGAGCTCTCTAGAAAATTTAATGATAACACTAACGCAAGGATATTTCTAAAGTTTGTCTATTCATCATTTCGGATCGCCTCCGCTTATTGGCTCGACTTGCCCAGGATTTTGCTGATATAAATTTTTAGGAGATGTTATTTCTTAGAAAACTTGGCTAAGATTTATACAATTAAAATTGTCAATGAAAATATTTGTTCAATTGATGTTCGATGACGACGTTCGACGACGAAATATTTGTTCGATGACGACCTCTGCGGCTCAGTTGGTGGGTTTGTAGCTCTAGCCGGGGATCGCGGGTTCGAATCTCGCCGAAGGAACAAAAAGTTTTCAATATTCCTGGGCCATGGATGTGTATTAAATATGTGTATCATATAATAAAAAATTAAATATATTATACTACCTATTATAGTATAAAAGTATTAAATATGTATATTTCCGTTGTCTGGTGTCCGTAACACAAGTCCTTCAGGTACTTAGCACGGGGCCAGACTGAAGTGGTGTGATGCGCCCATAGATTATTATAATAATATTATTATTTATGATTAATGTGGACAGAATTAAGGTAGTACTTAAAAATATGTATGTTGAAAATAGGTTGAAAATGAAAAATTGTAGATAACGAGTTGCTATTAGTAGGAAGTCAGTTAAAAGCGTGTCAAAACGTCTAATTCACTTAATCTAACGTTCTCTTTCTGCCAAGGTCTCGTAAGTCATACAAAGATATGACATTATCAAAACTGAAAAAAAAATCGATTTATTTTAAGGTTGGAGACCTTCATTTCACCTTCTACAGCTCCATTACAAATAAGTTGTTATTTGTGGCTTACAGCGGCAAAAAATAAGAATGATTACTATGAACGTGATTAGACAGGTACCGTTCGCAAAAAACTAGAGTACCTACCCGGTTTTTTACGTTAAGGTGGCACTTATCCCTTTTATGTTGCTTTATTATAAGGATTATCTATATGTGTGGCCATTATGATATATCACTGACTCCGATATCACATTATAATAGTTTCGAAGTCAGAGATCAATCAATCTGTGTCATCCGAGTTAAATCCTAATTTTTGTGTTTAAAATGTATTGCCTGTAAACAAGATGTAAGTTTTTGGGATGTCAGTAAACGTATATTATTATAATGATATTTACTTTGATTTACTTTTATTTAAAGTATATGAGAATATGAAATTATCACTATATTATGGTATTTTTATACTAGTCAGTATAGCTAACTAGTTTATAACAATGTAACGATTTTTATACAAGTAATTAATACCAAATTTGTTTTTCTGTCCCTACATCGTAGGTATATTGAAAAAATAACAGAAATAATTTATATTTCGATATTAAACACCGCCCGAGGAGCTAACCTTGCCGATTTGTCAGTAATGATCCTCATTTGGAAGTATATTTTTATAGCAAATATATCATAGATAATAGACTCTCGTATGAAGTAACTTGAATTTAAGTATAATATCGTACAATATGAATGGTAAATACCAGAATAGAGATAATATTATGATAGCTCATAATAATATGTTAGATTATGGCAAAGCTAAAGTAGTTATTGTAACTAATTTTAGAAATGGTAATGATAATATTATAGTATATGTTTATACTTTTTCTCCTACTCATTTAATCTGCGTCACCGATGATACTATTGAATTAATTAGTGAATTAGGTAATGCTTTTGAAGACGTATCGCATTTGTGGGCTTACGTATTCGGTAATGAACTGACAGGCTTATTACCGAGTTGCCCGGAGGCGCTTGTGTCAAATTCAATACCAGTATTGACGCAGATTAACACGAAGATAATCACGAGCATACATCGCTCGCTAATAGCATGAGACGGAAAATTCTGTTTAAATGTTTCTACAGGGTAAAGTAAATCATTGTTTATTTGTGGAGCGAGTTTAGAACGGCTTAGATTCTTCAAAGTTCTCAGAAGCGACCGCATTATCGAGCAAACAAATCGAAGCAAATTAACGTCGGCGGTGTCTTTGCAGGATATTTTTAGGCATCCGAGGAACTTTATTTATGGTTAACCCGATGAAACGGATCCGTTTAAAATGTGATAAACGAGCCAATAACTCCGCCGGCGCTCCTCGTTTGTGACATATAAATATTTGAATAACGTTATCTAAATGTACCGTTTGGAGAAAATGTAAAACTTCCTTTTATGAAGTCGGTTAATGGTTAAGTGCTAAAGGTTGCACACGAGATGTCCCACTTGATATTCAAAACATGTCCGGGGGAATAGATTATAGGGAAGGGGTCGTAGACTAAAACCTCAGTTTTGCATTTCGCGCCGTTACCGACTAAAAAGATTTTATTGACTCGGAAAAAACACTACGCCACACTAGAATTTCAATTTCCTTCATCATCATTATTTACCTGAAGATGAAAATCATGTGAATGATTGTAAAAATGAAAACTGTGACTTAAAAAGACAGCGCGCGCTAACTCTGGAACACTTTATAAGCCTACTATTGTTTTTTGATTTTTTTAGAATTTACTTTTTAGTCTCTCTCTTGTAATATGTTCTATATAACAAATAAATAATATTTCTTTTAGTAATAAAATATAATCTCCTTTTTGTAAGCATATATTTTGTACTTGAAAAAAATGGTTCTATACACTTCAATCTAGGACTTAAACCAGCTCATGCAATTTACTGCACCTCAGCCTCTTACATTTTCCTTCCTACTTAGGTACACCGTACACTATTAATTATACAAACGTTAAGTTTCACAGGCAACGCAACTAGCATTGTAGAAATTGGAATTGTGCAAATAATACAGCTTCAGTAATAATCAATGTGTCATTTACGCTTATTGGGTAAGTTTTATTATATTACAATGCTAATAATGAAATCATAATATATACGAGTCGAATCACTAATCAATTTTAAATGTATGTCACACCGTGTTTACAAATTCGGTGTATCCATATATAGAATTGGATTATTGTCCGTATGTACGCAAAACTAACGTACGATTACCGTTAATCATTTCATTCCATTATGGTCTTTATGGTCGCTGTAATAGTGTAGTAAATCGCATTCGCTATTTCATTACATCGACCGTTGTATTGTTGCTAACCTGATAATGTATGGGCGATCGTTTATTTATGATTCTCCATTGGCGCAATGGTTAGAGTGATGAAATTTAAATGGGGATTCCAAGTTCAAATTCCTTACGAAATGATCATGGTAATTAAATCAAACAATGTCATTGTCAACTATAATTGCTAGTGTTAATTTTTTAGATATCTTAGAACTTGCAAAATTATGATCATCAGCTTTCAGTGCATTTGCTAATTTATCTGAATCTCTCTCGATCGATTTAAGATTTTTCTAATCACTTAGGTCCTACATGTTGTTCTTTATTTTCACCAAACCATCTATAACATAATGTAATATTTTCAAGCATTACAATTTATTATGCTTTAGAAAAGATTATTTGTAACCAAAATTATTGGTATCATTTTTGCCATGTCTAGACTATCGACCATAAAAAGCGTATTATAAATTACAGACCTATTCAAAAGATGTGATGAATGTGGCTATTCCAACTTCTAACACGTTGAACAATTATTTAAATTAAAATAACAGCTTATCTAATGAGAACCTTATTTGACTGGAGCAAAAAAAATTTCATTACCTTTTAAAGTAGTCGACATAATATTCTTCCGTAATACATATTTTAAATGTTATCATTATAGGCGTTAGCTTCTGTACTTAAAAACTTGTAATTAACTTAACATCAATCTATATTTGTCTGCCTGTCAGTCCTATTTCTCTTCATGTATCAATACTACATCGAGATTGCTTGTACGAATATAGAAAAAATGAAGTTTATTACCTGCGACGTCAATCGAGCGAATAAAATATAAGCAATTAAAGAAAATCCCAGTACCATCTAAGAATTAATGGAATCGTCGAAGAAATATTAATAATTTATAGTATTTGATATCGAGAACGAGTCGTTATACAAAAAGTATACGTGTACGTGATGTTACATATAACAAAGATTAAAAGCCTTGGCCGGTTTAACGGTTCGGAGATTTTAAAGGTTAACACTTAGGTCTTATTATAACACGTCTAAGATCATTTTTTACGGTGATAAGTGTGTACGTGTCGGTTTTTTAAACAAAACAGAATTTACTTTTGATAATATCGAATCTTTTTGTCAGTTCATTATTCACGTTCGGTCTTTTGGTGTGACGTATGGATTCATAATTCCGAGGAACATTACCGATAACATTTATTGAATAGTAGACCCCGAATTCTACTCGGTGCTTTATTGCGGAAAAGCCTTGCAATCTATTAGGGAATTCATAAGAACCGTTGGTCACAGCAATAAGTGAAGCATTTGATAGTAGAATAAATTTTAATGACGGGGGTGCGCGTGGAGTCATCTAGAGGAACTTGTGATGCAGCACACGAAAGTCGTAACCCATTTTCCTATCGCATTTTACTATTGGAACGTTTACTTTTTTATTTGACATTAGTTGTGGCGATATGAATTTAATGGTGCCTCCATTGAAATAATTTGATAGAGATAATAATAATACTAATATAAAAAAACATAATTTTTGGTTTTGAGTACAGTTAAAAAGTAAATAGAAGAAACCGCGCAGATAGCGAAGCGATCTTATAAAGGTTTCCGTTTTCCGTTTGAGTTAAAAACCCTCAAAAGATGAAAGTCATACTTTCACTCCGCAGTCAAGGGGCTAACTGGCAAATTCAATTCGATAAGGAGAACATTTTCTAATAACATTTGAAGGCGCATTCCCTTGTGTAGGGTCGGGCTCGAATACCCTTCCCTGAGGCCACGTCAACGAAGTCCAAAGGAATTGACATCTCCCTAGAATAGCTGATGATAAGGTTAAACTGAATAAAGCTTATTCGTGTTTCAAAAAACGAAAAACAAATTACAAATAACGTACTGAAATAATTTCCAAAAATGACCTTTAATGACTTTAATAAGATCGTTATATATAAGAACATGTAACATTGAAATTCGAAACAGAAAGGAAATGTTAACAATGGAACGTAATGATCGTAGATTGCGCAACGTGATAGATGGATAACGCCTACAAAATTGAATAGAAGTTAAATCAACATTAATTGCATGAAGTACTCAAATCTGACAAGAAGTGTATTGCGGCCGTGGCATTTTGTAAATTGACAAAAGCAATTGAATATTGATACAACGTGATTAGAAGACTGTAATTTTAATACGATATTGTAATCATAACCTGCGTGTTAAATATGGTCTGGAATTATCATTTACAAACATTCATTTGCTGAATTGATTGAGAGAAATTGCTAAATGTTACCATTTTAGCCCCGCTGAAGTTCATATCTTTAATTTTTTTTTGTTTTAGAGTTTAAAATCGATTGCAAAATCCTTATTTACCTTTTTGTAAAAAAACAATTTTAAAACACCAAACAAAAGATTCTTATTTAATTTTTAATGATGACTGATGAGCCATGAGTCACGAAAGTAACGTCTTCTAAAAAGAGGTTTTACCCATGCCGGAAGAACATAATATCTAGATAGCGTTTTAATGTTCGAAAGCTGCATTTAAATTAATAATTCTGGGAAACATTAATTACAAACTTAATTACATTAAATTTCTCAATTTGCAACTACATGACATATTATTTTGCTTTCATCGTGTTACTCATTTAACACAACATATTCCTTCCGCTGTATGCCCTTGCATGAGCATGCTTACTCGAGTACAATATTTATACGAGTCATTACGAATTTATGAGGTATTGAAGGATTTAAGTTTGCGTGTTCAAAATATTGGCCAGGGATCTTCCTCAAAAGTTGATTCACGCCTTTGTTACATTTATGATATACCGGGCAACGTGGAGTTGCGAGCGTACTTGGAATAAGTCATGAATTGTACGACTGTTGCATGCGCTTCATAAAATAATACTTACATTTTAAACTAGACGACCGGGAAGTGTGTTTTACGTTTCATGGAGTGCTTTCGTATTTGTTTGGTTTGTTATTGGTTTAATATAAAATGTTGCTTCTGTAAGTTTGTTTGCACATTAATTGGCTTCGCCGGCATCTATTTCAGTATTCGAGTTAACTACTGTTTATTTTGTGAAAGGGGTTTTTCTACGTACATAATTTTATTTGTAGTTGCATAGAGTTCTAAAGCGTGCGTGTTTTCCACTAGACTTTATGCATCGACGAGCAGATGCAAGTAATAACGAAAAGAGTTAACAAAAGCTTAATTTCTGTGAAAATCCCTCTCAATAAATCGCAAGATGTCGTCACAAATTTAATTCTTTATTCCCGTTCGGACCCGATGAAATTGCTTCAGTAATAAGGGACTTTAATAAAGGAATCGGTCAAGCGCGAACGCCCTATAATAATACGGGTTCGGAGCGCACGTGGAATGATAAAGTTATGTAAAAACTTACTTTCACCTTCTACCAAAGGGATTATAATTAATGGACAAAGTTCCAATTTCAATTACGCGACCATTTTAACTTTCGTAGCTGGGAATTATAAAAACTCACCAACTTCTTGATTCTTGCTCGTTTAGTATTCTAATCTTTACCAGGTATGTCTTGAACTAATTGGCTATCTGAAGCAGGTAAATCTGTCCTCGACACATTGTCTAGTTCATTTGAGATCGTGACCAACATTATTGGTTGTGTGATTTATTATTTAGGAAGCTATTGGCATTAATTATCGAACTACTCGTTTAAACGTGATTAATTATTATTAACGTTTCAAACTTATAATTAATTTTGTATCTGCAATATTGAATTTGTTATAATAAAACTAGACACGTTCTATTTAACAAACGTGCACAGCTCATAATCATTTTAAAAGCGATTAAAATACGTTTTGAGATGAGTATTTTATAGGACCAGCGAACTACCACTTCGATCTCAGTAGCAATTATAATTAAGGGATTTAATGAGTCATAATATCAGATAGCAATTTCTATGCAAACGACTGAAATTTACTCATTCATTATGTACACATCAATTTAAGCTATTCGATTTCAAAGGGTACCCCAAAAAGTTTCATTTCGACTATTGTAAGTCATTATCAGCAAACACAAAAGACCTCATCTGGTGAGGCTCCATTATTGAGGCCCTAATCGCCCCCGGCTTTGTGCGCGAAAGGACTCGGATTGTCAACATCTTCATTAATATTTTCTACCTTGCATTATGTGCTAAAACTCTTAGGAGCTTAAGGATATTGTAGAGTGTCTGATTGAGCTTGGCCGTTTGCTCCATCGATTCTATTATTAAGCACTCGTTTATTTTAATTGAAGAGTGTAAAAGTTTAAACGGCTACGGTTTTATTTGTTCGGATAAGACCCAATAAACTGCAGCTCGTTTTAAGAATGAACATAAAGGTACGTAGATATAAACATAATTGTACTATAAACATACTCCTTTTTATATATAATTTACTGTATCGCTAATAATTTTGCTGTTATTTGACGATTAATCATATTATCGATATCTACTTTTCAAATTCATCCGCTTAACCATGGCGATGCTCATAATAAATGTCATGTATAATGTATTTCATAAATACACGAGCAGCCAACTCATTTACAATTACAACTAATATTATTCCAAACTAAACATTAATTGTGTTAATCTTCAATGACGTCGATGTTATAACCGAACTTGGTACATAATTAAATTTTTGTGATGTAATTAATTTTGATTTCATTGCGCTAAATTAAATTATTCGTTACTAGCGACCCGCTCCGACGTTGCACGGATATAAAATATATTATAGCCACTGAAAAAATGTTTAAAATCCATGGCCTATAACTGTCTGTGCCAAATAACATGCAATTGCTCCAGTAGTTCGCGAGATGATTAAGCCATTTCAAATAATTTTACCCGTTTTTTCCACATTTTCCTCTATTTCTTCGCTCCTGGTTAGTCTTAGCGTGATAAAATATAGCCTATAACCTTCCTCGATAAATGAGCTATCTAACACTGAAAGAATCATCAAAATCCGTTGCGTAGTTTTAAAGATTGAAGGGAACAAATGACATGAGGGAAAAAAAGCGACTTTGTTTTATAATAAGTATAGATATAGATGAAAGTTTCAGCGTCGAAGTAAAAATTAAAATCGATTGACATTTTGTTAGTGTCGGTTATGAAGGTCCAAATCTTTTTATAGTCTAGTATTAAAAAAAACAAAGCATTTGCATTTACTAATAATAATTTTATATTTTTTGTTTACATTATTTCAATCCAGTAGTCCAATCCAGAGCGGGATTAGAATAATGTAAAACCGCTAGAAGTCAACAACTTGAAAGCACACAAATCGCAGTTAACAATAAAAATGTAATCTGTTCTATTATACTCGTGGTTTCTACGTTCAGGTATGGGTGCAATAAATATTTGAGATCACGAATCACATCCGACCATAGCGATTCTAGAGTTATGGTATCCAATGAAATAAGGGAAATCGGAAACGTAAAGGTTTCATGTATCGTTAGACCACTTTAATGCCATTTTTGGCTGGCTTATTGGCTCCAATTTCAGCCCGATTACAGCTCAATTTAAGCCCAACTCGGTATTGTAATGCTAGATGAAGTCAGATAAACTTGCTATTCACTCTGCTTTTCACCTTAAGCTTCTTATCTCGGCTGATATAATTTCTAGCATCTAGATTAGGTTCATCTGTTGCGATATGCATATGAACGTCTAGATTAGAAGGTAAAACCTTCGGGTAACGAAATCACAAGCTACATGTCGTGTTCAGGAAGTGAAGCAGCTGCCCTTGGGCTTACAGACATAGTCAAACGACGCGCATTGACGGTGTACCAAACAGAAGGTTGCTAAGCCATATTTAGCCAACACGAGCACGCTTCGACTGCTTACATTAGGTTCCGCAAAGTTTTTTCTAACATTGCTGGGTAATTGGACGGTTAGACGTATTGCCGTGATTATGTTGTGGTTTTTGTACGGTACAAATACCCTTATCAGGAACTTAAACCCATAATTAATTACGTGAGGTTCATTAACTTGTTGCCGAATCACATCCACTTTAAATAACCGAGCATAATATATTTATTTATTTATTTATCAGGCATATCAACAATATGAATACAAACTTACATTAATAATCAACAATTAGGTCCTTTTACAGCATTCATATCAATTAGAGGCATGCACAACATTAATATTAAAACACAATGCAACATTTAAGACTTAACAATGAGTAAAGTTAATAAAAATCAATTATTCAATGTCAGTAATAAAAATTATTCAATGTCAATAATAAAAATTACAAGAAATTTTGGATAATGGCAGAAAGAATAAGTTACTTATAAAATTACAAAATAATAATAATGTCCAGTATAGTATTATAATTAGCATTAACATGTCAATTTTCAATTAATAATACAATAGAATAAATGAAAAAATACAATATTATTTAATTAATTAATTACTTCTACAAAAATGTCAAATTATTACAAAACTCTCTAATATGATAATAATTATTTATTTTACAATAAAAATTTATGAGCATAATATATTTTTTTTAAAGGATGTGGAGCGATCGTGAAAGATGTCTAAATCATATGTTTTATGCCAGATGTTATAGGAATTCATCAAACGTATATATTATTCAGTATACTGAAGGTTGACGATAAAATACTAATGTTAGAAATGAAATAGAATATTTTATTTCTAGAAGTACCAATTATTCGCAAAGAAATCGATGAGCATCAGTTCGCATTATTGATGAAGCTTTACCATCGTGCTGTAACCCTAAAAGCGTCGGAAAAATTATACACCAGTTGGAAATCGAGCAATTTTCTATGAAGTTACGGTGCCAGCTGTCAATTTACCTGCCAATAGTTTCTTATCGTAGTAAAATATGTAACTACTTCATTTCTAGGCTTTTATTATGGAGCTGCACTTTATGTCTTCGTTTATAGGAGCTTTTAACGATGGCCGGCATTAATGGTAGCATTTTTATGCGCTCCACACTTTAGTGCGCTAATTACGTATATTGAAAACGTATTTAAATTAATTGAATCCATTCTGTTTTGTTACGCCATTACTGAGTTGTTAAATGATAGTAATGAATCGAGTAAAATTAAACATAATTAATGCACCCGCTTTAGAATTATTACTTTGCAGCTTTGAATTTCCTGCACTTGTCCGATTACTTCGAATAGTAAATCGATGTAGCAATACAGACCTTCGCTGACATGTCACAATTGACTATTATTAATCACGAAATACGATTTTCATTTTCGATTTTGTGCGTCGAAATGTTGCAAGGAACCACAAGTTCATGATTAATTGAATTGTGGTTTCCAGCTATCCCACAAAAAATTATTAATAATAGTCGTATCGGTAACCCGAATACGTTGACTGACAAAAAATAACCTAAGTTCACCTTGAAGACTTAGTGGGCGTTCCGAATTTGATTTGCTGCCATCTGACAAACCCTTTTTTTGTCTTGAATATAAATAAGATGTGAAAAAAAAAGCACGTAGTCGAGTGATATTTTTTCTTCGTCGTTACCGTGGGGATAGCCGAGTTTAAGCGAATGTTGCATTTCAATAATAAAAGTGGTGCTCGCTCACTGACTGACTGACTGACTGAATTCGTCAAATTGCAGCGTAGCCGAGCCGCCGCACCTTCTAATGAGGAAAAATGCCATAGCGGTATCAAATTGTCCCATATGCTTCCGGAACGATTCGATAATGACTTCCTGCGTCCTTTAATATCTTCCGCGGCCAATGTTTATGGCGCTATCGACACACGGAAGGCACAAACGATGGAAACACGTCCAGCTCACGTGCGATTATTTGGCAATAAATTAGAGGGAGGTCGACCGACTAGTGTTTAACTAACCACATGGATGTTATATCAAATTTTAATTAATATTTCCACTGGCAGGGCCGCTGTTCCAATGCCTGGAACTGTTTTGCACCCATTACACGGTGACTCGTTTGTTATAATAGTAATAATTCCTATGATAACAATATCATTAATAGTAAGGACGCTTACTTAGTGGTGCAACGTCATGCATACTAATTTTGTATAGCATATAATACGGGCAGAGCGAGGCAAAACGGACATGCCTGAAATAATAATTCTAACGCTCTCCACGATTTAACCGATGCTACAGATTTTACGTTTTGATTGTAATTCTATATATTGAATAAATTACGACGAGCATTATCAGTTTATTACTAGACACGTGTAGTAACGTAATAGGATCCGATTGGTGATCTAGAATAGCATGAAAACAATCCCTGACTATGTTTCTGAAAATATTTTTTATAACGTGCTTTTTTCATTGTTCACAGACAAAGAAGAACAACCCCAACCACATCAAGAGGCCGATGAACGCGTTTATGGTTTGGTCGCAAATCGAGAGAAGAAAAATTTGCGAGCAAACACCGGACATGCACAACGCGGAAATATCCAAAAACCTCGGCCGCGTCTGGAAAACTCTGAACGACGAGGAGAGGCAGCCGTTCATCGACGAGGCGGAGAGATTGAGGCAGCTGCACATGCGAGAGTATCCCGACTACAAGTACAGGCCTCGCAAGAAGACCGCGAAACCGGCGCAGCGGAGCGGAGCGATCACCAAACAGAAACGCAAGCAGCGCGCCGACAGCAACAACAATAGGGGCGTCGCCAGGCGGCGATCGCGGCCGTCGCCCTCCGTGCGGAGCGTGCCCGTAGAGACGCCCGCCCCGCCGCTCCTGCCCGCGTCCCCGGCCTGCGCGCCCGACTCCCCGGAGTCCGCGTGCCTCTACGAGGACAACTCCCGCCGCGAGGCCAACGACCTGTCGGAACTGTACTCCATAACGGACCTGCTGGAGCTGCCGACCGACTGCGAGGTTGACCTGGACGCGCTGACGGACATGGAGGCCTTCGACACGGCGTCCTCCTCCTCCGGCTCCCACCTGGAGTTCTCGTGCACGCCGGACATGTCCGACATGCTGAGCAGGATCGGCGTGACGCCGTGGGACGACCACACGTTCTCGTCGTACCTGACGACCTCCTAAGGCGGTGCTCGTGTCGCCCCGGCCGCTGGCCGACACCACTGATCTCATTTTCGAGCCGCCACAAGGGGGCCGACGACGCGGCGACCGCCGCCCCGCCTACTGCGAGTGCCTACGTCCAAACGTATTTTATTTTGGATCGGAACATTTGAATTCAATGTACAAAGTTATTTAATAAGGTGTGAAATTTTTATTTGGACTGTTATCGGCCGACGCCGGATTTTCGGTTTCGTTTCCGTTCGTCAAACGCGAAATATTCGAAGCAGCGACCCGAAGTTGCGAAACGCATGGGTCTTAAAACAGGCTGTGAGTTGGTTCTCGTTTATCTGTTTTGCTATTATGTTAAATATTTCCAAAAAATGATGTAATCGAGTGTTTTTCCGAGCGGCACGTCTCAGATGCAACAAAGTAAATAATCCGTCTTAGTCTCCGTCGCCTGATTAGCGAGCCCGGGTTCGGGCGGGTCACTCGCCGCACGCGCGTCTCGCGCTCGCCCCGCGTTGTCGTGTCCGTATTCTTCGTGTTCACTACTCGACTTGGCTTCTATAGTAAGTTCGCAAGTAACATAGAGCACTTTTACTTTTGTACATTAACTTTCGATTTTAATAATTTTACTCTTACTTTCAAAATATTGCGTATCTTCTTTAATAGAGAAATAAGACTAGGTCGTAGTCGTGTTCGTCTTGCGTTGCGTTTATCGCGAAGTTCACTTATATTTTCGTGCACATAGTCGTAGAGGACGTTATATTTTATATTTTACTTTCGGAAGCTAATCGGTATGTAATATGATAGAATTTCGGAGTGCGGAGTATTCGAGTAGAATTTCGGGAAAGATTGCCCTCACCGTGCCGAGGATCGTAACGATTTGCGCGTGCGCAGGCCCCGTGGTCTTTTCGTGTTTTTCGTACGACGCGTTATCGTTGCGAGTCCATTTTTAGAGCACAGTGGGGGATGTGTGTAGGTTACGAAATGTCTCGCTATAATGTATGTTAGGTCTTGTAAGGTAAGGTCTGTCTCCGTTCAAAGGTAAAGTATGAAAAAAGAGAATTGTTGGCACCTCAGGATCGATGTGAAGGGACACTGAAAATTTTCTCGTTAATTTCTTCATACTTCTTCACGCTTCGACGTTAAAAGTAAAGTCTATAGAAGGATACATATCAAAATTCCGGGAGGTGGTATTCGTATGAACAAACACCGGTTCGTTTTAACTCAAATGTTTTGCTGTTTAAGCTCTGTGATTTACTTTATGGATTTTCTAAATTGTAAGGATCTAGTGGAGACTGATATCGCATAGATTAGTTTTAGCGGCGCTAGCTTCTCTTACTTTATAATTTTTAGAACTGGACATAATTTTAGTGGAACGACCTATTTTTGATAATTTGCTTGTCTGTGGAGATCGGTCATGCCGATGTACAAATTTTAAAGTTTTTTTATTAACGTACTCAAATTGTTTGCAAAATAATTGTATACTTCAGGATTTCCCGGCCATTTTAAACCAATAGTTCTATTTCTCAATTCGCCGTCTACTTTTTGCCACACTCTCCGATTTCCACAGTAAAGTATAAGCTAAAATTTTGTATAAAATTTCGCTGAAAACTGTCAATTTTTGGAAATGGTGTCAGATTAGAGAGGTAAAATTTTACTGACTGTTACCTCAAACGTTTTACTATATAAGAATCTTCTAAATAGAAATATACTGTTTCAAATAACGAATCGATATATGTAGGTAACTGTGTCCCTGAAATAAAATTCATAAATATAGGGGATCCGTTGTGCTCTATCTCTAAAAAAAAAAAAGAAATGCTTTACTTATATATTATATTCTTATAAATATATTATGTAAAAACTTCGTGTAATTCTTAGTAAGTGTCTACGAAATCCAATTATTTTTAAAGAAATACATAAAAATACATGTTATCTATACAATATTGTATGAAAATCTGTAAGTATTGTCTGTGTGTTAGACGATATACATAATAATATATTGATAATAAATGGAAGAAAAAAAATTTGTGCCTAATGAATACTTAAAATTCTTCATAATATGTATATTAGTGATGCTCAAGGTATCTTAAGCGCGTAGTGATTATTTAGATGCTGTTGAAAATATCTTTAAAATGAATATAAGATTTTGTACGCCAGATAAGCATTTTGATTCAGTTCGCTTCTCCTAAAGCTTTACATACGCTTTACTGTCTATGATATATTTATCTACATTAAAATCTCTATGATGTTTCACCGGTGGCACGCGGAGACGAATCGCACACTGGTCGTGTTCAATTTGTGGGATCAGGTGATTTGAGTCCGCGCGCTGCCGAGATGGTATACGTCGGATGTGAAAATATTATCATGGGTCTATCAAACTATCATAAAACTACTAGGATTAAGTCGTAATATACTTTGTAGTAGTTATCCGACTTCGTTTCGTTTCGCTAAAATAACCTGGAACACTCAAAACTTCGACAATAATGTTCTGCTTTTAAATTTCTCGCGTCTTCGTCTGTTACTCGTAGCTTCGTACGGCTTTAACCGATATACAACTTCTACAAGCCACGCTCAATTACTCAAACGTACTGATTCGATCGTCGCTAAACGCTTCCTCTGACCGCTCGATCGGTCTCGTTTTCCAAATTTTTGATTGTACGATGTTAATGTTGACTTAAGTGATAACGTTGTTGGGCAAAGTTAGTTAGCGATTTGGACATCGAATTTAATGTTGTAACGCTTCTCGTTGTGGTTCTTCAATAATTGGAATTATCAGGGTTTAAATGTTTCGTTTAGGAGTTAGATGGTATATCCTCTCTCGTAGCTGGTCGTAGATGTCCCAGGTCACAGGTGTTCCCCGATTCTTTGCTTTACGGTAGTCGTTTTCCCTAGGAGCCTCGGTCGTTTATCGAAGTATTAAGTGTAAATATTGAAACTGTTAATAATAATGAAAAAGTCAAAATAAAGCGATACTGTGAGAAATATTAGATGATATAAATGCGTCTCAGAAAAATAAATATCATAGAAGACGTAGTAGTTATCGTAGGGTACGATATGTGTAACGAAATTATATTGTTAAATTGTTGTATATTTCATTACGCTGAGCTTCTGTGACTGGTTCATATTTTGTATTGCTTGAAGAATACACAGGTATACGCGACAAGGATGCGTCCATTCTCTCGTCAAGTTTTGAACGAGTCATCGGTCTCGTCTTACTCGACTCAGAACCCAGAGCCTTTTGACAGAAGTTTATCTTCACAACAGCGTTGGTGATTGGTCGTGTTTGACGTTATCCAATCACAAACGCGAGTGAATGACTAAACTCGAGTCAAAAATCATTCGAAAACGAGAATTAGGTGAGAGAATGTGCGTCATTTGTCATTTGCAATCCGTGCTTTCATAGCTTTTTTACGAGTAGCTCGATGTTTATATAATAACGACAGTAGATTTAAAGGTTGTTCAATAATACGTTCGTAAGATAAGTTTTGTAAATTCGATTTGAAAATTTAATGTTAGTGATTCATTCACAGAACTGAAAAAGTTTAAAATATTGTCGTTATATTGTTTGAAAAACAAAATAATCTTAGTATTGTACCATATGTATGTATTGTAATTTATTTGTAGTTCGTTTATGATCTTTTCTGTCGTTGGATGCAATAGAACGACGAAAATCTTTCTGTCTCCCTCTTCACGGCACATTACTTATAATCGACTGTGCCGCTACTCTAATCGGTGTCTATAAACATAAATTTAACAGTAATTATATACAAAACTGTAGATGCATATAATACGATAGTATTAATAATTCGTTGTTACAGTAGCTGTATCATTATAATTGTATTCGATATAAGAAATAAAATAAACGAAACTTCGCACAATCTCAGTCAAGGAAATAGGAGTAATACTAGGTGGTAATTCGAGTTAAAGTCGCGGTAAGTGTGATAGTGTTATTTTACTCTTCGTAAACTAAGTCTTCGCCGATCGCCGTCAATATTTCAGACGAGATCTCGATCCGTCTTATAAAACTGCAATTTCTCTCGACAGACATCGAATAGATAAGATATTATATGCATTGAAATATCTGATTCACATCCCACACTGTTATTCGGAATCAGTTGGCGTTTAACATTCAAAAATATTTTGCCTTCTGATCTTTTCCCGTTGCGTCCCCATCGAGCGAAACCCCCGTCATCAAACGTAGATACCAGATCTTTACTTTCTTCCCTGATTAAGGCTTCGTAATGTAAATATTAGTTTCGATCAAATCTATTAGGAACAAAAGATGAAAAATGGTCCATTTAAATGTATCGAATAAGTTAAGAGTAATTCGAAGATGTGTATACCTAAACGTAGTCGCTTACATTTTATAGTACCTTCAATGCCAAAAGATTACCCTGGAAGCTGAAGTATGGCTTTAAATATTGGACTGAAATTCACGATCGCATCGGTCCAATACTTGTAAATAATTTTAGGGCCGCGTTGGTCTTTCGCATCCGGAGTCCGAACCATTCTAGTCTCGAAAGATTTCGGCCGGCCAGAACTTTTAGAGCCCCGCGTATTATTGTGGCCTTTATTATTGATACCTGATTTTTTTTTTCAATTGATACCAAAAAATAATGTTGCTGTTCGACACCGTTACCGATGGATCTCTTAGGAATACCAGACGTCGGGCCTACCAAAAATTGGACGCGTTCGTTACCAGCATCGATATTGGGCTATCATTCGTCTCTTTTCATTTTCCCAGCGTGGGACTTTTGAAATCTTATTCGACGATACTTTAAGGGTTTTATTTTGTATTAATAAGTTAAGTGCGAGGCGCAAGAGGTCTGCACCGCCTCGTCCGTTGTAAATTATTGACTTAGTATCTCGTAAGGTACCTTCTATAACTGCATATATTGTACGTAGTTCACTAGTTAAGTATGAAATAACATTACTTTAGTTAATATAAGGCAAACGTGTAAATTTTGTATCGTACTTTGTTTTAATAATGAATATATATTATTATTATATGGTAAAAATAAATGATCCAGTTTTTAAAAAACCAACCAGATTTTTATTTGAACTTTCACCCTTGCTTATGACTAGAGAAAAACCACAAAAATTAAGCTAACCTTATAATAACTGATCACTATTATCAGGTTGGTATTTAATTTCAAGTATTTTAAAGATAAGAGATTATACGGAAACTATAGTAAAATATAATAATTATGGTTTCTATCTATGAATACATAATATTATATAGAACTTATAACTTTAAAAAATGACCGAGACGTGATCTTGGAGATGGAGAAAATAAGTATTCGTAAGTATTCTGAAATGACTAATAAAGATAATAAAGATGAAGTTTTTAAAATGAACGAAATAAAATGATTTATTAATTAACATAATATGGATAAATATGTAAAAAATAATTACGAGACTTTAATCCTGATCCTGGGGATGGAGAAAGTAAGTATCCTGAAATATTGAAACTAACAACATTATGAAATTTTTAAAATGACTCAAAAATTAATGATTTATCAATAAATATAATAAAGTTCAAGTATAATAATATCCAGGATAAATATAAAATTAACCAATTTCTTTAATTTTCAATAGGCTTTTTAAAATTATTGAATTCCTTGTCATAGGATATATTTGACCTTTAACTATGGACATCTAAAAGTTGTAACATACTTATGAACATGGGGTCTGACAGACCGCTCGTATTTTCATCTGTTTTTAGGTAATTGAAAGATTTTTTGTATTATTTTTGCTTAAATGCCTTAACACACAATTGATTTAGGGAATGTATGGGTTAAATATCCAAAATTCTAAATTACCTTGTAAAACTTTGTTGAAGTTGACTTTCATTCACCTGAGACGAAAAAATGACATTTTTATATAAGAAACATAAGTTTTAAAACTTTTACTTAATTTTCTATTAATATAAGCCATACTAAATATAAAAAAATGGAATTTCAACTTATAATCATGTAACATAAAAATTTTCACATGGACAAAATTATTGGCAGTCATTTCACATTGTAAAGGCCACTACAAGCGTAATTATAGCTTAAATGTAACTAAAATATTGTGGTTAGTATTTATTTTAGCTATCTAGACAGATCCAATCAGTTTTTGCTGTAAAAATTTTTTTCCTAAATATTAGCTCTCCTAGACCCCAATTTGTTCCTTAGAACATTTTCAGTGCAATGTTCCAATCGTTTAACCGATTCCAAGTTTTTTATTAATTACAACGAAGAATTTCACTAAAAAACATAAACAGAAGCTATTTCAAGACATTTTATTTGGACATTGATTGTGCACTTCCGAAAACACAAACATAATTCTTTGTATGGGAAGCATGGACGGGTCTCACAAACCGCGCTCGACGTTCAAACCGAAATAACTTTGCAAACTTGCAATCGGCGTCGATTTTTTTTGCTTCAGAATACATTTTTCGACTAAAACTGAAGCTACTGAGCGCCGCAAGTGTGAAGCTTAAGGGGAAGTAGGGTAGATGCGATTCTTGCAGGGTATGAGTGGTCTGTGAGACCACACGTCCATAGTTAAAGGTTGAACTTGGCTTGACACGCTACTGCATGTCTAGATTTTTAGAGTCTGCTTGCTTGAGATTGTACTATATTATACTCTTATTATAATCTCTGTTTGTCTGTAACTTCTTTACGCCCAAACCGCTGAACTGATTGTTCTGAAATTTGGTATGGAGATACTTTGAATCCAGGGAAAGGACAACGGATACTTTCATTCCGGAAAAATGTACTGTTCCCGCACGATATGCGAATTTTGGCGCAGTGAAATTGCGGGCATCATCTAGTTATTAACGTAAGGCCAAAGCGTGTTTGTCTGCCTATCTATCAATATTTCTGTCATTCAGTAATTTTTTCGATATTTTGTCGCGATTCGCAAAAAAGAACGTAGGATATTAATTAACCCGAAAAAAATACGGTTACCGTGTGATAAACGAGTCGCTAGCTAATCTAGTAGGTATAATCATCTTCTTCTTATATATAAAATTCTCGTGTCACAATGTTAGTCCACGAACTCCTCCGAAACGGCTTTACTGATTTCTACCAAATATTTTTATATGCATATTCAGTAGGTCTGAGAATCGGCTACTCGGTATTTTATATATTGATAAGTGTATTTGTTGAATAAATAATAGTAAATTATTACAACTCGAGACTGAGGGCGACCATTGTTTGTGCGACGGGATAGCGATCGACGTTGCCATGGTAACATACTTATTTAGTCACTTCAATAAAATAATAAGGGCGAAATACTTTATATTATAATGGCAAAGCAACGTTTGCCGGGACAGCTAGTAATTCTATAAATAAACCGGCCAAGTGCGAGTTGAACTCGCCCATGAAGGGTTCCGCAGCAGCAATAAGAATTATTTCTATGAAATTATAAGGTTTTTGATTTATATTAATATTTCATTTTTGATATACTTAATCCTTCAGGCCCCGCGCGAGCACCGGTGATCGCGACAACAATAGAATACAATAGCAATTCCTGGAAATTCCGACTGAAGTATTAATGAAAGTTAAATTAAGGTTTATCATTTATGACGTATAAAAGAAACTACTGGATAGATCTCGTTCAAACCAATTTTCGTTAGTAGTTTTTATAGTAATGTACATCATTTTTTTTTTGAATTATCATGCGCATACTTTAGAAGTTAGAGGGGGGAGGGGGGGGACATTTTGCCACTTTGGAAGAGTCTCTCTCGCAAACTATTCAGGTTAGAAAAAAAATGATATTAGAAACCTCAATATGATTTTTGAAGACCTATCCATAGATACCCCACACGCATAGGCCAGATGAAAAAAAATATTTTTGGTTTCAGTTGTATCTATGGGGACCCCTAAAAGTTTTAATATTTTTTCCATTTTTGTATCAAAATCTTAATGCGGTTCACAGACTACATCTATTTACCAAGTTTCAATAGTATAGCTCTTATAGTTTCGGAGAAAAGTGGCTGTGACATACGGACGGACAGACAGACAGACAGACAGACAGACATGACGAATCTATAAGGGTTCCGTTTTTTGCCATTTTGGCTACGGAACCCTAAAAAGGAGGAAAGTGGGAAAGGATTTTTTTCATCCCGGACAAAACATCTGGTTATATTATTCTAATTTGCAAACTCGAATTGATGTTCTCATCAAAAATGAGTAATGTAACGCCTAATATAAGGCAGGGCATATAAAATTAAAGTCATAAATTTGAGTAATAGTCCAGGGTCCTCGGTCTTATTTGTTTAATTAAATACCCTCGCTACAATTTGGCCGCGGCTATTGTGTTTGTGAATGATAAATCGATACAGCATCATCACTCTTCGCTTCTTGCACGGATTTTTGGGGTTCTTAGTGATTTTCACGACTTGGAATAAAGACTAGATCATTCTTAAGCTTACACTGGCTGGAACAATGTGTGAAACGACTTGGAATAAACACTAGCCCATTCTGAAGTTTACACTGGCCTGGATATGGCGATGAAATCTGAAATTAGAAGTAGGAAGTTCTGATTTCAGTTTAAAACATTTCTGTTGGCTTATCATCACAAGTAACAATATAAGAAACGGGAAATAGTGGACATTGGACAATGACATACTGAAAGATTTTAATGACAAAATGGGGGACAAAATTCCTTTGTCTATTTGTCACTTTGTCTATTCTTCCGTAGAAAAAACCGCTTCTGGTGACCATGCTAAACCTGATGTAGGGCTCAGCAAGATGAGAGTTTTCAATAAAATATTGCTTTGACGACACACAAAATCTTATCAGAATATTTTCCTTGTCATGTCACATGCAAGAAGACACGGCTCAATTTTTACCGCTGAATGGAAAGGAAGCGACTTTTTACAACGGAACTGTACATAGCACAATGAACTCTATGTCAACAGTATAAGAGTTGATTAAGACCGCAACGCGACGCGTAGATGCATTTCTTTTATATGGATTTGACAGATTCACAAGACGTCTTGACGGAATTGAAATCTGTCAAATCCATACAAATTTATGCCGCGCCACGCCTCGCCTCACCTCGCCTCGCCTCGTCGCTTGCGCTCTGAATAGACCCTAAGTCCTAACACTACAATTAAATACGAGCCAAAAAATTGGTCATGTGTCTTCCGCGGAATTCTCAAGAATTTGCTGTCAATTTCCTCGCATGAGGCGACATTGACGCTTCCATTCCATTCCGCTGCAGTGTAAATTGAGCCTTATATGATGAGAGGGGAGCAAGAGCATTCTGAGTTCAGTAGCTGTTATGAAGAAGAGATACTTCTCAGTGGAAGGAACATCGCCACGAAATCTAATCAGCCTCATCTTTTCCCTGGTATCGGCCCCATCGCGCTAGAAACACAGATCCATAATTAATTTCCATGTTCTATCTAGTCCTAATTTCTAGTCTAGACGGGCTTATCAGACAGGCCCTTCCTTTTTATGGCTTGTTTATTTTATACCCTATCTTTATTGATTCAGCAAAGCAATAAATTCTGTGTCGACATACACTTTTTACGACTTGATTTATCTGTACTGATATGTAGAAAGGCAGTGTTTTTGTGACTGTCATTTTAATTGCAGTATTTTTTATCTAAAACTGATGATTTTTTTATGAAACGGGAAACGAGTAAATAGCTGGATAACGCGATGGTTGGCGCAGCTTCGACTATAGGCCAGCGTAAGTAGTTTTGTTGTTGGTGGGACGCCATGCTTCGAATGCCGGAAAAAAAATCCGTAAGAAGGAGGAGGAGGGCAAGTAGGTAGACCGCACAAGAAGTAACATCTTTTTAATCCCAAAAATGTATGCCTCTATATTCTCTCATTTCATTTGTACCACCACTTCCAGCGGGGCTAAAATGGTCGCTTTGGAGAATCATATTATGAATCATATTATGTTTTTTTTTTAATCACAAAATGGTCACTCTGCTTGCAATTCATGTCTAGTAGAGATAAACTACGATAACATGGCGCGCCCCTCCAAATTACTGTTTCAATGTGTGTAGTCACATCCTTATGAAAGAGTTTGTATGTAGTAAATATTCAAGCAATCAACGAGTACTCGTAATATTTCACTTAATGTCACTTAATATTACCAAGATATTAAGTTGGTCAACTAATCATAACTAGCCGACCGCGCAAGACAGCGCACTTCAAACGTTTTGACAACGCACTTCAAACGTTTTGACAATGCACTTCAAACGTTTTGAATTTTGGAGGGGCGTGCCATGTTATCGTAGTTTATCTCTAATTCGTACTTATAATATTCGTCGGTTTGACAGTTTTGACAATTCATTTGCTGAATTGATTGGGAGAGGAATTGCTATAAACCATTTTAGCTCCGCTGTACTCTGGGAGTGGTGGTAGAAATATTGTCATTCTTGACTCATTATTTGTTTACATTTCAATCAAAATGTTCCTAAGCGAAGTAGGTAAGCAACCGTGTTAGAAATAAATATTTCAGAGCATGTCCCAAAGCAATATCAGTTGAGTTTATCTGGATCTAATTAATTCAAGACTCATGGCTGATCTTATAAATGGCGGACAACGACGACCAATTACTGGAGCAGAGTCCCTAGCCAAGACGTTTTGTTTGTCGCTTCTGTATAGAAATTAGATTCGCCGATCAAAATGTATGGAAAAGACATAGCATGAGTTGAATGTCATAATATAATACTAGCGACCCGCCCCGGCGTCGCACGGGTATAAAATATATAGCCACAGAAAAAATGATCAAAATCGATAGCCTATGATCCTTCACGTGGTCTACTTCTATTTATATCTTCTATCTGTGCTAAATAACATAAAAATCGCTCCAGTAGTTCGCGAGATAAGCCCTTTCAAATAATTTTCCCCGTTTTTTCCACATTATGCTATTAGTCTTAGCGTGATAAAATATAGCCTATAGCAGCTTCCTCAATAAATCTGCTATCTAACACTGAAAGAATTTTTCAAATCGGACTAGTAGTTCCTGAGATTAGCGCGTTCAAGTTAGCCCTTTCAAATCATTTCCCCGTTTTTTCCACATTTTCCTCCATGTCTTCGCTCCTATTAGTCTAAGCGTGATAAAATATGGCCTATAGCCTTCTTCGATAAATGGGCTATCTAACACTGAAAGAATCATCAAAATCCGTTGCGTAGTTTTGAAGATTAAAGGGAACAAAGGGACATGAGGGAAAAAAAGCGACTTTGTTTTATAATATGTATAGAAGTTAAAGAAAATGAACGCTTATTTCAATTTCATACATTTTAATCGGCGATTCTATAAAGAAGCGATTATGAAAACGTCTGGTTTAAAAAGCCTTAGCCCTTAGTCACCTTGCATTCGATATTGAACAGTCAAAAAAAAATATTAAGATGTATGGGATTAGAAATAACGCTAAATAATTGTATGGCGTTAGCGATGCGCATACTTTAGACTTATATTTTAAATTCTATTTACAGTCGAAATTATCGAAAGCAACATGACTAAACACGCTGGAACTGTTGATTCAATTTGTATTTTGTGTATCGACTGCACGCTGAAACACTACTAAAGTTGAGGGCTTCTTAAATACTTTACTTATACCTCCATAATGCATATTATGGAGGTATAAATAAAGTCGTTAATATTTTTAATATTGATTAACAACTAATGATCAATTAAACACAACAGTATAGTAAGTTTATTAATTGCTCCGTTTTCCTTGTATTCAAGTGTAACAAAAATAAGTAATAATATTTTATGGGCGTGTAATATGTGTCCCTTGCGGCTTGCATAGAGGTACTTGCATAGAGGCACTGTATATTATGTAGTAAAGGTAGGAAAATTGGGAAAACTCTATATTTTCTATTCCACTATTTTAAGAACAAAAGATGATCACTGAGTATGATAAGGAAAAATAGTTAATTACGCACCTAGAGCAGGAAAATAAGAAATGTCTCAGATGTCTCAGATGTCAAAAAACATGTGATCTGAGGCTTTCTTATTTACTGTCCCATGGTGCGTATACTATTTTTCTCCTCAACATCGGTAAGCGCAGTGGGACGAAAGTTGACGTTTTCCGCCCGGAGGTGAGAAAACAAATCTCATAATAATACCTAAGTAAGTATAAGAGAAGTGCAAATTGTCCAATAATGTGAAAGTAACGATTCAAAATTCAAAATTACTATTGTAAGTATATGAGTAACTACTTAACAAGTTTTAGGTATCGAAGTCGGTCAAGTGTGGCTTATCGTGACAGACATTCTGGCGCTGATAACGTCATGAACACATTTCATCCCTGAATTCCAATTTCCAATTCAACGTTCTTTCTTAATGGATCTGTACTTATATTCAGTGCTCGATCTAATATTTTTTATGACAGTAGACCTGCACTTTATTTCCCCCATGCACCATAGTACGAAATCTGCCGGCCTCCTATGAACGCTGCCGCCGCTAGGCCGCGGCCTAAATGGCCTACTTATGCCGGGGCTGCTAAATATGTAGAATGCGAAAGTATGTCTGTCTTTTTGTTTGTTATCTCTCCACGGTTTTTGATAAAATTTGGTATAAAAATACTCTGGAGTCTCAACTCTCAACCCAAAACGTTTGGATGGTTGTTGAGGCAAATCTAAAGATATCTTAGTTCCCATCATGGAACAATATCGTAGGGTACTTAAAATGTCTTACGCGATAAACCGACTATTACAATACTCTGTGTCTATTTTTTTTTGCATTGACTTTCATTTAAGCACACGATCGTCTTTAGAGCAGAAAATAACATCTAGAAAATAAATTAATACTAGAGATCGCCCAATGGTCGAAATTCGACCTTACTTGCAAGTTGCAACGACATCAGGACTACTACCTATATTTTGTAAAAAAATATTGACTTCGTCATAGTTTTTTCAATTCTTGTCTCTGGGACTCAGCTGATCTCAGACTGGCCGTTTAAGCATTGTCTAATAGTATCTAAAATTAAATAAAAAAACACAATAATCCATTTTCAATTTGTCAAGTTGTTGTGAACAGACTTCAACCATAAATAAAAGAGTATAATTCGTATGTATAGGCTTATCATTAAAAAATCTGACATCTTTTTTAGTAGTAGTGTCGTACTGTGTGTAACGTTTAAATATATTATATGATAAATATATTTTTTAAATCCGTGATGATAAAAGCATAATTTTAAAATAATATTGGCTTGATGCACTCCTTCTCCATATAAACTATAACTGTGCGAAATTTCATGCACCTACCTTTTTCTATCACGTATTAATATATACATTTCAATGTAGATTTTGACGTAAACTCTAGACCAGAGGTTCCCAAACATATTTTGTCTTACTTTATGAACAAATTATATTTTAGCGCCCCCATTGTTTCAATATCAAATGCATCCTGATGAAAAAAGCCTCTACACAACGCCCCCATTTTTTTTTGACCTTCAGCGCCCACAAGGGGGCTCTATCGCCTACTTGGGCGTTGATAGCTTAAAATAGCTGTTAAACCGGATCTATCCGTTCTCACTTCTCGGTTACAATCGTTCTCGAGTTTTAGATGAAGAAAGAAAATTTAAAATTGTTTTTTACTTATATAATATCGATTAATTATATTATATACTCGTATGTTATTATAGTAGCCTACTAACCATTAATGCTCGTTTTCACTTATCTTTAAGGAATTAGTTTCCGGATTTAATTAGTAAATAGGTATGGGAAATATTGTGAAATATTATGAAATAAGATAAAACAAAAAACGCCGGGTCATAAGACGTGATATTAGAAACTAGCTTTAGGTCGAGTTTCATCAACGGCTGTTAAAGTTAATGCTCAAATTAGTATCACTTTACCGCTTCCGCTTTTTCTTATGAATGAAAGAGAAGACACGACATTTTAACAAGCTGTTAAACACTAACAGACGTTGGTGAAATTGGGCCTTATCCTTTTAGCCACGGTTAGGATTGTGTAAAGAAATTAAATGAAAACATTACACAAATTTACGTGTGCGGTTTGTTGCTTTAGCCTAAGGGCCTGTTTCGCTGGTCCTTATAAGTGCCGGATAGGCTATCCACTACTTAACTTGACAGATAGAGTATGGAGAATCTGTCAAAAAAGTTATGGATAGCCTATCCGGCACTTTACCAGGAAGTGGTGAAACAGGTCCTAAAGGTTTGTCCTGCTATGAGGTTTCTGACTTTAATCAATGGCGTTGTTGATTGGTTGAACTTGATAACGGCTGAACCAATTTGGCTAATTTTAGCTTCGAAATGTTTGTCAAAATCTAGGAAAGGTTTACATTAGGAGGGAAGTGATACGAAGTTCACAGGGTCATCTATACTGTTCTCGGCGAAACATGGCGGTAGCGGTCATTGAACCCCGATCAAAAACTTGTCATTTTCTATATAAACCGCGATTGACAATGAACTGTCAGATGTTGTTAATCGCGGCTTTGTATCGAAAATGACAAGTTTTTGACAGGGAGTCAATGACCGCTACCGCCATGTTTTTCCGACTACTGTATAGTACGTATATTAAATTAAAGTATAATAAATACAGATGATTATACCATTATAGTACAACCAAGTGCATATTTGCCCATGACTTTGCATATTGCATATTCGTAATTATATCACGTCGGTTCGAATTTCAGTGATAAGCGTTATCAGTGACGTCACGACCTTGGACGCGGGTCGTTGACCTCAAGGACGCAGCTGTTTTGAAGTGTATGCTAATTGACGTGTTTTTGTAAACAGAATGTAAATACAAAATGTCAAAATATCAGGCGCAATAACATTTGGCAGTTGACGAAAAATTGAAAAGGGCAGTATTCTGTCAATCCAATAAAGTTATAATATAAATGCGAAAGTGTATCTGTCCAATGTCCATCTGTGCGTCTGTCTGTCTGTCCGCCTGTCCATCTCTCAGTCTGTATCTCTGTCTTTGTTTTACTATACTTTGAGTCCCGGGAAAGTACATAGGACAATTTTTATCCCGGAAAATGTACAGTTCCCGCTCGATAAACGAATGTTGGCGCAATGGAGTTGCGGGAACTCTAAATGATGGTCCGAATTCATTGGAACAACGCAGGGGTTATTGCGCCCAAGTGTGTGCTTAATAATAATAATAATATTTATGGACGCTTCACACTACGCGACGTCCGTCAGTCTGGACGCTGGCCCCGTGATAAGTACCTGAAGGACTTGTGTTACGGGTACCAGACAACGGAAATATATTTATTATAATGTGATAGTTGATAGATAATTATAGATACATATATTTAATACATATCCATGACCCAGGAACTTTGAAAACTTTTTATTTCGTGGGATTCGAACCCGCGAGCCCCGGCTTGAGCTACCAACATCCCACCAACTGAGCCACAGAGGTCGTCGAGGTTAATACACAGGAATTACTTTGCTCTCGTGACCCATTGGGGCAAATAAGTTAAGCTGTATCGTAATTCGTAAGTATCTTCTTTGCGTAGCCTCATCGTGGACAACGTTATGTTAGGTAATGTTAAAGGTCTATGTTAGTCGTGATCTGCTAAGCTCTACATTACCTGTTCAAATTACGTAGGTCAGCCATTTTCTGTGAATCAATTATCTGATGGTATGATGTTTAGTAAACCTATTAACACATAATCATAAAATTTGTTCATATTAGAACGTAATATAATAAGAAATTATTGGTAACACCAGATTATTTGTTATTGTTAAAACACAAGTCAAAATTTACCTGACTGTACATTTCTTGAGCGATGACTTGTGGATCAAAAGCTATTCATTTATAGGGTATATCATTTTTAGGGTTCCGTAGCCAAAATGGCAAAAACGGAACCCTTATAGATTCGTCATGTCTGTCTGTCTGTCTGTCTGTCTGTCTGTCCGTCCGTTTGTCACAGCCACTTTTCTCCGAAACTATAAGAGCTATACTATTGAAACTTGATAAGTAGATGTAGTCTGTGAACCGCATTTAGATTTTGATACAAAAATGGAAAAATTATTAAAAATTTTATGGGTCCCCATAGGTACAACTGAAACAAAAAAAAAATTTTTCATCTGGCCTATGCATGTGGGGTATCTATGGATAGGTCTTCAAAAATGATATTGAGGTTTCTCATATCATTTTTTTCCAACCTAAAGAGTTTGCGAGAGAGACTCTTCCAAAGTGGCAAAATGTGTGTCCCCCCCCTCTAACTTCTAAAGTTGGGGCATGATAATTCTAAAAAAAATATATGATGTACATTACTATAAAAACTGCCAACAAAAATTGGTTTGAACGAGATCTAGCTAGTAGTTTTTTTATACGTCATAAAACCTTAATTTAACTTTCATTATATCAAAAATGAAATATTAAAATAAATCGAAAACCTTATAATTTCATAGAAATAATTCTTATTGCTCCGGAACCCTTCATGGGCGAGTCCAACTCGCACTTGGCCGGTTTTTTGAAGTTTTGGATACGGTCAGTCAGATCAGTGCCTCACGTTCGCTGTTGACTGCGCTATAACGCATGCCCTTGACGAACAGAAAAAGGTACAGTGTGGACAAAGCTAAAGAATTACAGATTACTCATATTCCTTCAAAGTGTCTTACAGGGCTATCACATAAGCTGTTGTCCGTTAGAAAGATTTTCTTAATGTACCTGAAAATAAATAATTAACTAATGAGTAAACTGATACTAACACTACAAATATAATGTAAAATTGTCTCTTGTCCTGTCTGTCTTTCTAGCAACAGAAGGACCTAAGACCTAAGACCTTTTTTACGTCTAAACGGTCTGGCAGTCAGTGGAATAAACATCCTGGTAAAATGTACGGAACCCACGTAGTAACCGAAAACATTGTGGAAACTCCTTGTAATATACTTATACTTACAAGGTGTTTCTTTATAACTATTGAAATGTGATTTTAAAAAATCCAGACACCTTCTAGTAATTGATTACGAGTATAATTGGACTGGGAAAATGTAGTTTAAGTGTTTCATATTAATCAGATTAATTTCGAAACGGTCTTATTAATCAGTATAAAACATCAAGTACAACTTTCTATAGGATAATCTGCTAAAATGAAAAGGTAAATAATTGAGGAGTTATTAACGTTACTGTAACGCCTCTGTGGTCCAGTGGCTTAGAACGTGGCACTTGACTCGGTGGTCATGGGTTCGATTCCCACGTTGAAAACGTGTTATTTCCAACTTTGGTTAGGACAATGCAGGCTGATCACCTGATTGTCTGACAAGTAAGATGATCCATGCGTCGGGTGGGCATGTAAGAAGTCGGTCCTGCGCCTGACCTCTCGCCAGTCGTGTCGGTCTTCCGTCCCACTGGGTCATGAGAGTAAAGAAATAGAGAGTGCTCTTGTGTACTGCACACCCACTTGGGCACTATACGATTACTCCTGCGTAACTACAGGCCTGGTTTCAATGAAACCGGCCACCATCACCGAGTGCGGAAGTTATTATGAAGTTACTGTGGAAAAAAATCTTTCAAAACATTGTACGATTCATTGAAAGATATTAGATCTACCGATCCTAATAGGAATCTTGGCTGCTTCCTTATACGATAGACGAAGCCCTAAGTTCATAACCAATTTCTATGACACGTATTACACCCGGATCAGATACCGGAACAGTTTGATCCGGATTGAGGGAAGTTGAAGGCTGTTCATCATTAATAAGTCATACGTAATAAGTAGGTAATAACCCGCCGAAAGTTTGTTCAAAGACGTAACTTGTTACCGCATATTAATTATTACGATCATTTGAAATTCCTTCAGATGTGACTAAAAGCTGCGCCTGAACTAAAGATTTATTTAAATGTGAGGTTAAACTTAATGAATAAATTAATATCATAACATAAAAAAATAACAATTCAAAAACTCCTATTAAAGTGTAATCGAGAAAAAGTTGTTTAACAATTGTTAAACAATATAATGGACTTGAAATCTTTCTCATATTCTTGATATTTCTCATATTGTTGATAACGTTGATATTCTTATTTAAATTTGAGGATAATTAATCTAATTAATTAATATCATAAGACAGAAAATTACAATTCAAAAAGTCCTAAAATGTAATCCAGAAAAAGTGTTTAAGGATTATTGTTAAATAATATAATAGACTTGAAATCTTTTTCATAATATCCATACTTCCATACATCCATACTAACTAATATTATAAATGCAAAAGTGTGTCTATCTCTCTGTCTGTAACCTCTTCACCCCCAAACCGCTGAACTGATTTTGCTGAAATTTGGCATGGAGATACCTTGAGTCCCAAGAAAGGACATAGGACTTTTTATCCCGGAACAATGTACGGTTCCCACGAGATAAACGAATTTCGGCGCAACGGAGTTGTGGGCATCATCTAGTTATTGATAATGTTGATCATATTCCTATTTATACTACCTAGGCGTCGAACATGTAGAAATTCGGCCATTGATCTATAAATTTTTTGACACACGAAAAAGATATTATAATATTATCTTGTTTGCAAAGGCTAGCTTTTATATTATACTCCAAAAATATTTTCATTCCTCTGTGTTCTGGCGCACTTTAAAAAAGCATTTTATCTTACCATCTTGTCATTTTGACCTCTTCGCTAATCGTCCGCCCTTACTCCTGATTGTATAGGCCACCAAAACCGGCAGCACAAACTTATCGAGGAACCTCTTCGCTAATCGTCCGCCCTTACTCCTGATTGTGGAGGCCACCAAAACCGGCAGCACAAACTTATCGTGTAACACGTAGCTCGCCCCGACCTTGTGGCAATTATCCATCACGATATGTTGCTCTCTCTGTAACACGAACTCAGATGAAGTACAAGGCTGAGGGCCACTTAAAGTGTGGACTTGAAGGGATTAAAATCAATTTTCATTTTTGAGCTGAAAACATTTTTAGGGCTTTTGTGACCTTTTTGGGATGAGTAGAAAACACGTTAAAGGCTCGTTCGGACGCTATTTCAAAATTCGTAAGACGGAGTGAGACTAGACCGCCGGTGTTGCGTAGAAGAGGAAGTTGATTCCTGCTCTGATGTTTCGTTTGCACTTCTGCCAGCACTAGAAAACCAGAGAGAAACTTTTTTGTATGTTCCTTTTTATATTTCCACATAATATTATAACTTTGTGTGACCTCTCCACGTTGGACTATTTTAATTTATAGTTGATTGTCCTTGATGGACGTTAATTATGCATGCTATACACATATTCAGTATTCACAATCATGGTGCCGATCATGGTAAAGCCTGCAGCTCCTTTAGATTTGTCGTAGTGTCAGACGGGCATGAAAAAATGTATACGCCTGCCCCCTTAGACAAAGTATCTTTCGTTAAAAACGATGACAAAATTCGTTATCAAAATGTATAGCGGATTGACATAAGTCATCGCTAAATGACATTTCGATTGCGAAGACTAATGTCAAATCCCATACATTTTGATAACGAATTTCGTCATCGTTTTTAATGAAAGGGACTTTGTCTACGGCCTCTGGTCTCTAATAATTGCCAGTTGTGTCATTCTTACTGGGTTGCAAGGGCAATGAGGCCTGTTTCACCACTTCTTGGTAAGTATCAGATAGGCTATCCACCATTTAACTTGACAGATAGAGTATGGTGAACCTGTCAAAAAAGTTGTGGATAGCCTATCCGGCACTTTACGAGGAAGTGGTGAAACAGGCCCTTAGACACCTAAAATCACTCCTGTAGCCCAAGCATGACCACCAATAGAAATACGAAAGTATAGACAAACTGTGAAGATAAACTTAAGGTGCGTCCCGATCTTTTTTCGTTCCAAAAATTCAATTAAAATGCCACTTTATGACAGAAAATATAGCCCTAAAATTTTAAATAATCTCCAACTTTATGACATATTATACTATAATAGTCTGTCATAAAGTGGCATTTTAAATGAATTTTTGTAGGTCGCGATTAGTAGCGGTAAAGATCGGAACGGCACCTTAAGTTTATGTCCACAGTTTGTCTATACTTTCGCATTTCTACTGGTGGCCATGCTAGGGCTACTACTGGCTTCAATGAAACCGGCACCGAAACCGATCTTTTTTCGTTCCAAAAATTCAATTAAAATGCCACTTTATGACAGAAAATATAGCCCTAAAATTTTAAATAATCTCCAACTTTATGACAAATTATACTATAATAGTCTGTCATAAAGTGGCATTTTAAATGAATTTTTGTAGGTCGCGATTAGTAACGGTAAAGATCGGAACGGCACCTTAAGTTTATGTCCACAGTTTGTCTATACTTTCGCATTTCTACTGGTGGCCATGCTAGGGCTACTACTGGCTTCAATGAAACCGGCACCGAAACCGGCGAAAGGCATTAATGTTTACTCTGTAACAATTTGCCCCAGTCACAATTTCGTGGCCGCACGCGACGCGATTTACATCCTACATAATTTATAATTTCATGGCGCTGTATATGGGTTAATTGTAGTGATTCACCCAGTCATTATCGGTTTTTTATTGCTAGCTGTTGCTTTGTTTTACGGGGGTGATGACAACGCTATGTGTCTTGTTAGTTTCGGCCTTAGGGGATGGTGGATGATTTATTTTTTACCAAAACTAATCGGCAGACTACAATTACAAAAGTTCGTTGAAATATCCTACTAATTTATTAAGATATAAATAATTATTTATGAATGTTAATAAATGTTAAATTTTATATTGAATATTACTATTATGTATTCATACACTAGGGCTGGAGGCCTGGTGTCTCAAAATACAAGCAGGACACTGCTTAGTTTGAGACTCCAGTCTCCCCACAAATACTGAACTATTTTATTGTTATGATATACATAAATGTAATATTATTATTGTGGTGAGAGAATAAATAAATTATTATTATTATTATTATTATTATTATTTTCTTCTTCTTCTTTGCGGGTTTTAAGGTATAAAGCATGTCCCTCGGGCTCCCCTGAGATCATATCAAAAGGTTTCTATAATGGTTGGATACCGCTGTCAATCCTGACGATACAGGGTATTATACAGTGATTTGCGGTGGGCGGTGGATTTTAGCATCAAACCTACATATTAATACCTAACAGCAGAAAGAGAGGATGTTACTTCTTCTTCGACACCGCGCCGGCAGTCTGCTGTCCCTTCGACCTACGAATTTTCGATCAGATCACATGGCCTGAGCGAGCGTAGTAAAATTCTACTCATCGTTAGGATAACTATAATAGTCTATTAAACAAACACCTACAATGTAGCCTTATTATTGTCGTTAAATGAAAATAAAAAGATAATCACGCGCTATCGTAAAACAAAAATGCCCGATTGTTGTGATAAGGGGGCATTGGCCGAGAATAACAGGTCGTCCTGTACGCCCTTAGTGAATTACGCAATGTTTTGATCCTTAGTTGCTCATTTATTTCGTCAAATCAGGAGCCTAAGTATTTTTTTCGTTTTTTTATACGGCCTTAGCCCAACACACAATGTCACCAATGCATCTTCCATTAGCCAGGATCGGCAGCGGTAGCTAGAAATTAAGATACCCTGTGATCACAGGGAAGTGGGAACCCGAGGAATATGCAAAAGATGTATTGGATACATCATGGATGCACCAGCAAATAAATTAATTGGAAGATAGATAGAAAAATAAAAATATCATGAAGTATCCTGAAGAAGTTATAGCTAAAAATATGTGTATGGGCTCTAATTTAATTTGATAGTAGGCACGCTGTACGTCTTCTTATAACTTGAATTTCTGTCATACCTATTCATCAAAATTCGTCCAGTAGTTTTCGCGTGAAAGAACAAAGAAACATACATCCTCACTTTTACGTTCGTATGCCAACATGGGAGCATTTTTTCGATTCCAAGGACTTTAGACGTATTATAAGTACTAAAGCGGGTCAATACACACAAAGATGCACTTGACAGGTTTGCCTGAATAGGTCAACTGTTCAGGTACTTTGCCTGACAGGCATAACTGCATATGCAAACCCATAGACTTATAATATATACTGTCGTATGCAAACCTGTCAGGTACACCCTTGCGTTTATGGCCCCTGGTGATTTGCATTCTAGTGGTACCCACGAAAATCAGTAAAATTCTGTAGTCATTGCGCTTGAGTCTTAAAAGATCTTAGAACTTAACAATAAGAAATAGAAGAAGTAAATAAATCCAGATTAACAAGCTATTTTCTACCCTTATCATTCAAATCAATATAACCTTTTTGATTAACCTTGCGTTCCCTTATCACAGGTTGTTGCCTTGCTGTATCGCTATCGGTCAACAATTTCATATTTTTTTCAATCGAAAAAAACAATTTTAGTTAGTTATAGGTACTCTGGCGCAGTCTGATGAAATCAGACATGTATGCGATCTCTCCGTCTTGGCGACGGTGAACTTATAAAATTAATTAAAGACGTTAATGGAAGAAGGTAAGTTACCGTTTAAAAATTGCCGATTTTTTGCATAAATGGAGGCTTTGGAGCCGGAAAAATGATTCAAAATCAGATGAATGTGGACTTTATGCGTAGGTAGCCAGATGATGAAATAGGTAATTTACAGGGTTTGTATAACAGGGGAAAAAATAGTAATTATAGTTGTCGGGTTTAATTCGTCGTGTAAAAAATCATATTAATTATTAAACATATTCGTCTATGTTTGCTGATCGACGTGGTTCTTCATCATGATGGAGTACCATGATGAGAGATGTACCATGGTACAACGTGGAAAAAACGAACGAGAGGAAGCGCAACAAAGACTAAAATCATACCAGTAGTAGCAGTAAGTAGTAGTAGTACAAGTATAGTACCTAGTCATTACTCATTATAATATTGACTTAAAATAGGGAATATTACGCAGCGGGGACCTCTCGCTCCCGAGCATGGTGCGCTGCATGCTCGAGAGCGATGAGGCCTGGCAGGCGGCGGTCTCTTTCTGCGAAATTGTTATGTCGCAGAAAGAGCACTCGGAGCGGGACAGAGAGGACGATCCCACTTCTCTGCCGCTCCGCCCGCGTAGGACGGGAGAGCGGAGGCGACGCTATGCGAACCTCCTAACTCTCGTCTAACGGGGCTCCGGGAGAGGATGGGAACCTCCCCGGCTTAGCCAGTCCCGGCGCCGAGGGGAACGCTTTAGTTTGCCTAAGCGTTCCCTTACTTTTGGTGGAAGTCCGGTCCCTGAGATAGACCGGCCGGTCGTGGAGGGAGTCTCGTGTTTGTTAGATCCGGGACATCCCTCCTTTATACGGTTGAAGGCGAACCGCAGGTGGTTTTTAAGGGAATATTACGCAAAGGTCGAAACAGAGGGCGCTACTAGCACATACAGTAAATAATTCGACCAAAATCCAACATGTTACACACGTCATAATATCAGAATATTGACAGAAACGTTGTCACGAAAAGAAACGTGGAATAAAACTTTTGTTTACTGTCTATGCTGGTGCTGCCTCTAACGTGAAAACATTGCACTTAATATATTATGTCTTGTATTGCTTTTAAACTCCGTTTTGCGTTGTTTCACCTAGTTATGCACTAAGACACTATTTGTTCGTACAAGGACCCCGTAATCAGTCGTAAACTGGTGACAAGCAGGAACGAGGTAACATTTACAAATTAAAGTTTTAATATCCAGCGTCACGCAGGGCGGAGTCACGCGAAATGAAGGGTGGAGTTGAAATATCTTGAATGTACTATCAGGATGTACCTATGTAATTTGGTCAGGTTATGAGCCAGACAGACAACTTATAGCGAGTGCTAATGCTGGCCGCATACACCCGTTTTCCGCATTGAATTTTTGCAATTCCGTGAGACTAGCGCAAACGTTCATTTTTCTTCAGCTTCGAACGCGCTGGCATGCACTCGAAACGTACGAGCGAAATTCGCTCGTTTGAAAAAAAATTAACATGTGCATCGGTTAATGTATTTTCCACTGATTCAATGCATCATCAGATGTCTGAATACGGAGAATGAATTCGAAAATGGAATACGGAATTCGTGTGTATGCGGCCAGCCTAAGTGTCTATTGTCTAAGCACACTAGGCTGAATTACGCCGGCGTAAATTCCGCCGCAAATGTCAAACGCATACAAAATACGGACGGAACGCGACGGAATAGTGTGCCGTCCCCCGCGCTTCGACACTTACGGTGAAGCCAAACGAGCGTAATATTTTGTGAGTTGTGAGTCGCAGAATTTCGTCTGGTAGAAATTCTGCTGCATTCAGTTTCATACAAAAGTCCTGTTTTATTCACACGAGCGTAATTTTGTGAGTCATGATTTGTATGAAAAGATATTTGTAACGCGACCGAAATTCTGCGACTCACAGTCACAACTCACAAATTACGCTCGTTTGGCTTCACCCTTAGTGAGACACGAAAGACTTAAGATCAAATTATTTGTTTGTGTGTGTGCCTATACAATGTTCACATTACATGGGTATTATATTTTAATATAGCACTAGTTGATGCAGTTACTTCGTTGTGTCTTTTTCTGTCCTTCCCCGGGTCTCAAAGTACCCCTAAACAAATGCTTAGGGGTACTTTGAGACCACAATATGCTATATAAAATTTACTATGCTGTTATATTATAAAACTTTAGTCTTAATTTTTTCAATGTTTTATGATTGTAGTTTATAAACCAAATAAGAACGAATAAACTCTTCTGACGAATAAAGAATAAACTATCAAAATACTTCTCAAGCCGGGCATAAGTAGTCTATATTAGGGCACTATAATGGTTTTGGGGTAATAAAGTCCTTTTTGACCCCAAAACATCAAACCTTTGTGGAGTCGATTAACCTCCGAATCTTCAAACTCCTCTTATCCCAACTTTATTATCCCATGCCGAGACAAAGATGAATGCTCCTCCGTCCGCACTGACATATTTGGACAGCAGGACAAATGTATTGTTTGAATTTACATAGATTTTATTTTGGGATAGTCCAAATTGGACGCCTTATCTATTATCTGATTGTGTTCCCGGGGGAAAGTGAAATCAAGATACTTGGTTCTCTCAAGGTATTAGGAAGGTACAGTCACCAAATTCTGTATACTAAGTATACTCGAATATACTAGCTTTATCCCGCGGATAAGCCAGTTAGCACCCTTATAGGAATGTAATTTTGAAAAGTCCTTTCCCAGTATTTGCTTAAAACATACGAAAAGCAGAAATATAACATAATGATTTGTTCCTAAAAATAAAAGTATTCCATTTAACTTCTATTAGGTACCTCCAAACTTTTGTATACAAAAATTATGATAATCGGTTGAATAGTTTTCGCATGAAAGTGGAACTTGACATTCTTAATTAAATAACTGTGGCGGATTGTTGTGACAATAGAAGCTTATTATACTTGGTAACAAATAAAAAAAGCCCTTTTAGCAAAGATTGGATCTAGTGTTACTAAATTAATATTGCGCATATTATTTTTATCTTTGCCAGTTTGACTCCTATAAATTCCTGTAAATGGAATATTTTAACGTTCCGAGCTCGACATGACAGGTTCATAAATGAATTTATTTTTTCCTTCAAACAAATATCCCTGAAGGTAAGGTTGTTTGTATTTAAACGGCCCTGCGGACTAGGTAAGATTACTATGAAGATTCGATTCGAATTTGTACAAAATAAAATTCGATCTACTTATAGATTTCCTCCAATTCCTTCCTTAATAGAATTAAATTTCTGGTATAGGACGGAATCGAAAATGAAATTAATAATAAGAATAAGAATAGTAATAGTGATAAACAAGTCGATTTGAAAACTGCAAGTAACAGTAAGACGAAGAGGGCCACAATCAGAGGAAAGTTCCGAAAAGGAACTTACCTCTGATTGTACCTCTGATTTTACCTCTTCGTATAAAATTCGGGCCCATTACGCCACTACTAGAACTCCTATAAGTCAGCGACAGCGACCAACCACGAAAACTCTTTGATCGTGACTTATACACACACGAGAACGTTAAAAATAGTGTTCCTGTCGAATTCGAGAGAAATATTCCTGTCGAGTTCGAGAAAACACTCATTCTCAGCGATCAGTCGATCGCAAGGCGAACTAATGGAACTCATTCACAAAACAAGTCGAGTCGGCCTGCGATCAGACCAGGGGGGTGTGCCAGAATGTTTTCGTTTTCGCTTCGTTATAGAATCGCCGACCAAAATGTATGGAATTGACATAAGACGAGTCGAACGTCAACGTCATATTAACGAACGCTTATGTCAATTCCATACATTTTCATCGGCGATTCTATAACGAAGCGAAAACGAAAACATTTTGGCACCCCCCTTGAATGATCGTCCTCCTCCGCCTATAATTCTTTCCCCGTGACTTTTTAATACTTTCGAGTTGCCTTTAGTAGGGCCAAGAAACCCTGAGGGCAGACGGATGAATAAGTAAGTGTTGTCAATCAAGCCCTTCATGCAAACTCCTGCCTATCCGGTACCAATGTATATTTTATAAACATAGGGATATGAGATAATCATCATCGCCACTCGACAACTTGATCTATTCAAATAAGCTAGCTGTTTCCTGAAACTTTTTTGTGTCTATGTTTGTTTATCGGGAACCGAAGATTTCTGGGAAAAAACTATCCTATATAATATATTCAAGGAACTTAAGCAACCGCGTACACGCGAAAAGACAGTCAGACATACATACAGATAGACGCACTTTCGCCTATTAGTATGGATGCGACATTATCTGTCTGTCCGTTATACAAAAACTGCTGACCTGATTTTGATGAATTTTCTTATACTTTGAGTCCCAAAAAGGACAAATAAAAGCTATTATTATTTCGTAAAATCTTATGATACGCGGTAACGAAATTTGTCACAACAAAGTTGCAGGCAAAATATAGCGAAAGTGTTTGCCGCGCGCTACATCTTCATGCTCAAACTGCTGAACCGATTTTGCGATAAATTCCAACGCATCGTTGCTAGCCACATGAATTTACATAAAACTCAGTTTTCTGCATATCTAGGTTACATACATACTATCGTCCTCATATTGTTAATCTCTCTACAATAACAAATAAAACGCCAAGCGTGATCTTTATGTAACCTTCGGTATAAAATTTTATACCTCACGCCATTCATATGCAAAATTTCAAGTCGTTTTGTCTCCAGATAAGAGGGGTTGGGAGGGGAGGGCTTGCACCCACAACGGGGTGCGGTTCCGTTTGTTTAGGGTTCACTGAGTTTATTGTCATCATCATTATCAATCACGTTCACACTTATCTTGGGATATCCCATATTATGTAACATTGGTTATAGTAAAATGAAGAGCATCAGATTTTGAAGACGTTATTTTTATTTCAAAATAGACCATGCCCGGAATTTGTTTCGCCAAAATTCGTTTATCACCGGAACCGTACAGTTTTCCAGGATGACTTAAACTATAGACTAAACCAACCAAACCTCATCAGTTATTACGGTTTAAGCATGAACAGATTACATATCGAAAAACACACTTTTGCATAATAATATTAGCATGAATTCACGTAAAGTATCTGAAAAAAGATTATCTTTGCACAGCAGGGCGAAGTGACACAGAGACATGATAATAATAATAACTAATAAATAATGAAGACGTGAGTGGAAGAATCGAACAAGTAACATTCATTTCGTAACATACGGAAAATACCTTATTTTTTCCCTAATTATTTTAATAAAACTTGTAATTTGTCTACTTCATATCCTAGCTAATATATCTGGTTACACATATACTTCATAGTTTTTATATTTCAAATAATTTTTCCGGCCCTAATGCCTCCATTTAAGCAAAAATCGGGAAGTTTTTTCATGTTACCCTTATTCTTCCACTCACGTCTTGAATTTTTTTTTTGCATAGAAACCTTACTTTCAACAAAATGTACGGTTTCCACTGGATTACATTGCCCACAGGCAACAGTCGTAAAGATTCAATGCGATAATCGTATCGTACACACTAAAGATCTTCCCAAATTATTATGAGGTAAGGCTTAGCGTACACGAGCGGCGAAGTCATAAAAAAATCCTTAAAAATGCGTAATGAAGCTTAATTAAAAACGTTTCGAGGCAGTTGATTAACTTGAAGTTGTGTCGTAAAACGTAAGCCGTGTTCTTATTAAAAACACCATTGTGTTTCGGCCGACGAAAAATGATGGTAAGTGTTTTGAAAACGGTTTCATGAATAGCTTAAGTGATATTGATGGGATTAGCATTTTAATAATTAAGTTTAGATAATAATGTTGAGATTAATAAGTTTGGAACTATTGCTGAAAATGTCGAAAAAGCTTCACAGTATAATCACAACTTTAAAAGCTTCGCAAAACAACTTTTCCTTTTTTAAGATATATTTTAGTAACGTGATCACGGGACCATAAAATATTTATAATATAATGAATATTCTGAATTAACCTATCAACTCCCAAGCGATCGAATTCGACCGCGTAAACAATAGATTTCCAAGAATCCGCGATCAAATGATTAAATTTAAAATTAAGTATTATTAGGTAATTTAAATAATCTAATTTTATTTAATACTAGATGTTCCGCTATCATCATTTAGGTATTTCACAGAAACCGTACATTTTTCCGCAAAAAATAGCCTATGTCCTCTCACGTAGTTTATTCTTCATGTGTGCTAAATAACAAAAATTGTTCTAGTAGTTCTTAAGACAATAAAAGGATAACAAGAAATATCATATAATTTTCCCCGTTTGTTCCACATTTTACTCTGTTTCTTCGCTTCAATTGATCTTATCCTAATACTATAATATAGCCTATAGCTTTCCTTGATAAATGGGCTATCTAACACTGAAATAATTTTTCAAACCAGGACCAGTAGTTCCTGAGATTAGTGCGTTCAAACAAACAAACTCTTCAGCTTTATAATATTAGTATAGATAACCCTTACTTCCTTAACTTTTAAAGCATTTCTCCCTATGATATAATACAACAAAAGTTGACATTTTCAATTTATTTTTAAAACTTTTTAAATATTTTTAACCCACTTCCAAAGGCTCTATATTCGTATGTATACGATTTTTATTACTTTTTTATACGTGTGCACCATCCCTAACATAAAGATTGCTATAAACAATTGCTTACGTTTTACGATCGAGAAGATAAGGGGTTCCTGAAGCGTGTTTTTTTTAATTAAATTAAAATATACGCAACTTTATGTTCCGGAGATTTATCTTTATAAGATATAGCCAGATTTACAACGTAAATAAACTCGTGATAAGAAAATAAACCAAAAAAAGTAATCAATTAGGATGTTCCTGTTTTGCTAAAATTTATTAGTTTACAGTCAATGTAGGTAATTAAATATTTTAACAGACTTTCAAATAAGATATTAGTTTACAAAACTATAACCTGACTAAGTTAAACAAACAATGTTAATTAAAAAATACTAGCGACCCGCCCCGGCGTCGCACGGGTATAAAATATATAGCCACTGAAAAAATGATTAAAATCGATAGCCTATGATCTACTTCTTATCTGTGCCAAATAACCCTTTCAAATAATTTCCCCCGTTTTTTCCACATTCTCCTATTAGTCTTAGCGTATTAAATGTAGCTTGTAGCTTTTCTCAATAAATGGGCTATCTAACACTGAAAGAATTTTACAAATCAGATCAGTAGTTCCTGAGATTAGCGCGTTCAAGTTAGCCCTTTCAAATAATTTTCCCGATTTTTCCACATTTTCCTCTATTTCTTCGTTCATATTAGTCTTTTCTTGATAAAATATAGCCTATAGCCTTCCTCGATAAATGGGCTATCTAACACTAAAAGAATCATCAAAATCCGATGCGTAGTTTTAAAGATTAAAGGGAACAAAGGGACATGAGGAGAAAAAAGCAGATTTGTTTTATAATAAGTATAGATATAGATATTGTCACCCGCAGCATTATTATACTCATCTATTGATACCTCACTTTGTAAAGTCGTACCAACTATTGGTACGATTAGGCTGAAAAAGAACATCCTCATGAATATGTTGTATGTAGCAGATATATACACACACAGAGATATACATAAACTGACAAAATCATCACATTTCCTTTTGTTTTTCTCCTAGTCGGATAAAAGAAGCTGTGTGGTCTACAAATATTATAGAGAATAAATTCTACCATCAATTGCAACTACATAGCAAAGAAACTTTCCACTAAAATACCCGATAAAGAGTCTCATAAAAGACTATAAACTTAGCTACTTAGGCAACTCGACTTATTGCCTTCCGACTTACGATCGGTGCCATTTAAAAATAAATTCTGCGAAGCCGAAATCTATTATTATGTTAAAGAGGAGACGGGGGACGCTTGCAGTTTTTGTGCACCGTATAAACATGCCGCGCTCCTGCATTGTGTAGAACAAATTGTCAGTAAGTAAGTAAAAGTGGAAATTGCTTTTGATTCGTTTTTCTATATATGATGCATGAATTGATGTAGAAAAGCTTTAAAATTTAATTGTATGGGTATAAAATCCTAAGTAAAACCACGCATAACTAAGAAACTTTTTGCTATTTAGGGCAACAAGGCTTCAAAAATACGCGATAAGAACTAGAAATTTTAAAATACAATTATTGCTGCCAGGATTAGCCTCTTAAGCTTTAAGTTTTGACTTTGGCTTGGGACTACTAATATATTATATTCTGTGCTATGGCAGATTATATTTATTTTAGGAACTAGCTGTTCCGATGAACTTCGTGTCACTTTAAAACCTTCCCTGGACTTCAAGGATTATTTTAAGACTACAAATAGCAGAATATGTTATCGAGTTACAGCGTTACTAACACACTTGGAAATCCATTTTTATATAATATATAGATCTTATGTTTTTAGAAACATTAAGAGAGATTGGTT